>JAWWMP010000132.1:58487227-58622329 GCA_035047865.1 Dendrocincla tyrannina | reverse complement strand
AGGTCTGAGATCTCTCTTTAGACTAGTATTTATGTCATAGGCTAGATAGTCTGAGCAGACACCTGAACTCACTGATACGCCCCTTAACCCCCAAGCTATGGACTTAAGGCACCCAGTTCAGCAATACTTGGTAAGGCAAAACTCTCACTGAAGTCACACCTCTCAGTTGCATAGTAGTGTCAAGTAAGTATTACAAGGTCTAATTCCAAATATGTAATAGTAGGAGCGAGCTTCTGAGTGTACTTCAGATGCACAAACTAGCTGAAGCACTGACATCAAAGACAATTATCTCATAAGCAACTCATGCTTTCCATCTTCTTTGTTACAGATAAATTTGGATGTAACCACAAGCCTTGTATGACAGAACAATTCGGTTTATAAAAGACCACTACTTCCATACCAAATGACTCATTGCTTTGCATACATTAATCAATCCACAGTAATTCTGAGTGATGGATACATAAAAATTGCCTCCATTTTAAAGGGAAAAACCAAGCAATTTAAATGGTCTCTTGGAAGAATGAGGTAGAAAAGTCACCATCAACAGGCAAGATTAGAGCTTATTAGTTCCTAACTCTTATTTGTCTGTTAGGACTGTATGGTGACTCATGCCTCCCTCATTTGCTGTATACTTTTGAGAGTAATTTCAAAAAAACTATTTTCATAGAAATTGTGCCAGCATATGAACAAAGGCTCCCAAACCTAAAAATGCATTTGCAAATGGGTGTTGCAAATTAAAAAATACAGAATTTTCACAGTACTTCAGTGAAAACTGTTTGTTCTGTGCATTACAATGTGGAATATTGCATGTGCAGTCATAATGCACATTGCATAATGAAAATATGCAAATCTAGAAAATTAGGACTTGTTAGAGCTTTTGCTGTTATATCAATGTAGTTTAATGTATGAAAATATACCATATTTTCTGGAACTGGCTGACAATTCAGTGAATACACTGAAAGACTATTCTGTGACTCTAGCTCCTAAAAGACCTCGCCCACCCAACATGCAGATATTATTTTTTGCAGTCTTTTAATTTTAGAAAAACTGAAGTCCAGTGTAATAGCATCAGATTCAACTCATGCTTTAACTCAAATTTCTCCATATTGGTATGGTATATAGTAAAAAGTGAAATTTACCCATCAAGTTAATTTCTTGCTCCCCTAAGGCTAATTAGTGCAAATTAAATTTCCTGCGAATCATCTTAAGCAGCAAATGTGTGATATGAAAATCCAGCATTCCTACTGATTGTGATAAACCTCTATTCAAGTGACTTATGCACTGCATAAATATCTTCAAACTATTTAACTGCAGTTTACATACTGTTCCCAAAGTAGCATGGTCATATGGTGTTGCTTTTTGCCTTGTATTCACAGCTACAACACCTTAAAGAGGCCTAGAAATACATTAAGTAACTTTTTTTATTACTTTTCCGAATAAGCATTATCTACGTTTGTCACAGGGATATGCTATTGTGAACAACAAAGTGGGAGACCAAAAGGATGAAAAGGAATACTGGTGCACACAGGGATATGCTCCATGGAACCTGATTTTCCATTACAGATGCACATGCAGACCCTCTCGGCCTATAAAACTGAAAATAGCTGATGCAAATATCCAGCATAAATGATTATAGCTAAATACTCAACTCCAGAAGAAACAAGGAAACCTGTATTGATGAGCAGACCTCAGTTCACTGTTGCTTTGTCACAAAAGCCTGAAGCAGGTTCAAGGTCTAGGTTGTCTTCCTGAATAACTCAATGGCTTAAAAAGATCATTTGATTTCTAGGATAAACATTAAATTCTCTACAGCTGCAATAAAGTTTATTTGTGCAGGAGATGGTATTTCCAAGAACAACAAAAGGCTGTAGAATAGCTCTTATAGAGTCTAGAGATCATCACAAACTTTGTGCATTTTTTAGTGCAAAGAATTTTTCCTTGCTTTTTTCCTTCCAAAACATACTTGTGTAGATGAGTATTCAGGCACATATGTGTGTGCACACCCTGCTCTGCTGCATGCGTACATAGAATCCTTTCCTGGGCAAAAGAATGGGAATATGGCAAAGGTGCTTATCTGTCCCTTTTTGCAGCAGATGGACATGCTCATGTGTGGATGTTCACACTCCACCTCTGTCTGCCACTGTGATCTCCAGACTTTAGAAACACCATGTATCTTCTGCTACAGATGGCTGAAAGATAGTTCTGAGGATGACCCCAAGTAATGTGAAGGCAGGATTATCGGACAATGTGATACTTGTGGCCACTTCAGGGTGTCATTTAGCCATCCTTGCGCCACTAACAGGTAACTCACACCTTGCAGAGCCCAGAGCAAGCTGTATGTTAGCTTGGTCTTGGGTCTGCAATTCCCCAGAGACAGCCACAGCAATAATGGAAAGTATAGTCTAAATAGCATATCCATTGCACCAACGGGGCTGAATGAAGCTTTATATGCTACTGCCATTGGAATATTTTAGAGCTTGGCTTTTAGCCCACAGAATACACATTCAGAATGTATGTCTGTGCATGGTTTTGTAGGGCTCCTCCCGGCCACGCCACACTTCCCCAGAGGAGCCTCCCATGGGAACTCTCAGAGCCAGTGCAGATCTTAGCCACAGGAGCTCCAAGCACAAGCATTTGCAGTAGCAGTTTGAGTATGGGAAAATTCTTGTAATTTCCGTTCCTGATGTCAGGGCTTTATTCTTTCTCCAGTCTTTTTGCCCACCCACCCTCATGGTCCAATTGTCTGTTTTCTCGCCTTATGGTTGGTTGCTTACATAGTTTATCTTCCAAGTTCACCATTCAACTCCCAGTATCTCCCTGGCTTCTCTCCCCCTCCTCACAAGCTGCCCCCTTTTTATTTTGTTCAAAGACACTCATTAACCCATTCCAAACCCTATCTGATTTCCTCATTCTTCTTACTTAATCAGAACCAGTTATACAGTCTCAGCCTCCTTGTTCTCCTTCACTTTGCCCAAAATGCCAGCTTCACGCACACTTTTTTGGTGCCCTTCCCACCCAGCCAGGCTTCCACAGTTCCTTGTCCCAGGCTCCCTGCCTCAGCAGTCTAAGCACTCCTTCTGGATCTCGATTTTTTGATTTTTGTTTCCTCCCTCCCCCGAAAAAATTCTCCCTCCACACTTTTCCCCACTCTTTCGCCTCCTAATAGCAGATTCTTTCTCTCCTTCCTTCCTTCAGCTTTCATCAGCCAGAGACCATTCAAGAGGACCTCTTCCCATTGTGACCCCCGCCCAGCCAAATAACTCCCCATTCCCTGTGTTTTTCTCATTGACTTTCAACTCTCCCTTACTTCATCATCCTCCATCTTCTCTCATCTCCCAGTTACTATTTCTCTCCCCACTCTAATATCAATATCATCTGATTTTTTCCCTCCTTTTTTTTTTCCTCCTCTTCCCTTTTCTTTCCTCTACATTCAGGTCAAGTTCCTCCCTTCGTAGGGCCACCTCGATCCCAGGTGCAATGTAGAAGGAAAGGTTTCCTTCTCTTGCATGCAGCACTGTGGTTTTGCAGTGGAAATGACCACGACTTCACGTCGCCCTGAGCTGCAAAATATCTAGTTATTCTATGTAGCTGGCATGTGCTTAGCCCAACTAGGCTGCTATGAGGAGGCTTACTATCTTCCTGGGAAAGGGAAACCTTGGGAATTTTAGCTGTCAAACTCTAGCAAAGCCTGCACTGCATACTTGAGAATTGGTGCCTTTTTTTCCTTCCCAGATATTTAGAAATCTGCTAAATTCAGTCAGATTTCCACAAAGAAGACAAAAGGAATACCCCTACTGCAAAGGTGAGCAACCCTACTCCAGATCATACAGATTTTTAGACATTTAAAAAACAAACTCGCAAGACTTTAGTAACATGGAAAATGCAGTATTTTTCCATTTGGAGGGAAAGAAAAAAAATCTTTTTTTGGCTTAAATAAAAAAAAACTAGCTAAAAGCAAAAACAATTTCAGCTTTATTAGGTCAAGCTTAGCAAAATTATAAATAAGTAGAAAGAAGGCTTTTTCATAGGTCTTATCAAGCAATACTAACAATAGATGCTATACCGTCTGCCTGCAAAAGTACATTAGAACAGCCATGACTGCAGGTGCTGAGGCTCTATGCCCAATAGTCAGGCTTAGGAAAGCAGACGTAGCATAGGAAAGCACACCTGCATCTATACAAATACTATGAGGCTCTTACTGTCCCATTACCAGCAAAAGACCATTTAATAGTGTTTAATGTGCCACCCCACATTGTAAGATACTGCACATACTGGAAGGAAATTTCACCTGTCCCTCAGCAGTCAGGCATTAATTCCAGATCACTGGAATGCTGTCCTAGGCAGCATTCCTCCTCCCTAGCTGAGTATCTGAGGATGTGCCGTTTCTCACAAGAAGCAGGCACTGCCACTTAACATTTGCCTCATTTCTTCTAGCAGCTGCCCAGATAGCAAAGCAAACTGACAAAGATCAGCTGGATTTAGCAACAAGAAATAGTTATTTATACCAAAATGTCTATAAGAAAGGCATATCTGAAATGACTATTTTGAACAAAACAGAATGCTGTCATCTGCTGGCATGACATAACTTTAACCTATTTTGTGGTGTAACAGCCTGGCTATGTGCAATTCTGTATACTTTTTCTGACCAAAAAACAATTTTAGAATTGAAGTAAGATAAATGTGTGACACTCCCCCAGATATGAATGGTCCAGAAATCAATTAACTCAATCTATGAGCATAGGCAAGAAGCTTTATAGGTCAGTAACAATTATATCATATATAATTTCTTAAGTATCACAACTGGGGAATTCTAAAGAATAGGACAAAACCAACTGACATATTAAATGGCCCAAGGCCTGCCTCTCAGGGAGAGAAACACTGAGGTTACAATTCTGCTTTTTGGCCTGGGCATGCAGTGGTGATGATTAGGATGCCCTTCTGTCACCCTTATTCTAGGAATCATTATTTTCATGCTGTCCTTCAATTTATTTTCTCTTTTAAAGATGTTTGCCTGAGTGTCAAATACTTCTTTCTGTCAGGAATATGTTTAATTCTAGAATTGCTTTTCCATCCCAAATTAATCCAAAATGTCTAACAATCTCTAGAGGGGGATGTCCATAACTTGTGAAGCTCAGAGCTTTTGCAAGCCTCAGATGAGCTGTGGGCAGAAACCCAGTTAAAAACCCCATTTGTAATATAGTTGTGGTACCACCACACAGTGTGGTGGTGATGGTACTTTTGGTTGTTTGTGTTTGTTTTTTTTCCCCCAAGGAAAATCTGAGTAAAACAGAAAGTAAACATGTTTTTCTAATCCACAGGAAACTGGTATTATTTGTGGGCTAGGAATAGAAGACCATTTCCTCCCTTTGTGTGCCAAAGATAGACTGCCAAAATCTCCATGCCCTCTCCACAGAATGAAGGGTTGTGGTCTCTTTGCAGAGGCAGGGCTTGATAGCAAACCCCTCCTTGCTCACTGAACTGTTCATGTGCTGCCTTTACAGTAGAAGCTCTCAGGGGCAGAGACTTGGATTTAGCATATACTTATACACCATGTAAGATACCACCGAGTTGGTATAGAAAAGAAACAATGGAAGTGTTAATCAGTTAAATAAAAATATTTGGTTTATTTCTTCCAGACTGGTTTTTGCAGCTCTGAATCCTGTCAAGTCCTATGTCTTCAATTAAAGTTAGGTTATGAAATAAGCAATAAAACAGAAACAAACCCAAAAAATATAAAATATAAAAAGCCTTTGAAAGTTCCACAGAATGAGCGATAGAATGAAAAAACACTCTGTGCCTATATATTAAAGGAGCTCTGGAAGCTCTGGTGCAGTCTGCAGCTGATTATCTCATCAATATGCTATAGATGGGCTTGAGGAGCTCTGCTGGTTGGGGCTGTGGGGATTTTTTTGGCTCCCAATACAAAATGTTGAGCTATGCCATAAAGCGCTAGGCAGACTATAGAGTTTCTTGCTTGAGAGACTATCACAGTTGGATCTCAGTAATTAAATGGAGATGTAACTAACTCTCTTCAGCCAGATGCAGGGACAAGGAAACCAGGAGACAACATCCCATTGATTGCAAATGAACCTTCCTGAGCACTGCAGAAGAGAGCACGAGCTTTCAATTAATTGTTAATTGACATCTCTGGCCATGGCTGACTAACATCTGCGTGGGCCAGAGCTTGGCATGTTCATTTACATATGTTTCTAGAACTGAAATAAGCAAATCAGTACACACCGAGCAAAACTTAATGGAGTTACACACTGATATCATTGCTGTTATTCTGCCTATACTTCTATTTGCCCAAAAATGTCCCAGTGAAAAAGCACATCAGCTGTGTTTTCTTCTAGACAGAGTCCATCTGGCTGGGATGTGGAGGGAGGGATCCCTCGATGAAGCCGGACAGCAGTAAAGCTCCAGCTTTCAGTACTGTGACCTGCCCTCTGGAGGAGCTGCTCGTGGGACAGCCCCTCTACCTTTATTTGCTGAGCGGATTCAATCCCAAACAACACAAATCTGTCAATTACCAAGAAAAGATACTGTCACATCTGATAGTGTGGAAAGGAAGGCAGTGAAAAGACAGTCTAATAAGTCCAAATTCTGTCTCAGAAACATGTGGGCCATATTGAGTAAACCACCCACATGTATCCAAGGCAGAATCTGGCACACATAGACCTGTCCCTTTTTTGTCTCTATCTAGTGGGTAAGATTGGGCTTCTATTATGTAGACTACTTACAGAATAGAAATTAGAATGTATGATTAATTTCCACTTACAGAAATTTATAGTTATTCATACTAATTAAGCATTAAGTAAATACATGAGACAAAACCTATACTACATTAGTAATAATAATACTATACTGTAGTAGTGTGCTTTTAATATTAAGATGCTAGAAATATACTACATTATATTTGCACATTCAGAAAACATCCATATAATCTACAGACATTATAGATTTTAAACTCCATGAAGTCTGGGAGACAGTGGAAGTTCTACCTCCATATTGACAATAAAGCAAAGCTTTTGAGGAGTAAAATTAGCATTATATATTTTATTCTCATGTGCAATTTTTTTACTCTTTAATCATCTACACAACACTTCTGGAAATTGTGGAAATCTAAGGTTTCCAGCCAATTTGTCTATGTTCGCAATTTTGTAGCAAAATTGCAAAGTGGGATTTGTCACATGGATTCAGCACTGTTACTGATTGACTTCAATCCTTCCCACACCCAAAACTCAATGTTTTCATTTAGATACATGACACATAATGATATCTGCAATATCTTATTTATTTTATGTCAGTAATGTTCCCTACAGTTAAAGACTATAACCCCAAATATTAAAGCTTATAAAGTTGTAAATGTCTAGGTTTCCCTCTCCAGTTCCTTCTAACCTGTGTAATTCAATCCTTGTGTTAGGCTTGACTCTGCCTTTTCTCCAGTATTTTCTAACAGCATTTTACCCTAGTAAAGGGTTGCACGTATAATTTTGATTCAGTTGACAGTGTATTTCCTTTTCTCAAAAGAGTGTAACCAGCACTTCAATCCTGTAAAACATACTTGAGTCAAGAGCAAGTAACAGAAACTTTATGACAATAAGACCTCACCTTAACTCCCCACACCTTATGACCCTTATTCTCAACAGACACATAATCTGCAACTCAGTCTTAAATCCTTCATCTCTCTGAAGAGAGACAATATTTCACTATAATTCATCTTTGTAAAAACATTCAGAAAATAACTATAAAAACCCTTCTGTGTCTCAGTACAAAGCTAAACTGCATCAGTTTAGTTTTTAACTAAGGCTCAGCCAGTCTACTTATTACAATAAAATCTCCTCCCAACCTTTTCCTTATTACACTGGCAGCAGACCACCAGCCTTTAAAAAATTGCTCACTACAAAATTCAGTCATCAGATCTCAAGTATTTTGGTCTCAGGCTAAGAGAGGCTGGACCAGAGAATGCAGAGAGCAAGGAGCAGAGTCCAAGATCCCTTTCCCAGGACAGCAGCTGGGCTTGGAGGGCACCTCTGGGGATCATCCAACCCTCCACTCACAGTACAGTCACCTGCACTGGCTTGTCCAGGGCTGTGTCCAATTGAGTTTTGAATATCTTCAAAGATGGAGCCTTCACAATTTCTCTGGGTAACCTGCGCAAGTGTTTGACTACTGCTGGAGGAAATCAGTTCTTCTTATGTTCAAAAGGAATATTCTGTGTTTCACTTTGTGACCAGTGCCTCTTGCAATACCCAGGAGTCTGGCTCTGCTTTACTCTGTCCCCATCATATATTTACACACATTATAAGCTTCTCCAGGCTGCGCAGTCTCAACTCTCTCAGCCTCTCCTCATATAGCAAATCCTCCAGGACTTTAATCATATTCATGGCTGTTTTCTGGACTCGCTCCAGTATATCCATGTCTTGCCTCTAAATGGTGAGTCCAAACTTAGTATCCTACACCAGATGTGTCTCACCAGTGCTGAGGGAAAGAGCACCTCCCTCAAACTCTCCCTCATGCAGCCCAGGAGGCTGTTGATTTCTTTGCTGCAATGGCACATTGCTGGCTCACAGTCAACTTCAGCTCAGCTCCCTCCCTGCAGGTCTCATGAGCAGCGTCTCAAGCTGAAGCACAAATAGCAGAGCATCAGCCCTGCACAGTCCCATACCAGCCTCAAGCTTTAAGTTTTTGCTCTGTATCCAGTGACAACACTCTAAGTACTTGGGGAATCTGTTAATCTGTTAAGAAAATGAAAACTCAGAGCTCATACAATTTATTGTTTAAACAACTGAATTAGGTTTCTAATAGTACAGAGCAGGCCAGACCCTTACCCACATTGAAAAATTCAGAATTTCTCATGGCAGGCACATTTCCCTGGAAGCACATGGTCTAAGCTGATTTTTCAGCTGAAGGGGAGAAATGTTGTGGGGTGTTACTCATATTCTTGTTACACAAAGACATGCCTTAGATGAGGAAGCTCCAGTTTTAACTATAAAACTTCCACATCTTAAAAATCAAAACCATCACTCTCTACCAAAGATCTATATATGAATATTTAGCAAACAGAATATTTGTATTTGCATAAAAATTCCACACTCTGAATGCAAATAAAGCCAGAACAAATGGTTTGTCTGCTTGCAGTTTATATCCACTCACACTTCTGTCTGTGCTAATCATTCTGTTTGAAGTTCAGTTAACTTTGTTCAACAACTGCAAAGAAGGAAGTTTTAAAAGCAAACCAAAGAGGTTATTCACAGCTGTATGACAAACCGCTGTCAAAACATAACAAACCACAACCAAACTCAAGCAGAAAATGACAAAATGTAAGACCGTAAAAATGATGGAAATTGCGCAGGACAGGCATTTTAGTTGAACAAATGCAATCTGTACCAGCTTAAAGGACCAACACAGCACAGAAAATGATACCCAGAAAAGTCATCTCAAGAAATAAAGGCAAAAACATAAAATTCAAATGACAGGACACCAAAAGGAACAGACAAAAACCAGGGAAACCATCCAGTTGTATTAAATCAAGTAAGTGCACACCCGACCCCTGACTTCATCTGACCTAGCAGAATGCTAAACATGGCATGAAACAAAAAAGTATCTAAAAACATAAGCAAAATGACATTAAGATAAAGTGATATTGGCCATCCTTCACATGCTGCCACAATTCTTTTAAGGAGATACTCAAGCTGGACTGGGGTAGAACCCAGACAGAGAGCTCAAAACCAAAGCTTTGTTGCTGCAGCAAACAGGTGTTTGCCTTTCTGTGTTCTGTTCATGATGGTGGTGGGTTAAGTGACCAACTCGCATATTTCACAGCCGTTGACTTTGATTAATATCTTATTGATCTGAATCAAACAGTTCCATGAAAATTAAGCAAATCACTGGAACCACGCCAATTCCACTTGCTAAGAATTTGGCCATTAGGCTGTGGATATCCCTTCCTCACCCCCTACCCCTCAACTGTATAAATATTCCAATTATTGCTATGAAAGCTCTATGGAAGATCTGTTGTGCTATATTTGCAGGTGTGAAGTTGTTCTGAAGACAGACTTTCTAATTTCCAGTCTCTCCTTTAAACCATGCTTAGATGGGAAGCTGAGGCAGAAAAAAAATCTTACGTGCACCCTAGAAATACTATCAAACATATACACCCTATATGAGGGAAGAATAAACAACTGACAGAGTTTTGATCTGAATTATGCATAGGTTCTTTTCATTCTTAGAAATGCTGGAAGAGAAGCTGTGAGTGACAGACAGAGTACCATGGATATTATTATTATAAGTGGAGAGCTTTTCCACTTCTAAAGTTCCTGATTTTCATCCAGACAAAATAGCAACATCACACACCTTTAATTAGCTGCAACTCTGATAAATTCGATTTTGGTTTCAATCCAGTTTGTATCTGCCAGAACAGCACCTCATGTCATCACCACCATGCCCGATGAGAAGCCTTAGGACACCATTCATGATGCGAAGCCTGAGGACAAGCACAGTCTGCTGGGACCTCAGAGGGTTTAGCTCAGACAGAATCTACCTTTCTTCTTTGATGCTTTCTGCAGCTCTCCACAAGCTCCCTTCTACTGAGAGACAGATAATACTTATGGCAGCTAGTTTAAGTTAGTCAAAGCTGCTCCTTCACTGTGGTTAGTACAGTGTAAACGTAGTCATGAATGTTGCTATAAAGCATATTATAGGCAGACACCAACTTGCTCTGCTAACAGAGTAACCCAAAAGCTACATGTTTGCATTGCGTGGCATCACGTCTGAGGAAGCAAATCCTGTGAAGAGGCAGCATATACTTGTTTGGGCTCCAAAGCAGATGAAAATGGCCACACAGCATCTGGTTAGCTTGGTGCGAGGGGAAAAAACAGGCTCATATAGGCACTTGCCATACAGGCACAGTTGACCTCCTTAACACTGGAAGAATTCTTTTCCTGGCAAGACTGAAACCCACAGGCTGGCCATGTGAAGGAGAAAGATAGTCCCTTCCCTGAACACAGGACTTCTCTGTCAGTCAACCATCACAGCACGGTCCATATTCAGGTGAAAAATATCAGAGGTGAAATGGGTTGGTAGGTGCATCAAAGGGGACATAACGTAGTGGGGAGTGTGTCTGGAGAACTGGTGGGAGGTGAGAGGTTACGGTGATACGATAAAAGATATACACGGCATTCTGAAAATCCTCAAACTGCATTGAGAACATGTGGATTGATAACCAGCATGATTTTTCTGGTAATTTTGTGCTGTAGATATATGAACAATATCTCACCAGTGGATAATATCAATTGTCGGTTATATACATGTTTTATAACAACCAGAAACTCTTTTTCAAAAAGCTGTTGGTGGTTGGCTTTGATTTCTTTTTTTTTTTTTTTTTTTCTGCAGCAAAGCTTGCTTTCCCACTCTCTTTTTCTTTCTCTTTCAAGCTCATGGAAGCTAACTGCAGAGAAAGTAAAAAGGTATTGAACACACTAGACAAAATAATTAGAAAAATAGTCTAGCATTAAAAAATGTTTTGTTGGTTTTAAAAGTACAGCTTGTTTATTACACTTAAAATGAAGGCAAGTGCCCTGTGTTCAGTTATACAAATCAGATGTCTGACAAAATAACATGAAATAATAAAGAAGCACTTTCAGAAAAGGGCAAGCAATGTAACAGGTTTATAAGCTTCAGTCAGAACACACATTATACATAGTTTTTAATAAAATTTTATGCAGCAAGTAATGCAGAATGCTCTTAACTCGAAAAAGGTAACATCAGTAATAAGTACTATAACAAATCTATGCTGAAGTTGAAAAAGCCTCTTCCTATGTTTTCTGTCCTTTTAGTGTATGATACATTTTTTTCCATATTTTACAGAAAGG
The DNA here is from genome assembly GCA_035047865.1 of Dendrocincla tyrannina. Lineage (NCBI taxonomy): Eukaryota > Metazoa > Chordata > Aves > Passeriformes > Dendrocolaptidae > Dendrocincla > Dendrocincla tyrannina. Next base: position 58,610,456 of record JAWWMP010000132.1, on the reverse strand, counting down.
CAATATATTTTCTTCTTGATATACTTTTTCTACAATGACTCACTGTGATTTCTGGAACCACTGCAGGTAAGATGCAGTTCCCTTGTCAGTCTTGAACTGCCACTGTCAGGACAATTTCAGGGACTCCCTAAACATAAAACGTAACAACCACCACACAGGATCAACCTAAATGCCCAACGAAACCAACACATTTGCCTAATAACAGACAAACTAAAAGAAAGAATGGAAAAACTAAGAAAAAAAGGGGGGAGGGGGAGAGGGGGAAGAAAAAAGGACAAGATCACACCTACTTCCAAAAATGAACAGATAGAAAGATACAGAGGTGATAATTGCATGCCATTAGACATGGGATAGCTATTGCCATCCAAGTACGATGACAGCACAGGAACCCCACACTCCAAATATCACCCTAACATGTCCTCATTTAATTACAGAAAAATATATACAAACTTTATGATCCCAGGCCAGAAGCATATAAAAAAAAATTCTCTTGGAACGTATTTTCTACAGAACTGAAGAAATTCAAGGTGGGAAGCTCTTCTCTAAAGGTTTAACAATAACTTTTATCTGTCAGCAATGCTGATGGGGTTACAGTGCAACTCTGCCCATAGGAATCCCTGCTGACATCAAGGAGAATGATCCCAAATAGATAACTCGATGTTCCGGTATCTTAACATGCATATGACCATGTAATTCAAAATACTTCTTTGCCAAATTAAATACATTTTTTCAAGATCTAACAAATTTTAAAAATGTACAGAAGTCACCTAATGTGAGAAGAGTAATTTAATTTGGTACACTTTGAATTCATTACGGTCAAATAGGATTCTGAATAAAAAAAAATAAGATACTCCACCTTGCAGATTAAGCATGCCAGCATGTTGCTGTATACATGTGCATTTGAAATATCCCTCTGACTTTCAAATAATTTGTACATTTTTCCCAACTAAGAATGTAACTTTTCAACAGCAGCATTGCAAACTCAGCTCAGGATCTGGACATAAATTTGTGTATTGTTGTAGTGCCAACTACTGCAGTGAATAGCGAGCTAACATTTGTTTACAAAACCTAACACCATGTAAGAGTAAGTTTGGTAGGAACCTATTTGTATTTTTGTTATAAAACAAATAAAAAAGGTGCTGGAATAAAATGCATAAAACACCAGTCCAAAATTGTTCTGTTGTGGGCACACATAACAAAGAGGAGTAATGGAAAGCAACACTCCCACAAATTTATTTTTTTCACCATAACCACAGAAAAACATCTCTGCCTATAGTCAGCCTTCCTTCACTACACTAATACGTGAGTATTTTCAAATTATTTTTCCCCGTTAATACTGATCTTACTTCAGACATTATTTGAGAACAAATACTGGACCCTCATGGATCTAGAGTTAAACAGCAGGAATTTTGTTTGCATAACAATATGAAGAATTAAAGAAAATAACCTTAATTTTTGTGAAGTTGTTCATCTAAGAGGTGAGGGCAGAGGAGGAGCACTGTACTCTGATGCAGGACAGGTAGATAGATGCACTGTTTCTGCTCACCATGTTTCTGGATTATACCAATCAAGCACAGTGCACACAGCTTGAAAACATGGGCTTTGCTCTGAAACTGCTTCCTAATGCAAAGTGAAGACTGTATTTTTTTCAGCAAAATTGTGGATTAATTCAAAACCAAAATGTCATTTTGCTACAAAACATAGAAATGGAGGAGAAATCACCTACAGTGAGGCATAAAGCAATTTAGACAAATAGGAGTTGTTCCCAGACCTCTGCACAAGCCTTGGCCTGAACATGACATTTAAAATTTTTTTGGATCAGCACTCTTGTATTCATACAGTACTTCATCCACATCCCTCCCATCCTTCTGTTCCTAGAATCCACACAACAAGAAATATAAATTATAAGGTTATTCTTGCATACCTCAAAATCATATGAGGCAGTTTACTCTCATTGAGCTTGAGATTCCTGTTGTTTCCTGCTGTTGCAAGAACCTCAGAGGCAAGTGATTCTTAAAATGGGATGGCTATTTTGCTTGCCATTGTAAAAGACTGAAATTACTTTGATGGTCTGAGCTATGGCTTTCAACTCAGAAATAACTCATTAAATACTTGAATGTATACAAGATAACATAGAAAACAATTCACAGCAACCAATGTGATACTAAAAATACTCCTCCCCAGGCTTCGCACCCAGAAGGTGCCCACCCTGACTGCACAACGTACCCCAATGCAGGTCACGTAACTGCAGAAAAGATTCATGGGATGGTTTGGTTTTGCCACACCATGCACCTGAGACTCACCTGTTGATGCCTATGAAACTCATACCAGTATATAGGAACCCATACGTCTGAAACAGAAAAAATACAGACCCTCTCTTACAGTATGTGCTTTGTGTCTACATAATGTGCCCACTTCAGGAACAACACATTTAGCAAAGTATGATTCTGATTTCTTTAGGATAACTGTCTGTGCCTACACACTCATGCACTATCCTACTGGGGTGGAACAGGAGCTTTTAACTGTATGCACATTGTGTCGGCAAAGCAGCATGAGTGTGATTCCCCGGAGCTATTCCCATGAGGTGGTGTGCAGTGTAGTCACAAGCAGTGGCTCTGAATGACTTTTCTCCCCTTTAGTTTCTCCTAAAAATCCACCACTTCCGAGGCAGATGGCAGGCTACACCCCCAAAGAGGCAACTTCACAGGAAGCCTTTGCTCTGCGTGGGGATGCTGTGTAGGGAAGCTGAACTTTTGCTCCTCCTCTGCTATTTCCACCTGCTTTCCCCCCCTCCCCGAGTTTCATCACTTGTATGTCATCCCATTCACATTTTACTCTCCCATGTTGTGAGCTGCCTGCTCCATTCAATGTCCTTCAAAGGGATACTCGGATGGAAGTCACTCACAAGAAGGTCACTCAAAGCATTTCCACTGAAGAATTTCTGTTTGCTGCTTGTTAGGTTATCGGTGCTCTGTATGTTCCGAGTAGTGATAAATACTCCCAAAATTTCAGAATCACAAGAAAGGTGATGGGAATGGTTGAATTTCAGAACACAGGTTTTCATGCAACTGTGAGGAGATTTATGAGCAAATGGTAGTACTAACAAAACAACATTTTTGTTTACTGCATCAGAGTTACAAGTTACACTCGAGGAATGACATTACTAACAGTGTCAAGAAAAAGTGGTGTTTACTTTATAAGGAGTGAATTTTAACCCAAATGCAATCAGAAACCAAGAAAAATTCTTCTTTTTCCCTGCCCCCACCCCCCAAAAAATGTCTACGTTTACACTCCAGTATCACAGAAAAAAATTACAATATCTATGTTGCGGGTGTCTTTGTCTCCCCAGTTATTCCAGAAATTAAGAATATTTTGGTATATTTTATAATGATCTATTTGAAATAAACCCCTCCTTATATAACTAGACAAGTGATATGGAATAATCAACTCCTTTCCAAAGGCCATACTGGCTATACTATGTTGGGTTGACATATCCCAGGCAAATCACCAAATATTCTGAGTTGGAAGGGAACCACAAGGATCATCAAATCCAACTCTTAAGTGAATAGCCTATACAGAGACTGAACCCACAACCTTGGCATTATTAACACCAACTGAGCTAAATGTAGCAGTGCTCCCTGCTGCATTTGCACGCTAGTCCCAAGAGACTGACTGCCAATGGATGTTTTTGAACAGACACAGTGGGATAACAATTATGGGGGATTCTTCCAGCTACCTGCCCATCCATGAACCATTCTCCTAGATTTACCAGGAATTATTATGTGGTCTTTATTAAATGTGATTCTAAGGAGAAGTCTTGCTGAAACATTGAATAAAAACTATACTCTGGTGACATTAGATATGTTGAAGGAAGGAGTCATCGGCCACTTGTATATCTGCTAACCACAGGAAAACACTATTGCAAGATGGATGATCCATATTATTGATATCACATTGGTGTCACTGTGATGGAAAATTGTACAGGTTTTCTTTCTGTCTTTTTCACTGTTTTTTTCTGAATGCATCACTGACAGTAGTAATATGAAACTGCTCTTATTTGAAACACAGTGGAGTAGAAAATACATAAACTGATGCCAGTGTGTCTGCTACAGAGCAGAAGGATCCCAGGGGGCTCTAGTTACAAGATTATTCCAGTATGGGTCAACTGTGGCAATATTCAGCAACCTAAATATCATTAAAGTAGTTATTTCCTACTATGTCATTTCCTATCTAACACCTTTTTGAGTGAAAACTTGGATGTTTCCTCCAATATATATTTTTGAATATCCTGATCTTGCTTGTTCTTGCAAAACAGACGGGTGATCTGCAGAAATGAATCTCACATTTTCAATGGCATTACAGTCCATGCTACAAAGTGGTGTGTTCATCTGGTTCACTCTACACCACAGTTTTGCTTCCTGACTCCTCTGCATGGTTACAAGAGACATTTACTTGAAGATCCTCATTCCCTGAAAAAGTTTCAGAAATGTAGGCTCGCTTTAAGAGCAATTCTCATATGATCTGGCACAAAGTTACTATCATGAAAGGCATTGACATCAGGGGATGAATCCCTTCCGAAGTTGCAAGAAACCTTTGGAAAACAGGAAACACACCATTGTGCTTATTCACTTAGGCCCCTGAAGTGTGCAACACAGTCTCCCCACCTCCTCAGCATCACTGGGGAGAGTCAGTGGCAGTTCAGCCTTTGCTGAGATACACAAAGGAGCCTGTCTGCCCTTGAGTAGACAGACTTTCCGGCAACTCTTACAATTTAGGCTGACTACATGCACTACCATTTGTTGCTGCAATGACTGTCAATTAACATATGCAAATCACAATTAAACTATGCGAATGATATGTAAATTACACTTATTTTTAGAAGGCTTACCTAAAGAGGGGAATGTAGCTGTCACTTTTAACAATAGCAAACACCTAATAGCAAACGCCTACATGTGAAACTACTAAAAAGACACAGCAGTGGTACAGTGTTGAAGCACATCTGAACCTACATCCTCTTGCAAGACACAAAATAAGTTTTTATAGGATTTTTTTTGCATTCATTCCTGATGTATTGCATACATATGCCTACTAGAAAATGCTTCAAAACAGGATGGCTGGAAATACTGCAACAGATAAGCTTTCAGAGAACAACCTTTCCCCCGAATATGTAATCGAGTATATAATGCTCTATGAGACAGACAGCAAGTTACTATAACCCCTTGTTCCATGAATAAAAAGCAATGACTTGGCCCGCATTATTGTGTCACTGCTTTTCTCTGAGAAGTTGAGCCTTAAAATGGAATCACAAACTCATGAAGAGCTCCAAAGTTTTCCTTAATTTATCAGCATTTTCCCTTGAAAATCTTGAGAGCAAATTTCAAAGCCCTCCTCTAGAAAGCTGTATGGCACACAGTAAACCGGGGGCAATTATTTCCAAAAACCAATTAATCTTTTTCACTCATGTCATAAAGATGGGCACTGAACATGTTGGAAAATGAAACAGAATGCTTAAAACACTTTTCACTGAAAATACTGCTCTTACAGCCTAGTTCCTAATCTATACACAGTTTGATACAATTGTAGGACAGTAAATATTATTGAAATAGTTATAGCAGCAACATTCCAGGAGCAGTCACAGCAGTATTGGGTAACCACCTACTATTCAGGTAAAGCTTATCCTTCTTTGCATAAAGGCATGAAACATGCAGTTATGAATGCATCACCCTGAAAGGGGTTAAGGACCACGACTTCACGCAAGCCCCTGCTCACAGGCAACCCCCCGGCAGGCAGGGCACGACCACCCTGAGCTGCTTGCTGCCATCCCAGGGGGACACACCACACCAGGCCTTGCAGAGGCTCCTTCCCTAAACGAGGCTTGGTGGTGGCTGAAGCTGACTTGGCAAGGCAGCATCGTGACAGAAGCCCCTCTCCGAGATCCATCACCTCCAGAGGAAGACTAGTGGCAAACAGCAGGGATGGTCACTTTTAAAACAACTACAGCTGTTTCCACATGTGACTGTGCTCTAACTGTGGGTTGCAACCACTATTTAATTGTAATTTCAGCTAACCATTTTGCAGTAATCGATGGCTGAATAAGAAATCCAACAACTGCCTATATGGCTGAACAAATTATACTCTGCTTATAATACCTTCTTAACTCAGCCACCCACCATGGTTGAAATATTTGATTGCTAAATTGATTTTTCATTAATTTAATCTTCAAGGATGATTATTATTCTGAAGCTGGACCACACACAATAAAAATAAGCATTTTATTAGCCATGTAGTCACAGGGCACATAGGGAAAAAGGCATGAGCCCTGGCTGATGTATAATTTGTTGTTCCAATGCCAACTTGCAGAACACCATTACCTCATCACAGTTGTTGGATAGAAGTGGAAAGAAATTCGGGTCCCATTGGTCCTTTTAAAAATTCTTGTCCTTGGAAATATGAAACTACTTAGAAGAGATTATTAAATAGCTGTTATAATAAAAAATAATCCCAACATTGAATTTTTAAATTAAGAAAAGCTCTTTCTCATTTCAGGACACATTTGTTATCAGGAAGACAGTGTGTCCTGAAAGTACTTTGCAGTAGTTTCACAGTAAATAAATGCTTTTACAACCATGGAATGTCACTACCATAAAACACATCCTTGCAAAAATTATAATCAATTATCAGAAGGCCTTTAATACATTTTACAAATACATGTCACTGAAACTACTCACGCAAATAAATGTTTGTGGCAGAGCAAAAGGAAGACCTTAATGCTTTTTCCATGAAAACTTGCTCGGAAGAAACCACTTAGTCCAGTGAATAAAAGACCCAGCCAGCAATACAAATTAGTGGTCAGTGCGAACAATCTCAAAACTCCTGCTTCATAATGTTTTCAAATTACCCCTTTTTTCTGGCAGTCACCATTTTGGTGGTCTTCAGTATCCCAGTGGAATACCACTGACCTCCTCAAAGTCTAGAGAGGCCAATTTTATTTCTGAGGTTAGTATTCTCCCTTTTGGCAAGATTTTCATTTTATTTCTGGAAGTAACCCAGGCCCAAAAGGCTTCAACATGATGTCCATCAACTAATGAATTAATCAGCTGCACCAATAACGCCTAAAGCCCTCGACTGACCTGAAATTAGCAATGTCTCAACCAGATTAGACTCAGCAGGGACCTGTCTTTGACACTAGGTCTTTAAAAAAATAGAAATGGAGAAAAAAATGAGGAAAAACTAGATTCTGTGTCATTTTCCCTCCATATTTTGGGTATATAAGAACCATAACAGCTTGTGTGATGGAGGTGTGAAGAAAGGAAGTGTAGTAATACAAAAGATATAGATGGTTCTTGACATATGTCCTTTTTGCTGCTTAGCAACATGTCAGTGTACTGCATTCTTTTTCTGTTTCAACTTTCTGCAAAAAAGATGTTTATACTGGAAGAATTTAATTTTTGCAGAACCCTATGCACAATCTTCTCCAAAGTAGTGGATACTGTGCTCTGAATAGAGCCCAGAGGGTTCTGTAATTGAAATACTAAATATTTTTCAAACAAGACTAGTATTCTTCAGTAGTGGGAGCCAGACAAACCCAAGATGATCCCCACTAAGAATTTTATTCTTTCTTTTAATGACAACTCTTGTAATTTAAAGTGCTCTATTAAGACATACTTCCCCTCCCAAACCCCATCCCCCATTCCACTGCTGTAGAGGAGTAAAGTGAAGAACCACTTCAAAGTTGAAATTAGGTAGCCTGGACTTGCTCTATTTGCCAGAGTTCCTTTCATTGCTTGCATATCTTTTTAAATTATTTTTATTTCCAAGAGTCAGGATAGCACATTAAAAATATTTTCAGTAGGAAAATTTTCCTGTATCGTTGTTACTGACAATCATTTAAAGATCAACATTTTCAGCTACTCAGAACCTTCACATTTATTACCTGCTAGAAATGATGTACATTTCAATCTGTACTGGTGGAATTCACATCTCAAGGATTGTAAGCTCCAAGAGGTTCCTTTCATATTCAGCGCCAAATTCGACCTTTTATTTCAGTAAAACTTACTGCCACACTGTTTCAGTGAAGTTGTGGAAGTTACCTTACAATGGAGAGAACAGAGACTATGTTTTTCACATTTTTCAAGGTTTACACTTGAAAGGAAGATGTAAATTTTACTAGTATTAGAGGTCTTTTATGTCCTCTTAGCAACCTAGAATTTTTGTTTACACCCATTCTGTTTCATTTGCCAAAATCATGGAATGTAGCCTTAACATAAATGAGAATAATTCCATACTTTTTGTAGAATACAGTGTGCCTTTTGCACAATCTAGAGTACCTCTAATAAATACATAAATCTAAGTACTTTTGAGCACTGCTGTAGGTATGAATGAGGACATCTGAGTACTTTGGAGCAATGTAGATATGAATAAGGATGCTTCTCAAGGAAAGTTTATGTCTTGCTGTTCAATATTAGTTTGAGAATAAATAAGCTAGCACGGGCTAAGCAAGCTGCATGTGTCGCGTATAATGCACTCATAGGTGATTAAGCAACAAAGAACAAGACTTCATCAATCTGCAGATTCAGTCCCCAAATGATGCAGCAAATCACATCATATAGTCTTTTCCATGAGCTTACTGAGCTCTGGTTTAAAACTGGCCCATTTCTCTCTTCACTGCTAATTAGTGATTCAGACCCCATTGATCTGATTACTAGAAATGTTCTTTTAATTTCCAGGCTATAGTCACTCATATCCACTTGTTTTAGTGTCAAGTGCCACTTTTCTCCCACCCTGCTGTTGCCCCCCGTGAAGAGCACGTGGACAGAAATCTGGTCTCTTCCCAGCCTTATATTACTGGACTAAACAAGCCACAACTTTTACTTTGTGTGCACGACACGAGCTTCTGTGCAGTTCTAATCGTCCCTATAATCCTTCCTAACGCTTACTTCACTTGGATTTAATCTTCCTTAAAAGTGGGTGTACAGCTTTTCAAAAGCAAGCTCTCCAGTGCTGCTACAACATTAACACTTTTCCGCCTCCACAGGAAATCTCTCATTCGATACTTTCTAGGATCACATCACTTACAGCTGTATCACATTGGTGACTCATAGTTATTCTATGACTGATTGTTACACACAGGTCTTTTGCCTCCTCTGTCGTTTGCAACTGATAAGTCTCTAGCAGAAATCCTTTTCAGCAGCCCTTAAGTGCCATCAGTACTCTTAAATTTCATCTCATTTCTATTACTTTAGTCCTCAAGGTCAGATAATTTTTCCCGTGTAATATTCTCATCATCCTTTATATTAATGATGCCTCACAATATTTTGCCACCACCAAATTCCATTCCTCTACTTCTACATTTTGTGCCAACATCATTAATTAAAATGTTAAGTAAGTCAAGCACTCTAGATTGATCCTGAAAAATTCTGCTGATATGTTCCTTCTAGTGTGACAGTCCTCCATTTAACATAACCTGTTGTCAGGTCTTTTTTATTCAGCTCTATTCCATTCTGAAGTGCCACTACTAACATCCAGCTTGTTCAGCTGGACTAATAATGTCCCTTGTGTGATCCTGTATAAAATTCTGAAATCCAAATAATATCAGATCTACCACATTTCCTGTATCTAGGTATTGGTGTAGTCTGGGATAATAACTTTGATAAATCTACGTTGCATTTCTTTGAATGTTCTAATAATGTGGTTGCTTAAAAGTAATTTAAAGGTCAGACAAAATGAGATGGTAGCAAATCACCTCTTAGGAAAATTGTCACTAAAGGAACTTTATTTCACAGAAACCTATGAAATAAAGACAACTTATATGCAAAAAAAATAATATAATACTAAAAAAATCAGCTATTAACCAGCAGTGATCTAAAATAGTTGTAAGAAAAGGTATAATTCTTAATGTAGATTTGTCATAGAGACTTAAAATACAATGTGTAGAAAGAAATAAACATTCTTCTATGAGCTTTTTTAAAAAACATGACTATTGTCCTATATCTATTAACAAACTAAGCATTCAGGCATCTTCACAATACAGGGAAAGAACTGGAACAGCACAGATCTGCGAGAATCTATCAGGCTTCTCAAAGACAATGGAGTATAGCAAGAACAATAAGTGCTAGGCAGAAAAAATATTACACATACATGAATTTTTGCTCTACAAACAGATAGCACATTTTCCAGGCTGGTAGGGATAAGATTAGTGGCTTATTAGCATTGTGCTCTAGCAGGGTTGTTGAGTTTGTTTTTGCTAGAGAGTAAGTCAGCATTGCTGGAAGATCTGGAGCTGCGACCCTAAATTCAGTAGTTAATAGGTGGCTGCGGAAAGAGTTTTGGAAAATGTTCTGCAACATTGGCCCCAGCTTTTCCCAGAGCTTTTTAGATCTTTACTGGGGAACTGTACCCACCCTGAAGGCAACCACGAAGCACTGATAACAAGGATGTTTCTGAGAGCATTTAACTAAATCCATATGCCCATCCACAGCTAAAAGGAAGGTCTGACTGGACTGTAACACTGCAGTTTGCCTGAGCTTTAAACATCACAATTAAATAAACCACAAATAGTGAATGTGGCAGTATGCTACTCAATTTGAGCGGATGCTCTGAATGAAAGACTGCTCAGACCCAGAGCAGGGGCCAGCCGTGCCTTCTAGGATTGCTTCACTGCCTTCTCCTGCTTTCTGGAACTCCACAATGTCTGTCACATGCTGGGATTGCTCCTGCTTTTCCTGATAGGACGGAAGCTGCTTGCATGCCCAGGGAGCATATATGACAGGTGCATGGCTGCCGTGTGGTTGACTCCTGATTTACCTGCATCACAGGACAATCAAACCTGTAGTCAGACGACAGGACAGGGGCCCACCAAACACTTCCCAAAAGTGCCTCTACAGGCTACTCCAGCCAAAAGTTTGAAAATACTGCCAAGAATATATCAAATCAATCACCAGTTCCCTCCAGAACATTACATTAAGGTCAGTTCTGCAACCTTAGCTACGAGTGACTTAAGGATTTGAGTGTGGGATGTTTTAAAAGCCTTTTAAAAACTCAGGAGTGATGGCCCCTTTCCTCGGGTGCAATGTCACTCTCTGTCACTTAAATGAAGTTAAATTCCTGCAAGAGCTTCCTTCTCTCCTAAGGTAAGACTGTGACACACAGTTACAGGCTTGAAGAGCAGATTTTGAATTTATTTTCATCACCCTGGATTTTATTAATATAAACCTGCAATTCACATTGTTTCTACAAATTAAATATGATCTATCCATGATAATGAATGGAGTCCTGCATCATCATTGCCCCAAATTTAATCCTGTTTCTCAGAATTGTTACACAACACTAAGAAATGCTGCTGCCACCTCAGAGATTTTGGGGGTATTGAAATTAGTCAAGACCTTTTGGTATACACCGTAACATGTATGAAGGCAGAGTTAACAGGAGGAATGGTGGGAAAAAATAATCTATCCACATGCTTTTTCCAAAAAGAAAAAAAAAAAATCAAAGTAGTTACTATAAGCAACAAGAGCAAGAGAATGAAAAAAAAAAATATGGTCTGGAGAAGGAATCAGATGATAGTAATTAAAAGATGAAAACTATTGTTTTTTGAATGAAGCTATCAGCCAGGACTAGCTGGCAGATTCCATTTCCCCCTACATTTTCTAGATCAGAAATTAAAGTTCTAAGGTATAGTGTCAAGTACATTGGTAAGGAACAGCTGAAAAAAAATGAGGAAAATTAGTGGTTTCCTAGATTACCACAGTACCTTACATTATGTTAAAACATTATATATCAACACCTACATGCAGTATTCACCACAGATACAGCTGAATATAAGACTAACTCATGTTTTTCCTGTGTGCATAATTTTCAAGAGGAGTAACTTATATGACTGTGGGATTTAACTACTTCTCTGCATGCTTTTGAGCAGTACTTTTGAACTGAGCTACAGTACTCTGAGCAGGAAAGTCAATGAGGATGGGCCCCAATATTTTGCTTTATGGAAAGAGGCAGCAACAATAATGAAAGTAACAGAGTTCATTATTGCATGAGCTTCTTCTATTACTACAGGAACTGCAGGTGCCAGAATAAGTCCTCATTTGCTGTACATCACTGGAACTTGCCTTTGTAACCTCTGGGCACAGGAATTTTGCAAATTTCCCTCATGGATCTCCCTCATGGTATGTTTGCTCACTGCTTTTTTAAATTCTTTCCCAAAGGGAAAATCAAGCAAAACCAGGGGAGTACAATCCTGTACAATCATCCTAACAAAGGCCCCAAATGAAAAAGGAATCAGTTCTGTAACGTTTCCTTCCTTTCTGTGACTTCATGAAAGAGTCTTCCCCCTGGCCTTTGCTTAGCAGCTGGGGGTTTCTGTTCATGGCATGTACATCCCCCCATGCCAGAGCAAGACAAGGGGGCACAAGAGGGTGCTGACCTGGTTCCTGATGATGCACCTCAGCTGGCCTCGCCTTACATGGTTCCTCCCTGCCAGATCAGATTCGGTACCTCTACCAATATGCAAGGGGTTGCCGTGGTGGTGTTTAGTCTCCTGGGGTAGCTTCTAAGAGGCTGCACTGCTATGGCAAGTATGCACAGATGCAATACAATCCTAGTCTTAGATTAGTTGAAACCCATAGTAACAACTGTTTGCCTGCGGATATAGTGCAGGAAAACGTTTGCATGAAGTTTGTTCACACTTCTGCACAGCAGAGGGGATATGAAATAAAGAGAATTTCACTTGCCAAGGTGAACTTCTGGCTAATTACTACTTCTATTTTTTCATTGTTTTAATTATTTTAATACTGTAGTCTTAGTTTGCTATGGAAGAAGAATTATTCATGGTTTATTCATACAAATAGAATGATGTCAAGCAGCATAATGAACCTGTAAAGAACATTTAAGTTTAAATAGCTTGCTATTGTATAAATTGTTACCTCATTATTTTATACATATGTCTAAGGGTGTGTGTCTGTGTACATCTGCACAAACAAATTACAAATACAATCACCAACAAATCTTGATTACAAAATAAAGGAAATACTTTAAAAATCTAACAAGTATTATCACATAAATTTTAGAAAAATTACATGTAACAGACCGACATGCCAAATAGTGTCTTAGCAGTTTGTATTTGGCACTTAGATGAGTACCTTGTACTTAATAGTCAAAGATGTCATCTAAACAGAATGCTCTTCTAATATTTTAGCCTGTGTGTAAAACTCAGCATGCCCTTTCTAACTTTTGGGTTTTTTTCCAAGCTATGTGACAAATGGCTATAGAATTTAAATAAAATAAATAGCCTGCATCTAATTTGCAGATTCATCATGCACAAAACTCCTCAGAAAATTCTTATACATTGGTTTTATCTTCATACATAATATGTGAACATATACATTGTAACAACCTCCAAAAATATTTCTATAGGATTTTCATCCCTCCCAGAGGACGTCAAAACGCAGAATTCAGGATTTGAGTTTTGCACACTTTTGAAAAATCTAATGTTCCTTGCCATTTATTATGTTTTAAATTTAAATATTCAAAAACACATTAATAAAAAATCATATGTAGAAGAATAGCAACATATACCCGGACATGGCCTATAGGATGAATTAAAGTAAAAGCTGAGGTATAATTGACAGTCTGTACATTTTGGCAAGTCAGTGTTAGATATTTCTCTGAGTGAGAAGTGGTTCCTACTGGGATATTATTTAATATGGCAGACAGATTCTAACCAACTGCTCCTTTTATATCCAGGGAAACAGAAAAAAACAGACTGGAGATGTTTTACTATTACTTTTGCAAGCTCCTAGTTTGAACAAGCTACTTACAATACAGCTAAGAAAACAGCTAATGAATGATTCTTTAATGAGTGGAATACCTAGTACAGGATTTGATCTGGTATGCAAGGCATTTCTTGTAATGGAAACTTCTTCCACAAGAGAGTTCAAAATTAAATGAACTATTAACAGGAAAAATCAACAGCACATGGATGAAAAGGTAAATACCAAAAAAGAAACGCCATTCGTGGTAGTGTTGTGAAAAACCGTTAGCTGTGTTATTACATTAACTACATTGGTCATGTAAATCATTACTAGGTGAAAAGGTTTATTAGAACAAGTTTGGGGTTTTTTTTTCTACAGTGATAGTCTCTGTATTAAACAAGCTAAAAGTCAAACTACTTCAAATGGAACAGGAAACCACATGTTGATTTATAGCAGCAAACCTTTTTTTCCAAAGCCAAAAAAAGTTTTAATTCTGTATATTCAAAACATTCTTGACTATCATAATTTTCCATATGTAATAGATAATGAATTTTTTGCTACATTTCATTTCACAGTATTAGACTCTTAATTTTATTAAACAAATACAGAATTTGATATTTAAAAGATGACTGTAGTCATAAGCATCCAGTATTCCTGCTGATCACTCACTTGACAGCTGACTAAAATTTTTCCAAGGAAACCTAAACCCTTCCACTTTTAATTAAAAGAATGTAGCTAAGCATTCATCCTGACCAAGGGTGTAAAGCATCTTGTTAAATAGCTATTGTAACCAGATAAAAATGTGGATATACCGACACCATTTCCCCTCTTAAAATACCTCTGCTAACAGCAGAGCTATCTCACCTAGAGGAAAGCTAGAAAACCACCTGGTAGAGTACTAATTCTCAATACTTTTATGCATTTGCAAGGTATCAAATGGTATTAAAAATGGCCAACTACTACACTAATGTACCTCCTCCTGGAGAGACTGAGGGGTTTATTTCCACTTTTCCCTCACACTGAATCTCATAGAGAGTGCTATGTGCTTCTGTGCTGGATACACATTAGTCCTGTGGCAATTTTCTTGAAATTGCACATTAGAGAGACTCATATAGCCTGGAGACAGATTTGTGATTAACTAATATTTCTTGTTAAGATCCTAGGTTGGAGTGCCTGAATGTTGACAGAAAACAGGTTTGTACCCAATGCAATGGAGGAGTTATTATTTAAATATTTAAACTGTACTTAGCACCGTGCTTTTCACGTGCAAACCAATCAGTAATACAGATTTGGTTCACAAGACTATGGCATATCAGGTACAAAACAGAGGCCAAATTGCTGGGTGACACCTTTGTTTTATTCCTTAGGTTCTTACTGTTAGGGGGGTTTGTGCATAACTCTAAGTTTAGTGTGCTTTTTGGCTACACAGCTCCATTTCAGGGAGTGCAAATGTAGCCACTTCCCTCTTCTCTGGTTCCATAGAGAAGTGACATGGGGATAGTGGGTGTTTACAGGTGTTCTCACAGCAAAAGTTGTTTGGAGGAAAATATTCATTTTTTTTAAGCAGGTTTCATGTAGCATGTGTTGCCTGTTACTAAGTACAAACCCAGCAACAGCAGTATAGAATTCTAGTTCAATTACATTAGGTATCAGGTGTCACTTAATGGCTAAGATCCAGCACAGAACACAAGAAGTTGGATATTGTAATGAAAAGCTGGTATATCAATTCGATTTCAGCTCAGGAATGATGAAGGTACTTTCTAACACTTTTGTGGGGTCATACAAAAATAAATAAATAATGGCAAGAAACTCTTCTTCAAACACCAAACATAGTGTTAGGTACTAAGGATCCTACTCACTTAGTAATGACATTATACAATTACTTCAGTGTTTTGTGACTATTTTACCTTTCATGAGACTTTAAAATTAAATGTAGTTTCAAAAAGTTAAGCACTCTACTGAAGGTTTACATTCTGTAAACATCCAAAATAGCTGCCCTATATATTCCCTCATTAAGCACCTAGGGAATGCCAGTATAAATTCAAAACAGACACATGCTTTGTTTCTCTTTCAACAGTGGGAAGTTCAAAAGAATAAACATTCCCTATTGTTAATTAAACAATATATACACTTACATTATTCAAATCCATTTTCAAAACACATTGGCAGAGTAGTGAACTGCAGACTTGAGTCACACACCAAGACAGAAGTCAGTAAAAATTACAGCTGTCCACTGCAGCTGTGGTATCACTTGTGCTGGGATTTAACAACAGACAATAGAAATCCCACTGCAGATAGAAGGCTAGAGAGAAGAATGGACTATAAATCAAGCAAGTACATCACTGTTGCTCTTTTAAATGACATCTATCCATTAGAGATGTCTAAGTAATGGATAGGCAAATTGTGACAATATTATAACAAAATTCTTAAAAGACCATTGAATGTCATCGCATTTTTTAAGGATACAGTTAACATGAACTTCACATTCATGTGACTAAATTTTATTGCAGAAATGCTGGGCTGTTTCTTTGTTCTGAAACTTAGCTGGAACTGTGTCTTGTTACATGAAACCAGAGAGGCTGGTGGCTGTATCTGTCCCACATGTCAGCCATCAGGCAGAGAGGGGAGGAACAAGAATGTGTCCTTTACAGATATCGTAAGAGAAAGGTTTTTCAGTACTCCTGATTGAATGGACATGCATGTTTCCAAGGATATAACCTACAAATAGAAGCACACCTAAAAGAAAGGTAGATGCACAGATGAAAAAGTTGCATGCCTCCAGTTTAACTTAACCTTAGTTGGCTATTTTTCTTAATGAGTATATGCTTAAATTAAAAACATCTAATGTATTGGCATAATTTTAAGAAAAAAAAAATAGGAAATGAGCCTATAACGTAAGTGCTGCCTTCAATTTTAAGCTCCCTAATAGACAGCAGTTGTTCACTCAGCCTAGCCAGAGAGGTACTTCTAATTTCAGGGGCCTGATCTGACCCTTTGGCTCCCCAAAACCTGTCAGAGATTCTTCCATTCCCATCACACAAACAAAATTGACCTTTAATTAAAAAGAGTCAGCAATCTCCCAAAGTTTCTCCTTGTACCATTTCATCATGTTATTATGGGTTCTATTCCCTTTACCTGCAGGCAACCTTCTGCCCACACCCAAGGAGACTCTTGAAAACCTAATACCTACCATTTTTCATTTCAGAAAACACCTTTTGGACTTGAGATTCCAGAATTACTTGAGTAATTCCAGAAGACAGATCAGTTTTTGGAATGTGTTAAAATATACATTGAAACTCACTATAATTAGTGATGACTTTCCTTCTTTAATAGTTGTAACCTGTTTCTTCTAGAAATCCAGTTCTTGAATTTTGGGGGGGAAATGCATCACCATAAAACTTACAGCACGAATGCAACTGTGATGAATTTATAGCTGCAGTTACTATGAGACTGAAAATTTCTAAAAAAAAATCCGAATAATATAAAGATAAAAGATTCCAAAGATAAACCCAATATAAAATAAAAGTTTAAAATAATATAAAGGCAAGTAGAATAAAATCAGAGTTTTCAAACTTAAATTATTTCTAGAAAACTCTGCAGCACTTATGTGTCTGAAATTACTTGTACATTGGAAAATACTCCAGAGTCTTTTGATACCAGCTCTCTTCAGTGCAGACTGGGATTGCAATAGCTTTGGTTACAATTTTCATAACATACATAGGATTCTTGCAGTTTTCAAACTACTGTCTTTAGGGATATTTTGAAATAAAACTTGGAGATTGGAGGAATTCAGGAAGAATGCTGGATTTCCTGTGGTGTCTTGGTGTTTGGGCTCTGGTTGAACTCCCAGTGAAATCCATGGGATTAGCAAATACTGGCTGTCAGCTGTACATCACAGGTCTTCACAACTGGGACTTCATAACAGCCAATGGAGTACAGTCACCAAGAAAACTACAAATTGCTAAGTCGTTGAATAGAAGTCAGGTATCCCTACCAAATATTTGGGGTTTGTGTCTGGTCCTTAAATTTACATTCCCATCATATGGCTGATTCCACATGGTCTCAGCCTGTCCTCTTCAACTAATCACAGCTGAGTTGTGGCAGAAACATCCAGCGAAAACCCAAGTGCTTCAAGATGGAGCGACCATCCGAAAACACAAGGCTTTCCTTTCAGCTGATCTGCTGCCTGGGCAAGGTTTCAGTCCTGGAGGACTATGCTGTTGTGGAAAGCAGATCCTCAAAGAAACCGTCCTTAGCACATGTGGTTAGTGAAATGGTATTTCTCTGGACATTTCTCCATGGTACCTCCCAAGTATCTCACCAGCTCTGGTGATTAAGTCTGACCACCTGTTGCAATTTCTTCTCTGCAATTTCTGTTATTTACACCCTGTCCCATCCTCATGCTGTTTTGTGTTATTTTATTGTGAGCAGTGGCTCTGTCTCACATGACTGAGCACAGCCACACGAGACAGGACCTGCCAGCACACCTCCTCACCTTTCTAAGGTGGCCTAGGCAGTGTAATTGATTCAATTGCTATCTGAGTCAGCTAGCAAATGCCTGGCTGAATAGGATATATGAGTAAGAGATCACACCTATTTTAATTTTCAAAAATAAGTAATAATTTTAATCATAAAAATAATTTGAGTTATTCGAATTGCTTCTATGTTGCTGTTGTTAAACCATTGTCCAAACTGCGTAGGAAATACCTAAATGCTAAGAAAACTACTTCAATTGAGGAAAAGATATATAAATATTTCCATTTCAAAAAGGCTTCACAGCTTAAAGACCTACTGTTAGCCATTATTTTTATGCAAATCTTCACCCTCTTGTTTCCCTTTTCAAAAAACATTATATGATTTCAGCATGACAGGAAACCCTCAAATATTGTATTTTTGTTTCTATAGAACAAAAATTTTTCCCAGTACTCACCCATTTCCATTTATCTGAAAATGCATTGTACAGAGAATTCAGAGGCACTATGAACTGTGGCACAATAATGCTCTTCTAAGTTTCTTTTGAAAAGCGACTGGAAGTTGTAACTTTCTGAAAAGAAGTTCGCCGTTGTATTCCATATAACTTCAGCCCCAAATCCCAGCCCCAGTAGGCCATCCCTGCCCATAGGTGAGTTTTTCCTTTAACTCGACAGCTGAGAGAGTTCAAACATATCAGACTCTTGGTCACAAAACAGACTTTCAAAGTATCTGCTCATGGAAGGCTCTTGACTCAAACAGTGCTAAGTCAACACCCGTCCCAAACGAGCCTCCTAAACATCTGCACCTCAGACCAACAGCAAGTGCCAGCAGAAGATTCATGTACCCAGCTGTCGAAATCTCCCTAAGCAAGCAAAATGTAAACTCTCTGTTTGCATGTATCTTCCCTTCTCTTCCTCTTCAGGGGAAGAAAAGACCCCAATCAAATAATAAAAGACTACAAACCACAAAGTTTTCTCTTTTTTTAAATCCCAGGGTTTACATATTCTCTTTTTTTCAATATATTGCAACTGTTTTGCACACACACAAAAAAGCATGAAAATGTAGAGTTGCTAGGGTTTGCAATTTAATTGTCAGTATGTGTGTAGTCATATTTTAAAATATTCTGGATTTTCAGGCAGGTAAATTCATAATGTGAATACCACATTAATATTGTAGGATATGATTCTGCAAAAGAGTTATGCATGTATTAAACTTTACATATACAGTGAGCCCCATTGAATTCAGGAGCTGGCTTAAAAGAAGACTGCAAGTGATACAGTTCCAAAAATAATGAACTGCATTATTCATTACATATATAAGAAAATAGCACAGTATATACATATGTATGCTTGCGTACATTTTTATTATAGACAAGAGCTCTGGTTAAGTTTCCTTAATATTTTTTATTATAATACATTGGGTTTAGTTGCTTACGTCTTTGCCAAGCTGTAATTATTTTGCTGAAATTTTCCAGGCTAGATGTTTGCCTCATATGAAATTTTATTTTTTAACTTTCAACAAAAGCAGTTCCTTTTTTTCTGAATGAAGAAAGCACATTAGGAAAGCACGTTGTTGCTTGTAAAAAAAAAAAAATAGTCAAAATCTTTTTCTTTACTGGGAAATTCATACACCTTGATGCATGAAGCAAGAATAGGAAGTATGGTAGGATTAAAAGAAAGGGTAAAAATACAAAAGTTTCCCTAATATCTAGGATATGGTTGCACTGTGATGGAAAATTCACTTCTGAAAATTCTGATTACTAATGTAATTCACAGCTATGATATGCCCGTCCTTTTTTCCTCTATATTCCTCTCTGTGTCTTTGTATTCCAGCCACACGTTCCCTTCCTCTCCTTTGCACCACCTCTAGTGCATGTGCAGTCAGGTGGCAAGTGAGTGTAGGCAGCTGCTATGGCAGGAAAATAACCAGCATTTAAAGTAATTAAGCTTCCATGGACCTGCAGTGTGAAAGATGCGATGCAAATGAAATTGGGATGGGGGGGGAATGTGGGAGAGGTAAAAGAACTATTTAATCTAAAAGAGAATGTTGATATGACCAAAAAAAAAAAATAGCTATAAGCAATCACGGAGAAATGTAAACTAGAAATTACAAAGGAGTTTTTAAGCATTACCACCTCGTATTCTAAAATAACTTCCTGGCAGCAGTACTGAGGAAATAATTCCTAAATAATGGAGCTTGACCAATTTAATAAAGGGATTATATGACATGGTGGCCTGTGGTACCACACGGCTCGACTTAGTGCATTTCTCTGTTCTACTCTCTTAGTACTGGCTCTCAAACCCAAACTCGCTGTTCACAAAAGCAGTGTGCATTGAGGAGCACTGGTGTGATCTGTTGATGTCCTCTAGAGCGTGTGAGAACCTGTGTGGGCTCACAATAAGGTGTCCCTCAGTCTGCTGCCAGGTGCAGCTGGAGCAGCTGTCTGCACACAGCTGGCAAGGCGCCCTGCGAGGCTCTCGCGGAGACCGTCGCAGGTTACCGAGTGTGTCGCGTTCTTGCCTTCCTTGCACTCACCACTCCAGCGTCTGCAGCTGCTGCTAATGATGCAGCAGGGCCCTCCCAGCACCACACCAGAAAGTTAGAAAACAACTGCGTTACTGTTGCTTACCTAAGTTGACATTTTGTCCTTGCGTGCAACTTTTAATTACATGATCTCCATTTATTTTTTTCCACTGGCATGGGAAAGGATAGTTTAAAAACATTCGCCGATAATGGTATATACATCCTGATTCACATGCAAGGTGGAAGGAGTTACTACCTATGAAACTCATTTCAACATGAGTTTCTCAGGCCGCCACGAAGGTAACTCTGCTCCAGTTCCTCATTTCACGGCATGCTATAGTTCATGCGTTCCCTTAGGACACCATTTTTATTTTTAGAGAAGCCTCTATTTGCTGACTGTTGTGAAAGGAACACTCAGGAGATGCGATTAGCAGTCACTTGTTTCAGTAAACATTGAATGTAACATATGCCTCTCAAGTAATGTGTATCCAAACATACAATTTACAAATAATTAACATCATGTTAATTAGTCACATTAATTTATGCCACTTTGTGGAATTATTTCCTCAGAGTCTTTAGGAATGCTGCCAGCAGTTTGAGCCAAAGAGTGTGAAAATTTGCTTGAAGTAACTGTTGTGACTGGCTGTGACACACAGCTTGAACAACAAGCAACTAGGGGCCATAAAGACTGATTGAAGCCCGGGAAGCCGCCGAGGTGGATTGCTGCTGACAGCGCCGGGCTCAGGCAGCAGCTGGGGAGCGCTCCCCGGGCAGGGCTGGAGCACTCACACACGCTTCCTTGGTCCTGCCCCACACCTCCCTCTCAAAAACACACGCAGGACGTGATCAGCAACATCCTGACAAATCCTTGTAATTACTGCGGGTTATTTCAGATGATAAATCTTAGGGGGAAAAAAAAAGCTGTTGAAACCAAACATAACTTCAGAACTGATAAATGCCAAAATTAAGCTTTAAATTCTCCAAAACAAAAGAGAAGCCATTTGGAATATTGGCACAATCTCAAAAAAATCAGGCACAGCTATTCTTAAATGTGTGAGAATGGAGCTACTAAACACAGCTGTACATTTCAGTAATACAATATGAAATGTGCCTTGCGTAGAAGAAGAAAAAGACTTGCTGTCTGAGAATTGAGATGGTGAGGCCAAACAGCAAGAAACAAAAGAAGCTATCTGTAGTCACTTATGTTTTGCAATCAATAGTTCTGCTTTCAAAAGTAGTGATATATTAAAACAATGTAGCACTGGTATTGGGATTGCAACTGCTCAATTTTTAGGAAAAATAAAATTATTCCAGATCAGTAACTAACTGGGCAAAGAACAGCATCACCAACTTCTCCTAATACATCTGAATTCCAAATTGTGGGGATATTAGAAACATCCCAGCTTGCACTACACATTTATTACCTTTCTACAGAAAAAAAAAAAAAAGCAGACTCAAAAAGTATCTCAAATGATAAATACATGCAGCATTCTAGGAAGGCCACACTAGATAATTAGATACCCAGAGAGGCAAGCAGATATGGGCCCTGAGAAATGTATTAAGAATCCTTTTTTATTAATCCTTCTTCCTGTGCCAAGGACTGTGAGCCATGATGTTAATACAAACTGACTTATGCAGACTCTGAAAAAACTACAGTGTTGTCCCAGAACTGGGGGTTCAGTGCAGGGAAAATCCCTACTGGTTCCTGCCTTGCCTTTGTCCACACAGGGACCTTTGCTCTCCCTCAGACAGATGCAATACTTCAGTAAATGACTCAAGCTATTTGCCAAAAAATAAAGATTTTCTTCTACTGCTCTGTACACCTGTTCAGAAGCAACTGTTGGGACTTTAAACAGATATGAAGATGAATGGCAGGGGCCTGATCTGTTGCCCACTAAAATCACTGGACAAAATCCACTTTTCAAATCACCCACATTTTGGTTTGCCCTGTGTCCTTCTTCACAGTACTTGTATATATGAGCATATTAGCAAACCACTGCCTTTGCTTTTCAATAAGCTGCATGAAGAGCTGCAGAAAAGAGCACCATATACAGCGCACATTAAATGCCACCTGAGATACAGGTGACACATAAAGGCTTAAAGCTCCTTATCACCTTTTATACACTTGTCCCACATACAGCTATAGACAAGGGAATCAACATGTATACCACTGTACATAGAAGAAGTAAAGAATTACTTTTTCCAGTCCATCAAGGATATTTTTCCAGAAATATGGGAATCATTTTGCGTTATCTAGCACAGTCAGTTGAGCTAGCTACAGAGATAAACAAATAAGTAAACAAATACTATATAATACACATTATATATAATTTTATATATGTTTCATATATATGTTTATATATACACATATATATGAAACTCACTATATTCCAAGTACTACAGGTTGTTTTGGGGGATGCTTATCTGCCTTATTTTGTCTTTTATTGTCTTGATGCTTTAAAAATAATTAATCAGACTCTTGTAGAACAATGTCTGAATGTGTGAAAAGTGCCCAGTAAAGCACAGAAGGCCACTGAGGATTTGAAAGCAGGGTATATTTCATAGGGTTTAGATATGCTCTGCCCTTCCAAGTGATCAAGAAGAAAGCAATACAACTCCTCTCAATCCACAAGCTCACTTAGTACAAGCATTCTTACTGCATCCCCATTTTATTTTAAATGCTAGAAGAGGTACCATGTCTTTTCTTTGAGGCGTGATAAAACATCTTTTACTGTTCAGATAGTTTTGGAAGAATGTGTTACAGAACAGAACTATATGTTTCAAGGGTTTTCAAGGAGTAACTTTAATGACTCAGTTCAGCTTTTCTAAGGACGCCAAGATCCTTAGATTCAACATCTTCTAAAATAAGGACATTGAAAATTTTTATATTTATGTAGGCCTACGTTCTGTGCAGCTGCCCTCTGTATTCACAGGGTTGTGGTACCTTCCACTGCTGAGTCTGAGTTTTTAACAATTCCATAAAATTTTCTCCTTGTCATTTTTAATGCTCATTGTGAGCCTTTTGCTAGAGCAGACAGTCTTGCTGAAAAGCCCCCACAGTCCCTTCAGGCATGTCTGGCCAGATGGCACCTTATTGTATTCAACAGAAGCTCTTCAGTTCTACCTGGTATTGTACCATCCCTCAGCCCCCTTCAATGTGACTGTTGTGTCCACCTGTTGTCTCTCATGCCTTCTTTTGAGCATAAGTCCTTCTACAGTCCTTTTTATATATAATTCATTACATGTGTGTATACACCAGCAACACAAAAGGAACCTAAGTACTAGCTGGCCACAAACCAGACCACATTAGAAACATGTGCCATTAATTAATAAAAAATCAATGGCAGTTATGCTGCAGACATCACAAGAGGGAAGAGTCTAATGCAGGAGCCAGTAAATTAGTTTCTAGTTTGGGTTGAAACATCATTTTCTAAATTAGTTTGAGTTTAATTTATAATTTATGCACTCTGTGGCCAAAAGGAACTGCTCTGATCATCTAGTCTGACCTCGTCTACACACAGGATAGAATTTTTCTGAGATGCAACTCTTTTAAGAGTTATCTCATTTCATTTTAGTCTCCAACTGATGAGGCTGCCACCTTCCCTGGCGAGCTGTTCCCATGCTAAATTACCTTAATACAAGGAAAATCTGTCTCCTTCAAGGCTGAGTTTGTTCAAGTTCAACGTTTACCCACGGGACCCTTATGTTGTTTTGTTTGGTTTTTTTTGGGTTTTTTTTGCAACATCTAGGCTTCCATCAAGCCTGTATTCCATAGGTAATCATCCATGTCCACTCCTAAAGTTATGTCTCAATCACAAACTAACTCACATCTGTCTGCTCCTTGGATCATTCCTTTAAGACTTTTAATGTACATTCTTTGGGCCTCTTGTTTCTATAGCATTTAATTATTGCAGATACTGTTCCACATTCTCCTTCACTGCAGAGGGTAAACTTCTCATTTCATTCACCATATCATCTCCTACTTCTCTTCAAACATTGAACAAAATTATTAACTGAACACTTTTGTATTTTTTCGTTTTCTGTGTTATTTGATTTTATATTCTTCATATTGCAGTGGAGCTAGTCTTGGATTAAGGTGATTTTTATTCCTAATATCCTTTAAAATCTTTTTACTATTCTAATTCTACTTCTCTTATATCTCTTTGATTTCTATAGCTTCTCTGCTGCATGCATTTTTAACTTGTAATTTAAATTCAGTGCTTCTACTTTCATTTTCCCCTATTATTTCTATATTTACTTGTATTACTTTTTGAAGATGATCCTGTATGTCTTCTATAAGGGACTTTTCAGAACTTTTTTTCATGTTTTAGAGCCATGGCTTTTGGATCAACTGGTACAAACTCTTACAACAATACCAAAGATTTACAATTCCATATTTAAATACAATACTGCCATCATTTATGCCAAGAGAGATTTCTACTTTGGATAAAAGGTAGGGTTTTTTAAAGGATGAAATGTAGAAATTATTGGCTGGTGCCAATTTCTATTCATAGATATAATGATCACTAGCTGAAAACACAAAAAATGTTTTTTAGATATTCATTTAAGACCTGGTTCATCAGAACCCCCTGTACTGTGCAGTATTTTGTGTGCTAATGAACCAGCATCTTTACTTTAGGAATTTAAAGGTATCTCTGATTCTGCTTATGTCCAAATTCTCCATCATGCCATGACTTGGGAATCTTTTATGTTCACTATGATTTATGTGCTTAATGGGGAAAGCCTTTTCTTAAGAGTGTATCAGGTTTAACAATGAGTGCCTCAGTTACAGAGAAAAAAGAATCTGGGATTTCATTTCTGTTACCAATGTACACTGAAAAAATGATGAGCCATGTGCTTCTTCAGAGACTTGAAGAGCTTTTGGCTTGTATTAAGATGAATCACTGAGATAAGAATGAATGTATTATTTGGTCATTTCCTGAAACCATGTAAAATCATTCCCTGAGGTACACTTCTGTGACTTTTTCCAACCTCTTATTTACCCAATTTTTAATCCTGCTTAACTGTTTCATTTAACTACTTCTCAGTGGAGATCACTGTAGGGCCCATAAGACATTCTCCCACAACAGTCAGTCCATACCTCCTCCTTTTTACTTCTCTCCCTTTTAAACAAATTGACTTGCACTTTCAAGCAATGGTGGTCAGTCCACACCCACCCAACCACAACACTCTTGCAAAGCCTCCCAGAACCTGATTCCTGCTTTATCAAGGATCCGTCTATGGTTCTGTTGAGGCAAAGGTTTGTGGTAATGAATCTGGGGCCAAAGACACAATGCCTCTCATTACTTTGACGATCTAACATCTAATGATCTCAACATCCAAGAACAAAAAATATTATTTTGGAGAGAACAGCATGCCTGCTTCCTGGTGTGTACAGCTAAATGTGTTTCTCAATGCTTACATATGGATGCAGAAAAGATAGCCTTTAAATTCTTATGTAAGCAGAGGCACAAATAAAGCCAGGCACATGCAAAGAATTCTTATAAGAAAGGATTCAAAACACGTAAAACTCTCATGGGTGGAGGTTTTCATTGGTGATGTGGTAATATCTCTATCTGATTATCACAGAAACAGGCAGATGCCTGCTAAAGCCCAGTTACACAAACAAACCTAATTTACAAAGCCAATCCTCAGAGCTGTATGTTTGCATGCGGGATGTGCACTATTTGTTTGATAGTCAATCACAACTAAACTTGTAAGTCCCTATTACATATATTAAAAATACAATATTTAAAAGCTTGTTCAGTGGCCTGATACAAAAGCTCTACAGTCCATACTGATGGATGACTAACTATATCAAAGTCCACACTGAATTAATTGAGAGCACAGATTTTTTTGGTAGACATTGCATATTTATTAATTTCTGGGAAAGGTTACAGTCTAGAAATAGATGATATTTTTAAGTGTTCCTAGGATGCTTATGTGTCATGCAAGTCTGTCTGAAATTTTTTTTTTGTTCAATTTCTGAGAGTTTTTTGAAGAATGAAAATCAGATCCCATTTCTTTTTAACACTAACCGACTCAAAAAATCTGCATGTCAGCACAAGACTGGATTCCATGCAGGAGGGGCCTAACAAAAAATATTCACCCATTTAAAATGGGATTGTGTGTCTGTGTGGGCAATGTACATCTAGAGTTTAAAACAGCCTAAACTTTAGATTTTAGGCTATCAAGTTATCTTTGTACAGGCTTACAGGCAAGCATAGTTTGTAGAAAATAATTTCTAAAAAAACCCACAGGCAGTGGCTTCAAGCATAACCAAAGTGGGCAAGGGTGATCAGCAGTGAAAAAGGCAAGCAGAAACATTTAGCCAGACTCTGCCCTACTGATGTGGGACCACACAACCTGGAATCCAAGGTCACCTTTCAAAAATGTCAATACAGAATTAAAAAGATATTTTAAAAGGTATTTATGCTGTATGTTCATCTCTTCATACTGTTTTATCTCTACATGAAAAATATATAGTCAATGGAGTGAAGACAACAAGGGTTTAAGGGAAACTTGGAGTTTTTTAAGCTTTTTCATCTGCTTCGAAATCCTCCTCAGACATCTGTTTTTGCTTAAAACAAACAGAGGTGAATAAATCAGTTGATCAGCCTTCCCCTAAAGCTGCCTCCATTAACTTTCTTGGCATGATATCACCACTTAAGTCAATATGACTTAAGAATTTCTCTAACAGTTTATTCACTTCTAATTCTATACTGTTTCGGAACCTAAATTTCAGTCTACTGGACAGAAAAATGGAGTTTCTAGAAATGGAGAGTCTGGAGATTTACTGTCCCAAGAAGCAGAAGTTCTCCTTGCAGACCTGAAATAGCGAGCTGCTTTTTTTTCAGACAACGGAAGTTCTCCATATGGTCAACTTTGTGTTTAGAAGTAAATCAGAAGTATTCCAGATGGAAGGTAATCTTTGTGCCTTTACCTTGGTACTCCATATTACTAAATCAAATACATCTATCTCTCTTCTCTCCAGACTTTGCTACACATTGTTTGGCTGAAAAAGCCAGACAGTCTATTTGAAAAAGTATATTGTAAGGAAATGCCACGTGGATGTGTTTGGAGACACTGGCATTTTTTCTCACCACTTGTGAACACATTTAGGGAACAAGGAGATGCAAATCACCAATTTGTTCACTCAGATGTTTACTTATTGACTTATTTTCCTAAGTGACTGCATACTTACAGCCAATAATGAGGCCTTCGTTTTCACCTAACAAAGGCACGTTTGGAAATGAACAGATGTAGGATGCAATTTGGCAGCCGCCTCCTGTCCCTGGTAGCAGGTTGTACAACCAGGCAGAGAGAAAAGAAGAAGAAATACACTCATACTCTAATCCTTGCATGTCCAAGTGGGGAACTGGGGGCACCCACATGAGTGGATCAGCTTTTGCAGAGACACAGGAGCATGCCGTGGCTGGAAAGCAGCAGGGTCGTGCTTGGCACTGCCAAGGGTGGGTATTGTGGGAGGTGCTGGTGCCAGCAGTGCTGGCAGCCAGGGGAGTGCTGAGCTCCGGCAAAGCCACATGGATGGAGGCTGTGTGCCCTGGGCCATGCCCCGTGGGCACGCCGCGCAGGGAGCTGCAGCCAGGCGATGCAGAGGCACGCAGCGCCTCCCCGGCGGTGCCCCAGCCACCGCAGAAGAGCCTACAGTCAGTTTGGGAAACAAGACGGAATGAGCCGGGGGCACTTCACACAAGAAAAGACTTTCTGCATCAGTGAACAGATTCTTTTCCCCCCAGAACCACTCCTGGCAAAGGCTAAGCTTTCTCCCAGGTCTGCCTCAGCCCGCTGCTAACTAAGAATGAGCAGGTAACAGCACAGCCGGGCGTGCAGTCTCCAAGGGGCTCTTCCTTCCCACAAAAACTGGCCATCAGCGAAACAGACAGCAACAAATATTTTTGCTCTAAATCAGCACTCTCTGATGAGATGCCTGCTGGAAAGAAGCATTTGCACTGAAGCAGTGCAGCAGTGGTCGCTCACCAGGGCCCCATCAGCCGCAGCAGCACACAGTCCCGCACCCGACCTTGCCTCCTGGGAGTCCCAGCAAGCTTAGCCAAGAGGGATGGCATTCGTACATCTGAAAAGTACCTGACACCCTAATAAAACACACATTTTAGCATTCTTTCAGAAAGGTAACTGCTTGATTCTCTCCCTTTGATCAACACTGAATTTTCATGAAACAGCAGAAAATTCCTCAGATCTACACACAGAAATTGATTTAATTTTCTAGGCACACACTGTTATTCTCTCCTCATATAAATAGAAGTGCTTCTAGGTTTGGGGTTTTTTGTTTGTCTGTTTTTTTATTATTTTGGGTTCTGGGTTTTGTTTTGTTTTTTTTGGTTTTTTTTTCCCTTTTCCTGTGT
This sequence comes from Dendrocincla tyrannina, assembly GCA_035047865.1. NCBI lineage: Eukaryota > Metazoa > Chordata > Aves > Passeriformes > Dendrocolaptidae > Dendrocincla > Dendrocincla tyrannina. Next base: position 58,581,325 of record JAWWMP010000132.1, on the reverse strand, counting down.
GACATACTTTCCTCCTATTCTCTTCTTCTAATTCACATATGTTACTCTTGAACACTACAGTTTTCTTACAAGAAATAAATCTAAGGTCTTGACTACTGGGGACATTGGAAATCTTATAAAAAAATTGAGGGTGAAGTGCTAGTTTTGCCCAGTTTGCCAAAATCTAATTTAGGTTGTCACATTATGTCTTTGTAAACTTCCCTTGTAATTTCAGCTGGATGGAGCTGCACACTATTACCATCCTTTGTGTAAAAGCTGCTTCTTGTGCCAGCATTTCTGGTGCAAGTAATTTCAACTCTTTATAGGTTGTGTCAGACCTTCAAATTTCCTTTTTGTTCTAGGGAATTCTTTCCGAAACAGAATATCCACTGACATGAACGACAATGTTACCAAAATAGTGAACAAAATCTGAAAAAGAACAGTAAGAACATAAAAAAGTAAGCATCCACAGACTTAAATGTAAGTATGTCTCTGTTCAACTGGCATACTGATCTAGAATTGATAAAATGTGAATACATGGAAGTATATTATTGTTCCACTTTGTCTCATCAACTTCTGTCTCATATATAAAGAAATAAACATAGTAAGACATGAACAATAGTAATAGAATATACTAGACTATTAGCTAAACAGAAGCATAGTCTCCTGATACTCCAGCTAGCTCAAAAAGCAACCTGTCCAGAGTATTTGATCTCCTCAGTAAGAATTAAGAATAGCTTCGAGTTTTGTGCAAGTGTTTGTAAAGAAGGATTACATATAGTTGATTATTTTAATTTTTTATATTTCTGAGCAAACCCCCATGTCCCACCAAAAAAAAAAAAAAAAAAAGAAAGCCCACAGCATTCATCTACTTCAGGGGCTCTTATAAATTCAGGAACAATAATCTTTTTGATATTTAGTGTACTTAGCCACAAATAAAGAACTCTTTGGTAAAAGACTGTTACAAGTTGCTCTGTGGTATATTTTTTGGGAGAGCAGCTGTACTTTGGAGGAGGCTTTCATGAGCTACTTGCCCTAATTAGGCTTTAATCTACAAATCCCATTATGTAGATCAGTTTGTATTGCTGTAGTTGCATTTAAAATTACCTCTCACATTGTACTGGAATATGTACAGGACAGGAACAAATATTTTCATATTGCTTTGCAAAGTTTTAAGGCTTGCATTTTCTAGAGTAAATTGCACAGTCACAAAAAAACCCCACAGATTTGCCAGCTCTGCTTAGCATTAAGTTGATCTCACATATTTCAATAGAAATTTTTTACACTTTTTCTAATGCCTACTTTGTTAGTATTTCCTATAGCCAGCAAGACACAGTCTTTCAATTATAAGTGCTTAAAATACATCACATCTGAAAGGGTTTTTTTAGGTCACAAATGGGTCCACAATGAATCAGGAAAACAGGAAAACAAAAATAAAAAAGGATGCTACTCCCCAACAGCTTGTTGGACTAAATGTATTGCTGAAACAAAACCCACATAGCTCCTCTGCCTATCTCTTAAATATTTCCAAGCACTTCACACTAACAGCTTACAGGGTGCATTTTATACAATTCCTATAGACTGGGAAATGCAAGTTTTGTTGAAAGCATGGATGAAAGCAACATCCGTTTATTATTGTGTGGTGATAATTGCATAGGAACACACGCACAGGGTAGAAGCATGGTTTGCATGAGTTGTCAGCACACCTCATGACTAGTATGAAAGTAGTGGCCAAGGATTAGTAGTCTTTTGAACCCCTTTTCACCCATACGAGCTTTCAGTCTGTACCAAATGAAGATGTCTGATTTTAAGCTTTACACATGACACTGACTTCTTTATGCAGAGAAAATGTTAAAGGCTGTTTCAGCTCTGTTTATAGTCAGATGAGTAACTACATATATTCAAGCCAGAGAGAGCTGTGCTGTAACTTCACCTGTAACTGGGACACTGAGGGTAACACTTCACATCAAGGGAGTCAGACCAAAGAGCTGCAGTTTGTACAGCAGTTGCCTCTATCTGCCTTCTTCTAGCTGGGCCAGCACAGACCACTTCTGCAATCACAATCAGAGGGGCAATGAGGGACAAAAACAATTATAGCTCTGACAGGTGTCACATCCACCTATATGGACTTTTCTTACAGTATACCCTCAGCATATACTTTCTCGTAAGTCTCATTTAAACATCACAGGCAGCACCAGCATCTGGGCAGGACACCTGGAAGGGAACATAAAGATGGTAGAAGTGAGTCTGCAAATTCAGCAGAGGCTGCTTCTCCCCAGAAGCCTGGACTGCAGGCCTGTTTTCCTTCTGCAGTGCTTTGGGCCACCAAGCTGCTGGACATACAGGACATGCAGGAAATGTAATAGTCAAGGCTTTTTGAACAGCCTGTGCCATTCCATAAAAATCAGGACCCCTTATACACATATTTTTCCAAGGGATGCTACTGCTTTCACTGAATCATTCCTTAAGTTTCTATGTCAAGAGAGACCTTCTCTTCCCAGATGTGCTGGTTCCTGCATTGTGCTACATTTCTAGGCACATTTCAGCAGCTGTCACAGTTCATTCATGAGGTGGCCACTGTGATCCAGTTTTTATTCTACAAAAATAAAAAAATCCTACCTATTCTCCAATAGCAGCCCAAATAATTTCAGTAGCACTAATAGAATCTGTAGTGTTTCAGACCATTACTCTGAAAACAGCAATTGTGTTCTGTTTGATAAGTGCCATCTATGTAACAGTTTAAGTTTGTAAATCACCTCTGAATCCTTTGTGATGAAAGGTGCTATATAAACTTGAGCTATTATCATTCCTACATTTCACTGCTCTATAAATGAGATACTACAGCAGCTTCATTCCAGCAATATGTTTGTGATCACATAACCCTCCCTCCCTGGTATTTCATTTTTACTGGAATTAGTGATTAACATGAAAATCACACCCTTTCCTATATCCCACTCCTTTGTGGCATTTGGATTTTATGCCTGGCAACAGTGCACTGCCTTTCTGTAAGTGGTTTCATTGGAATCAGAGAAGAGCAATTAAATTGACTATTAGGATGCAAAGTGTGCAGGTCAGTGCAGTCTTTGCCAGGCAAACCCGCCTTGAAAACACAGCCCTTATATCCTACCCATTTTTGAAAGATTCAGGAGACTACGGCAAAGCACTTCATGCACAAATTGCAGCAAAGAGCTTCTTTGGAAACAGTGGGATTATTTCCATTATAACTGCCTTATATGTGAAAAAGTTAAGGAAAACAATTACTGATTTCTATAGAAAGTTTAAAATAGGAGGTAGTTGGTGTCCTGGTCCTCATTCTCCCCTGCTTTCCCCAAAACTTTTCTTTTTTGTTTCCATGAGTTTTCTCTCACCAGGGTCCTACTGAGCAGATCCCATTTGGACAGTTTGCTATTTCTCCTCCTCCTTTTTGATATGCTGCAGCAACCTGAGGGAGCCAATAGTCGAAAGGCAGGATGAACTACGACAAATAATGTAAGAAAAAGTGGCAAGGTAAAAGTCATTTGACAGCATCCAGTTGATATTTCTCAGCAGTGAGGGACAATGAAGTGCACCAGGCACACTGCCTAAATTTCTGTCACCAATGTAAATTAAGCACTATGGCAATAGCAATCAGAGGGTTAAACGAATCTTGTCTTTGCCCTTGTTTGCCTCATTTCTTGTTTTTCTCTTAAACTGCACCACTGGGATGAACCACAAGACTTCCCTTCTCCTTATTAAAAAACCAAAACTGCTTATGCAGCAACTGCAGCAGGGCTCTGTTCTTAGCAGATAGTAAGGACGTATGGAGATGAGCTACAAACGGTATCCATATCAGCAGAGACACTTATGGAGAAAAAATTGTTCTGCGAACATTACAAATTCTGGCACTAATTAAACATTCATCTCTCACTCTTCTGGGGGAGGAGAAGAAAATCATTGTCCTTTTATACTGCAGTTAAAAGTGGAAAACATTGCATCCAGAAATACAAAAAAGAAATATTTTTCTATTCTGTGACAGCAACGAACACTGAGGGCTGTGCTGACTGAAGGTAATTACTACAGCTCTTTGCTTGTTCTTTAAAAAAAAAGAAAGGACTGTTCAGGCTTTAAAATACTGCCTTTTAGAAAATATCTGTAAATCATTCTGTGCTATAATTTCTTTAAACAGTTGGTACAAATGCAGATATGATTCTCCCCTTGTTAAGCTTCCTGGGCTTAAAAAATATGTTCGAAGATACATATACATGAAGTTGAACAAAGAGACACAGACAGAGAAGGAGAGGTGTTCCCACCTGAGATCAGTTTCACTGAGGGAATGAAACACTCCTCCTTCCTAGGTCTCTGGTGAGGTAGATGAAAGCTATCTCAGGTTTCTTAGGTGTGGAAAGAAGCAGAAGAATATTCCAAACATTAGATAGGGAGTGACCAAGGAACCCAAAATGACCATCCAAGTCTCTTTCTTGCTTTCTCTCACAAAAACACTGGATGAGGAGTGCCAAAACCTAGAGCTAAGCTGCTTTATGAGGATAACTTAGTGACATTTTGGAAGGGCTTATACACTGATTTGGGAACATCTCCAGTTTGTTTTTCTTCTTGCCTGTTTGAATTCTTTTCCTGTTATCTGTGCTTTCCTCCTTTTTCAGATGGTGAATCCTCTAAGGGTTCACTGAAGCCTGAAGCTCTTTCTTGTGGAGAAAAGAGAGGGGGGGTGGTATCTATCAATAGTAATAAAACATTCCACATGATTGATATAAATGTTTTTGACTTTTCGCATGCATTTGGGAAAGGCCTCAGCTGCCAAAGCACATTGTCCATATTATGCTCCCATTTGCCTCCAATATACAGTGAAGGGAAAGACTCCAGTGTTTTCAAAGATCTGATGGCAATGCATGGCAATACAGCAACATGTGGCATCATCCAAGGCAGAAGAGAAGGAGAAAGTCAGTGTAGAATAATAGAATCATAGAATACTCTGAGTTGGAAGGGACCCAAAAGGATCATTGAAGTCCAACTTCTGGCCCTGCACAGGACACCCCAAGAATCACATCACGTGCCTGAGAGCACTGTCCAAATGCTTCTTGAACTCTGGCAGGCTTGGTGCTGCAACCACTTCCCTGGGGAGCCCGTTGTTTGGGAATACACTCAGTGCAGGTAACACAGTGTGCAGCTGCAGTGCGAGCTACAGATTGATCTTGGGTGGTGGGAGCCCGAAGCAAGAGGCTGTGAACTGCCAACCCTTTGCATATCAAAGGGAATGGGGACCTGTGGCACCAGCTGGACAGTCAGAGACACGGCAGGAACACATGACCAAAGACTTTCACCTGCTTAGGCTCCAAGAGTAAGAAAACCCAAGGTATCCTTTCTTTGGGGTGACTACTCAGGTCAAAAGATATGAGCTGCTTTCACAGCTTCCAATCTGCAATGCCACTGAGGAGAAACGCAGAAATCCAAGTCTGAGAAGTGGTTGAAATCTCAAATACTCTTATTGAATTGTGTGATTTCAGTTGAAAGATTAAGATAAAACTTCACTCCAAAACATTGGTGTTTATTGCAGATTTGTTCATGCTGTCAAATCAGTAAACTCCATTTGATTTCTTTGCCGGCCCTGTTTTGTCCCATTGAAAACTTGATCATCTTGTTTCTGACATGCACTTTAAATTTCTGACCATGGAATTCTAATACCCAAAAAAGTTGCATAGCTTCTGTACGGACTGAGACCTAGATGGAAAAATGACCAATTTTCTGCTATTACAGTTACTAGACAGCAGTGAAGGAAACAGAAACTTGAGATTTTATTTCTCGCTGTGTGAGAAGCATGAATATTAATGCATATGGGCAGGACAGCTGGGCAGACAGAACATGGTTTTTTCCAAACAAGTGGATAAAAGTTGGATCTATCATCTTGATTCCTGTATCTAACTGTAAAAAAGTCCTGCAGCCTTTCAGATTATTTATCTGTACAATGAAAAGGAATGGTTTGGTTTTCTTCCAGGTCTTTTAGCATTTGTAGCAAGCTGAAGTGTTAATCATACCACTAGTCTAGCAAATTATACATACAAAATGATGGGATTTCCCTGGGATAAAACGGCAATAATCCAGACTGTGTTATACAGTACAGAAACCTGTGCTTTAAAGACCCATGATTTAATTTCTGGAAGAGCTGTCATTTAATTTCTTTTATAAAAGAAAATTAAAGTAAAATAAATTTAAAAAAGAATATTAATTATGAGTATGTCATTTTGTCACTGACCAGATCCTAGACTTACACCTTTCAGAACACCTTCTAAGCTGTAGCCCTGCTTTGAGACAAAGCATGGAGCAGATGGTCTTCAGACAGCTGTTGCAAACTGAAATTTCTATGAATTATTTGACAGACTAATTAAAAAGGGTAGTAAGCCTATGTCCATTTTTCCTTGCCTAAGGACGACAATCTTCAGTTTGTAAACTGAGCTAGTAAATGAAGCACAAATATTACAGCCCCATCATATCTGAAGGTTCACACCACACTAGGAAGCTAAATTAGCCCTCAAGAACTAACAAGAAGTGATTTTTGTATGTTCATGAATTGGACATGTACTCAAAATTTATTTCTGTAAATAACTAAATTCCACTTAAACATGAAATCAACTTGAAGATGAGAAAAACCTGGCTTTCGTTTAAGCTACAGAATAATTTCTTAAAATAGAATGTGCTCAAATATTCATTGGCCCTGCTAACTTGCAACAAACGTTCATGTGAGGTAGTGGAGTGTACCATAAAGAAATAAAAAATAAATGTCATTTGTTTTCACCTAACATATACAGAAGAGAATAAGAATTACCAAATAAAATGTGCTTCTATATCACAGAATTCTATGTGTTTTTTTGCCACATTACTAATTTTTCCTGTTAGGTAACTAACATCACTTGAGTATAAAACACAAAGAGACAGCTATAATCTTCTTCACTCTTTAACTCAAGTCAAATATTTGTGGAAGAAATGTGTTTTCAAATTATGAAAATACATTTGCATTATCGTTTTCCGTCAGTTTGATAGCAAAAGGAAGAAAATGTTAACCCGATCACTAAAATTATGCTTCTATTCAGAATGTTACCAGAAAGACTCATTCATCTATCTTCGGACATGATAAGCAATTAAGTAAAACAATTATAATTTATAATTGGAATTATTATTTAATTTCAGGGCTAAATATTCAGATAAAGCTCTTCATTATGTAACTTCTACTACTATTTCAATAATTTCTATGGAGAGGAATTTGCAAATATCACCCAAACTTTGTGAAAATCTTCAAGGATAACTATCACCATGAATAAGCATGCAAATGTGGAGACTCTCACAGAATAAGTACAGGAACTGCTCATAAACCTGAAAATTAGTCACAGCAGAAAAAGATCATGCAGGCATTATCTTTAAAAGCCTTAAAGTTATAAATGCTTAGGTCTGAGCTCAAATCAAAAAGTATGTTACCATAAATTAAGAGTTTAGGTCCTGATCATTGTTTTGATTTTTAACTTTGCCCACCTTACTCTAGTATGTATGCAGCAAATACATTTGCTCCTTCATATTTCTAGTAGAATTCATGCTCTGCATGGCTGTATCAGTCTTCATCTCATGGGAGTCAGAAATGGTGACCTGTGTGTGAGAGCATATATTTGGCTCATTGATAGTGCCCTGTGGCTCACTGATAGTGCCCTGAAGAATGCAGTCTACCATAAATGATTAGCTGAAGATTTTAGTGAAAGTCTGTTGATGGCTTTCTTAAATAGCAGGCCCCAGAATAAGAATCAGCCTCCATATGATAAAAAGAAAATGCTTACAGACGCAGTGGTTGCAGAAGAAAACTAAAACTGAACCAGCACGTGTCCAAATCATTTGAAATAAAGTGGTGAAATTTAAAAATCCTATGTTCTTTAAAGCTTATATTATTTTCAATAGTGATAAATAGTTAGTTTCGAATAGCTAGTTTTGGGCATGCTAGTTAAACATTTGAGAATGAATCCATTTTCTGGAAAAGTAAGTTCATTAAATCAATTCTTTTTTGGAGTTAAAAAACTTATTCTTTCATGCTTTTTATTCTAGACACAGGCTGAGATCACTCATATTGCTTTCACTCTCAAAAATAATCCCACTTTGACAGATTATCTTAATCTCAAAAAACAATGCCATAATAAAACCTTGGTTGGTATAACACTCACATATATTTCCCTCCACTTTTTTTCTAACAACAATGCCCAGATTCTTCGATCTTGGTGTTTTGAGTTTCATCACTTTGTTGTTGCTGTTGTTTGAGGGGTTTATTTGTTTGTTTGTTTGTTTGTTTGTTTGAATCTTCCCCTGGTAATCTGAAAGGTTTGCATCAATAACCTTCAGAATCTCATTACAGTTTTCTTGTTTCAGCTGACAGAAATGTCTGATGGACACCAAGGAAGCTGCTGCCTTCTGTGTAGACCAGCTCAGGCAGACAGAGATAAAAATACAGAAATTGCTACTTGCAGGCTACATAAATACTTCTAAGGCAAAAAAGAACCATGTACCAGGGTGCCCTCTTCTTTCTGCAGGGCATTACAGCAGAGAGGGTCAGCACTTGCTAACACTGTAGTTTTGCCTAAGCCCTGTCACCTGCCTGAGCTAAATCAGGAACTGCTGGATGCAAGAGCTAAAATTTCTACTTCTTCAGCTAAAGAGCTAAAACAGAAACATCAGAAGAGTTCTAATTAAACTGTGGTCTAAACAAGGCACACAATCATACAGGCAACATCATTTGTGCTAAACATGACAAAATAATCAGTGAAAAGTGGCATTTAAATGTGTTCTAGAAGAAACCTGGATTCCAACACCCAGTCTTTCTGAGGTGACTTTGCAACAGTCTCACTGACTTGAAGCTAAGAACAACGGCATGTAAACTGATCAGAGAGGGTTGTCACAGCCTGTATTTTAACCAGTAGTCCAGAGACCTGAAAATCAAATTGGAGTTTGGTTGAACAACTCAAAAATTTTGCAACACTCATTTCTGTCCCAAATGTATCACATAGGTAGAAATATACAAGTCACACCTGGCACTGTATTGTACGTGTGAGCAATTAATTTCTCTCACTTATTCACTAAGAGTTCTTTGTGAGACAAACATCATTGTCATTATTATATATACTGTTATTGTTTCATTGACATATTGTTATTGCTAAATTATTGTTATATTGACAAAATTATTAGTAAACTACAAGAGAGCAATACTTATTGTGTTCTAACCGTTTCTTTCTCCTGAAATCTACTAGAGAAATAATGGCACAGAAGCTTCACTGCGGACTCAAATCCCTTTCAGGCCATCAGCATTTTTAGTGGAGGACTGAAAATAAGATTATTATCATGGGTATATTTAGCACATGTGAATTTCTCATCAGATAGTGGTCAGAGGCAAAAATAGCTTTGAAGCAAGTGAATACTTTAAAGAGACAGACATGTCGTTGAATGTTTAAGAACTGCCACATAAACTAAACACAAAATTCAGCATCTTTTCTGATTGCTGTGCCTACCTATGACACAATTAGTAAAGCTATATAAGTTTATCCATAATGGTACATTTTTCTCAAGTATCACTGATTTCTTCTGCAGGAAAGAGAGACCAATGACTTTAAAAGTTGGTATTCACTTCCTCCAAAACAGTCTTAGAATTCGGTACACAGAAAAGATCCACTCCTGAAACACTAATGCACAGAACAATAATTATGTTAGAGATGTCTTATCTATGTTAATACCTGACAATCTACTTAATTTGTTTATTTATTTAAGTAAGGTAGCATTTCCCTAAACTACAGGAACATCAACCAGTCCAAGGACAGCTAATGATGATTAAGAAAATGAAACATCATCATTATTATTGACTATGAGCAGCTTGCAAAATGAGGACTGGAGACAGCCACAAAGATGCTAGTGTGGTTGGGAGATTATGCTGAAAAGGAAAAACAAAGTTTGATCCAATGAGAAAATTCACTGGAGTCAATGGAGGAGCAGAAGTGGGGCAGCTTTAAAAAATTATCCACAGTATCACAAGAAAAAAAAATACAAGAAATTGAAGAGTATTCTTTTTGACTTTGGCTTAGGATGGAAGTTCTTCTTAAGTGTTGTCATCTGGACAGTAGGGACTAAATTACAGATAGATTTTATATGGGAATGTGTTGCAAACAGACGAATTGAGGACATACAGAGTCTGTCTTCTGCGTATACAAGACCCAGCAGAAAGGTGCAAATGTGTTTTAACCATTTAGGAAGCATATCTGGGAACATCTCATCCCCTTCAAGAGCAGTACTCAGCTGAAGTGAAGTTCATAACAAAGGGAATTCCAGGCAATATCTACAGGCTGAACGCCAGTGCGCTGCACTGTGCATATTTCTTGGCCAGCTCAGCAAGAGAGCAGGCTTCCCTGCATGCTCCATTCCTGCCTGTATGGGTCCTTCAGATTTAGGATGTCTCAGCCAAGGAATCTGACTGCTCCAGCTTCCTTCCATCTCACATTACTCCTCCCAAGGGACCAGTCAGAAGTTCTTTTAAACCATGTCAGTGAAGCAGGACAACATATTTGCCTCAGCCTTTGAGAAATTCAGTAAAAGTTCACCATTTCCTGAATCCTGAATCTTTCTGCTTCTGAATATACGTGTGTTTAACATGGAACCAACATCTACATTGACAAATCTCTAATATACAGTAAAACTGAAAGAATTACAAAACTTCACAGAATCTGGACTGAAGACATTGGGGTTTATTTCTTGCTTCATCTCTTACTTGTTAGGCAAACTTGGACAAGCCATTATTTCTCTCAATGCCCTACCAATCCAATTCTACAAAACAGATGTGCAAACAATGTATATACAAATAGCACAAACCTTTAAGATAAGGTACTTTCTCCTTAATAGTGAAATATTTGACTAAGAATGAATCCTTTCCTCCCAACACCCGGTATCTATAAAAGGGTTAATTCAAAAACACCCTCAGAAACCAGAGAACTACAGGTACTCTTGATACCCTGAACATGTAATATTTATAACAGTCATACAACTTTAATTTTACTTCTTTGCCTTAGAAAAAAAAAAAAAAGAGTGCAATTTTTCTAAGCACAGCACTGCAGAAAAAAAAAAAAAATGAAGCGCTCGTTAGTTTGGAATTTTCCATTCCTTTTTGCTTCTGCCTGAAAGGCAGAGGACTGTGGGGGTTTCATAGTGGAAAGAATTTAGGCCTGTTTCCCTTTGACTTGCAAATTTTAGAAACAGCGCGTTATCCATCTAACTGGTTGGCAAGGATTTAAGGTTGATTTAATACCCCTTAAGATACTCATGAAGCATTGTCTCCTCTACCTCCTCCCTCCCTCACCCTTCAACTTCCGTATAAAAGCTCAGTGCGTGTAGAATTTACACCCATAACAGTGGTGGTCACTAATGTCACTATAAAGTGTCAGGGTAACAGCAGTTAGAGGCCTGGCAGTGATACTGCCACAAACTGTATTTCCTTGGGCAAAATGGTATCTCACCTGTTAAAACTCATGCTGGTCCAAAATATGGTGCCTACGCATCAAATACCACAATTAAAAAGTAGTGTTTTCACAATGCAGATACAAAGTGGTAAGACATTTCCCCATCACATTTTCAGCACTATATCAGTATACACTTACATGTCCTCTTTTCATATTTTAGTTTATTTTTTCAGATCTCTAGAGTAGGTAGTAAAATGAGAAAATATAAATTATTGTAAATATAAATCATGATCAAAAATGTATCGTCATTGAATTCACTTAAAAAGCTCTTCAGAAAAAAAATTTCTAAAGCTCTTCCATCTGCTGTCCTCAAACCATACAGGAGTTCTTCTACTGTGCTCATAACAGTGACTATATATAAAAAGACACTTGTCCAGTATATGCTTGAGGGGTTTTTGCCTTCTTTTGACTGACCTGTGCTTTGAAAAGCAGACTTTTCTGGGAAGAATCTAATTAAAGAGAAAAGCATGTCTAAGCTTAAGTTGTATACTTTTTTTATAAACTGCTTGATTAGTCATAGGAACAGGTAAGACTTAAGGAAAACCTGAATATTTATTGTGTCACAGGCCCCCTGTACTTTCAGAGGCAAAAGGTAATTTGTACTTAAAATCCCATTTGTGCATGTTGCTCTCTCAACTGGACACGACCTTTGAATGTAAAAACGCAGCCTGGTGCAGATATTATCTCCCACAGGGGGAAATGGTGGGCTGCTTATCATCCCATCAACCTCAACGCCTAAGTCACATTTGACATCAAACTAATGTTGCTGAAATGAATGACATTCACCTATTAGATGGTACCCAGAGCCAGATAAACCAGAAAACTAAGGCCGTAAGATAGGGCCATAGAGGAAATATAGGCACTCTGATTCATGGCTACTGTGCTTACTTCAGTCCATGTAATACAAGTAAAACAATATTAATACTGCAGAATTGTTATATAATTTCATCAAAATCCATGTAAAGACAATAGGAATAGTTAAAGACATAGTCACTAACCCAGTATTTTATTACTTCTTCTTAGACACTACTAGAGCTTTGTATGCATCTAATTGTTCCAAATGAAGATTTTTAGCAAAGTTAATGATTAAAAATCATCTCAAATGCACAACATGTTTTATGTAAAAACTCACTTTGTCTTCACATAGGTGTTAGCAGTTCTCTTGTACAAACTTTTAGATATGCTGCTCTCAATTTTTTGAGAGGGTGAAATAAAAGTCTTACAGCAGAATCAAGCTGAACTCGCAGACCCATTTTGCAGTCATGTTAATGGACAATGTATAGCAAATCAGCAACAAATGGATCAACAGAGCAACCTTATCAGTAAATCACTTGCTACACTCTAAATAGTTGCCTTTCAAAATGTTGCTTGCATTACTTGAAGAGATATATTGATTTTATATCTATCCCTGAGCTTGTCTGTGTTTAAGTTTAGAGTCTGGAAATAACAGTTAGCTTTTAATAAAGTGCTATTTATAAAATCATACTGCAAACAAGGCTAAATTTCACACATACATGAGCGATAACCTGCCTTTTTCCCTTTCAAAGCAAGGAGAGAACTGACAGCTATGAAAGGATATGTCTTTTTTTTTTTTTTTCCTTTTTTTCTTTTTTTTTTTCCCCCCCTTCTGGGGGTATTGTCTTTGGTTTTATTTCCTGCTATGGATCAAAGAAGGAACAGCTAGTGGCTTTGCTTCTTGTCTCCTATTAGCAGAAAAGACTGATCTTTGCATAGCCAATAATTTATTTACTGACATTTTCATTTGGGCAATTTCATTGTGCTTTTTTTCTTTTGCAACACAGTGCTGGAGATGTTTTACCTTTGATATATTTTTCCTTTTTTTTTTAACTCCAATGCTCACAGTGGCATCCTGCCCTTTATCTAAAACTGGATTCAAGGAGAGGACCCAAGGACAGGATCCAGCTGTTGGGCTCATCATTTCAACTGCACCACTCCATTACCATTTTGTGCCATTCTGTCGTCTGACAGAATGGTAAGACTAACCAGTTAAGCATAAAAAAGTGAAGAGATACCAAAACTGCCTACACTCAGTCCTCATTTGTCTATGATTTAATTCCAGAGGATGCTGTATTTTCAAATAAGATTAGCAACGTTTTACATCGTTAGTACATCATCTTCCAGTAATTTACAATGAGAATGTCCCCCTGTCATAATCTGTGCATCTTCATTGCCCAGCTCCATCCAGTCTTGCCAACAAACACATATTAAGCATTTTTTCCATACAGTCTGCCCTAGGTTAACCAATTAACAACATAATTAATTTAGTAGTGAATAAGTTGGCTTTGATATTATGTCGCTCTGTACTGGGGAAGTCTGGCAGCTAAAGGCCTAAGGAAGAAAAGCATCCCTTCTCTGAAATCTCTGTGGGGACCAAATCCAACAGGGTCAGGAGCATTACTGGCTCTGACAGAGCGGGACTCGCCAACCGGCAGCAACAGGCCTGAGCAAGCGTGAATGATGTGTCTATCTGGCAGCTTTTCTGGAGAAAACAGCTTTGTACTAAGGACAAGGGAAATATGAAAATCACGGTATCCTTCTATGACAGGGAGGCCTTTGATGGCTTTGCCCTTGGTCTGGCACTCTGATCTCCACCCACAACCTTGGGTGAGGAAGCTCTGGTGGAGGAAGGTCCTTCAGGGCGGGTTTGTTCACCTTACTGCACACAAGAGAGAAGGTGCTTTGCTCCTCAAGCACTGGCTGAATTTCAGAACCTATGTTTGTAGGCAGGGAGTCAAGCTGAAGCTGGGGAGGGATGTTTTGGGGACCCCCTCTGTTGGAGGGGATATGTCGATCAGTATCTGTCAGAGGAATTATAACTGGGTAGGGCTTTAGTCAGTAAAATTGTTGCATGAAGTGCTCAGTCCTGCCACAAAGCCAGCCTTTTACGTGTATATTGGGTTCAACAGTTTAATCAGCTTCATGGGTGATGGGATTGAAGATCCACTTATAAAGTGTCAGTCAGGTGACATCACTGCACATGAAAGGAAGCTCAGGGCTCAACCAGGGAGAAAGGCAGGGAGATGCAAGGGAGCTGGAGCTGTGGCAGTACCTGCCAGAGCTCAGGAGAGCCACTGCCCGCCCAGGCAACAAAAGTTGTTCTGGAAGGAACATGCCACAGATTCCTTCTTCTGTCCCTATGCTGTTCTGGAAGGAACATGCTGCAGATTTCTTCTTCTGTCCCTATGCCATCAAATCCTGAGGACCGATTTGAACATTAGAGAAGACTGTAGAAACTCTACAGGAAGGCTACCAATAATAAATTAACAAAGCCCCCTCCCCCCCCTCCCCCCCAAAAAAATGTTACACTTTGGTAAAGGACTGGGTGAATACGGCATCCTTGAAAATATGGCTGGGAAAAAATGAATTTGAAGAAAATTGAAAATATGCATGAAGATGGATTTTCAAATATTTAAATGAGGGATTGATGTTAGCTAGAAGTGAAGAAACTGAGGCAGCAGATGGGGGAAATGATAGATTAGATAGAGACCCTGCTACCTGGATCATGGTGTATATCGCATGATCCATGTGCTGGATTTTCTGCAGTGTGACCATAATGTCATTTCAACTCCAGAAGAGACTAAAAAATTTGTGCAAAGTCTTTTCCTTCTTTTGTTTCTCTGGGGCAGAGCAACATGACTGTGTGTAGGAAAGCCTTCCGTCTTGAGTTAAGAGCTTCATTTAGGAGATGTCTAGGAGCTGATGAAAAGAAGCTGCCTTTGGCTTAGCACCTAAAAATTGAAAGTTCTTTCGATGTACCCCTCATAATTCATAAAGTCTCAGCCTTAAGGTGTCTCCACCCATTTTCAGAAACATATTCCAGTAAATTAACCATATGCACAGTCTTTCCTCTACTGCATACCCTGTAAGCTCAGAGAATAAAATTTTGTTCTACTTCTCAAAGGCTTACAGCTCAGTGAAATGAAATGCAATTTTCTCTAGAAAAAGTAACAGCACTTCTCCTTCATGAAAGGTGTTTCCATGCCAAATTTCAACCTTCTACCTACAGCTGAACAAGCTGTCAAGAGTCCACAAATATTCTCTGTAAAAGTGGAAAAGTATGTTGCATCTTGGCCCATATCAGAAAGTGGCTCAACCTATGTCCAGACTGGCAAAGGCGATTCCTAGGTGCAGCAGGTGTGTTTCTAGCCACCAAGTGAACATTCTGGCAAGTTTTAATTGACTGAAAACAGTGACTTCAAATGAAAACTACTATGCAAGTTCAAGATGTAATGCAATCCATAAGAGCCTGTAATTGCATCTGAAAATTTACTAGTGACCCTTGCTTCAAATAATAACAGAAGACAAAAGGCATTTGAGAAAATGAGCTTAGTTGTTGTGTTTGTTTTGCATACATGGCAGAAGTTGCACATCATCAGTTTATTCTTCCCTGTGCAGAAGCATGCACTTGCTCAGCTCCTGATATTTGTTCAGGCCTTGCAGGCAGTAACCACGAGTAGAGACCTGTTTTAAGGTTCAGGATAACATGATTAAGACACAAAATGCAGCAGCAAAACAAATGGGTGGGTTCTAGAAATCCTGCAGACCTTGTGGGCCTTGGATGCCATTGCTTGCTCTGCAGTATGGAAAATCAGGCCACCTCCTTATGTCCTAAAGAGAATTAAAATCTAATTGAGGCATCTTCTTTGGAAAATCCTTGCCATCACCTTTAAGCCCGTGATTTTACTCCTTAAAAACCAAATCAAAACAATAAAAATCCTAACCCTAACCTAGCAAATAGTGAAAATATCTTGCCTTTTCAAAGACAGCTTGCACTTAAATCCTGTCTGACATTTATCTCAGGCAACGTGGTCTAAGCTGAAGAAGGGAACTTTATTTTCCTCCGCGGCAATTTGAATTTTTCATTTTGTGTGGAAAAAACATTACAGCTAAAATTCTGTTTCCATTGAGTGCTACAATGGGTTTTCAGTGAGAAAACAAAGGAGTTAATTTACATCTAAAAACCAATCAGCACACACAGGAACTAAAGCCTGTGAGAAGTCCTAAGACAGTTGTTTGTTTATGCTAATAACTTTATTTATTTGCGTGGACTATATGCTCCCCCTGGCAGGCAGAGCCGAGACATGATTTTTAAGAGATGCAACCTGATACAGTCCATCTATCCTTGCCTGATAAAATTGCAATAAAGAGGCATACAACCTTTTCTGCTTGGCCACTTTCATTACTTCTGCTGTTACTGAAAGCCTAAACTAGTATTAACTTCTGTATTATGTACTGTTATTCTTAAAATGGTATATTATATAACCTAAAAACCCCCAAACTATAAGCCAGAAATAATTAAAAGCCTATAGAAAATAACCAAAGTTCTCTCCTGGATTAAGTTGTGTTTACATATTTTCAAATATTTTTACTTCTAACAAGAATATACACATACTTAAGAAAGTACATGTGTGCATATGTGTACATACATAATTAAAAAATTACATACTCCTAAAATTAATAAATCCATTTTATTACTGACAGTTAAGAGAATTTGCTGGACTGGTTCTTTTCAATGGCAAAGCTGAATGCACTTTCAGAGTGATAATTTCTAGGGTTAATTGTCATAGCTTCCTTGACGCAATCTTCTACACCAGCTTTATTTTATCTGCCAACGCACCAATATGCCATGATTAGCATAAATTAAACTAAATAAATTCAGTGGGTTACTATATTATTTTATGCTAATCCGTTTATTTATTTATTTTAAAACATTTCAAGGTTAGGGATGGGTGAGCAGTGTGACAGTGAATTCCTAATGCCAGCTTGTTCAAAATCAGCTCAGAAGTGCTTAAAAACTGTTTGGTTTTTTTTCAGAAATGTTAAAGAGAAAAAATTCTGTGTGAAAAATGGCGTCAAGTACAAACTCCTATATCATTATATACTGACCTTTTACGGGTGTACCCATGGCACACTTCTGTGAGGCAAGGATCTCAATATGTGCAACTCAATAGCACAGAGCAAGCAAAAAAGCCCACCACACAAATTTGCTTGCATGACTCAAGTGAGAGGCTTTCCTGGTATTAATAAGGATACATCCTGACCTCTTACTGCCCCACGTAACGTTCTTTCAGACTTTAGAAAGGAGTTCGCACATCTCAAACAACTGGTTCATGCCGGCTGCCTGTGACATCACTCCCAAATGCCTGCCTTGTGAATCTGTTGACAACAAGTAAACTGTAGGCAGCTGGAGGAGGGGGCAGTGGTGCACATGAGCAACACACAGCCAGAGCCACACTAGTGACCATTCAGTCAAGCTGGTGCCTCTCCAATGCCATTCTGCTCTGAATGGAAATTTTCTCAAAAGGGATGTGAAGAACACATGTACTATGTTTATCACTGCTGGACTCTCTCTTCAGGAGAAGATCTAACTCAAAACTGTAGCCAAACAATGTTTGATAAGACTGTAGTTGTCCAAGGTGAATATACATTTTCCATCCTATCTGTCAGCACAGCTTGTGCAAATACACTCTACCACATCATGTAGAAATGAACCCAGCAGTGAGATTCACAAAACACTTTCATTTGCTTCTTGCACATGACAGCACAGTAAAGACATATGCTGTTCTGGTTTGTCAAGTGTGCATCAATGTAAGAGGTGATGGGTACAGAACCAGACCTTAAAGGAAATGGAAAGACAGGATGAGATTTTTGTCGGAGAGTTTTGATGAAGTAAGAAGGTGAGTAGAGTAGCTGAAGTAGAAAAAAGATGGTGAAATTGCAATTGTTCCAACTGCACCTGCATGAGTAATTCAGCTTTTCATTTATTGATGATCTTAAAATTATCTTTGTTCTCTATTACTGAATTTTAAAAAATGTTCTTGTTTGTCTAGTTATATATAAGACAAACTGTGACTCTTACTTCTGCTGCAAAGAAAACGAAGAAAGAGCATAACAGCACAGATACAGAAGACACACAGTTCCTGTGCAGGCAGGGACAGAATTAAACAAAAGGGTCCAGCCAGGAGGAGAAAAACTAAAGACCACATCCTGAATGCACAGCTAACAGGAAAATGCAAATTTTAAGTGCTTAGGATTGAGAATGGACAAATTCATCACTTAAAGTAGGTCTATATAATCTCTGCCAAATTAACTGATAGTCATAGGCATCTTTTATGGTCTTTGCTTAAATTAAGTGCCAAAGTGGCAAATGATCTCTGCATGTTCTGTACATTTTACAGTAGCAGAAAACAGATGAAGAAAACATCAAATAAGAACAATGTCCCACTAATAATTTACAAATTTCTACTAACTTTTCAAAACCCAAGGTTGCAACCTGACTAGTCCTGCCAGTGGACTGGCTGGTCTTACTGCATGTTTACTTTCTTTGTATCATGAGAACTAACGTTTATAGGGCAGAAAACATAGATGACAGCACCTTCTGCCATCCAGAAGCATAAGCCAGCAAGAATTCGAACTGAAAACCTCCAGTTTGGAAGTCAGAATGGACAGCAAGGAAGGGTTAGAGGCTCTGACAAGATCTTGTCATTTTCAGGGCTCACATGCTGTTGATGCCAAGTCTCAGACAGGACTCTTACTTTGCTATCCACTAGGATGCTCCCTCCTCAAATCCAGCAGCCAGATGTGAGCCCTTCCACTAGCACTGCACTAAGTCAGCAGGCAACTGAGATGAGTGCTCTGGTTAAAGGTGGGGCAGCCCTTGTGAGATCAGCGCCACGGCAGTCAACACCTTGTAGGACCCAGACCTTGGTGAATTATATAAAAACTGTTGTCAGTAGTAACTGTTGGCTATGGAAACCAGATCTGAAATACGTATGAGTTTAGAGCACTTGAAAAAAGGGCAGTTAAAAAACAAAGTACGAAAGCAGATACCACATGCATTGTATCACATCATAGTAGCTTTCCTTCACAATGATTTTCAAGATGGTATCTTTAAGGATCAAAACCTAGAAGCATTAATAAGGATGTTAGACGCTGAAAGCCACCAGAATCCCTTGTTCTATCACTCTGAATGCATTATTGTATCTCACTTTCTAATGCTGAAAATGGATAGATTTTCAGATAAAAATTAGAAGTTGAATTGCACTCCCTCTCTGGACTCTTGTAATATATGCATTTTCATACTGTTTTGTGCAAAGCATTTCAGGAAAAAATTGCATACATTTATGGTCAAATTACTGGCAGCTTAGTTTTGCTAATGCTGTAATTTAACTGTTTAACAGTAAATTAAATTTATGGTTTGTAATGTAAATAAATATTTTTTTAAAAGTTCAAATAATAGTAAATACTACATGTGTAATAGAAATTCTGTTTAACAATGACAAATTATTTTGACAACAGATAAAATTTACTTATTTCAGCTTGTATTTATTGCTAAATAATCTCACAATAACAGAGATTATTTCCAACTATAAATACATATTAAAACATTTAACTTTAATAGTGTAATCTTGTCATAATGATGTACAGTAATAGAATGTCATAAAATCTTATTCCAAATTGCAAACAGAAGCATTAAAATTTAACCTTACATATGAAGAAGGACAGGTTGAAATTACTGCTATGTGGTCAGAAAGTTAATCTAAAGCACTGGTTAAAATTTTGATTCTCCTTAACACATTTAAAATAAAAAAATCCTAGAATTGTGGGATATTTCTAAAAGAATCGGAAAAAAACTTAGGCTGCAGTTCTGCCAGGATGGTCTCTGCTAACAAATGTTGCTACCCTATAAAGCTGCTCTGACTTTAGTCCTCTAGGGTTTGCAGAGGCAGACAAGTTTGCAAGATAAGGACCCTTATGTTAAAAATTCATAGGAAAGGTCATGTTTCTACCATTTCTGAAGTGCTGAGTGGATCAATGGAACACACAAAACAAGACAGGAAGACAGAAATGATTCCCTGCTGGTTGGCACTCTTGGAAGAAGCACTTGAGAAATACAGAGGATTAAGGATTGCCACTGCTACCCAACTTTGGGGCATTCTTTGCTTCTCGTGTGAGACAAAGCAAGGTCTGGAGACACAGAGTCCCTCTTCCACTGGCAGGCACAAGCACAAGGATACATTCAAAGGCCTCTAATGAAGTCAACATGCTGAGCTAAACCGAGATAACCCACTTCTTAAAAACCAGGACATAGTTATATGGGAACCTTCTGGTGAGCAAGCAAGGCTAAATCTCTGGTAGGTAATTCCCTCTGGTGCTAGCCAAAAGACTTTGTGTTGCAGGGAGGCTGTCTATGCCTGGAGCAGGGCGTCCCTCACCATGCATGGCAGGAGCAGTTCAAAAGCCCACACTGGCCAACACTCATCATACAGGAGAGGAAACACTGAGCTGTGCAATACGCCTCTGCTTCAGGTCCTATGGCAGGAATTTGGTCATACCAATCCCTGCTTAGTCTGAGGCCATAGCCCCAGTCCCACTGGGAGCTCTTCCCTTTGGATTAAGTCCTCAGTGTATACCTTCTCTGTTTCCAGCACAACCTGACCCTGGATTCCAATGGCCTGCAGTAAGAAAGTCACAGTAACACAGGGTTTATCTCACACAATCACAATCACCCTTTTGATACTTTTCTTTCATATATATCAGTCTCTTAGTTTACTTTCTATTTCATGCTTCCCAGAGACCAAATTTACCTCCCTTAGCAATGCTTTGCCCCATAACTGAACACTTCACGATAGATGCACTACTATACCTTAAACATGACATTTCCTGTAGAGCAAAAAAGGCTCTTAAAGAGACTTTGTGACTTTACCCTTCTGAAGCCAAAGAAGCCCAGCTATAATTAAGGATGGCAGTTGGCTGGCAGTCCCTCAACAGCAGCCCCACCACGTCAGTCCTTTCAAAATCAGCAAAATAAAAAGCAGGTCATTCAGAACTGTGTTTTGGGGCCAGAAACTTGCAAGAGAGCTGAAAATGATCTAAACTCACAGCCTGGTACCATTCAAAACCACACCACAAAAATAAAAGAAGCTTATTGATGATTTGGTAGTAGAGGTCTTAACAGTTATACTTCTGAAAGCTTTGAATGTTATTTTCTGAAATGTTCTTCTTCCTGTATGGCAAATGGTTTTATAAAAGGTATATCTATTATATACTATGTTATAAAACCATATCTATTACATACTGATGTGTATTCCTTTGAGGATTACGTCAGCTACCTTAACTCATGTTTAATCATATTGCATTCAACACACATCCCCAGTGAAGATGATACAGGATTAGGTACTAGCTAATATGAGGACTAGCATCAGAGTCTGACCCTTAGTACTGGAAAACTCAGAGAGCATTTTAACCTCACAAAGAACACAAAGTGCTTTACAGATTGAATATGCAGTAATTGATCATTCAGGCTGAGCTGTCCTCAAAAATCTCTCATCAGGGTGTAAGCTGTACATGAGGTATGATAAGACTACAGCAAAGATGGCACATTTGCAAACATAAGCTGAAAATATCTAGCAGTCTTCTAAAATGAGGGACAGTCTAGCTATTAAGAGCAAATCAGCTCCCATCTTTTAGCTGTTCTAAGTCACTGACAGCTGGTTCAATCTTCCTACAAGTAGCTCTAGTTTATTTAAGAAGACTTCATTTTGCCTGTACCACCACTTTCACTTTGCTATTTCCTGCTTGAAGGGAAAAATAAAAAAGAAAAGATGGCTCACTGAAAATTTAAATTATATAAATCATGTATCAGAAAAATTAAAACATGTAAGTCAAAAGCATTGCTTTACTTGATTTACAGATTACAAGAGTTGAGCCCCATGTTTCCTCATGCTCCCCCAGAGCTGTGCCAGAGCTCTGCCTGCAAGTATCACACTGCCTGCAAGAACACAGCTGAGTTACTCCTTGCAGCTTTCTCTGCAATGGAAGTGTTCCTTGCAGATTTGGCTTCATTTAGTCAATTAATAGTCACGAGAAGGTTCAAGTGGTCATCTACTGGTGGGTGAAAAAAGTGCTGCAGGGAAACATGATTTTATTCTTATATTTGTTTCCACTGGAATTTAAAAATAAATGTGACCATCACCCCTTTCACAGGTTCCGAAAGAAGCTAAATAGAACAAGCTAAAAAATTAATTTTAAAAACATCCAATTTTTTCCAACAGTGGCCAAAAAACTTTGTCAGAGTAAGAAAGTGAGCAGTACAGCTAAAATGATCTGTTTTCCTGCCACTCTGTCTTGCGCTTGCCTAGGTTTCTTCTACGCATTTTAAAATAACACAAATACTTTCACACAGAGAATCTCTGTGATGCTTTTTATCTATCTGGTTCTTTGCACTTCCAGATAATGTCCAATGCAGGAGGTCCCAGCTCTGTTGTGAAGGCATCTGGTTCAGCTTCGCAAGAGAGCAAGCTGTGAACTGCAGAGTCTGTGCAGGAGCCATGCTGCTGGGCTTTAACAGCAATTCTCACTTAGCTCTCAGCATACACAAGCCACTTTGCATTCAAGTGATCCTAACTTAAACATAAAGTATATAATGCTCACAAGAAATAAAATAAAAAAAGGGAAAATATACTTCTGCCTGCACTGAGAAATCTGTTGGCAGGGCTGTGCATTCCACTCCTGTACAGTTTTTATTAAGCTTTTTAACTGTGTCACAGAAAAACTGGAGCCATGCCACTGACTTATATTCACCCTCCAGTAACGGCAGCAACTTGCTCCACCTCTTGTTTGACTTCAAGGGTTTTATCCAGAACAGTGGCGTTTTTGCAGTAAGAACTGTGCCTGCTAATGTCATTTAAACCCTGTTCATCACAAAAGCAAGAGTGTCTACCTATGTCACATTCCTGAATACAGTGAATCAGCCAGAGTCAAGGAGCAGGATTTAATGAAGTTCTGCCACAAATTTTGTTTTAAAACTGCCTGTTTTCATGTACAGTCGACACATGAAAATCAGGCTGTGTGGGGGAAAAATTAACAAATCTTTGAAAAAAAAACCCCAAAGCTGCATAATCTGTGGTATTTCAGTTGGTCTTTATCCGCAAAATCCCAGATCTTTGTTTAAGCTACAAACAGACTACAAAAATCAGCTCGCTGGCCTCTCTCCTTATTATCCACATCCCTGCACAAATCAAATGAAGCTTTTGCTGTAAAGCTGATAAAAAACACCACACACATGAGCAAGCTGATGTATTTAAAAAGTGGTTATAATTTCTAATCCTTTCCTCTCTCTCCAGGGAATATAATATTTCCAAGGAACACACAGAACTCCACCACTGAGCACACATCAGCACTTACACTTGTTTTGATTAGGGATTTTCTAGAATCACAATGAATGAAGCAGTCTGGCATTATCGTTGATTTTTAGCACCTAGGGAAGCAGTAAGACAGTCATCCAATTGTTTAAAATCAGCCAAGACCAGTTCCTGACAAATATTTGCACTCACATAATCTATTTCAAACACCTCCCAAAATTAACTACAGTACCTGGTTTGATAGCACGTGGATGCTTTTCCCATTTCTTTGTTCTCCTTTGTAGAACCCCATGTGTAACCCAGAACAAGAGAAGTGGTCACAGGTGCTAAACTTATGCCTGAGCTCTCCTAGTAGGCACTGGGATTTGTTTGGGATTCAGGGTATCGACTGAGATGCTCTCCAGTTCCACTTCCTTGCCAACTGAGACAGGAAAAGGGAGCAGTTTTCATTATCTAATTTAGACATATCCAAATGATATGTCTATATCTAATCTAGACAACCAAGCTTAGGTTCAGGTATGAAAAGCCTAATGCACATTTCACACGGGTGTAAGTCTAGTCTTGCCACTTGCCACAAGCCAATAAGTGACAACACTGGGAAACCAATGTGGTGTAAAATACAGGTCCCATCACCTAGAATTCAGTTTGTTAGATGGGAACAATTCCCCATAGGATAAAATTCTGCTCAAAAGATTAATCAATCAGCCATTGCATTCCCTGATTACAGACTGATTTGTTACAGGCTTGAGCCAAAGATTTACAACTTACACAGCGCTGAGAGGTTTAAATGTCCCTCTTTACATTGTGCGCATTAGAACTTTGTGCACTCATAGACTGCACAACAAATAAAACTGCAGACATGAGTTATGATTTTTGGACTCTTGAAAATATACACACATGCACAGAATGTGGAACAGAAATAAGCACTTAATTTAATACACAGATTTCTGATGGCTGCAGAATGGAGAAAGGTGCTTTTTCAGTGTGGGCTGAGCACAGTGAGTCTTACATTCATAGCAGTGGTTTGTATGTACAGTGCCATTTGCATTTCATGTTGTGTATAACTTTTAACTTGAGTAACACACCACATGCATCATGATACCGAGCTTCTATCAATTTAGCCATGTTCTAAGAGCCTCACCTTTTACATGAAGGCAGAAGGCCATTTACATTTACATACATCAGAGGGAGTAGGGTGGGGTGAGGTAACAGCCCACTCCCAGACAAGCTGATCTTGAAAACAGAAAATAACAAAAAAACAGAGATGAACTTACTAATACAAAATTCTTCGCGCTTTGTAAATTTTTAAGTGTCAGTAAACAGCAAGAGCAGCCCTTTAGAAACAGACACAGAACTTTGGGAATCATGAAATATCAAATAAATTGAAATAAATTTATTTAAACCAGTAATATCTATAGAACTTTTTGCTGTAAATCAGATCCTTCTGCTTCAACTTTCTCTCTTTTTTTTTTCTTTCATTATTTTTTTACATTAGACTATATAAAGCAAAGACTCAAGCATGGCTTGCTTCAGAAGCAGCACAGACAAGTAAGCTGTTAGAGAAAACTAAACTTAATGAAGTATATGTATTTTAAAGGAATGGAAACCAAACTGACACAAGGAGTAAGCATGTATTCCAGCAAATTCTTCTCTCTTTAGCTAAAAGAATTCACAAGAGGTTTTTTTCACTTGACAATTTCTGTTAAACAAATAATCAGATAAAACAAATAAAAGCAGAAGTAACACCTGCCTAGTCTGACATGAGCACAGACTTGAATCCGATTCAACCTTTAACAGCCGCCCTCGGGTGCCTGAGGAATCATAGCAAGGTAATTCAAACACAGTTAGGCCAGTTTACAGTGGACTTCTGTCAGTTGAACAGTTGATAAAAACCGTCTGGACCATCAAATACTGCACAGTTCAAGATACAGAAAATGGAGAATATATGTAAGTCCAATCAGTCTGAATGACAGATCTGCTTCCTCACTGCCTAGTTTTTTGTTACTGTTTTTGACAGCTATATATATTCCATTTGCAACAGAGTTCAGAAGTCCAGGCCCTATCTATATGGCATTTTTAATTCACATCTACACAAATGTCATGGTATTTCTCTAGGGGGAAAAAAAGTGTAGAAGTTGATTTTTGTGTCAGCTAATAAAATTATTGTATAATTCATTCAATTATATTTTCTTAGCCATGTATTTATATCATTACCTAACAGTTACAAGACAAATGACAGACACAGACAAAATGATGCAGTCTACACAGGCTGTCACTACTTCCCAAAAAGATATGACTGAAGAAGTGGAAGGGAAAAGGCTTGGTCTGTCACGAGGACTAAACAGGTTACCTCTCTGTCTGGAATGAGACAGCTATGAATCATTAACAGTTTGGCCTCACAAATCTGAAGCACAACTGCCACGTGATTGAACAAGTATTGCCCTTTTCTATCAGACATTTAATAACAGAGAGAGACACCAGCATTTATCTTCTGTCTCTAAGAGGCTTTCTCACCTATAAGAAACTTAGAATTATAATTCAAAGGTATCCTAGATGCTAAAAACTTAATGGGTGAAAATGCTGGCTATTTGCATGACAAGCTTTTTCCATAGCACGGATTTGCTCTTTAAATGTGCTTTGATATACAGGTCATTTTCCACTGCACTAGTAATATCAGCCACCTCACACTGGCTTGCCACATGCATGCAGCATTTATCCCTTCTGTGTGCCTATGACAATCCTCCCCTCAACCACGCAAGTAACTTTCACTGACTTTGTGGAAAATTAGATGTTTTGTAATTTTGAAAATGAAGGCCATTTTTAAGGCTTTAGGCACATTTTAAGGTTTTAGAACATATTCTTGGATCCTGTTGTGGAAATCCATTGTGTCCATGTTCATAATCCTCACAGTCTAAAGTGCTGCCTCAGTAATAAGGAATGAAGGTACCAGAATATATGTAAGCAGGGCTGGTGTTGCAAGTAAAGACAAACACTTTATTGCATACATGATGACCAAAATTCGCAACATCTAATTCCATCTGAGATGTTGATGGACTTCTGTTTGCAAGAGGGTCAACTAGAAATTCTTTACAGTTGATTTGTGAAGAAAATTCTCTGATGAGCCTGGAAGCGCCCAGTACCTGTGCATGTGGAAAGACAGCTTGAGCTATCTGATATCCACCTCCCATGTGTGGCAATGTTTAGGATATAAAATCAAAGAAAGCATCTGAACTTGTCCAACAGAAAAAATCTTACCTGAATTAATTGTCATGATCTGAACGGAAAAAGATTTTGATCCTTTGCTAGCTGCACCCCTTAGACCTTCTCCACCTGATGAGGTGTAACTCCAGTCAAAACCATAGCAGAAGGCAGCAGCTTTATTTAGCACATACAATACACTGTTTGCACGGTATTATCTACAGATTTTGTTTATGAATTAAAGAAAAAGTTTGTAAAAGCACAAATTCTCAGAGCAATTACTGGACAGGAATCACTGTGTCATTTTTAATCTCCAGGATGATGAAAGTGGCAAAGACAAAATGAATGAGACCATGGTAATCTTCCTCATAAAAACTAGAGGTTATATAATAAAAGCTGAAAAAGACTGTGTGATGAAATGGAACCTATCTCTTCTCCATTGATAATATGATGCAGTCCAACACAGATTAGAAGCAACCTGAAAGGTTTTATTACCTTCGAATTTTAGCTCTGTGCTACATAAAATGAATTTGTATTTTGCTGTAGGAAATGCAGGACTACTGATGGCAATGTGAAAGAGAGATTTGTTCCTGTGCAAGATTCGTGAATTCTTCTCAGACCTCAAGCAGGATTTACAGCAAGAGAAAAATAACTGCTTTGCATTTTACGGTGCTATACAACTCACAAGAGAACTGGTTTAGGTCATGCATGTCTTCAAACTTCTGGTTACATAGCTAGACCTCATTGACTCTGATCCTAATATCAGATTTGATTTCTTATAATGATGAGAAACTTAGCATGGTATTTGGCAATTTTCCAGATCCTGAGAAAACAGCAGTTCCCATGCTATTTCAGTGCCTTCTATCCAAAATGAGGAAAAATGTGGCAAGGGTGACAATACCAGAAAAGTTAGAGTAATAAGCAAAAGAAGAGGTTAACTAAAGAAATAATTTTCTATCTATGCAGCATCCTGTGCAATGCTTTACGAAGGGTCTAAAGAAAAAGTCTGATTTTGTAGTGAAAGTTCATAAATGACAATTCAGGATTTGTGTTTTCTTTATATTGCTTATGTATCACTAGAGCAAGAGAATTCATACTGGAGTAATTATTTCCAGAGGTTTTAGAATACTACTTATCCAGGTCATATGTTGTCTTTCACAAGAGATAAGACCTCAGAACACTCAAAAATCTTGATGGATACTTTAAACAAACACCACAACAGTTCAGGGAGCATCCATATGTTTTTCAGGTGCTAAGTTTCCCTTTATGGCTCTTATTTTCTATAGGCTAAATACTGAGCCTCAACTACATCTTCACAATAAACACACAAAAGTAAGTGTTTGTGATCTGTTCTTCTCCTACCTCCTTGTTCTGGGTTTACCCCTCTGGCAGATAGTACAAACTCGTATGATCCCTCATTCTCCCCTACAACAGGGACTCCTCAGGGTCTCAGCTCCCCTTTCCCTGCCCAGCCCCATCAGTGACCTTCTTCATCCTTCTTTCTCCAGACAAAATAATTTGCTCCTGTGGTAGGGCCCCTGCTGTCTCTTTTCATGCACTGGACACAGAGGGATGAAGTGACAGGTAACAGGAGGCTGGGAGAAGCTCATATGTCCAAATACTGCAGAAATGAGAGTAGGAAAACTTTCCCAACTGCGTTAAATTTGTAGACTGTGACACTTTCTGAGATTCTGAAGTGTAGTGCTCTTTTAATTCCAAAAGATACTTGCCTGCTCACAGACATGTACCACTAATGAACACTTGTGTCCCACTAAACTTAAAAGAACTAGCACAGTCTGATCAAACTTCAAATGAAAGGCAGGTGGTCTTCAGTAAAATTCTGCATAGCAGTGTATTGTGGTCTGAACAGGGAAGGAAGGTCTGGACTGAATCTTGTGGATTTCTTACTTGGACCAAAACTAAGAACATAAGAATCCTAAACCCCCAAACCAGGCAAATCCAGATACCTTCTAACAGATGGCTCAGTTGGGTGGAATGAATCAGTAAAATCACAATTTCAAAGCATTTCAAGGATCATAGAATCTTATAATAGTTAGGGTTGGAGATACCTTAAAACATCATCTAGGGTTCCTTGGAACTATAAGCATTAAAGTGCATGGTGAGGGGAAGGCAGGCTCAATGCCTGAAATGTAAGCATTCCCAAACAGGAAAAACAGATGTTTCTTTCTAGTAAAAGGCAGGGAGCTGTTCCTAGAGCCAATTCAGCTTCCAGCCACATGGGAATTACAGTCATCCCAGAGGCTGCTGAGAGGCACTTGTGGATGTCACATAGCATGGTCCTATGCAGTGACAGTTTAGGAACTGGGAAGGGTAATGAGTCCTTCACAGAGGGGATGCAACAGGCCAGGGCCCCTTCCTGCCCTCTCCCACTTTCATGTTCTCAGATTATGCACAGGGTCAGGATGTGAAAGTGTAGGAGAGAACTGGGCACTCAACTGCCATACAGCAAGAACTGTCAAAAGAGAACTGAGTGCTTAAGATGTCACCTTAAGCAAAAGCAAAGGAAGACTTTGAAACATCACTACCCACCCTTCCACACCCTTTTTTTATTTTAGGTAGAAAATTGGACTTTTCTACTCTGCAGCATGTCTAGTGCACTGGGTGGAGGACTCTCAAGAGACATACCTTTAGCAAAGCACCTTATGACCTTTCAGCCATCCTGAACTAATTTTCATTGCACTCTTGGCAATGGATAAAATTGGGTTGATTTCAAATAAAAGGATGCCCTCGTGGTCTGTGGGAAAACAAATAAGAGCTTGAGTTGCTTGTAACATAACTTAAGAAATTCAAGGCATCAGATTTACTAGCCTATATTAAAAATATTATCCCTGAAATAACTTCTTGCAGTTTTGAAGCACCTGAGATTGGAAACGTGAGGAAGATCATCTTTAGTGCCACTGCAATTGTAAATAGTAATGATGGCAGACAAATGAAAGCTTCTCTGCTGTTTTGAAAGATAAATACATTATAGAAATCATAAAAGCATCCTCAGTGACAGCAGAGGAATCTATACAAAAGCTCTGTAAGAATAAACAGGATATTAGCTGCGATTCATTATTGCTGTCTTTGTAGATGTCTATATTTAAGCTAGTTCAGCAACAGGGTAAACCTGATTATTGTTATTCTCAGTGAGCACAAGGCATCTGAGATGTGAAACAAGAAGTTAGATTTCTTCTGGTAGAAGAAAAAGAAGAAAATATAAGTTTCAAGAAAGGTTTCCACTGATCTAAACTAGCCAATGGTTCTCAGCAATCTCACTAAAGAAGTCTGAACTACATTTGAAAAAGGAAAAAAAAAAAGAAAATTCCCTTTGAGGATTTGTAGACATTTTCACATCATCCAAGGAAACTTTTATATGTTTTGTTAAATGATTCTTGTGGTACCTGCCATCCCTGCAACATGAACCATGTTTAACTTTACCCTGAAAAATAAGTGATGGGTTAAAAAGTTGGTATATATTTTTCTGTTTTATAAATGTTAACAAGGAGAGTTAGAGGGGAAATGGACGGGCAAAAAGAAAAATCATTTACTCTTTGGTTTGTACTGATACAAGGAGTTCTTGTCTTTTATGTAGTGCTGGTAGCACTGGGCAGATCTCATGCAAACATGGGCAAGTATGACAGGGTTGCAATACTGGTGATGAGGGAAGAGGTACTGACAGTATCCACCCGGACTTGTGCAAAGTGTCTGATACTGTGGGACATGACATCTTTGTCTCTAAACTAGATTTGATGGGTGGACCCCTCAAAGATAAGGAATTGTCTGGATGGCCATACTCAAAGAGTCAGGAGTCTCTATACTGGTACCAGCACTGTTTAATACCTTTATCAACAACATGGGTGGTGGGATTGAGCGCACCCTCAGCAAGTCTGCAGATGACACCAAGCTGTGTGATGTGGCTCACACGCTGGAGGGAAGGGATGCAATTCAGAGGGACTTGGACAAACTCAAGAAGATGATCAGAGGGCTGAAGCACCTTTCCTATGAAGACAGGCTGAGAGAGTTCCATTGTTTAGCCTGGAGAAGAGAAGACTCCAGGGAGACCTTAAAGAACCTTCCATTACTTAAAGGGGGCTGCAAGAGAGCTGTAGAGGGACTTTTTACAAGGGCCTGTAGAGACAGGACAAGGGATAATGGCTTGAAACTGAAAGAGTATAGGTTTAGATTAGCTATTAGGAAGACATTCTTTACCACGAGCACGGTGAGGTGCTGGAACAGGTTGCCCCAATAAACTGGATGCTCCATCCCTGGAAGTGTTCAAGGCCAGGCTGGATGGGGATTTGAGAAACCTCTAGTGAAAAGTGTTGCAGCCCATTACAGGAGGGTTGGAACTAGGTGATCTTTAAGGTCTCTTTCAACCCAAACTATTCCATGACTCTATGATTCTGTGAACTGAATAGGGCATAATTTGAAGTATAATAGTAGAAATAAGTAATGGAAAAAAAGAGTGGCAAATGATGAAGAGGAAATCTGACGAGGAGCTGCTTACTTCAGTCCAGAAAATTGAAAACTAAGTTAAAATTTCAGACCAATACTTTGACAAAAACTGCTCTACCATGAATTAATGGGAAGATTATTTTTCTTTAAAAGATACAGAGCTAGCTGGCCAGTAGCTTAACAAGGTAATTATCAAATGAAAGAAAACTGGTGTATTGCTGTGGACCTGCATAAAGACTTATAATTACTGATGTTTTGTCCTAATTTTGCTTTAGAAGAACCACGCATTTTAATATTTTTGCATAAAATACACTCAGCTACATTGTCTGAAATAGGAGGTTTACTCATAAGTAATCAATCAAATATTATCTTTCCTAGACAGGTTTTCAAATAGGAAAGCTGTACATACATGACATTTTACCAAGTCAGTTGTGCCAGAAACCTGGGAACACTAATAATTATTTTATGAAAAGCAAATGTGTAAGTTTCATAAATGGAGGTGAGACTCTAAACACATAAACCAGTGGTTTTAATAACAATTTTTGTTTTCTTGAAATAGCTGTATACAATGGATATATTAATGACAGGTTTACATGAACACATGTAAAAGTGACTGTAAGAATTCTCTGCCTCTGAAAATTTTGGTCTTTGTCCCTCTGATTCATCATTGCAAAGGTAAGACACAAGAGCGAATGCCAAAAGCCCTGCTCTTCCCAAACACTGTTAACATCAACAGAATTAGAATATGAGGATGCTATTTTCTTGTTGCTTCCTTAATAGCTAAATTAGTTAGACATGTAAAATACTATTTTTCATAAATTAACACAGTGACAAAAGCAGTATAATTATGAATAAAGGAGAAGAGAAAGACATGAGCACTTGAAAAGCTTGCAAAACCAAAATCCATAATGTTTTTCAGTGGGAATGAAAGTCATATAGTAATATGTACATGAAACACTGTACATGCTATTGTAACACAGCTGTCTGATGCAGGCTCCCAGCTCTTTCTCTCTCGTATTAGTACCGTTCCAAAATTTCATGGTAAAGGGCTCATGGTTGTCCTTTTCAATCCTGCTTTATTTTTCGCTTGAGAATTCAAAGCACACAGAAGAAGTACAGTTTAGATCCTATCAACAGGTCTAGAGAAATGTGTCGTGGTCTGGTGAGTAAATGTATCCGTTTCATAAAGACAAATTATATATGCTGTGGAATTGCAATAACCCTTACTTTAAAAAAGAAGTGACAGAAGTGGAATACTCAATTGGCAAGACATGAAACCCAGAAAATTCTCACATGCCAATATTGTCTCATTAAAGCCTTGTTTAAAAATGGCTTTAACATGCTCTCTGTAAACAACATTTTTTGTTTACTGTCTCTGCATATTAAGTAGCACTTTCAGTAGATACTAAAATGTCTTTAAACAATCATTCAACTTAAACAAAATTGAATGACTATCTCATGGTGCACTATAGAAACAAACAAAAATAAAATATTGACATTATCCTCCTTTCTAGAAGGACATCTAGGTAATGATAAATGCTGGTCCTTGCTGGTCTCTTACAGGTGAATTCATTTTTTTCTTGTAGCAAGATGCAGTAGTGGTGGCCAGGTCCAGAGGAAGCTCTGCTCTGTGCACTGTAATAGCTTTCACTGACCACTTCTGCTGAGAAGTTGCACTGACATTTCAGGTACTAGCTAATGTTCCCCATGGACACTGAATTAATTTCTATTACTTCCTTTTGTACTGTAAGGGACCAATGCATTCAGAATGACCAGGTCCACACACCTGTGTCTAGGACAGCAGTGACTTGCCAAGAAGCAGCAGGCATTGATCCTCGTTCTAGAACCTGCAGCAAAAGCGTCACCAAAAGCTAATGTTGTATTGCAGTGTGCTCAGATGCCAGGGGATATTCAAATTGAAGCTGACAGCACTATCTTAATCCTGCTTCCCTGTGCATCTGTATTGCAATAATGCACACTGTAATTACATGATCACATATATTTGCGCAAATGAATTTGACAGTTTACAAATTTACTACAATCTAGATATATGTGTGCACCTTCCTACAATCAAGAGACATACCAAGGTACATTAAAACTAATTTGAAGTCACGGCAGTCCACACTATATCTACTGACATAATGGTTACAATCTGTTGCAAAAGTTATTGCTAGGAGCAGCCAAAGTTATATTTATTATATCTGAACTATATCTGAACTATATTTATTATATCTTCAGTGTAAAATCACACCATCAGATTCTAAATAGGTCTTTTGTCTTTGTTATTACTAAAGAGAATTGATGGGGGGAAAGAAACTTCAGAAGAAAGCATTTTGGGATTTAAGACTGGCTTTCAAAGTATGTCAAGAACACACATGATGACCCCATTCCCTGAGGAATGGGTTTTCCATACAGCACTCTAGGACTGTCAACTTGAGCTAATTGCTTGATCCAGCGTGTGGGAAGTGGATCTAGAGCAGAAAAACATGCTACTGCCAAGCCTGGGTACTGGTTACTCTAAGGGAGGTCAGCAGACCTTGAGGGGCTGAGGCACAACAGAAGAGCAAGGCTGCAGAACTCACAAAGATCAAAATAAGTAAAAAAGTGGGAGATTGTGTTCTGAATAGCCTATCTTCTCCACAACTCTAGAAAAAAAAAAATCAAGCTGGTGTCTGAGGAAGAGGAATTGTCATCAGACCAGAGAAGAGCATTATCACAGGAACATGACTGTTGCTTAATATGTAGAATAGACTCCTCCAGGACTAAGATGCTTTTCATGGATGCAAGGGAGAAGAGCAGAAGGTTGTTACCTCTATGCTATAAATTATATCAAAAGTAAAATTAAATGAACTTTTCTACCCAGGGTGCCAGACATTATCACAAAGGGGTTCCTTCTCCATACCTAAACTCACACTCACTTTTTAGCTCAGTTAAGGGATTCTTGTCTGAAGTCAGTGGCTGAATCACCCTACTTTGGTCTCTGCTGTGGAGTGGTCCCCAGTCTTCCAAACTGCCCTTCACAAGAAAGCAATCAGATGGACTCCAGAAATGTCCCTATTGCATGCCAGGCAGTAGCAAGCCATTAGCTCACTAGACTGGACTAGACCTGGTCTGAAATAAACCTCTGCAAAACATGTGCCGTGTGGATGTCACGTCCTCAACACCACAGCTCCCACGGCACTGCACTGCTTGCTAATGTGAATATACCATCCAGCTACTAGCACAACAGATTGTAAATTAAACCAACAAGCTGCCCCTGAGAGTACTAACAGTACAAACTCTACATTTCTGAAGGTGGTTGCAATGTATTGTCCAGACTTTTTCTTTCTATTTAGTCAAGAACCTTTTCTCTATCACAATATAATTCCCAAGTCGTATACAAATTCACTTATAGGTTGTGCACATTTTACTAAACTAAGTTTAACCCTTCTCAGCATAAGACACCCTCTGTTTCATTTACATTTTAAAACCATTAACTAGTTCTATTAGTTGTGCATGCATAATGAAGAGAAGCAGAATATTGAATATATTGAAAAGAAACAGCTGAAAAGGACAGATATTCCTTTGTTCTCCAACTTGATATGCCTTTTCTTGGTACAGGCCCATGTTCTGGTTCAAAATCTCTTTGCATGGACCTTTTCCCTCTTCTTCTTTCTTTCTTTCTTTTTTTTTTTTTTTTTTTTTCTTAAGACCATGACCTGGAGCAACCCTTTGGATTACAGAAATTTATGCACAGCCAGCCATGCATGTGCAACTGTCCCTAAGAGCCAAGCCTCAGCAGAAAAACTGGTGTGCATACAATCTTGAAACAAAAATAGCTGTCAAATCAAAGCAAATTTGCCACAAAAGAAAGCACAGATCCACAGTTAGGGAGTGGATCTATTTTGAACTATTTTTAGTTCAAAATTGCTTAAAAAACCCCAAGAACTTGATTTTCTTAAAGCAAATGTATTTTTAATCTCTCTAATACCATTTAATAATGAATGAACTGATTTTTCCTAAGGCCAAAGGTGGGAGTGGGGGAGGAACAAATAGAGGTAATATTGAGGTATCCTGGGACTGTAAAAAATCTTAAAGATCTCCCAGCAACTAAAAGAAGGGAGAGAAACACAAGGAGTTATACAGCAGACTGCTGCTGTTGCATGTGTCACCAAAAATATGTTAGCTTAATATTCCCTGGACCAGGTTTCATTTTACCTCATTTTAGTGAATTAAATCATGTACTACAAAGAAATTTGGATCTGAATGAAAGGAACAAGATTGATATCAGGATGAAAAGCAATGCTGTATTAATTCAGCTTCAGATATTAAAGACAAAAATGAAATTGAATTATACAGTGTACTAATATTTCTGGACTAGATAAAAGTGTATATAAAAGCCTTTTTCATAGCCAAATGGAGATGGGAGTAATGGATTTTTAATAGATACAGCAACATGGTCAACATCTACTCCACTGATCATGTTGACTGAAAAGCTCCTGTTGAGCAGAGAGCTGTCCACTGGTGCTTCTCTGCACACATTCCTGCACTATGTCCAAAATGGTAAACTTCTAAGACTAGCCTGAGTCATAGATAAAAAACAGATGTCTGAAGTTGAATGGTGTGAAAAAGGTAACACTGAGAATGAAGAAATAGCACTTTCAAGATGCTGTAGTCAAGGTGCAAGCACTTTTGGCTGAAGGAACTCTTATGCTTAGGGAGTTTATTCTGGAGTAGAGGTATGGAAGAGACATCACCTCCACTCTGCATGTGATAGTGCCCTAGAGTAAGAAACTTTTCTCAACTATTGGCTGATGATCCATGTGTCTTGGCTGGGTGACAGCAGTGAAACAGACCTACACAGTGATACCCCAAGGCTGCAGGTAATGCCATGTGCTGCGGTGTTATCTCCTCAGCAGCCCAGGCCGCCTCTAGTGTGTCAGAGCAAGCCTGTAATCCTCCCCTTGCTTTCTCATACAGTGTAAAATCAAGATACCAAAACTCTTAATTACTTGAAGCAAGATCCTTCAAAGAAGGAAAACTGGAACACTGGACCTGGATTTACACTTCTTCCTGCGCAGGCAGAGCTGGGCATGGAACACTGTCCTTTGAAAGTCAGGACATTCCCAGCAGTTCAGTAGAAGAGTAGTTTAAATTCCACAAAAGCAAAGTAAAATCACAAATCTCAATCATTCTGTTCCAAATCCAATACATATACTTATAAACTGTCCTGGTGTAAACTTTTAATAGCATCTATATATTGAGTGCATTTGTCTTGAAAAATCCTGAATAAATACATCACAGAACCCACTTCTCTGGGAAAATAAGGAGAAAAGAAACAAGAAATGCAAGGTACTGCTTACACTGCTATATGCACCAGAATGAACTTAAAATACTATGGTATAAAACTTATACGGATTGGAATAGTGGAACAGCAAAATGTCAGCAACATTTTAAAGGTAATATAATTTGAAGTGCAGAATTCAATATGATAAAGAATGATAGCCACTGTATAATATCTCAGCCTTCTCATATATAGCAGACTTTTTTAAAATAAATCCTGACTACATTAATTCAAGGAAACTTCCAATATGGAATTGGGAACAGTATCTCAGTGTCCAGAATCAGCTTTTGGGTCTATTTCTACTAATCATGGTGCTGCAGCTGACCCAGTTTAAATGTAATTTTATAAAGATGCCATAATTTTTGGTGATGTTGCATATTGTGTCCTCCTAAGCCATTTAAAAATATTGCACTACAGTAAATACCTGGTGCCTAAAAATAAGGTGCATCATGTGGAACAGCACTACTGCATCATAGAAATACAATGTAAAAATTTGGTTAAAGTTTTATTTCTCTATTAAACACAAGCATACATATATTGTGTAATCGAACCAACACTATAATAGGATGCATGTTTGTGTATTTGACTATGTTCTATTTGTGTGGGCATACATGTCTACAAGATTAAATTTGTGGACAGAGGAGCAAATATTTAATTATCTGAGCTTAAAAAAGGTCATCTGCACTTACAAGCCTTGTCCTGCTAGTGTGCTAGAGCCGTGAAGTATGCAACACCACTACCTGCACTGTTTAGAGTAAATGCAAAATACAGACTTTATAAATTATTACAAAGTTATCATAATATACATAAAGTTCCCAGAACCATTATGAATGATGTTCTGATTCATCTACACCTGAGGATCCAAAAAGGGAATAAAAAAATCTGACAGTCCACTAGTTATTCAACGCACTATAAAAGGAAATTTGTTTCTAATACCTCCAGGGAATCCACGTGCTCTGAAGTATTATAGTTTATACCAGTTGTGGAAAAAACTACTATACTTAGTTAAATACCTCTCTTTGGTCTAGAAACAAGATGACAATATGACAATATCCCCTGCCACAAAGCTTTCATTTTTTTATGGTATTGCTTGGGCAATTCATAAAGTGGGGTGTTTCACTTCTGAATATGAAACAATGTAAAGTGCAACAAAAGAAAAGAAACAAAATGAAAAATTTGGGGGGGGGGGGACGGGAAGGGGGGAAATCCTAACTACTAATGGAAACATGAATATTCTAATTGAGTCTTCTTTCTTACAGGAACTTTGTAACTATGTTAGAACATTTTTCTGCTAGAACATAACATATATTAATTAGTCATCTTAAAAGTCGTCTGATAATTTTAAAAGCTGAAGCAATAACCACTGAATGTTTTCAGTGTCATAGAAAAAGAAATTAAATACCTCTGTATAGCAATACTTTTATTTCTCAGTTTAAAAAAGATTTAGTTGTACTAACGCCATTTGAAGCCAAGCACAATTATTCAGCAAAACAGAAAAAGCACTGACCAATTCCTCACAATTGCCATGACACTCTGCACACAAAAAATATTTAACCTGAGTTTGTAATAGTGAAATGTTGTTTAATATTTTGATGTAAAAAGATATTGATTTACATTATTTTGCATTGGTTTCCAGCATTTTATTAACAGCACCTCCCACACAGAGAAGGAACTGAATGCTACATAATTTGGACCAAATGGGTGAACAAAAGCCAACCACAACAAAGGGATTATTTGTATTGGGCAGGGGAAAAGCCTGCGATTCTTTCATGTTAATTTGGCCTGTATTTCTTCTGCTCTCTGAATGGACCCCAGATTCCTATAATGTATCATGTCCTATTATATTATGATTTCTCCCAAAGAGGGCTTATCACTTAATCTGTTTATACAGCAGAAGAACCAATCTGTTTGACTGGAATTTCAGTGTGCCATTGCAATTAGAGGCTCTATAAAATTTTGCAATATTCACATTAGGAATTAGTAGCCCTTAGTAGCCCTTATCCAGGTGCCACTTCACAGACACGGGGTCTTCAGTATTGATTTGTATAACGGGCTTAGTTACAAGGAGAAGATATCTGAAATTGCATAATTTGTCAGATATAAAGGGGTTGATACAACACATTTCATGAAAAACCTCTCCACAGAGTACGTAACTGAGGTTGTGTGTACAAAAATGCAATGACGAAACATTGCATATGGATGGATGGCACTTTACAGTAAAGCAGCTCTTTTTTGTATTTTAAAGGTATCAGTAACTCAGAGGAACATTATGCTCTCTAACAAGTCTGCAGCTGTCATAGGTGAAGGTCTAATTCATATCTGCTGATCTCAAATCAGGAACTAGAAGGAATTATTTCTTCAACACCGCTCAGTAACATGGAGAAAAAGAAAGATGCTTTTTCTGAAGGAAATTGGTGGAAGATCCAAGTGTAAAGCCTTGCATAGCCAGCAGAATTAGAAAAACATTATTTCTATTGCTAAAAGATTAGAAATAGTAGGGTGCTTTTAATCACAAAAAGTTTGACATCCAAGATGAGAAAATTGTTCCAGATCTGGTTATGGTGGCTGAGACTTAACTGAACAGTGGCGGAAAGCTGGCACTTGCTTTGGGACCAGTGATGTCAGGGAATCAGAGGTGAAGGTCAGACAGATCCTTGATTAGGGGAGGTTCCACAGCCTCCCCAAGGAATCTGTTCAAGCACCTAATTTTTCTCACTGGTAGGAACTAATCCCTCCATGCACTATTTTTTTTTTAAATGCAATTTAAGGTCAGCATCTCTTCTGCTCACCACGGATATGGAAAAAGACCACATGCCTTTCCTTGGTATGTCTTGTTATTATGTCCCATTTTCCCCTCTCCTTTTTGCCATGTAAACTGTTGAATAACCAACTCAAGTTCTTTCATTTTTCTTAGTAAGTCTTATTTCAAGACTTTTGATTTCCTCTGGACACCCTCCAATCAGACTGCATGTTTCTGTACAAACGCCATCCAAACCATGCATTCAGTACAGATGAAGAAAAGGCAATCCCAGTCAGTAGGAGAGATTCAGCTGGT
This sequence comes from Dendrocincla tyrannina, assembly GCA_035047865.1. Classification (NCBI taxonomy): domain Eukaryota; kingdom Metazoa; phylum Chordata; class Aves; order Passeriformes; family Dendrocolaptidae; genus Dendrocincla; species Dendrocincla tyrannina. The sequence continues at coordinate 58,541,629 of JAWWMP010000132.1, read as the reverse complement.
GCTTCAGAATACCGGATTCACCAAAGCTCAACTGACGGCAGAAAATATGGATAAAAACTATTCATGAAAATTAAGAATCTGTTAAAGAGACTTGCTAAAACATCCATAAGATGTAACTATTATGTGAGAAAGGAAACATCTTGGCAAAAAAGTTACTAGAAAAATGATGTCTATAGGTAGAAGGTAAAAAAATCATGATAATGATGATGACTATAGAAAATAAAAGCAAATATTAAAAGGGGAAAGTGTTCTGCAGAAACACATTATGGAATATATAAAATATTAGAATGAGATGCTGAAGTTTGCAGTGAAAAATCCATATCCGTATGTTAGCAAAAATAAGAAGTTGAATATTATTCAAAACTTAAGTTCATTTGGAAAGAGAAAAATGGTCAACATAAATATATAAGATGCCTTTTCATTCTACTTTTGGAAAGAATGTTAATCTTGAGTGAAAAGTACTTTCTAGTCCATCAGCAGCTAAGATAGATCTTAATTAGTATCTTAGAGAACTAAATGTTTTGAAATTAGCAGTTCTAAGTTTTTGGTTTTTTTTTTTGCACATTTGTATCTGGTGTTACAAAATAATAGTTAAAAAAAAAAATAAAGACCTTCTGAGGGAATTTTAAAAAACCACTACTGTTGACCTTATATTTAAGAAGGTATACCATACAGTCAGGGAACTGCATAACATAATACACTGGCTTGATATCAATTCAGACAAAATAGTGAAAAAAATTATACAGGATTTAACTGACAAAGATTGAAGTGAAAGGGATATAATTAATGCCAGTCAACATGGTAAAATAGGTCTTGTCAAACAAATCTCATTTTGTTCTTTGATAAGCTTACAAAAGTTTGGGTGATAAGTGCATGGGTGTAATACACTTAAGACACCTGTAAAGCATGTGTCTCACTTGTGTGTTGCTTATATTCTTACTAAAATTTCTTGATATACAGTTTGAATAGAGCATATGTAGAATGGATTGAGAAGGCTTCAAAACATCATTTTTAGAAAGTAATTGTTAATTAGAAATCATTAGCTGGAGGGTGGAGGGGCTGGTGGTGATCCAGGCACTTGTGGACCTGTTATACCTGATTTTAATGACATTTTCATCTATGTTCTGAAATTAAGTTCAAAAGTATTGTCAAGAAACTTTGGAAAAAACTCACACAACTGTAAGAGTGGTATATAAAGATGAAGATCTGGGAGTCACACAAAATAATCTGTCTCAGTTACTAAGCAAGGCCAATTTACTGTGTAGTACCTGAACGCTCAAATCATGTTTAATGACTGAGATTTCTTGGGGGGAAAAATAAAAAAGGGAAAAGAAAAGAACACATTCCTGGGAATACTACAATCTGTTTCTCTTGGCAAATTTAATTTTCTCTCTAAGAGTTACATGAGAGAAGCCAGACAACAGTTTTATAAAAAGTTGGGGTGATAATGTAGCATGCTGGCCTCTCAAAACACTTTTTTTGACAATAGTTATGCAGGTGGGTAACATGTGGTGAATTTTCCCTGCTTATTTCCAAACTATGTGCCCTGCTTGCAAGAAATACCCACTTGCTGTAGCTTCCCACCAATAACCCCTGTAAAAGTTTTTCAACAAAGGGCTATAAAGTTACCTGTATTGCACAGGTTATAAACAGGGACAAAGGCAGAAGGAATCCATTGCAGTTCACTCACTGTGTATTAATTAAAAAATCTGTAGGAAAATCTAAGATACACCTATGTAATATTTTCTAAAGGCACACATAATAACTGAGATAAGTACTTTAAAGCTGATGATTTTACCCCTTGGCCCAAAGTTCCCTGTACTCTGACACTATTGCCCAGAAAACCCTACCTTTATCTTTCTATCTATCTATCTATCTATCTATCTATCTATCTATCTATCTATCTATCTATCTATCTATCTATCTGTCTGTCTGTCTGTCTGTCTGTCTGTATGTCTGTCTGTCTGTCTGTCTATCTACCTACCTATCCATCTATCAAAAAGCTAAGAAATTAAGAAAAATCAAGCAGAGTAGAGAAAGTAGAGTAAATGAACAAATAGGACGTAAAATGCAAAGCATGGTTACATTGTACTTTCCAAACGGAAACTGCAGTAGACATTATAGCACAAAATACATATTCAATTATCAACTACAGATTCAGAGCAACAATAAAACTGAAATCACTATATTTTCCTAGGGATAGGGAGAGCAAAAGAGCTCAAATAATTCCGTCTGAAATTTCTACTGTGTAACATTATGCAATGCCATATAAAATTGGGTGATGGAAGCCTATAAAAAGTGCCTGAAACTCTCAATACATTCTACATCTATAGGCTTAAATAAATCCATTTTGAGGACTCCATCATACCTACCACACATGAAATTTTTTTACAGCTGCAAATGTGATAGCTTATGCTTTTGCTTCCTCACAGTATATAACTCCTCCATGGACAGAAAGCATTTCATGAACAGAAGAGAAATGTAGACAAGCTGTAATTTTCTGTACAGTGGCAACTGCCTCTGTTATGCATTACAGTGGCACTTTGCCCTGAAAGAGTTAACTTTCTAGCTCCTATTCTCTGCAGTGCTGCATAAACACTGCACATTATTCTTACTGAGCATGCTTCATCTTTCCTGTCTCCACAGTCTTGGGCTGTCAATCACCTGTCAGTCCCTACCACATCAGCACAGTGCGCATCACCAGGCTGTCAGCACAGCAGCTGATGAGACTCTGCTAAGAGCTGTCAATCAAACTTGTTTCTCTTATCTGTTCGGGAAATATTTTGTCTCTAAGAAACAAAGAACCTGGGCAACAATGGATCAGAGTCTAGTATTTACTCTTTTACAAGGATAGAAGCCTCTTAACTGGAAATGAATGCTTTATCCACAACAAGGAAACAAAAAATCCGCTCCATTAGGCCTATTTTCTTTTTTCAGTTTGGTTTAAATGCTATTTACTTCTTGACCAAACAATTCAGGGCTTACTATATTACAGCAAATTTCTTTTTCCTCTCACTGTAGAACGAACTTCATGGGTTTACTTCTTAGTTTCTGTTGACTAATTCAATGCAGTTTAAAACAGGTAGCATTTCTTTGGGTTTGGGAATCTTTTCCTGCCTTTAGGCATTTTAATGTGTGAGGTTTCTCTCCATCTCATGGTAGCCAAAAACGACTAGAGAAACATGTAATTTACACCTTTGTTACATTAAAATACATCTTCATTTTCTGTAGCATTTCTCATTAAAATTTCAACATAGAATTTAGTAATGTGAGTAGGGTTCATAGATAATAACAGACCAAAAGAATAGCTGAGGGGTATAAGCAAGTAGGAGAAAAACATACATTTTCAGTGGCTCTTTTAAAGACGATAGTATCTCTTTTCTGGAATGCTGTGCCAAGGATAAAGAATTGAGGAAGGTAAAGTTCTTGCATTTACAGAAATCAAACGCTGAAGAAAGACAAAAAGAGCTGGAAAGACAGGCACAGGAGCTATTTCAGGTCTGACACAGAATCACTGCATGAAAAAGTTAAGCTGGGCTTTCAAGTGCACATCTATCCAAGGCAGAATAATGTTCTGCAAAGATAACTGGTCTAGGTCTAACAAACTTGGCAATCAAATTAATTAGCACTGGTGGATCACAGAACTAACAAACCTCTGCTCTTTCCCAGGCATAATAAGCATCTTTACATGCTGTGCCATACAGATATATAGGTAGATTTAAAGTTAGCTCAAATATTGGTATATAGTGCTGAGTTATGCAAAGCAAACACAGACCAGTCACTTAAAAATCCCATTTTGAACCATATCTGTTTTCCCCTATGAATTAAAGAATCTCAGAGCTGACAGGTGAGGAGAAACAGTGAAAGCAGCAAAGGGGAGAAAACTGCTTTTCTCAGTATTGAGTGGAGTGCTGTAAAACATGGCAGTACCAATGGCAGACCTAAAAATATTTGATGTTTTTCAAAAAGCTTCAGTTTGGGGCCATGAAATTAAGTAAGCAACATAGTTTTCTGAGACAAAAAAAAAAAAAAAAGTGTTTATAACCCTTACAGTTTCTTTGACAGAACTGCATATTAAAAGTGAAAATAAATGGGAGGAAAGTAGAAGTCATTTTTTTTTTTCTAAATCTTCTAACATATGAAGAACAATTTACAGGCCTCATTCACATCCTCTGAGCATTTGCATTGGCTGTGGGATTGGACTGTTCAGGTAAGAACACAGGGCAGAGAAAGCCAGCTGGGAAACAGGCTATGATAGGAAACTAATAGAAAGGAAAAGTTTAAAGCAAGCATGGGAAAGCCCTTAAAGGGGTTTGGGAACTGCAGTCAAGATTAGAGAAGAGCAGAAGAGAATGTGCAAGTTCCCAGCAGCCTCCCACAACTTTCTGGATGGGTTTTGAAGAAGGAACCTGGAGCAAAACACTGCGCTCCTTCATATCTCTTGTGGTTTATGGCAAGATCCAGATAGCCCCTGAGAAGAAGGAAAGAAAAGGACTGGGAATTGCCACAATCTAGAGAAAAACCATGGCCGCTAAGAGAGAAAAACTATTTCTCCTCTCCACAAATGCGCACACACAAGATTTCTTATGGAATTTGTTTGCTCCAGTAAAGAATATTTTAGTTCCCAAAAGAGGGAAACCGTTGCCCAGAGGAAAGAAAATGAGGTGGTGGCCACAACCAGTGTCAGAGATCTAAACAAATCTCAAGGCTGAAGCAAGAAAAAGGCGGGCAATTTTGAGCTGAATCCTGACACAAAGGCAGGAGGTCGGCATCTTTCACCACTTTCAACATTATAAACAACTTCCCAAAGGATGCCTATTTCTCTCTTCCTGGGCCTGATCTTGGTTCCCCCCATTACTGTCTGTGCCTGCAAGAGTAAGAACAATTTTTCTTTTCTCTTCTCCCTCTGTCAGCTCGAACGTGTTTAATGCCCACTACATACTAAAAAGCATGCACACTGGGCAAGGAGGCAGTTTTCTTTCTGAGGACAGCAGGGATGAAGACCAGGCACTTTTGTTTCACCTCTGTCAAAACGCCATGTTTGGTGCTGCAACCACTCAGAATACTCAGGCTCACCCAACAGAAGCGGCAGCCCCCGGCCAACAATTTCACAAGTTACTCGGAATAAAGTTACTGGGTGACATTGTGGTCTTTGGGAGATGCCAAGAGCATCCATAAAAGCGTAATGGAACATGAGCATGGCTTGGGCAGGCAAAACAGAGAACTCATGTCTCTGTGGTCATTGAGTACCTCCTACAGGTGAAGTACTGTTTGTACTCAAAGGAGAGCAAACTGCTCCATTCTCAACTCCTGGACATGATTTTGGACACAAACTTCCCTTCTAGGAAGAGAGAGATACTCTTAACATGCAACCTCCACACTGCACCCTCCCCAAGCAACACCGAATGTGTCCCCCAAGGCTGCTCTCAAGCCCTCTCAGAGGACAAGAGGAGTTCCAGACTGGAAGAGCAGAAGCATGCTCTAGAGTATCACTGAACAGCAATACTGCTCGTGTCAAAAAGAATCAATAATACTGTAGTTCAGAATTACATAAATATTTCCTAATGGACAAAAGGAAGTATCAATGAAGAGCAAAGAGCCCTAAATGAGGACCCTCAATTTCAGATGCTGAGAACAACACCACCAAAAGCAACGACATTTTGTGCAGCAGTCAGAAATTAAAACCAGAGGAAAAATCCTATGTACTGGTTGTTTTTGAAAACATGCCTACAGTAATTTGATCTTTCAAACATGCTTATCGGCACAAATGGTAAGAATTACAGTATTACTCTGTACTAAACTGCCCCAGTTACAGACAGTACAACAATTATCAGGCATTTGTGACAACAGGAATATTTTACACTTTGACAAATTCTTTCATATGCAGCACTGTTTTCCAGAATCACAACTCCCCCTGATCTAACTGGACATTAATTGCTTTTTTGCTGATGTATCTGTGCCTTCTGGACTGATAACACAACTAGCAAATCTGATTTCTGACACGTTGACTCAACCTAATCAGGACAGATCAGCTGTTACCAACGTTGCTATAGGCTGTAATTTGAGGACCTTTACAGAGTTATCACTTGCTTTGAAAGGCAAGAAACTGTAATTCTGTCAACACTAATCCTAGAACGTGCTTTCAAAGTGGCTGTTATTTTTTCTCCAGGAGAAGGTAACACTTGTCAAATAAATACCTGAGATAATTGATAAAAGGAATTAGAAGTATGTGAGTGATACGCTGACAATCAGTCACTCTCATGAAAAAGAAGAATCTCACAAGATTCAAAACATTAAGTAGAGAGCACAAGCTGTCACCATAAAGCATGGGCCACTCTGAATAGAGTGAAACAACTGGCAATGCAGTTTTTCAATGTTTACTTCTCTCTCCATTGCCTAGTGCTAAAGCTGAGTGAATTATTCACTCCAAACAATTTGTTCGATGAATTTTATCCTTTTTGCTGCTCAGTGTATGCAGGCAATGGATACCAATACCATCAGATTTATTCACTGCTTCACTCCTATTCAAGCTTTCATTTAGTGCTTGATTGAGAGTGTTCTAAACTTCCACTGCTGTTCAGACAATATCTAAGGCAGGTCCTTAATGTGTGCAAGCAGCACAGATCCACACAGCTGATGGAATGATACTTATCTACATTAGCAAGGATATAGCTTTTGATTTGTTGTTTTCCTGATCCCTGTTTAAATTTGGAAGCCCTTCCAGCAACAATACTGAAATTTGTGACAAAGTTCCCTTTCTGTGAACAATTTTGCCCACAAGACTCAACACTTGAATGCTTGCAGAAAACAAATTAACAAAGAGTGCAAGGATAGCCACAAAGCATATTTATTAAAAAAAAATTAAAAAAGATTGTATTTTACTATTTGCTTCACTCCACTAGGAAATAAGTCAGAGAATTCCACAAAAAAAAAAAAAAAAAGGATTCCCAACTCATGCCATTCTTTAATGGAACTTAATAGTCAGTGAATACACACAAGTGACTTTGGCATTGCCAAGGTTGCATCTGTCCTGTACAAATAAACTGTGTTTAGAAACTCAGACTTAACGTTAGGAAAAAAGAAAAAACATTTCTTACTGTATCGCTTTGGTCCATCTTCCAAACAAAATGAAAGGGTTAAAGTTGCATCATCTTCAAAAAATTCAGTTGCAAAGGCATCCCACCAGAGGTTGTCACTATCCTAGGAAGCAACAGATCATTTACTTAACAGGAGGCAAAATGAACATATGTTCATATGTTGTAAAGGAAATTCAACAGGATCACACCTAATTTTGCTTCTTCAACTATGGTTTTGGGGTGCAGATGTCTATAAGAGATTTAAAACTAATTTTCTTAGATAAAGTTCCATTTCTAATTTAAGAAAAAAATACTTAGTTTATTATAAAATAAACTGTCTTTCATTTTATCAAGTACACTAAATATGTATAAACTTTCTTTTCCATCAATACTTTTTTGTTCAAATGTTAAATACTCTTTTATAAATCAGTTGCAAATAAAGGAACTATGATTTTTCTCTTCTTTTCTGGGCTATGTGTCTTAAATGCTTGGTTCTAGTAATGAAAAAACCTCAGTACTTAATTCTGTAATGCTACATAACTCAATCATCAGCATGAGCTGACAATAAAGTTATTTAGAAACTAAATATAATGGCCATTCCACTACAATGCTACTGCAGGTTAAATACCAGCTAGTTACTTCAACGTAATTGGAAAACTTTACTTTTAAGTGTGATACATTAAGTGAAAATGATATGTTAAAATGACCTGTGTATACTTAAAGTAATGTACATGGCTGGAAGATGGCAATTATTAATATAATCATTAATAGAGTGTACAATGTAAAGCATATACCAATACACCACTACAGGCAGTTTCTTGGTTTTGACAATTGAACCAGGCATTTCCAGATCTGGATGATCAACAACAGGCACACAAACTTCAATGTCTAGCACCTGATCAAGTGGTCCAGCTTGTAAGGTTTTTCACAGAAGCCGGAAAACACAAAACCCATCAAATATTTCATTCAAAAGCTATGGATATATTTAATAGCTGGATTAGAAATTTTTTGTACATTCTCTTCTGCTCCTTTTAGGCTCCTGACACTTAAATCACTTGCAGCACATAGGATCAGCCACAAAGCTGGAAATACAACTGTGAAGATGCCCCAGCTGCAGTCCTCAGAGCCACTCTGTCCCATTCACGGCAGCTGCCTTTCCAGTGTGCAAGGCCAGGTTCACTCAGCACAGTGAGCACTGAGCACCCCTTAATACCTGAGCATTATAGCCACAAAACATTAGTTCCCTTCACAGGCAAAAAACAGCCTGAGACAAAATGCCAGCTTAAGAGAAAATATGCATCTATCACAGTTATTATATGTACACATGCAGAGAAATAACTACCTGGGGGGTTTAGTTCTGCTGCTGTGTTTCCTGATGATGCTACTGTTGGATTTCACATCAAAATGCTGAGCAAGGTATCTTTCATGCCTCAAAACTTCACTTTGATTTTTGTCAAGCATACAATGGAGAAATGGTAAGGACAGGTGTTAGCAATCTGGGTCCTACCAGAAACCCCAGAGAGACTTCTAGACTGGGTCAGAGCCTTTCCTTGCCAAGGCTCATCCCACTTGCCAGTGACAGGACCACATGGCCCTGTGGTTCAGTCATACACAGAGGTATCAAAGCTGCCCCTACATCTGAGACATCTGTTGCCACAGAGTTGCTGCTCTTTCCTGGTATAAACCTGATGAGTGTTACCACGTGCAAACACTGCTGTGTGGAGTAGTCAAGTAGCCACAATGGTAAGTATAAAATATATACAGAGGTGTTCAGTACACCTCTACACATGGACCCTTCACTTAGCACAGCCTGGTGGTTACATTATAAGCCCATACAAGAGTGTATTGTCCAACAAGTAGTAGGCAAAAGAGAGGCTGCAGTACTGTTTAACCATAATCTTTTGGACATACTTGTCATAGGGAAGGAAGAAGAGAGGGAAGGATTTAAGCAATGTTACGTACTACATACATTTGCAGTTCTTGTTAACTGAGTAGCTGGGTATCACTGGAGCTACTCATGCAGCATCCAGCGACATGGGAACAGAAAGGGGAGCAACCACATAGCCACGATATAAATGAACACGGGAAAGACAGAGAAGAGCAAGGGAAGTGCAGGGCCTCACCTCAAAACTGCATATATTTGCACTCCCTCTGGCTTTCAGGAAGTCTTGAAAGCAAGGAAAATGTGGACATGGAATTATTGTGGATTCCCTCCCTGGATAGATGAAATACCCAGATTCTGTCACAGTTTGAATACTGCCCAAGGTCTTTATCTAAAGCTTTTGCATATTTTATGTCAGGAAGAAGGAAAAACATAAAACGCAACCCCCAACCCCTAGAAAGAAAACCAAACCTTTAAAAAAATTACATAAATCCTGTCAAGCTTGGATATGCTCTGTTGATTAATTCTCTGCTCCACCCTTGTCACAGGTGGGCCCAACTACTCTCACAGCCATATATGAACAAAACCAAATTAGGTGTCCCCAGCCAAGCTGGAAAAGGATCCAGTTATCGGAAAAAATATCACACCCCTTTTTTTTTTTTTTTTTTTTTGCAAGAAGGGGATGGTGAAGGCAAGGCTGCCCTCAGGCATCTTTAACTTACACTTTGACAGGTTACGGGGGATTTTGCCAGAGTAATTATTTTTCTATTCAACAATAATGAGAAATTACCATGGCAACCTCCCTTTCACGTACTGCACTCACACACTCAAACACTGAAATAATGGCCTAAACATAACAAAAAAAATATTAATACTTTAAAAATATTTTGTATTAAAATACACTTAAAATACACTTATGGAAGTGGTCACAAGAGAGAAGAGGGCAGAGACAGCCAACAAGTTGGGTCAGAAGTGAAGATGCCACGCTGCTGTAGCCAGGCTACCCAAGCAGCAAAATGTCTTCTGCCACAACTGTCATTGTTCCCTCTGATCCCCTCCACCCCTGGTATTATTTGTAATTTGAAGCATGGCTCAACTCTGAATAGGGTCTCCAAGTAAATGGAATCCTAGGGTTTCAATATTTTTTCCTGACTCTGATTTCTTTGGCAAACGTAATCAGATTTTAAGTACAATGATGTTCTTTTTCCCCCTCCATCTAACAGTTCTGTGTGTTCACTGTGTGATCTGAGAGTCAAGCTGGGTTCTTCTTTACACCTTACACACTTACATGATTAAGAATCTGCAAGCTAAATGGGGCTTTTCTACTTGTCTGTGATGGTGATTGCTGAACTAAAATAGAAGTTGCAACTGGAATATGAGGTCAGCTGAGACTATGGCATTTACTCCAAATTTCTTTATTTTTGTTTAATGACATGGAAGGCAGAATGGAATTCATGTAAAAAGTCAGTACATGAAACCACACTTGAGAGGATGCAAGATACCTTGCAGGACAGAACTGGAATTCAAAATGACTTTGATAGATTGGAGAAATTATTTGAAATGAAGATGAAATTCAATAAAGTGAACTGACAAAAGCACAAATAAAAAGTGGGGAATAACTGGTTAAGCAGTACTGTACAAAATGGTCCAGATCATAAAGCAAATATGTCAGGAATCTGTTGCTCTTGCAAATAAGGGAAATATCTTAGATACAATGGCCTACTACTCCAGCAAATACACCTCTGGAAATAGTTCAACTGGAATAGTCTGTCCACTTCTGGAGTACTGTGGCCAGGTCTGGGCCACTCACTCTTGAAGAATTTAGCTGAGAACCACAGGAATCAATAAGCTTAAAGACACATGCAAACAAACAAATCAACCATAAAGATTCAGAGGAAACAAGGCAGAAAGATTTAGCTGCATTTTGTAGGAGAGAAGAAGCTCACAAGGAACATGATTACAGTCTTCAACCATACGAAAAGACTGCTATAAAGAGTGAACATTTGTCCTTGGTGGCTAACAAGGATGGAAGAGTAATAATTGGCTCAGTTTGCTGCCATCTCTGGTTAAGTGGTTTAATCCCCTGTTACAGATTTCTAGGCTAGTGTTTTGCAGAGGGGAAAGAGCTACAGAGCATGGCTGCTGCGTTCCCAAGAAGAGTGGATAAAGAAATCCTGCTGCCCATGAGCCTCCAGCAGAGCAGCCCTTGACAGCAGCTCCACGGCTCATCCCCGGTGAGAAGCTGGCTTTTGGTTTCTCCCTCACATTGCTTTTGGCTGCACATGTGCAACAGTGTAAACAGTATATTAAAATAGAGGTATGGAAACAAATAAACGTGATTCTGAATACACACAGGAAACACATCTGTTCTGAAACCTTTTTTTTTTTTGTATGACCACTTTTCAGGGAAAAACTGAATTTTAAACATCAACCTTGGCATTGGACAAGGCAAAAATAAAAAGAGATAGTGCTCTTGGGAGCTTACATTTTTCTTCTGGCACCTGCAACTCTTCTCTATTGGCACTTACTATTTTCAAAACTCTATACATCCACACTTCTTTTGGCAACATACACGTCTCATATTCTTTCAAGTTAACACTGCACAAGGAAACTGCTATCTCCCCAAGGAAAGAATGGCATTCCTTCCCTCATCCTGTTCCCAGCAAATTAAACTCTACTTGAGCTTTTAAAATGCAGTTCAAGATAAGATTTTGCCATTAAATACACCTGTAAAAACTCTGCAGCCATTACAAACTAAAAAATTCACAAGATAAGTATAAAAAAAAAATCTGACAATAAAGTTTATACTCAGAGCACACAGACAGGCCATTAAAAATAAAATGTATGAATGTAAGAAACCAGTAATTTTCCCTATTAGTTTTAAATCAGATCCATCTTGTTTCTACCTAACATATTTAGGTCTCTGATATAAATTTCATGGGAGTAACAAATTAATAGGGATCTATGTATCTTAATTCTGTACATTTGGACATTTGAGTACTGGTCTGCAGATCTGGCCCTGCAAAGCACAATGGTTTTATAATCTGGCATAGGGGGGGTTTGCTATTTCTATAAATTCTATATGGAATAAAGATATTATGAGCCTTAGATTGATTTTCTTGGAAACAGTATGAACAGAGTGAAAGAGTGGAATGCTCGTATATATGTAGGTGAGAAGCCCACATAGTCAAATGGCTGTCTGTTAGGCAGGTACAAGAAGATGCACACCTATCTTATATTCCCAGTATCTTTTGCTCAGGCTGGTTTGTAAGGACCACTCCCATCACTTTTGCATTTTTTATTTTCTCTCTTCTATTTTATCTCTAACATAAAGCATGTTTTACATGGAATTAAATATACCTTTAATCTTGTAGCTAGTGGTATCTTACAGAAACTCCATCTCCCCTCCTGCTGCCAGGAATGCCCAACTCTATTCCTTCCATTTGTTATTTCACACATATTCACAGTTTTAATGGTATTGCTTGCTTTTATTTTACTCACTAGTGTGGCTGGATTCCATTTCTCAAATAATGTGTAGTAAAACTGGCTGAAAGATTTTAAGACTTGGCTTTGGTCATAAGTAGTTTTCTGTTCCATTATATACTTGCAACTTCTTGCCAAAACTCTGCTCAATGCCCAAAACATATCAGTTTCTTCAGCTTACTTAATAATGAATTAAATTATTGTTTACATTCCACTTAGGAACTTATCTTCATTTGTACAGTAAAGAAACAACACCGTGTTTCTGTTTTATTGAAAAGGCAGAATACAGTCATGCAACGGATCCCCACAGCAATACCTCCTCAGAGAGACTGACTGGGGTGCAAAATGGGGGCAACGTCTCTGCTTCTCATGCAAATCTGGGGTAAGCTTAAGAATCCCATGGAATTTCAGGGAAAACCTCATAACAGGGAGTTACTCTTACACATTCACTAGAAATTCTTAATTTATCAAGGACCCTGTGTTTTTATTGTCTATATACCATTACACCAAGAGGCAACAAAATACTGAGGGATAGCAGCCCATATTCTGAATGGGGGACTGTGAAAATCAAACATTAATTATTTTATTTAAAATAAAAATTGGAGGAGGGGGAAGAAAAGAAAAAGACAGACTTTGCAAAATATACACATTGATTTATGCCATTTCTTGATGTACTCTCAACCCAGGCATGTGGGAATCTGCATTACTACAGCAAAACCATGATGCTCTAATGACACAGGCCATGCGACCCAGCTTTGCAGATATACTGCTTCGAGATAATGTCACTTAGATTCTCAAATAGCAAGTCCACACTGAGAAATTCTACCAGGAGCTCAGATTAACTGAAAGATGTTGACACAGAAATAAGGACAACAAATACTTTTCTTATGCTCAGACGAAGGGTTGACCTCTTGTTATTTGGCAACTAACATATACCTAAACTAGAGAACTTTTGTTAGAGCAGTTGTGGCAATGACTCACTAGGTTGGCAAACGGCAAGACCTGTCTACACACAGCTATAGAAGTACAGTTATTCCACTACATCTAAGGCATCCAATTTTTCTGTCTACACAGATGCTACATGTATAACAATTTGGATATCCTTTTAAAATTGTAGTCCTTAAAATTACAGAGATTTATAACTTAACTTGTCAGGAAAGGATAAGACAGAGAGATACCTGGTTCAATCTAATAACAGAATCAAAGAAGAATGTCTGGTCTCAAACCTATTATTTGTCAGTCTTTAAATTTTACTGCAGCTTGAGGACAAAAACGAAAAGAATTCTTCAATATCCAGTCTGTGCATGTTTGACTATTCACCTATGGCAGACAGGAGATTGCAGAGTTTAATACTGCATTTTAAGCAGTACAGAGCAGAAAGAGTTAACTTATGAAATGTGTCATTTCACCTGTTGCTTTAATTGGAATTCATTATTTCCACTCCTGGAACTTGTGCACAAGGATGAAGAGGAGAAAGAAAGGGGAAAAAAGAGCAGTGAAGCTCGGCTCAAGACACACTCCACTGCCAATTCCTTATTGCCAACGTGGCATCATCCTTGGTATTTCAACACTGCCAATGACCAGCAGAAGATTCTTTTTTGTCCTTTTTAAATGCATGGAATAAGATTTCACTTGGTCTCTATGGATAAGACCTATATTCTGGCTGTGAGAAGAAAAAAGACTGGGAATTAATAACTAGATCATATGCAGTTTTTAACAGAAACAGATACTTCCACCCATAGCATAGTATCTGTTAGGACTTGCTATATATACAGTGCATACTAAATCTATATTCAAAATTGTTTTAAATTTGAGCTCTCTTTTCAATAGGCATGAGGATGTCTCTAGCTGGCTAGGAACAGTAATAGATTTTCTTAGTATTCTCAATCCGTGATCATTGCAGACAAATCACAGACCTGAGTTTTGTGTTTATCAAAAATGAATCACAGTTACACTTCTCTATTCTGCCACAGAATACCCCACAGCCTCTGCCTTTGAGAATGGTTTATAGAGATGGAATATTAAGTGTGTCTATTATCTACTGTACTACCGTCAGCCATACAAATGTTCTTATTTTATTCTGACATTTTGACCTGGTTTCTTTTTTACCTTGTTTACTTCCATCTTTATGAGTAAATGGAAGCTACTATGCCATCTATCCGAATGAAAAGGCAATAACTAGTATTGCCATGAGTGAATATAGAGCATCAAACATTATGTGTCACTAGGGCACAGAAAAAAATCATATTCCCAGCAATATTAGTAAATGAGCCTCTCTAGATCTATCTACCCAACTGCACCAACTCCCAAGGCTCTAAAATTTAGTGAACACAAATCCCTTTATCAGTTATTACAGTGAAAGTAAAATTATTACTGACAGCATTTAAATACTACATTGGAACATGATGAAGACAGTTCTTGACACCTCCATTTCACACTGGACTCTCACCACTTCTTTGATCATCGAAGTCTTATGAAAGCACCATGTGTATTATAGACAAGTACAAAGCTGGGACCTTCAGAGGTCCCTGCTTCTGAACAACTACAGTCTAAACTATAAACTAACAGACTGTACTTTGAGAGGTAAGAAACAGCTCTTTAGCTGTGTTAAAAAACATACTTCTTTGATCTCTTGGGCCTTATTCTTGCAAGCCTAGTGATCCAGGTAGGAAAGGGAAACACAGATAAGCCAAACCACACTTCCCCCTACATTCCAGCTTCTTGGAGAAGTATCAAATGGTGACAGGGCCACGTAATGCCGCAATGAAAAGTTGATTTTATCATAAAAAAGATTAAGTGGGTTGAAAAGACATATAGGTGAGGAGATATGTATCTTTATATACACAAAGAGAACCTTAGAGGGATTATTTACAAGAACGTGCAGTGATAGGGGTAATGGCTCTGAACTGAAAGAGAGCAGGTTTAGATTAGCTACTAGGAAGAAATTCTTTACGGCAAGGGTGGTGAGATGCTGGAAGAGATGTCCCAGAGAAGCTGTGGATACCCCATCCTTGGGAGTGTTCAAGGGCGGACTGGCTGGATCTTTGAGCAACCTGGTCTAGTGGAAGGTGTCCCTGCCCATTACACAGGGGGGTTGGAACTAGATGATCTTTAAGGTCCCTTCCAATCCAGAGCATTCTACACATCTCTTATGCAACTCTACCCTACAGGACTTCAAGAAAGCTCTTGCTTAGACTCAACAAGAGACTTTCAAAATTAGGGATATGCTTAAATCCTTTGCTGAACTGAGATCCAACTAAGACTTCCTATTAAGCTTTGCAAACAAGGTAAAAGAACATCAAAATTAAGGACAACTCTGTCTAACAAAAGAGCTGTTATTTCTTGGGAAGGTACATGAAGTGGAAAAGATCAAGAATATCATACGTCCCATCTCCTTTAGAGGACAGGTAATCTCATGCACAAAAGTTTAGTTTAGCAGCAACTAGTCAGAAAAAGCCAAAACAATCAAGAGGGACGTATTTAAGAAATTACTTCCTTTTGTTACAATTTACAATCATATCTACACTTTAAATTATATATTCTTTAAATTACATATTGCTGCATTTAAGGTTTTTATAAGGTAGCTGTGGTTCTGGGTGTTCAGGTATCACCCAAACTGTGACCACACCATAACATTCCAGATACTGCAGAGAAATTTTGGCAAGAAGCAATGGTTAAGGACAAATATGAGTTCTTGTTATGTGTTGGTAATTCAAAAACAAGCAAACAAAAACAACAAACCCCAACCCCCCCTATATTTTTTCCACATAAACAGTGCCTATTCTTTAAACAAAATACACTGTATTTACAAATAACTTCATAAAAGAGATATAGTAACCTGCAAATTGTGTCCCTTAAAAGTTAATTCACAATTTTATTCAACTTATCTCAAAAGCCCCACTCTTAGGATCATTTTAAAGGATTACTTATTTAGTATAGCACAACTACACTTCAAGTTAATTCCTGTATGCGTTCTATACTTATTAGGACTCATAATCACAGCCATTTTTGTCAGCTGGCAATGTCACTGTATCCACAATTATTTGTGCAAAATGTGTTTCATAATCTAAACTTTACTTAAGAGAGAGACAAGAAAAAAGGTAGTGCTGAGGTATTGTCATTAAGTCCATATTTTAGTGTCTGCATATCTGTTACACTTTTCAGCAGTAGAGCATAGTTAGTATCATCTGCATCGTTCATTTGAGCCACTAATCAGCTGCAGTTGTCAGATGCTCAGGTTTTTGAAAATAATACAGCTACATTTATTGCTTGTGATTTTTAAGACACAAACACATGCACATTCAAACTTAATCAAACATTAAGGCAGAGATTTTCAAAGTTAATTAAAAGATGTACACATTCATTTTCCATTCAATTAAGTGGAAATCAGATGTTGGAATATTCTGTGCAAGGCTCCAAATCTCAGCATGGAAATGGAACTTGTTACATTTGCTGAATCAAAGCTGGAGGGTGACAACAGGGCTGGGATTCATTTCACCCCAAGACAGTTGTCTAAATTCATATGAGATAAAAAGACTCCTGGAGATATCTGTCTCTTCACTGTCTGTAGAGGGAGCCTAGAGAATGGTTCAGTCTAGACATGTAACTTTTATAGGGCTAAAGGCAGGTAAGATAAATCCTATTCTATGTACCTACCAAGAATTTAAAAGTCAAGAAGAAAACTGGTTGAGGTTTTGAGAGCTTACATAGTGAAGGACAAAAAGAAGTGAAAAGCTGGGTGAAACAACTGTATCTACTTTGTCTAGATTTTTACAGTCTTGGCAGGAAAACCTATAAATGATGTTCAAGTTTTTTGCTCGCAATGCTCAAAGATCTCCAGGCTGCCAGGTTCCTGCTGTTTCATATAAAAAGCTCCAAGTGGCAGACAGAAGTTGGAGCACTGGTTAAAGATTTCTGCCAGTATGAAATGCTTTAAATGAAGAAGATGTGATTATTTGCCTGGCTTCCTAACTTCACTCCCCAGCTAGCCATCGTTGCAAATAAAGGCCCTCAGGTCCTGTGTTTTATCTCATACTGTATTTGGATACAAAATTCCTGCACAAAATACAATTAAACTAGAGAGAGGATTGTTCGTATGTATCTTCCTACATCCTCAGTAATCTAAAATATAAGGAAATCCTAGGTTAAGACAATATATCAAATACTGACATTCCTCACTGGCCATTGGATCACTTGGTTGCTCCCTGCTTCCGTGGTGTAGCACTATCCTTCTCAAACACATAACACTCATTACTGGGCATGTGACAGCTAAGATTGATCAATGAAGGAACAATAAGCAGGAGTCCAGGTTGCTCTGATAAAATGAGGATGGGCTCTGCTTGAGACACTCGCATATTCTCAGTATTTACAATGGTTTACAAGTCTTGATGGTGATAAGCACAAGGTAGTGAACTTTTTAAGCTGACATTTCCATTTTGAAATTAGAATTCTGATTCAAAGGGAGATGTTTGAATCACCTGCTTGCCATGAAAAAGCTATTTAGAACCAAAACTTTTACTGTTATTGCTGCTATAATATTGTAGAACAGTGTAACAGATCACTGACAAGAGTGTTACGATTGCTAAATCAAAGGATATACTGTACTGAAAGGCACTAGAAGAGATATAGAGAGAATGAAGCATGGGGGCTGTGATAACAGAGTGGGTTTGTGTGTTTGTTTTAATTATTAACTTTAAATTTTCACTTCAAAAGAAGTGGGAGAATTTATGCATGCCAAGAAGTGCTCCCTTTCAAAACTCAGTCCTCACTGAGCAAAGTAAGTACAGCTTTCTTCTAAATGGCATCTCTTATCTTGTCAACCTCATTTAAAGTAAAAAGGCATCAGTAGTAGTAATAAGAATGCAGCTTGGTGAACAATTCCTTCACAGAAGCCAGCTATTACATACTGTAACAAATTAAAAACTCCAAAAGTCTATGCAGGTCCCCAGAGAAATGCTATTTAATAAAGCAAACACTGATATTGAATGTGACAGAATTCCATTTGCTTCAGAATCCCATCCAACTGAGTCTGGCTGCAGCTGAAGCAATTAGAGAAAGCTGTGATTTAATGATTATGCTAAAACCCTAGACAAACAAAGCTCTCACCTACCAAGTGGCCACTTAGCTGTATCACTACCACCAGAATGTATAAAAATCCTTGTAGGATTTCATTTGCTGTCAGTCAGCTAGTAGCAACATGAGCAATTATTTACTAAAAATGTCTATTTACCAGCTACCCTACTGCTTAAACATGAAAAATGTATAAATCTAAATTTAAACAAAGTAAGCCAGGCCAAGTGAGAACTATGTATGTCAGGGAAATCACCCACTAAGGTCATCCTTGTAGCTGAGACCTGATATGATTCAGTCAAAAGCTCATAGCAGGTCAGCATTTAATCCTTTCTATTTTTTTAAAAAAAAAAAAAAAAGTATCTTTATGTTGTAAATGATAATCCACTGGGGCCTCACCTCTGGGTCCATAAACATCTAATGAAATTTTAAGCATCTTTTCATCACAGTAGTAGCCTCCTATGAACTACAGCCTATCACTTCAGCCTCCGTGGACCTGTTAAATCAGCAGTAAAACTGGTTCACTTGAGATTTCTTAGTTTTCCATAGATGGTATTTGGCCTTCCCTGTATTTTAATGCGTTCCAAATTTCTCCATGTAAAGTTGCAGGACTTAAAGAAGAATGAAAAATGGACTGTATGCATGTGACAATTTGGAAACCTTACTTACAGAAAATTTGTGAATATGCTTGAAAACTGTGGACTT
Organism: Dendrocincla tyrannina; assembly: GCA_035047865.1. Lineage (NCBI taxonomy): Eukaryota > Metazoa > Chordata > Aves > Passeriformes > Dendrocolaptidae > Dendrocincla > Dendrocincla tyrannina. Next base: position 58,522,414 of record JAWWMP010000132.1, on the reverse strand, counting down.
TCTCGGTGTGTTCCTGCCAGCCAACAAGCTCCACTGCAAAAAAATGCCTAATGGTATTTCTGATTTTGAATTTTTCCATTACTACAAGAGGCAAGTAAGTGACACTTTGGACTGCTGATGTAGATTTTTACCCTCACTGCCTTCTAGGTGAAGGAATTTTCTGACAAAAGAGCAAGCAAGGCTTTTGCAAAAGCAGTTCTCTTCCTCCCCAGTTTCTGTAAGGAACAGGATCTAGAGACATGGTGAAAATCTATAGCCTAATAAAAAATACCAGTGTTGATAAAGATTTTTAAAACCATAAAGAATATGAAATCCAGGAGATAGCTCAAATACACAGAAAACTATTTTAAGAAAGAAGACATTTTTGCATAGTATGGAGAAAATTTCAGAGAATTGCTGTAGAGCAGACTGAAAGAACTTAAAGAGCTATGTGCAGAAACAGGCCTATTGAGCAGCTCAGACCTATTTTCAAAGATCTAAATTCTCATATCTTAACAATAGCATATACTGTGGACATAGTGTTGTCTGTTTTGTTACAGCTGTGCATTTCTAACTGAAATATACTATGATGCTGTTCAGAACCCTACATTTTTTTAAGTACCAAGTTCTTCAAGAGTGCCATAAGCAAAGAGCATCTACAGTTTCGGAGCTTTTCTAAGATTTGTGTTCAGAGTACTAAAGAGCCTGAGAAGGCAGCAGTAGCCTTGACAAAGCCAAGAAACTACACAGTCCCATTTCTGGGAATGCATTAGCTGCCAGAGGAGCTGTCATCTGAAAGCGAGACAGAAAATCAGGAAAGAATCGCTGCTAATGTCTTTTTAGACTAGGGGAACCTCAAGTCAAGCTCAACCCAGAATATAAGGATACACACTGAGCACCTTGTTTTCTACCAAGGCAGTGACAACTACTGTGAGATGTTACCATATTTTTTTTCACTATGTTTTGTCAGAACTTACAGAACTGGTTGTAGCTGGATCTCTCTCTAGGCTCTCAAAGAAATACTATATCAAAATATCACAGATTCTCTTTGGGGGGTGCTGCTTTCAGGTACAGATTGTTCTCAGGATTCTCCTTCCCTGAATGAGCTCTTACACAATTGCTTGACTTTTACACCTGATTTCTGTATGGCACACCGAAGGATCACCTCTCTGCTCTAGAATAAAATTACTTCTTTTTTTTTTCCTCTTGCTTTCTTAGTACTACTTTCTGACTTGTAGTTTTTGTCTAGAAGCAGATGCACTGATACAGAGACGCATAGACATTTTTTTTGTTGATTTTCTCAGCTTCAGTATTACTGTCGCCTGGATTAGGTCATATGCTTCTTAAAATCATATATTAAGTTATCCCTGGTGTAAGGCATCCTAGAATGAATGTGAACTGTGAACTTTTTATAATCTCCACAACATATGAGGTCTGAAAGCTGCAAGAAGCTCATCAGAAACTGCCAGGTCAGCAGAGCCCATCATGCATCTTGTGGCATATCAGCAAGGACGGAGTTGTGTATTGAAGATCAAATATGCTTTTTATTAAGCAAGCAGCTCCTTGTTCAGACTCCTGTGAATGTTCTAGTTCAGTAAGGCTCAATATCTGGCAGAGATCAGACCTGGGCTGAGCTCTTTCTGACGTGATTCAACCCTCTCCAGTACAGCTGACAAGCGCGGGCCTTCACATCCTAAAGTCTCAATGGACTTGCAAAACAAGTACAGAATCAAAGAAGCTTTTTCCCTCTCTCCCTGAAAATACTCATGCACCTTGATCTGAAGAGACCACAAGCAAGATTACACTGTCAGTATTCTCCTAATCCCTCTACCAATCTTCCAAGCACTCATTAGTAGCAGTCAAAAAGGTGACACCAAACTGCCCAGGGGACATGGCCTAGAAACTGCAGAGATACTGAATATTTTCAATAGTGTTATACAGTAGGCTGCAGACATATGATCCTATGGGTTGTGAGTTGATATATGTCATCTGAACCCAGTGGTCAGGATGGGATGTGAAAAGAGAAGTGTACTCTAAAGTGTACTCTACATGTATATGTTGTACATGATGAGCTTCCCAATAAAGAATGTCATAGGGAAATATCTAACTTATTGGACCACCAGTGGCAGTGCCTTGCAAACATAAAGGAGACATGATGTTGCACAATGTTCCTATGATAGTAAGCACAGCAGTCAGGGGTAATAATTGTCTCCTAAGGACCGTAAGGTAAAAATGCAAGGTGGTACCTTAGCTCTAAGAATTGGTGGTTCCTATTTGAAAAGATCTTTTTTTCATTCCTAGAAAATGTCCAGGTGTGCTTCTTAGATTTAATCAAGTAATCCCTTTTGTACTTCCAAGGTGGCCATCTGTGAGATTTTAAGAAAGAAAAACGCAAAAGTAACTTACATCATGGTGAGATAAAGAGGAGCAGGTATATAGTTTTTCCACTTAGACTACTGGCACCACAAATAGGTCTAAGGAAACCCTATACATTATGTTTCATTATTAAAAAATTAATATTTTCCACCCAGATAATGCTCAAAATTAGTCTGGATATCTTTCTTATCTACAAGGTCTACCTGAGGTGAGATGCTGCAGTGTCTGTTCTGCTCATGGAATGCTTGGAGCAAACCAATAGAATTGTAGATCAACATTTGAAATTGTCAGTCTTTAGTACCCAATTTCTTGACACGAGCTTAGAATAATTTGGTCCTTTCTTCTTCTGCTGTAGACTGTGCACTCTGTAGCTTGCCCTATTGAAAAATTAACTTGAAATCAAAGCTCTCAGGCCCTTTAGATAGATATATGTGTGGGGTTTTTAGGAACAGGAGCCTATCTTGGTGCTAGCCATGATTCCAGAGAGAAGCTTGAGTGTGATGAAATGCATTTAAACATGAGCAAGGGAGTAAACAGAATTCCAATCTCTTTTCTTCTTCAATAGGATGCCATTTAAGCCAATGGCATGATCTCTCAGAGCCTGGCTCTGCTTTGGGTAGAAGCATGGAGTGGCTTACCTATTGTAATTGCATATGCTCCTCATGGCCATCAATATCAGACAACCGGAAGCTCACTTGGAGGGAGGGGGTTAAAGAGAGTACAAATTTCTCATTTGGAAAAAAAATCGTGATCATACTTTGTAGTCTCTTTTTCTCATTCAGCTTCTTTGATTTGAGTGTTGGTATCAAAAGTAAGTGACCTGAACATATTAAGGATGATGCAAGTTTCACTATTCCCTTTTGCACATACCTTAAAAATTAACAGTTCATTAATATCCAAACAGATCTACTTTGGGGAGATCTGATCAGAATTCAACACTAGATATCAAAAGCATCTGAGAGCACTGCCAATGCGTTTTTAAAGAGGCCTAGAAGAAGTATGTGTTGTACATTATTTCCACTACCTTCACCTGCAAAAGTGGTATTTCTCCTTCAGTAAGTGAATAAATAGGTAGAAACTTAATTGTTTTTTCTCCAGTTCTCAAAGGGATTGTATTTTGCACTAATATAAGAAAAAAATCAGCTTATTTTATCTAATTCATGACATGCTACTCACTGGTAGGAAGATAAAGATGGCAGCTCCCATTTCCTTCATGCTTTGATAGAGAGTCAACAGAGAAGTAATACAAACTGACAGGTTTTTATGACTGACCTCCTGATACCTACTGGTGCATAAACATGCAGTTGTTAAAACTTATCACTAGGGCCAGGGTTATCCTCTCTTGACTAGGAGTCTGCCAAGTCATAAATAAATAAGCTAAAAATAGAGTTCCAAAATAATGTGTTCTATTTAGTGGATTCTGCCCCTAAAATATCATGTCCCAGAAAATCTCCAAACAGGAAAGTTGAGATTCACCATTTCATGTCCTTACTTTCCAGATGTTGCACAAAACCTGGTAGACAGAAAGGCTGTCTATATGCCTCTTCAGTGCTGAGTAGTGTCCCTCAGGGGTCCATACTGGGACTAGTATTGTTTAATATCTTCATCAGTGACACAGTAGGATTAAGTGTACCTGCAGAAAGTCTGCAGACAACTGAAAGCTGAACGGTGTGCTTGACATGCCTGAGGGATGAGATGGACCTGGACAAACTCAAAAAGTGGACCATGTGAACCTCACAAGGTTCAACAAGGCCAAGTACAGGGTCCTGCACCTGGGTCAGGGCAACCCCTGGTATCCACACAGGCTGGGGGATGAAAGGATTGAAGTAGCACTGCAGAGGAGGATCTGGTGATAGACTGGATGATAGACTGGATATGACTCAGCAATGTGCACTTGCAGCCCAGAGAGCCAAGTGTGCTGCATCAAAAGAAACAAGGCCAACAGATCAAGGGAGGTGATTCTGCCCCCTGCTCTGCTCTGAGATCCCACCTGGAGTATGGCATCCAGCTCTGGAATCCCCTGCACAGAAAAGATGCGAACTTGCTGGACCAGGTTGAGAGGAGGGCCACAAAAATGATCAGATGGCTGAAGCACCTCTCCTGTGAGGACAGGCTGAGAGAATTTGGGTTATTCAGCCTGGAAAAGAGAAGGCTATTGTAGTCTTCGATTACTTAAAAAGAGGGGCTTATAGGAAAGACGGGAATAGAATTTTTAGGAGTCATGTTCCAATAAGACAAGTGCTAATGTTTTTAAACTAAAGGACTATAGATTTAAACTAAATAAAAGGAAGAAAATTTTTTTAATAATGAGAGTTATGAAAAACTGGAATATGTTGCCCACGTGGTTGACGCCCCACCCCTGGGCGAATGAAAACATGAATGAAAACATTCAAGGTCAGGACAGATGGGGCTCTGAGCAACCTGAACTAGTTGAAGATGATCCTGCTCATTGCAGGGCGGTTGGAGCTAGATGACCTTGAAAGCTCCTTTCCAACCCAAATCATTCTATGGTTCTATGACAGACACCCTGAAGGTGTTAGGCTCCTGGTAAGCACTAATCACAGTATCTGGGTGCAGAGCAAGACATAACAGCTCCAATCCTAGGTGAGCATTTCTGGTCCACTCTGGGGCCAAGCTTCTGTTAAGAGGGCAACATTTTTTATTTTACCCAGCCCTTATGATGAGCTTTAAATCACTGTGACAAATATCACATGGGCCCCACCCTCAAAAAATTATGTCTCTGCATAGTTATCCCCATATACTATTTAGAAATAAAAATGCCTTTTGAAAAGTATATATTCTGAGAACATGGCCCACAAAATTCAGAGAAAGTACATCCCATTCTCAAGTATTCAATTTAATGCCTTGTCCTACTGCAGCATTGCTGAATAATCTACAGACAGTTGTTTGTAGTGTAAGATTCAATATAAGAAGTTGCTGAATAATGTAAAAATTTTTGTGCGGAATTTTTCAAATTACAAATCTGATCTCAATTTGATTTCTTTATGTACATTTCTGCAACAAAATTTTAGCTCATACAAATGTTTGTGAAGAATAAATTTAGAGGCAGGTTGCCAAGATGAATGTAATCATGAAAAGAAAAATAATCTTGTGATTAAATTAAATTCATGTCCAGCAGAGACAGAGGTAGCTTATAAAAAATGAGGTGCAGAATTAGAGAATATAAGACTCAGCATGAAAACCTACTATTGCTACTAGTTAGTCTGCCACATGATGGGATTTCTGTATCCTTTAAAAAAATACTAGGAAATGTTGAGTAAAGGTGACTAACCATAAAGCAAGAGTAGCAAATCTGAATAGACATAGGAAATTTGTTACAAACTATTAATGAACAATGAATAGGGAGACATAGCACTTGACTGAATAATTTCCAAAACTAGTCAAAACATTTATGATCTGCTTTTGAACATTTCACGAATGAAAAACATCTAGATGTGCCATCTAGAAAGAATAGGAAGCCAGAAATAAAGGATGCCTTTATCATCCAAAACAGAGTTGGTCAATTGAAGCCCAGCCCCATCCATGTTTTTAATTAAAAAGCTCCCACAATGCAACCTCTCCCTCTCTGAAAACATCGTCATGCCCACACCAAGAGGTCTAAGTCAACTGGATTTCAGCTTTATTCTGCCCATGACCTCTCCTCCCCAAAGAGCTGGTACACACCAGACAGCATCTAAGCCCTTGAAGAGCTGGGCCAGTACAGGTTAAAAGGAGAAAATTCTTACATAACAACCTAATTGGTAAAGTATTTACAAAGAAGACCAAAATTCAAGGATCTGCAGCTTGCAGAGAGCCAAAGCTGCCTTCTCCAGCACCCAGGCAATGCTCTAATTTCAAAAGGAGTTCAAAAGAGGCACCGTTTACGCCTTTCTAGACACTCTTTGGAGACTCTGTCGCTGTTTTTAGAAACTTACAGGGCCAAGAAGGGACTAAGCAAGAAGGAATTCTATTCTGGAGCTATGGGAGCTGAGCCCTCTGGGAGATAAAATACAGAAGGTTTCTAGCGACATCTGCATTGGCAAGCTGCAAGAAGAGCAAAACAGCTGGTGCTGATGATCCAATGCTCACAATACATGAATTTTGGAGGGTGAGAGAGGAGGAAGGAAGGGTTAAATTTCAATGAGCTTGAGACTAACCTCATGGGCTGAACACTGGGAAGCAGAGACCTTAAGGTCCAGTTCACACATGCCAAGATTGCTTTGCAACGTGACCTGACCTGCAGTAAATTGAGACATTCATATAACTTACTTCAAAAGTGACAGTCCTAAACAAACTAAAACATTAAGAGAGGTGAAGATGCAGCCCCTATTACTTCTTCCAGACAAAAGTAAGAGGAGAAATACAGCTCATTTCTGTGCCCATTTTTTGAAAAGAAAATTTTAGGCTCCTACCCTCAGGGATTTGGGTGGGCAGATGTGTCTGGGTGAATCCAAGCTCTGGAATGATGCTGGGATTTCATAACAAAACAGAAAATAATCCCTCCCTTCTAAAGACCACCCCACCAAGAGCTTAGTGTTGAGCTTAATAAATGGCTTGTTTGAGGTGCCTGCTTTCACCCTACACTTTACATGGAACCAGCCTGTGATTTTATCCCATTCTGAGGGCCAGACACCTAGCTGTGAGATTACTAAATCTTACTTTTCCCCTACTTAACTGGTTTTAGCTAACTGTGTCATCCAGGCCACTCTGCACATGAGAAATATTTACCAAAATAAGAAACCCAAGAACTTTTAATTATGACTTTAATTATGAGAGAGTAATACTCCAACTGCACTACACACTCCTAAGAGAGATCTGGGCCTATGTTCTGAGGGCAATTACACTAAAGTGAACCCCACAGACTTTGAATAATCCCTTGCCTTTCTGTGACAGAATCTGTGTGACAGAAATCAGAGTTTGGCACTTAGGGCATATTTGAATCTGACATGGCTCAGAAATGCTTGACAGGTGCTGCCTATGAGAGGGTCTTCCTCTTTGTTCCTTTCAGGGGGCGAACAAGAAAACCTTTCTCACTGCTTAGCTTTTGGAGTCCCCTTGCCAGGTACCTGCAAAATGCCTAAAGGCATTAGACAAACATGGTTAGACTTATTATCATGAGACTAGTTGGCTTTGCTAGAATCTCTGAAATAAACCCCACATTTTTTAATCGCCTGATTAGTTTTTGCAGAAAGCTGAATCTTGGTATATGAGCTGTCATATCAGATTCTATTTTATTCTTTTATGTTTACAAAGTATTGCATAAGCAGGAACAGCTGGTGTTGATTTATAAACACCAGAGTTGTCTTGAGAGTTTAGATATCATTTTGCCAACATTTAAGCCTAATCATTTGCAAGCAATTGTTCTGTACCATAGTGGACAGTGGTTCTTCTGCTGCCTAAAAACAAAGACATTTTCTAATAATACTAATAATGTAATTCTAAATTACTCTTAGAAGAAGGATCTTATGTGCATAGGTCTATCTGTTCATGTATCTGTGCGTGCCTTCTTTCATCCAAAATTTCTTAGAGAATGCCACAACAGTCACTCTTTCAATCTCTTGTAAAATTACTGTAACTTGTTGTAAATAGCCAGGCAAAGCCAATGGCCTCCATTAGAACATGCACATTATTTGCACGTGTGCGTACCTCGAAGTAAGATGTGAAAATGCAACCAGTTGTTGAACTTGTTTAACCACCTTAACTGGGGGACATTTCCCCGCCAACACACACACCCATTTCATTCACAGTACAGATGTGAAATTCTGAAACAAATATTCTCCAGATAACAGCCTCTTCCCTTATGTTATCCTGATTTGATCCCATTACAGAGCCATTCTGTGCATTGAAGAAAGCAAGAATCATGTGACCAGATAGTGTGAGGTCAGTTAATTAAAGAACTTATTATAAACTAAAAGATGCCCATTAAAGTTTCATAGGCAAGTTAAATTCCTGCGTCTCCAAGTAGAGGAATTGAAGTCTTTTTGTGAAACTCAGACAATTTTTATCTTATTCTAAGTTTTAATAAGGGAAAACCCAAGACTTGCTTAATAAATCATTAAAAGATAGCAAACAAAGATTAGAAATAACTGGCAAGTTTTCAAAAAAGAGGAAACCTACCAGCCCAACTCCCAGGACCTGGGATGTTAGGTATAGTCTTGTAGGACTCTGAAAGAAGACGGATAACAACACGAAAAAGTTCACCAGGCATGAAGAGTCACTCTGGCTGGCTGATCTGAATGCAGAGTTGTGGGAAGTTTAAAATACTAAACAACAATAAAACAGCAGAGGGTATTGATGAATGCAAAGTAATGCATATGAGGGAAAACAATCCTAATTAGATCTAAACCACAATGGACCTTAGCTATTATCACTCAGCACAAAAATCTCTGAACCATTATGGATAATTCCATGGAAATGTTAGTTTAATGATACGTAGTGATGAAAAAGGCCAGCCACATGCTTTCAGATCAGAAAAAAGGTAACTGGGGATGGGTACAACAGAGGTTTGCAAGTCATAAAAGTTCTGGACTTTCTTGTCTGTGATTAGGGTATGATTATTCAGCCTAAAAATCATCATTGTAATAAATATATTACAAAAAATCTAAGGATATCTAATAAATTAGCTCACAGTTTTACATGCAGTAATAGGAAGTAGTTTTTCACATAATGCACAAGCTGTAGAACTCATTGCTGCCAGGCTTCCTTGAAGTCACAAGTATAAACAAATTTTAAAACATATTAGGTGTATTAGTGGAGGCAGTTGCATTGGCACTTCCTGAACACAGTGCTCCAGGGACAACCTCCCATTTGGGATGAGCTGATATATCATAAAAAGTGTTTGGTCATTTCACAGTTTTGCTCACTTGTATTTTCCCAAACCATCTGATGGTGGCAGGATAGTTGACCCCACTTCCCCACAAATCTTTCCTTCTGCAAAGGCTGATTCTAAGGTCTGATCTTTTGTGTAGGAAATACTAAAACCTGCAACTCCCTTTGGCCTCCAGTTTCATATCAGGTCTCATTCCCAATTAACTGTTTCTCTGTTCATGTCCTTTCCCCCTCACTTTCCCCCATTACTTCCTAATGGCACCAACCAGAGATAGCACTATTTATCAGCTAATTCCAGTCTCCCACCTGCCTTCAATACACTTCCTCAAAGATTTTTAACTTCACCCAGTGTGATGCCTTTCCTAACAATTTTATTAGGACAAAGAGTACCCCCCCTGCCAAATTTCAGATCCTTATTCCCAAACAATAGGATGGGGGGCAGAGGGAGGGAGGGGAAGCTATGGCTATTCAGAGCAAGGTTTGCCAGGACTTTTCAGTGTGGTCAAAACAAATATATTTTCCCCTTGCCTAATGCCTGGAATGTCTGAATATTTTTTTTATGAAATTTTCCAAAACAGATTCAACTAAGAAAAAAAAGTGTGGAAAACTTCATCGCACAGAGGTGCCAAATGGTTAAAGTCTGACAAAGTTACCGGCAACTGAAAAGAGGGAGCTATCATGGAGAATTTTAGGCAATCTTAGTAAAACCTCATCTATTACAGCATCAAAGAGCACAAAACGTAGTATAAAATGTGATTATTGATGTTTCTGATATAATGAAAGCATAGATTTCAGTGATAGATTTTGTCAACCATTTCATTGCGCATTATTTTAAGAGTGCATTATTTTATTTTGCAAGATGTCATCAAATTAAAAAAATCCTTTTTGTCACGGGCCAAGAGGACTTTAAAACTAGAAGGAATGAGAACATCAACCCTGGCAATGACTGCAACAAATAATTCCCTTTTCTCTTTTCTTACAAGTATACACATTTTTTTAAAATTATTTTATTATGATTGATTCTCAAAAAGGGGAAACCAGCCCTATTTAAAATGTTTCTTACTAACTGAAGAAAAGCCAGTTTTAAATGCAGGCAAATGAAGGGGTTCACAGGTAAGATTGAGGCCTGAGGCAGTAATCTACCCCACTCAGCACAGCAAAGCCCAATTCATTTCTTGGCAATGACCAACAAACACCAGCTTTCAGCCTTTGGTGCCAGGCTGCCCCCATCACTCAGTGCTGGCACTGGGGAGGTGAAGCAGGACACATGCCACCTGAGGCACTCGGACTCAGCGACCCCTCTAACACAGGACATGAGTGCAGCTCCGAGGGGACACCAGCTGCAAGGACATGTACAGAGTTCTTCCCTTTTCTCAGGACTATCAAGAGATCAGTACAGATATAATCAAAATAATAAAAGACAAATTTGCTTATGTGACTTCTGAGTTTTTTGGCTTTTCTATACTTCTAAAAAATAGTGGTCCATTAAGATTGATCTTCTTTATTAATTATGTTTATACATATATAAATATATATTTTTTAAATTATATTCAAAGAGATAATTACATCGTGAACTAATAAATGCCAAGTTCTTAGCTCCCTGGAGAGCAGTTCGAGTGTCTTCTTTATGCTTTGTAGCATATGCTTCTTGTAAAAGAAGAACTTTTTCACAGATCATGGAAACTTGATTGAGCTCACTTGTTTGATTTCTGAATATAAACAGAAAGAGTTTCCACAAAAGAGAACGGCTACTCGCCAGTTCACAAGATCTGATCATTAGTGAATCTACTGTTTTCAATCCAGAATTCTTGTAGGTCTTCTCACATCAGGGCTTGTGATGTTCCTCCCTGTATTTATGACACAGGGACCCTTTCAGAACTTCTCTGCCACAAGCCTAAAGGTAAAGGCAAGCTATGTACCATGTTCTTCTCCTCCCAATAAAAGCATCCAAAGGAAAGTCTATGATAAACTCCACTGAATTTTATAGAGATAAATTACTTAAATCTACAGGGGTTCACTTCAACTGAATGAATAAAGGGGTGATTTGGGCTCTTTTAGGAGAGCTAAGGAGAGAACTGGTCTGTAACTTGCATTTGAAACATGCGAAGTTACTCTGCAGGCTGAATAAATTACACTGCAATACAGGTGACAAAAATATTGCTCAGAGGAAACCTCAACTTCTGCCCCACTGTTTACAGTTGTCTTCCCTATGAACCAGTCAATATACTAATGTTTAAATATAGCTATGAACTGTGAATTTGCTGTCAAGTAACGTCAGTTTTTTCAGCTGAAAAGAATTTTAAGCTCAAACACAGCAAAGCCATCCTCAGCTGGGTGTGATTCCTTTCACCAGAAGAGAGTCTGATTCACAGATTGAGGAGAGAGAATTCAGGTTGGCTGCTCACACAAGGAGTCTGCTGGGCAGGTAATCAGGGATTTTATTTCCCCCCCCCTTTTTTTTTTTGGTCCCCTTTATAAATGGATCAAATTTCATAGAGAGAATCATGGAGAAACAATAAACATGGAAGCCTAGAATAGCATTTTTGCAGAGACAAGTTTCAGGATAGAATAACACTTTAATTTTTTCCAGGCTTCCCATAGTATTGCTGGCAAGCCTTGAAAGCTGTAGAAGAGCAAGCAAACAGATTCCAAATCTCTACCATGAGCCAGATTGTATTTAGCCCTGCATGGGGCTGTAAGAAGCGAGTGCAAGGGGAGAGAAAACAAAGAACCTCCTCCTGTGCTGAGGCATAAAACAGCAGGGAAACATGAGCACTGTCTCATGAGAAGATGAATCATGACATCAGTTTCTCCCAAAAAGGGCTGGGAAGAGTTGAGGAGTGACTGGTAGTTGTCCTACTTTGGCAGTGGCCATCAGAGCTATTCAAACATGAGAAAACATCTTTGCAAAGGATTGTTGCATTTCACCTGCCAAATTTCTTTACAACTCTTGAGAGGACCTCAGCCAAAATGTACGCTGAGACATCCTTAACAGCAAGCCCTTCTTCTTCCAACCAGTCTCCAGCACAGGCCCCAGTCTCAGTCAGAGTATGAAAGGGATGTCTGAATCCCAGAAAGTCAGAAATTCCAAAGAACAAACATATAATGTGTGGACTGACTACACAGACTAGGCTTGTGTAAGATTTTTGATGCTGGGTTTTTAGAACACTACCATCATGTGCTTGGAAAAAAGTAAAATATTTTCTCATCCCCACTGTGCAACGCACAAAATGAAGAATCGTGGTTTGATTTTGTCACGCAACAGCTGGAGGTGAAACCAAAATGAGCTTGTTTCTCCCACATCTAACAGACTCTGGTATGCTTTTACACCTTATCGTTAATTCAGTTAAACATCTATGCAGCATTGTCAAGACTTCAGATTTCAGTGTCTCTACTAGTGGATTTACAAACTAACTAAAGCAATTGATACAGTCTTTGTACTGAAATATAACCTCTTCTTGACAAAACACTGCTATTTATTTAACACTCCTGCTATATCACTGTTTATGTATAAACAACTGAAAGAAAGAAAGTGGGTCAGACTGGAGGGCAGGAATAAAACCATCTTCTTGACTTTCTTCCTACCAGACAAATCCCTGCCTCTGAAATCCTCTCTTGCTTGCATTCGTTTGTTTGTTCAAAATTCTAACTTGGCTCCTAACCCCAATTTTCAATTATAAGGGATAGCTGACAAGATAAAGGTAATAAGGAATAATAAGGAACAATAATTTTCCGAAGAGACTTCATGGTCATGTAGCAATACCATTTTTTTTAGTTTTTTTGCACAGATTTTTCCCACTGCACCTCCTCTGCAGGAAAATCTGATCAAGATGGGTGTAATCAGTAGAAGACTGACAAAAATTTCTCCCTGCTATTGAAAACAGCAGACAGCATTCTATGTAATTATTTGTATATATCAGTATATATATATATATATGACAACAGTCTCCTTTTTAACTATGTGAGCACGAGACTCCTCTATTTTCAGCAGCATTAAGAATAAACAGTATTTTTACTAGTGTGTTTTTAGGCTATAGGACTCATTCCCTTAAAAATAAACGGATTGGAAATTGATTCATCAGTGTCAAATGAAGATATTCACAAAATGCTCCAAACAGTAGAAATGATCCTTTAGAAATTATCAGCTAAAACTCGCAATTTGCTCTCTTAAATGATACTAACATTGAAAACTGTTAAAACATCAAAACACCATGGTAACACCATTTTATCCTGTACAGTTTAGTTCACAAGTATTTGACTCTTGCTGATATATTGTGACTTTAAAAAAGTTCTCCACATGCAACAACACAGGTGCATAGGGCAGATGGTAGCCTGTACCGAAAACATCACCAAGTAATCTTCCTCTCTCAGCTGCATATACGGAGTTTCATCCAGCTGTGGATGCAGCAGCATGATAACATGTTATAGCCAAAGAAATGCCAAAATTCTTACACAATTAAAAAAACATGCAGCCTTTACAATTTTAAAGTAAGATGCATTGATGCATCCTTTGCAAACAAACAGTCAAACAGGTATTCTTGGCGAGACAGAACTGTTGACAGTTTTTAACTTAGGTTTCTAAATGCATACTCCTTTTTTTCCTTGCACCAGCCCCTGGTGTGTTTTATGTGAGGATATTTAATAGACCCCATCAGGTCATAGTACACAAGGCTCAGAATGGGTTGCCTTTACTGAATAGGCTGGGAAAGTTGCCTCAACAAATCTGTTCATGCTTAAGTTCTGGTTGCTGCCAACATCCTCTGCTGTTAGTTTAACTGCACACTCACAGCAGAAAGGACAAAAGATGCATACTACAACTATGCCAAAATGAAAGCAAGACTGCTCTTAGGCCCAAAATTCAACACTGGTGGTGCAGAGCTAGTTTCTAACTTTTCCTGGATCAAGAGCTTTGAAACGAAACAAAAAACCCACCAGTCCTGAGTTTCATCAGTCCCCTGGAGTCTGAGACCTGAGAAGGCTCAAGTGTAGCTAGAGATCTTACTTTTATTAGTCATAATAAATACATTTGAGCAATAAATACATGTGATCAGAGGAAAAAAAAAAGGGAAATATGTAAATTAACGATAGATGCAAGGTTGACAGTGGGGCAAAACTGATGAAATTGCTGGAGGATTCTGTCCTTACATACAGACCCTGTCATGCTGCCAAGGTCAGCTGGAGCTTGGGTTATCTGTTGCCTAAGGCTACTCTACCTTTTCATTCAGGGATCATTGTTCTTCGGTTGTTTACATGGATTTTATTCCACCCTTTTCTTCCTACTGCCTTCCCTTTTCATCCTGCAGTCCCTGCAGCACACACCAGAAGCCCATCCTGGTTGTGCACTGAGAAATCCAGACTAATGGGAAAGAGCAGCATTATGTGAAAACAGTTTTCCTCTTTAAAAGGGAGAAAGACACAGAAAGTATTTAACAAATCCTTGTCAAAAAGCAAAAAAATTCACTAATTACTTTTAAGGACGGTTCATGTGTCAAACATCAGTGAGGGGATGCTATCTAAATATGTTTATCACCGTAAACAAGGTAGTTAAACAACACACAGTTTTCCCTGTATTTTAATGACATTTAATACATTACATGTATTAGTACCATTTATCAGTACTTCAGAGATTCATCAGACAAAACAACATAAAGGAGACATTATGGAGGAAGGAAAATGAAGGGGAGAAAGAAAGGCAGATAACACAGTGTAAAGTACTATACCATACACAGAGCAGAATAATTGAGATTTTAGAGTGGAGATTTAGGTAAGATTTATCCAGTGAAATGTTATATAGCATGGGGCAGGGAAAGACCAAGGGACAAGAACCTCCCATCACGAGTGTTGCCATTATCTTTTGCATCAGTTCATTTAAAACCATTGCAAGGTATGCCAAAGCTTTCTTATTCCTTCCTTTATGGTCAATATCTTTAAAAATTTTTACAGGAAACACATGAAATAAATTCAGCTTTCACAGGAAAAATTATATCACGGGGCAGATCAAACCCTACCATTAGCAATGCCAGCTCCCATTGACTGAAGTGGGAGCTGGTTCTGCTTCTATCAAAGCTCACTCTGGCAGAGGTAGTCCCAAAGAGCCATGTAATAGGCTTCCTTATCCTTTCCTTTCTGTGGGATTTGAGATGATTTTTAAGCTGCTGAGTGTCTTACATGCCCCTAATGCAAGATATGGAACTAATTAAATATTTTGCCTACTTTGGAATTCAAAATGTTAATTTGTTGTCCAAGAAAGGGGCAAATGAGTTTAATCTAAAATGAGTAATAATTAGTGTCAGTAATGTAGCCATTGTTTTCTGATTAAGTTTTGTTTCAGCTATATTTCTGTATTTTAGGGACATTTTTTTTTTCCCGTGGTTCCCAAGGTTATTATGTCCTCCATGATAATTAGAACTTGCTGATGAAATAAGTAATATATACAACTTCAGGATAAAACTACTGCATATGTTTGGAAGACAGTATGCACAGAAGGAATCACTGTAAAAATCTAAATAATTTGTTATTTAGACATGAAAAATCACCATCACAGGAAGCCTAAGGAGACTATGCTTGACCATTGAAACGAGATGGGATCAGCTCAAAGTTCCTCAAGCACTTGACAAGAACCAACGAAATAAAAGTTCTACTCTGCCTAAACTGTACACTTTCCATTATACATTTTTAAACCTATTTTTATAATGCAATAATGTTTTTATGGCAGAATAAGTACACAGCACAGCCTTTGGTGATGGCTCTTGTGTTGTAGAAAATAGCTTAATGAAAAAGAAACACCTGGCAATCTTTTTATCAGCAAAAGAATCTTTCAGGTTGAGGAAAAAAGAAGTCTGATTTGTTCTGTAGTCACCCAGAAAGTCCATTCACTTTCATGGAAAAAAAAAATAGTAAAAGCTTTGAAAAACACTTTCCAAACAGTGGAAATCATCAGAAATGGGTTTATGTCCCTTGTACAGGATTTACAAAATTCTTTGAGTGAACAGCATTAATCAAGGTCACTATTTGATTCAAGATCTGTCCCTACATCATGTCAGTTATACAGCTTTGGGAAAAGATCTTTAAACCCCTGTAGAAAAGACTACATGGAAATAGCTGATAAACTGGTATTGATTTTCACATATCACCCTTGTCAAAAGGATTTATTGATGTGTCAATGCATGTTGTGGCAAGGATCATAGCAGGATAGCTTTAAAGGATTTATGGTGAATCTATAGGCTTTAATACACTCTGTGGTAAATAACTAACAAGTACTGTGTATATTGATTCTTGTGGTGTGGTCAATGGAATCTTTAGCCCACTAATTGTTAGTATTGACAAAAGGTTCATGATCTAAATGAGCAACAGAACATCACTCCTAACCCGCATTGCTCCAAACATGATTTCTTCACCATTTACCCCCTTCAGGAACAATGCTTAAACGCAGATGCATTCATCAGGACTCTGTCTTACTAACTTCAGGCAGAGCCTGCTTAGTGTTTAGATCCCTGTTCTCCTCCCTGAAGTGGTTCCATGAACATTTAAGCATCTTTAATTCAATGTAAAAGTCACGGGGCAGTTGACTGTGGCTACAACTTTCACCTGAATTATTCCTCATTAGGACTTCTAAGAAGGGATCTTACTCCAAACTCAGACACTTGCCTGTAGTTCTAGAGGTTTATCATTTCCAACATTTAAAAAATCAGTATTTAAATATATATGGGTTCATAGACCAGACTCTGATTTGATGTCTGCAAAGAATTTCATGATAAAATAATTATTTTTGGGTATTTTGGGGTTTGTATAGGTGTGTGCTCATTCCTGGCAGCTTAATGTCTCAGCTATTTTGTTATCTACAAACAAAGCCATAAGCAATTAAATAGTTGTAAAAAGATGTATCAAATTTACTGCTAGTGTAAAATCAATACCCAGAACTAATATAGCTGGCTAATTAATTATTAGTTAAACAATAAGTAAAATTTCCATTCATACTTCTGCAGAACTAGGTAAACACAAGGTGTGTATGCAGAATGTTATCGATTCATTTCATTAGCCTTATGTCTTACACTGAGTAATAAATACAGTTTACAGTTTTTGAATGTGTATCAGATACCTCAGAGACCCACTAGCCTGTCTCTCAGTATCTTAGACACATGAAAAAAATACACTTGTAAAAACCCCAACACACCAAAACAAAACAAAGAAAAAAAGCCAGCAAGCCCTAAAGCTTGCTTTCTAAAACCAGAAAACTGGTCTTCAGTACATCTCTTTCTCCTCAACAGCTTGAAAAAATGTAACATTAAGTTTACCAGATTTGGATTAATTTGTGCCTAAGACAGAAAAATAAAAACTGAAGATTCCTAAGAGCAAAAGTAGGGTTTTTTCTTCTACAAATTTATCCAAACCAATCTGCAAGAAGGCAGCTAGGGATGGGATTTCAACCTTAAATTTAAATACTGATAGATTATATCAAAATTTAGCATTACCTTTTTGTTTGGCTTCCCCCCACACACACTAATTATTTGAAGCTTTAATTGCCTTTGTGTCTTTCTAGAGCAATGTTTGCAAGCACATTTAAAAAGTGCTTTTGCCTGGCACTGCAGATTATCACTGCCTTAAGCTTGCTTTGCTTTCCTAAAAGGGCAATTTGTGGCTTGTGGCAAGCAAGCTTGTGGTGGGGACAGTAGTAAAACAGTCTCACTGTCTAGCCTACTTTAAGGAGGGTTGGCTTGAGATGGCAATTCTCTTCGTATCAGTTATATATGAGCCAGTCATCAGCTTAATAACCACAGAAAACCCCAACAACTTCCTAAGTTAATATTTATCAGTTCAAAGCATGGAGCCAACATACATCAAGCGTATGGTCAGAGAAACTGTTTCTAGCACACAGCAACAAATGCTAAATCAAATAATTTTTAGCAAAATTCCCTAAAATTAAATCCATAAATGTATTTAGTGCTTCTGCTCTCTTAAGAATTTGAGCCAATCTGTGTTACTGAACTCCCTTGGACCTTTTATTCCCAATAACTTTTAGGTAAAATGATGTGATTGCAAACACAGTTTACTGAAGCCACAACAAGTCAAGGAAAATGTATTTACTTTGTCTTGACTCAATTACAAACCTTAATAAACTTTCAGATCCTGATTAATAACACTCATGTATGTGTTTAATTTTACATATATGCCTAAATTCCATTTACTTGGGCAGATCTTAACAGCTCTGCTGTACTGGAATCCTTTCCTCAAAAAGAACCTTCGTTATAGGCTAGCTACTGGCCTCATTTCTTATCCTTCTAAATTCTTACCATTATATTATAAAATTATCTTTTTGCCACATTCAGGTCACGTGTCTTAGAAGCAACGGATATGAATATAACATACAGCCTGAATATCATATATCTAGGGTAACAACATCAGCAGAAGGGCAGCAAAGGAAGTTCTTAAACCTTTTCAGCATCCATTAATCCAAGGTCTCATTTCAGAAACAAGAAGCTGCCTTTTCAATCACGCACACACTAAGCTACTGATCACTGATTTATATCTGAATAAATAAATGCCAACCTGTTGAGTCCAATTGTATTGTTTAATTCATATAATGGATGAGATCTTCATTAAGATCCAGAAATCGTTCTTACATCATAATACATGAGTAAAATAGGAAGTTATTAATAAAGTACACTATGAAGGGTAATATAACTAATAGGTTCTGCTTTGCAGGGTTAGAAGGCTGACTAATTATTGGTATTGTTCTTTACAATCTTCTGATGAGATTGATAATAAAATACCACATGGGACTTCACCATCTACTGCTCAGTTCAGTATTTAGCTGGCAATTTAACTTCATCTGAATATCATTTTCAGCAGCTCCTTAGACAGACAAATGTTACAACTAAGTAATATGGGCACCCATTGCAGGCAGTGTTGTGCATCCCCTACAAAAAGTGGGAAAGGGACTAGTTAAAAGTGCAGAAAAGGCAGTACAGAGCAAGAACACAAGCATCCTGCATCAAGCATGTGAAATGCAGTAAGAAACCCCAGCAGTTCTTACAAGTTACTTGACAGGCAGAAGCGTAGTTGGAGAAGTCAGAATGATATATGACCTCCTGCTGACCTTTCTGCCATTATATCATAGCTGTGTATCATGCCCTACAAAAAACCCACATTTTTTAAAAAGCATAAATTAAATAAAAAGGAATTTGCAATAAATGATACTTAAAAGCGATGCAGAAGAAAATTTTCTAATTAAGATTGGAAGGATTCTCAGTTAATTGTGGTATTTCACTCTTCTAAGAAGTAATTTTCTTCTTCATCTTGTTTCACTCCACCAGAGTGACACCCTCTGGCACAGAATACCAAGGGGGTAACTAAAACGTTAGTAATATAATGTTGATCAAGGGTAGCAAGGTTTGGAAACCAGCTTTAAACATGGTAGGTAAGCAATATGTCTGCTTGACTCCAGGCTTGAGCCAGCAGAGCCAAAGGCAACCTCAGAAGGATGGGTTTATCCATCCCTATCTTACAGTTCTCCAATTTAATTAATATTCTGTAAATTTTAATATGCACAGTTGTAGAATACTTTAAAGAAGGGAAGAGGTACTGAACCAAGATTATCTTGATAAAATGCAGTTGGCAATGATGCACATAGTGTTTGCTGGAAACATCGCCCTGGCTGATGACAGAGAAGGCACTGAAGCTCCACCATGAGATATTTTATGTTTTCAGTAACTATCAGCACTGTCACTAAACGCTGATCTGCAAGTGTCTCCTGTGTCCAATTATCACTACCGATTTTGGTCAATGACAAGCTATCAGGACAAATCTGTCTCCCAGACTCCTTCTGAGTATTTAAACATAACACATTTCCCTGCTACAAGCTAAATCTGTGGGCATAAGGACCATAATTGCAGTTTACCAAATTTATGGCAAGACTGCCTTTCTTTAGAAGAAACCAAAAACCTTAAAAAGGTTTGAGTAAAGGTTTTTTTTTCGTTTGTTTGTTTTTTGGGGTTTTTTGAGATAAAGATGGCTTGATCCTTTCTACACATCAGGTCACAGAATGAAAACAGGACTTCAGAAGAAACAGGTGAATCCAGCCATTTTCAAAGTGATTGTCCTTTGCAGCAATAAATAGGATTCAACCTAAATATGATTTGTTTCTGCTGCAAATCAGCCCAATCTTATAAACGGGCCTCTTCAAATACACTGTATGATGAAGTGCAGTCAGTCTGCTGGCACAGCTTGGGCTTAGTTTCAGAATAGTTTCTTTGGGCTGGACTGTGAGCTTAGGACCTATTTCTTAGGTCTCAGAGATGACAAGCAGGAGATTTCCCAAAAAATCCCCAAACCCGGATGCTTTCTCCTGGGAATCTCAATTGGACAGAGAGGCTTTTCCTCTACAGTACCAGAGACCTTCCCTCTTCATCCACTCCTGTGACCTGGGAGAAGATGGAAATGACAATATAAGATTTACCTCCTTAAGTGTTTCCCTGCTGATGACAAATGTCTGGTTTTAAACATTCTCAATGCTACAATTTCAAGTGTCAATTTCTTTTTTCACATTTTTAACAATTTTAAACTATAATCTGTAATGCATTCATAATTACAGGTGCCCTTAAAGATGTGTGTGAAATTCAACCTTGCAATTTATCTTAGTCCAGCCACTGGAACACTGCCCTGAGATGGCTGGCAAGAGCTGTAAGGCTGGTCCCAGCAGCACTCTCGCTGTTGCTTTCTGTACTGGCCACACTGGGGGAGAGATGAGGCAAAGGAAGGAATTCCTATGCAAGCCTGACTGTTCTCAGTGTCTTGGTTACGTTCTCCTGTGTCATCCTCCTACATCCCAACTAACAGCGCAGAGAGGACAAGCTGCATCCTAGAAAGAGACTGCATTTGTTCCTCTGCCAGCCATTCAAGAAGCATCTCAAGCAAGCCTCCTCTATAAACACTGAGACAGACATCTCAGCTACCTTCTCAGGCTCCTCAAACCACGAAGGAACCGATCATTTCACACTCAGAGTTCAGTCACATGTTTGCTGTGTAAGGACAGTTGAGAGACTCCAGTCAAAGGCACAGCTCTAGGCAGCATTACAACATGGAAAAGCTGTAAACTAAGCTACCAAACGTACTCAGGAGGCCACAGAATATCCCCAAAAGGGCTTAAAAGTAGCTGAAAGCCGTTAATCCCCACAACCTCTGGGATGCCAAGATCTGTGCCATTCCTCCTTAGCTATCCAAGCAGATTGCAATGTTTATTTTTCTTGAAGTATGTTTCCAACTGTTTTAAACTTGAAAATATTTTTCGAAACCCCCTGGCCCTGCCAGGAGCAAACGTTTTGGTGCCTGTCAGGATTGGGGCTCAGTGCTCAGCTCCTCTCACTGTCTAGTGCTTCCCCCGTGAAATGGAGAGTTACTGCTTCTTCCCAGCCCTGTTAACCTTGTTTATTTAGATAGAAAACTTGTTGGGAGAGGAACTGTCTCTCACCATATGTATGTAGACTACTCTGAACAATAAGGCCTTTGCCTCTCCAGGCACTATCAGCATTTAAGTAAGAAAGCCAAGTGATGATAATTCCTAGAGAAAAATGCAGGAAAAATAACCTAAAAATCACCAGAATTGACATAAAATTCTCCAGCAGATGGGGGCCTAGCACTCCCTGAGGGCCCGGCTTATGTGAAGACCAGTTACTTGTAAACATTTATAAATTCTGGCAAATATGTACAGACTTCCTCAGAAGTAATTACATTCCCCTCCTCTTGCATCAGAGGCAGCTGATACTGTCTGAAATATATCCCATCTTTACGCCGTATCTACTCACACATGTATGTGTGTAAAATGAGTTCTTGCATCTGCTGATGTGTTGAGGGCAAGGAAAAACTCCCTTGAAAAGGTGGTTCTAAGAATCATTATTTTTGATGGAAGTATCGGCTGCTCAAGATACACAAAGCAAGCATTGCTGTTGGCTCACTCAAGTTACTTTAGATCTCCCAGCCAAGGTAAGTCACACTGTTCATTTACTGGTAGAGGCATTTTAACCTAAAGTTTGCCTGATAAAGTAATGAAAATCTGTTTTCCAAAATACAAAATGACAAGTTATAATGTCCCTCTCAAGTGTTTCATGTCATAAGCCTTCTACATTTATAAAATAGAGTAGCTGTTGAGTATTGTAATAAAGAAAAGTCAGATCCAAATTATCAAACTGCAATAAAATCAAATAGTAAATATAATCCTATCACAGTGAAAAACTAATATAGGAAGAGAATGATTATTGATAGCAACAATCACTAAATAAAATCAGTCCTTTTAGCCCCATAAGACAACTATACTAGCAAAAAGGACACTCAACAGGGTCAGAGTTTTAATAAACAAAAGCCAAAAAAATCTAACTGGAATGAGACACCCGGTTCCCATCTGCTCGGTTCCCATCTGTTCTGAATGGCTCCTGCTTGGACAAACCTGTTGCAATGAGGTTTTCATTAGGGAACAGGCAGTGGATAACTCCCTGAATAAATATGCCTCACCTGTAATCGCATATTTCTAGAGAATACAAAGAATACAGTGGATACAGATGGTGCACAAAAGTCATGGTCTGAGATGAAACCTCTGCCTTCGTGTATTTGGGAATACTAAGGAGAGCAGATAAAAGCAGCCAAGTATTTACCTTACGCTGCCTAGTGGGGTCTGTCTGTGTGCAGCCTTTGAATCCCTGTCCCATGGCACTCAGAGAAGCCCTCAGCAGTTTGCAGGGCTGCATCATTGAAGCCGGACTGGCTTCAGCAGCAGCAGAGCTGCTGCCAGGGATGGAGCACCTCCTGATCAAGCACACCAAAGGCTCGGCCCTTTCTGGCACTCTTAAAAACAAACTTTCCAGCACCCTTCTCTGATTCTGTATGTTCACCAGCCCCACTCCTGCAGGTATGCTGTCAGCACAGCACACAACAATCCATCAGAACAACAGGTTGTTATTTCCATGTTTGTGCTCCCAGTCCTCCAGTGCACTGGAGGCTGATGAAGGTTTCCCAAAGCATCAGCTGTTATCTGAAGAGAAGCACCTTGATTAGAGAGGTACTGATGAGCAGCTACAGGAATTGTACAATTCTGGCATGCTGAAGTGTGAGGCCTGATGGCTGTTTCCTCTTTTCCCACCAAATGAAGAGGAAACTCACTTGGTGCTTCTAAAGTACAGTTTTCTTAATTATGTTGTCTGTTCACTTTAAAGCACTATTTGCACACAAACATTGTACAAGTTAACTGCGTGAGAACAAGCTAGTTGATAAGGGTGGCTATGCAAGTGGGTTTAGAATCCCTTTAAAGACAGAAGTTATTTACATCTGCTTTGAAACACGGCATCTGAGGCTGCACTGTATACTTGTCTCATGTCTGGATTTAACCTGGATAGTCCAGATTTCACGCTTTGCACGAAACTCAGCTGCACCTCAGAGTAGTCAGAGAACAGCCACTCTGTCCCAGAGAGACAACAGCCCCTGAAAGCCAGGGAGAACACCTAGTGCTGTCCTGGTTTGGGTCCAGATCAGTCTAGTGGGACCTCCTTAGCAAAAAGTGGCCAATGCAGCTATAAAGTGTGCTAAAATTTGAATGCAGCTCCTGGGTGTTACTTAACCTGCCGAAGTAATGAGCTGACGGAGTGAAAAAGCAGCAGGGGGGAGTGAGGAAAGCAGGTAGTGGTTATTACCAGTAGCCCGAGGTACTGCTGGTACTGGGGGCTGTTCCTTTCCTGGAAAAGATGCAGCACATGAAAAAACTGAGGTAAGAGTGGGAAGAAAAGGCCCGAGGGGGAGCACAGGTAGCAAGGAAATCCATGAGAAGCAAGTGAAGGGCCATGAAGGCAGGAGTAGCCAGAGAAGGGAAGACTGCCAGGAATGATGCTGATTCCTTATTTTTAAGCAGTCTATAGTTCACAGTTAACAGGCTGTTTTTCTACAGACAGGCAGGGATGGCTATTGGAAAGTTCGTACTCCAGCTACACAGAAAACAGAATCCTTGCACGGATTCATGTATCACTTATATAATTTTTTGTCTGTGTGCCATAGTTCTCTCCTGCATGCTATCATCCTAAATCTATTTATTCTAGTGCAGATGATTCTTGGATTTTTTTTTGTGGCCTACAAATACAGGGTCCAGAGAACCACTCTCTCCCTTCTCCCCACCTTTGCTCTTATTCCAATTCCAGCCAATATAAGAGATTTTACAAAATGAGGCAGTTCTAAAGGAGTCGCTATCACATTACATTTACTTTTTAAGGAGTTTTAGGAGAGCTATACAAAAGTATTGTTCACCTCAGCTTGTTCTATTTAGGAAGGCTTAGAATAACATTTCAAATGACATGTCTACTCCGATAAAACACTAGAGGGCTTGGATGCCATCTCGTACTTCAGCAGAAGAATAAATACAAAGAGCCCTACTATGGGAATATGAATATTCACTAGCAATGGAGGGAGGTGAATTGTTATGCAAGTGGCAATATCAACTGCATACACTGAAATTCCTCTTGCTTCAGTCTAATGCACAATGTTCCTCTGCTTTTAGATAGATGTATTAGAATACACTTTGTTAGCATTTTTATAAAATCTGACACGAACCGATTTAGTTTTAAAAATCCCCAGAAAACTGAATACCACATTATTTATAACAGTGTTACATTAACCAGCTTGTTATAAACAGCTAAGAGAAGACATGGTTTTCTGCAAGCTGAAATAGTTTTCTCTGCAGAAAGTAATAGATGAGTTAAATACAAATAGGAAAGCTTAGTGAGGGGTAAAGTCTCATATTGGAACTTCCAAAGTGATGTAATTTTAAACTGACTTAATACTACCTTAAGTCGAATTGTTTGAAAGTCTCAATTGTAACATTTGTTAAAATATAGTATTAAAGATCAGAAAATGGGGTTAGAAATTCTCTGAAACATGTTTAAAGAAGTTTCAAGGTTCATATCCATCTTCAGCTTTGATACTCAGCGCCACTATTACCAAGCCTCCAGGAAGAATTTCAATAAAATAAAGTAAAACCCTCCACTAGTAGATCTGCTGAAAAGTGTCCACAAAAAGACATTACTTCATCACTTGGACATAGCAGGAAAGCCAAGTTTGAATTCAGCCCACAATCAGTGGATGGACTTCACAAACAAATAAACGGAGAATAAGCTAATGGAACAGAATAATCTGGGCAGAGGAAGTAGTACAGAAAAAAACCCAACCCATTACTAAAATGCATTATATTATTAACTGCTACCACATAGTACGACAAGGCAAATAAGGAATAATTTAACTGAAGCATTTAGCCATTTCTCCTGCTTGCAACTGTCTGCAAATAGGCTCCTATTATTATTATTACTATTACTCTTCAGAGTTGCTCAATGAACAGTGTATTGAACACATCTCAGCATATAATGTTTGCAACTGTTCACAGAGCATATTCCTTAGATAATTCGTTAGATGCAGTTCAACATTTGCACTGTAGAACCATATGGGTAAAGCACGGAATAAAGTTTATGTTCCCTGACTAGCTAATATAAACTTATAAACAATTTTTACCTACAATACGTTGCAAAAATAATTTTGTTTCATTGAATCTTGGCTCTATCTTCAACAATAGTTTTACAAACCTTCACTTCAGCAATTCCTCAGCAACAGAATTTTTAATTGAAAATCATCACAATGTCTACAGTTGAAAAAAACCCTACAGATGCATTGTGGTGGACTTTAGTCTCTTTACATTTAAATTGGCAATAAAAATAAGCCCCAAGAAAAGGCTTCAAGTGTCTTTTTGTTGTGTTAGAAGGCAGCAAGAAAAAACACTTGCATAAGTGCATTGAGCCCCAAAAGCCACTTATGTGCCGTGTTCTGCACATGGTAGCAAAGCATTCAGAAGTGAGGCAGATAATATTCTACAGAGATGCATTAGAATACTGCTCAATTTAAATTTCTCAAGACCTCCATTACAGCAATAAAGCTCACCCCAGTAATTTTACCCTTCTGAATAGGCTGAACATTAACTAAATCAGAATCAAACCACTGTGTGAAGCTTAGAAAATAAAAAAAACAGCTAAACCAAAGCTGCTATGAAGGAACACCTTTCAATAACAAACAAAACTTTTCTGTTATAACTCAAATACAGGGAAAATTAATGGTTGCGGTTTAATTAATTAAATTACTGTGGTTTTTACCTGTTGCTTCGTTATGATTGGTGCCATAGTCATTATAAAGCAACTGTCATTTGATTGAAGGGGACTGCAGTACTGTGATAGATGAACAGAGAATACTTAAATTTGATTAGTTGTTCATGAATTTATTTTATTCTCATGCTTTTAATAATGGATAATTGTCTTTCTTTAACATTCCAGCCCATTTTTACTGAATTCTTTCCATGAAAAATATAAATGTTGATTTTAGACCTAAATTCTGAATTGGAGAATGATATTGATGCAAATATATCACAGCAATGCCACTACATGTCACAATTTATGGATAATCTGTGGAGGATAGAGGGGTCTTTATTTGCCAGTGCTATTCCTATGGCACAATCCCTGACACTAACTCCTCGGGATCACAACTTAGCTGTTATATGGATATGCATATGTTTTTAAGACTTTTGGATGTGAAAATCATTATACTCTGGGAAACAAAGGTCCTGTTCTATCATGACTCAGATCTACTAAATTAGTTAGATGCTGATAGGAAGGTTCAGGCAATAAAATTTTGAAGTGTTATTCTCGAAATACTCCTGAACTCCTCATTTATCTTTTGTAACATTTATGTCAACTAAGCTCCTTTGGTGTAGTCATCTACATACGGGCTGCGTTTCTAAATTCCTTGTAGTTTGAAAGAGATGCTCTGAGGCTGCAATTTATTGGATCTATTTTAAATGTCTACATTGGAAGGACATAAGTTGTTTTCTATGCAAATATGTTTCTCTCCAGTGATTACAGATGGAGTCTAGAAATGTGACACATTCAGTCAGGTCCCTCTCCTCATGTTTGCAGAAGTTTCCTCTTCTGCATATAACCAGAACTGTTGACAAGTGTGTTGGGAGCAGGGCTGGATCTCAGCCTTCCCCACTTGCAGGTGAGTGACCTGAGGTCTAGTCTCTTCTCCAACCCCATCCTTCCTGGTAAGCATAGATGTAGCTCTCTGGGCCCATTTGCTCACCATAAGCAAGAGATCTGAGGAACATCTTCATCCCCAGCACCTCAAACAAAGAAGTAATTTTGGACCAGATAAATGGCTGCTCCAGGAAGCATTTGAGCCCAGCAGTCCCAATGAAATAAACGTTTCCCTGCAGACTAAAGCAAAGGTAGGATTACAGCTCCTGGTTTTCCTCCTGTCTTAGTGACTAGAGTGGCAGGTTCCTCACACAGTGTCCTGGCTGCTGTATATCCCATTGTAAAGAGAGTGGTTTAAGCAGCACAGCTGAGCCTGTCCAACAGCACCTTGTGTCAAAATGAGCAGCACTTCTCCTTCTCTTTCTCTCGTGGCTCTGCAGGCCCTCTACCTCCTGGGTTCATTTGACTCCTCTGTGGGCCAGATCAGGTCATCCACCTGGCAAAACACTGCAGTGGCTTGTTGGTTTGCTGTAGTAACCTTCTGTTTCTTTAGCAAGGCAAATCAAATCATGGAGGTGTTTAAGATGTGCCATTGCAACTACAAGAGTGGGCACGGCTGGAAGGAGAGGACCTTGACAGGAACCAGGAGTTTCAGGTCATTGACAAAACAGCCCAGCCAGCACCAAACCTGAGTTAGCACCATCGTCCCCTCGTTCCTTCACACTGTCCCCCAGTCTGCACTCACACCCCTCTCCCCACTGGTGCTGCAGAGACACTGTGCAATCACTGCAGCCAGCTGAGCTGTTTGTTCATTTTCTAACCCATTTCTGTGAACTGATTCCAGTTAAAACCAAAAGTCATCCTTTTTGAAAGAGGCAGTGGTTTCTCAGAGTGGGGAAAGGGAGCAAACACAGTTATATGGGCATAACCTCCAGCTGTGGCTAAGGAGTGATCCATTTGCTCTGAATCTGCAACTGCAGTCCCAAGTGGGACGCAAGAAAAATGGGCATCACTGTGCCTCCCTCCTCGCTGTTTTCCTTCCACAAGGAAGGAGTGATGGAGATGTTCAGTGCTGTGTAGGACTGAGCTCAAAATAATATTACCTAGCCTGACCAATTTTGGCATATTTTTCCATCTTTAACACTAGAAACCACAAGATATCCTTCAACAATTAAACACAGTTAGCATGGGAAATTACATATTTCTTGGCAGAGCAAGTACCCTGGAAAGTTACACTGAATTTTATTTCACAGACACATGCCATCCATACACTTGTTAAAATTCAACTGAACTATAACTAGCTCTTGCATTAGCATGTAGGAGCAGACTTAAATTTACAGGAAAGCATCCCTAAACTGAAAAGAATGTTATGTGCTGTTTCAAATGCTTTAAAATTTGGTGGAATTAAAAAACTGTGCTGACAGCTATAAATATCTATTATGTCATAATTCTGAAACAGACAGAGTTATGTAGATTTGAATGAAATATGGTCACCTCAGCTTTCTTGGATGATCTATTTTAGATTATTGCAGACTACTTACATCTTGCTCTACTGGGTGTTTTTTGTTGTGTGGGTTTTTTTTTATCTAGCAGAAAAACACATTGTTAGCTATATTTATTAAAAAGTGTATATATACGCAAATATAAAAATATATACATGCATGCATATGTGTATATATATATATCTCAAAATCTGAAAATGTAACTCTTTGGACTTGAATATTTGAATTTGTACCAACTGTAAAGCATCTATTTTATGGATAACAATTAAACATTTAATGCATGAGATAACATCAGATACACAATTATTAGAAAGCAGTTTTGAAAGTTTACTCAAATAAGGAGACTAATTTGGATTTAGATATAAACAACCATAGTAACTTTTATCCTGTGTTTTGAAATATTTTTTAATACTACACAGTTAGCTACAATTGCTAATATGCTCTCAGTACACCAAGTTTCTCGTCTTCCACTTAAGACCGAAATATTTTCCAACTGGGAACCCTTCTGTGTGATAGTAACCTTTGTTTCCTAAACAGTGTGGTAAAACCAACAATTTCTTTTTCTCTTTTTTTTTTTTTTTTACAAATTTGTAGTTGATGTGAGATTTCATTGGAGATCTGGGAAATTTCCAGGGAGTCTGTAGTTCTCAGAGGTGTCTGGCTACCAGAGGAAAACCTGAACAGATTTATAATGCAAAATTTTGTATTTCTGTGGCAATGAACACAGCGTTTAAGCCACCTCTATCATCACAGAATCCAAGAAAATAAAAATTAAAAATAAATAATGAAAACTCCTTAAAAAGAAGGGAAAAAATCAACTCAAAAAATATTTTCAGTGACACAAACCCCATGAAATTAGCCTTCCATTTTCCCCAGTTACTTTATCTGAAATCTTTCCCTGATCTGGGAAAGTCACACAAACACGTCTTCTAGCATAAGGAAAGAAAGGCAGGGTGAGCAACAGGGATAAGCCCAAAGAAGAAAAAGTCACCATCTTCAGTGACAGCAGTAGCTTATGCCTGCTAACAGTGTTTCTTGGGAACTGCAGCTTCTCCCCGCTCTTCGAGCTTTGCAGGCACTAATTTTGTACGCTATGAGTCAGAGATGAAAAGTGTGGGCACTGCTCTGTAGCAAAGAGCATAGAGTGGAGCCAGGATTTTATTACTCCTAGGAATTAAATGGGGAATGGGGAGGAGGAGCATCCCAAAATTGGAATTTGGAAAGACACAGGCTGTTCATACAGAGGGAAAGAAAGGTGAGAACAAGCAGACAAATTACAGTCAGAAGCTTGAAGATTTAAAACTCTTTGTGTGTAGGTGCAAACTATTGCAGCTTTTTTGGTTTGGTTTAGAAAAGCAGTGAGTTGATGGATGAAAAATTATAACTAAAAAGACAACAAAAAGATATAAACACTCAGAAAACAACAACAACAAAAAAAATCACAGAAAACCAAAGTGGAAGCAATGGAGAAAGAAAAGCAGGGAGAGGAGATGACTTGGGGGTGGTGCTAGAAGTTAATATAATAGCAACAATTGCTCTCATGGATTCTTTCTCAGAAATAATTTGCCAAAACAAACTGAACATCATTTCTGGAGATTAAAAAAAAAAAAAAAAAAAAAAGAGGAAGAAATGGGGATACTTGTTCTCCATCCCACACATTTGAAGAAAAAACCAGAATGAAACAGAATGACCAGCAGAGGAGGCCACTTCCCTCAAGAAAGATATACAGGTAGAAAGGAAGAATACTGTCCCTAGGTCAAGGAAAGTAACCTACCCAAATCAGCTGAAAGGAGCTCCTTCCTAGAAATACACGTTGGTGAGCTCAAACATTTATGGTCATGAAAAGAAATTGGGCAGTATAAACCAGGACACACCTTTCACAAAGATACACGCCACCTTTGCAGAACCTTGCCTACGGCATTAAAAACTTTTCCACCTAGTCAAAATACCTTTTAGTATTGCTTTGCAATGCATTTATTTCCAGTGATTCTCTACCACCTTTAAGGTAGAAATAGCCTCCTTCAAAAAAGCTTAGTTCAGTGTTCAGGCTGCAGCCAATGCTAGTTGTGTCCAGTAGGAATCACCCGTGGGATACGTGTGATTCCCTCAATAGCCACCCTTAAACAAAGGAATTGTATGTGTAATTGCCTGTATCACAAACAGTTGTGCTGAAATAACTTAGTATTTTAAAAGTGAACTGGTTTCTTGTTTAGCCACCCTGATGGTAAATAATGAAATAATTCAGCCCCTTCATTTTTGAGGTAAAGTTGGCCAAACATTCTGAAACTCTGCAGCAAACAAAAACTTAAAAATAGAGTATTTCCTTAGCAGGACTGCTCTATAATACTGATGAATTGATATTTGTTAGACAAAAATAACCTCTGTGTGTGAGAGAAAGAGCAAGAGAACAATTAATTTCTTCCTCCCCTTGCCCCTTTGTTATCCATTTCTAAATCTACAGCCTCTGCAAGCACAGCATCTCCTGTCCCCTCCTATACCTTCCTGACTCCATACAGGATATCCACTCCAAGGCAGCCTGCTTTCCTAAAACAAACCATTTCAGGATTCTTGTATTTCTTTTATCTGCCTATAAAATTCCTTTCTGCAAACAATGTGCTTTCCCAAGGCCAGGATACTGAGACACACCATAACATCATTTTGGTACCCCAAAAAACATGTACAGAAACCTAAATTTAAGCAAATACCAGACTGTGGAAGTGAGGCTGATAAGAAGAGTCTAGAGATGTATATATAAACCCTAAAATTTAGTTTACTCTTGATTCATGTACATGAGAAGTCTCCATTTCTTACTGACAAAACAGGAACCTATAGTCCTAAATTTGGTGCGTAAAATGAGGCAATATGAGCATTCTTGTAGTCATCAAGCCACTACACTGTTATTCTTCCAACCAGTTTAAAATGTTTATCTCTTGTAGAGTTTTCTGTTTACCCAGGACAACCTTGCTAGCCCTTTTATTAACCTAGAGGTTTTGCCAGCCGCATCAAGCATAGGCATTGTCATCTCCAGCAGGCCCTTGCAGGTCAGGTTTATGCAAGTACCAAGACCAGCATCCACACTGGGATAAACTGCAACTAATCACTTAGTGCTCACAGATGGATTATGAGAATTAAATAGTTAAGGCTTTCATAGCATTTTCAACATATCTATGGTACTACAGCACTGCACAGAATGTCGCAGAAATGCCTTTTCCAATAAAAAGCAATCATGCTGCATGTTTACAAGAAGTCCCCACAAGGCATTCCTCTCATCTTCCTACTTTAATGTATTCAGCATCTCCAGTAACACTGCAAGGCAACACCTCCTTTCTGGATTAAAAAAAAAAAGAAAGCTAAGAGGAAAAAGCTGTTTTAGACATCTGCAGTCATACTGACTGTTCTGAACAGTTTTTTCTTTCTGAGGTGAAGTGTGCTGGATATGACTGATGAAAAGCCATCTGTAGAATGGCTAAAATATGTAACAGAATCAACTGCATTTTGCCTTGTCCCTATATATTTCAGTAGCATAAATGCAAGGAAACAATATCACTTGAGGTACAGAAGCACAGAAGCAGGTTGAAAAGGACCACAGAGGGTCATCTGGTCCAACCTCCCTGCTCAAGCAGGGTCATCCCAGAGCACATGGCACAGGATTGCATCCAAATGGTACTTCAATATCTCCATTGCCAGAGATTCCACAACCTCTCTGGGCAATCTGTTCAGTGCACAGTCACCCACACAGTAAAGTTGTTCTTCCTCATGTCCACGTGGAACTTCCTGTGCATCAGTTTCTGCCCTTTGCCTCATGTCCTATTGCTTGGGATTGCCAAGAAGAGCCTGGCTCCATCCTCTTGACACCCTCCCTTCAGATACTTAGGTGATTAGTGTATTCTCTTCATCTGCTTGAAAAAAGATTTTGATTGACTACCTAAGTAAGCTCTGTGAGTCTATCAAAAATACAAAGTCTTAAAATCACCATTCATTAACCTTGGGGACAGAACAATTCAGAGTGCTGGAAGGAGCAAGAGTTGAGATTCTGCTTTTCTGCTTTGCTTAACTTGTGAAAATTCCTTCTTAATGCCATGTCATTCTGCACAAGTAGATACAAAAACATTTGTAAAAATAATCCTTTGTATTTAGATACTAAAAACATATCAACCAGACAATATAAATCATGCCTTGGAAACATCCTTCTGTCAAAAAAAAAAAAAAAATACAGTTTATTCTGACAGTTTCTGAGGATCTTTGATATCAAAGTCTCTTTATAAGACACTGACAGTCATCAAGTGGATGTTTGTCAAAGTACATTTTCCAGATGTCTAAATAAAACTGGTTTGCTTTGATGAGTTTTATAGCGATAGCTGAAGGTAGAAAACAGGCATTGCTTCTATTTGCAGCTTTTTACTTCAATAGCTTGCAAATTTGCTTTAATGCTCCATCTATTTTTGCTGCTTTTTGACAATTAATTATTAAAAATATCGTAAAATGCTGAAATCCCTCACAGCATATTTTAGAAAAAAAAAAACAACAAAAAACAACTATACACACTCCTCTGGTTTGCACACTTAGGACAGCCGAAGTAGTAAGTGTGAGGATGGGATGGCATAAGGTGGTCACACAGAGGACAACCTCCAGGGCATGTAAGAGAGTTTAACCCTGTGCCTTTAAAATGAAGCCCTGGCATTGAATTCAATGGGAGCAGGATCCACAGCTCTGAGAAAGGCCTGGACTGAGACAATCAGCTGCCTCATTCCCCGAAGCCCCATATGCTGAGGGGTGGGGACATACTGGCACACCTGCACTGACACTTGTTTGCTTCCTGCACGTTTTGGGTGCACAGAAGACCTCCACATATTCCATGGAAGTCCCTCCCTTTAATTCCATTTGGTCTGGGGCCAAGGTTTGGCCTGCAAGTAAGGCATTTTCTTTTTTTTAAATCACAATATATACTATGATAATTAACCACCTTCTGACAACTTCTATTTTTTTTCAGTGTTCACAAGTTCTTTTCTTACACAGCTCAAATAAAAGACAACATTTATTTTAAAACTTAGTGGAAGATGTACTTGAGCAAAGCAAATCTGCTTACAAAGGTACCAAACTCTGTTATCAATAGTTACATCTCACAAGCTAATCCAAATAGTTTAAAAAAGAGGGTTACTGTGCCCAGCATTTTTTATAAATATTTATCTCAGTTTACATAAACCAGGATTTAGGGAATGGAAAAAAGTGAAGCCATCTCCATGTGGTGAGATTTTTACTCTGTTTTCTCTGTATTTATAATTTAACTGATGAGGATAAGTTGACTTATTCTTCATTAGTAGCCAGTCAGAAAAAAAATAACTTGGCTGCTAAGTACAGGCTGAAGCATAAATAACCCTGCAAAATGCCTGAGGAAATTAACTGAGTGAGCTGAGCTAAAAACAAGGGACTATAAAAAGTTCTCTATCTGTAAGGAGAGCATGAAACAACTGTGTGTGTTCTGATGGGAGCCACAGCGAGTCCCCATGGACCCCAACATCACTGCCCCGCACCACAGAGGCTCCTTCTGCCCAGCAAGCAAGAGGCAAATAGTTTCTTTTCACCCCTGCTGCCACAGCCAGTTCCTAATCCACACTGCACTCCCTGAAGACATGCTTGCAAAGTGCTGCACTGATGGGGTATTTTAGTGAAATACCATTCCTGAACAGATAAAAGTGGCCTTATTCTAGGCGAGACACCGAGGACCTCTAAAGCTGAAATTCATGTGCTGCTGCAGATTTGGCTGGAGAGCTGCCCCAGTTCCACCCTACCCAGAGAAGAGAGACAGTAAAACACATCTGTGCCTATGCAGAGGATAGGGGAGCATCCACAAAGACACATTACAACCCAAAACATTTACATGTAGGGGAATACATACTTCGAACACTGTGAGAGGAGAGGAGAGGGTTTCCCTGTGTCACATGCACTTTGAAAAGCATTACTGGCAAATCAAGCTGTTTCATGAATACTCAAGTCCCAGAGAATCATAAAAGCTAACTTTAAGGATAATTTTTTCAGTAGAAACAGAGAATTAATAAACTTCTTATTCAGTCAGTTAGTTTATGAGATATGAATTTACAAAATAAAATAATTTTTTGTCCTTGTCCTGCTAAAGCAACACTTACACTAGGAAACTATGCAGTTTTAAAGTTACAAAGAAATATTTTATCTAGAAGAGCTGTAAAATTGGGTGTCAAAAAGAGTGGTGTTAAGATCCAATTTTAATCAGATATAAATTTAACAAAAAAAATTACTTTATTTGGCACAGGATCCAGTCTGCAGCATTGTCAGTTATCTGTGTCGCCTGGAAGGAACTCTGGGTAAGTCACAGGAAAAAGGTGGGAGCATTGTCGTGGTTTCCTGATGGCCAGAACACTTTGGTATTGTTTTGCTTTGCCTTTTTCCTTTTTTTTTTTTTTTTTTTTTTTTTTTTAAGAGGGCTT
>JAWWMP010000132.1:58390219-58487127 GCA_035047865.1 Dendrocincla tyrannina | reverse complement strand
TGATGGCCAGAACACTTTGGTATTGTTTTGCTTTGCTTTTTTCCTTTATTTTTTTTTTTATTATTTTTTTTTTTTTTAAGAAGGGGTTATCGCCTCATGTCATAATTATTTCTGTAACATCCTCTTTCCATTCAGGAGCCGATGCACTATTTATTGACTTTGAAAACTGCATCAATATACATGTGCAACTGAGTCCTGTTAACTCTAGAAAACAAAGTCTAATCACCCAGTAATGTTAAAAATACTTCTGGTATCACTTTGTCTGCTATTTCACTAAATATCCTATTTTAGTTATATTTTTTATAATGGTATCTTAAAATTCCAGCTATTTCACTTTTTGTTAAGATATGTGTTATTACCTCAGTTTTACTGAAGCACAGAATTCTATCATTTAGCCATAAAAGAGCTGAGGTATTTATCAGTAAATTAAATGTCTTCTGAAGAGGTCCAAGAGACTGTATAAACAGAGCTTACAGAAATCTAATAGGGATATTGGTTTTAAACAAGCTCTGAGCAGAGACACAGACAGTGCTATATACTAAACTTGAAAAGATGCAGGGAAGGAATAGGCAGTGCATGTTATATATAATTATTATGGATCACATTGGGTTTCCCCCCGTTTTTTGTAGAGGACATACAAAGCTAAAAAAATAACATAGTACTTTAAGCCACATTCTCTTTTAACAGCGCCAATGAAATATTGTTTCAGGCTCAAAGGGTCACTTGAGCTTTGCTTTTTGGGTTAGTTTTTTAAGGCTGAAGCATACGAAGACTCCATGTGATTCAAGAGAATTTCAATATTTTACTGTTGAATTGCAATCTATGATGAGGACTGCTGCTCTGAGTAGGGGAGAGATCCAACACTTCAAGAATATAACAGATCCAACATTCGACATATTCCTTTAATGTGTGAAAAACTGCCTTGTTAGCGAGAACAGATTCAATATTTCAGTGCAGTATGAACATTATGGCCAAGATATTTAAATCTGACTGCTGAAACTTACAACTAAGTCTGAATTAGACACTTCAAATGAAAGTAGCCTAATTCAAGGGAAAAAAAAATCAACCAAAGAAAAACTCAAAAACACAACAGAACACTAACAAAACCAATTACCATGATCTGG
This sequence comes from Dendrocincla tyrannina, assembly GCA_035047865.1. Taxonomy (NCBI): domain Eukaryota; kingdom Metazoa; phylum Chordata; class Aves; order Passeriformes; family Dendrocolaptidae; genus Dendrocincla; species Dendrocincla tyrannina. Next base: position 58,486,003 of record JAWWMP010000132.1, on the reverse strand, counting down.
AGTTGGCCTAGAGAAGGAGGGTAAAAGCCAAGAGGCACGTGCAGTAACAGATCTCAAACTCTGATCAACAGGCTGAAGATCTAAGTAGGGATGCCTGAGAGTGACCATTGGGATAAAATTTCCATAAAACAGTTTCCTCCTGCTTTTATTTTGTCATTCTGGATTGCTTAATGAAGGATCATAGCAGGATTGCATTGGTGATGCTATGTCATCTCCTCCATATTCTCTCATTTAAAGGGAGAGTAAAAACAAAATCTGGCAGTTATAATAAAATACGCTTTTACTATATGTACTTATATATATAACATATATGTATTTGGGGGGATATCAGCCTTAGAAAAATCAATTATTGACTGAAATCTCAGACTGAATTTTAAGAGGGAAAAATAGGGTCATAAGAGCAACAAGGGTTACCAGGTGCCTTTATTTTCTCTAGATTCCAAAGCAGTGCTTTTTAGCTAATGGATTGGTACAACTTCATAGAGATGTTTCCTTACTTTTTATCAACTAACCTCTGTTTATCATAGTGCTAGGGAACCTTTGTCTTAGAGAGCTCTTACAGCAGAAGTGCCTGTAAGTAATGCCTCTATGGAATCCTGTTTTCAAACCCTGTCCTCTAAACATAGGCCATTCTTACTACACTACCGCAGGTTCAGATGCAGACAATGAGTTACTACCGTCTAGTGTGTGTCTGTACATGAGTCAGACAGTAACTGACTGGGCACCTCCTCTTAGCCTATCGCAAATTCAAGGTAAGGCACCCAGTTTCCAAGTTATGGAATCTGCTAAAACAAAGCACTTGATCAAGTGTATTTTATTCCATGTTGTATGGGTTAGGATTATGTAGGGTCAGTCATGAGCTTGTTTAAGCTCTCTGTCTGCTAAAACTGCCATCCAGTCCTAAAGGAGGAAGCTGAATTTGAAATGCTCCAGTATGGCAGGTCCTTTTTTGTTTCTATCCGTCAGCTGTGTATTCCCTATTCAATAACACAAGCGTAGCATCAGCATTGATTAACTCCTCTTGATGCAGACTAAGACAACTATGTTTAATAGACACATACCCAGAATTTTCCCCAGTTCTTTGTGGGAGTTTTGGGAGATTAATTTCAAAACTAACAAACCATTATTTATTGTCACGGGTTAGCAGGAATGGTTTTACTGCATATTCCCCACATCCAAATGAACAGGTGTTGATCGGGCTAGTTTACTCAGATATTTATGAGTTTAGCCTAACAGTTATGGGATTACAACAGCTCCCAGGAGAGGAGATAGTCCTGTGGGAATGGAGTGTAGGAAAAACCCACCAAGGGTTAAGCTGAATGACGTCCAAGGAAAAAAGCTTGGACTAGCATTTCTATATAGTGTTGTTTTAAACACAAATGCTAATAAATACAATAGACTGTGGAAAACATGTGGGCATGTGTGAGGGAATTATGTTTATTATCTGAATGAACTTCAGTCTGCATGCAATTCTTTGAACATAAATAAATGTTTGCTGAAATTACTAAGGCATGAGCGCTATTTTCTGGATCATCTTCCTGAACTATTAAGCCAAAGTTAATATGCAGATAGGATGAAAATGCCTAGATTGTGTTATTCAGTGTAGCAACTGCCTATAACTGAGTCATGTTAAGCTTTTGGTACTTTTATTCTTGGTCTCCAAGGCTGATAGGATCAAGGCAGCACCTCAGTCAACAAGTAATGGCCAATGTTGTTTTCCACCACACGAAAATAGAGCGGTCAGGAGACACTTCTTTTTCCTGTCATCAGCAAATACTGCACAGGTTAGTTCACACTCCAGTAAGAATTCTGTCCTATCACAGCACACACAGATTTCTATACAAAGATAAATTGTTCTTGAGCTATATAAATCAGATTTCCATTTCTTTCATGCTATCACTTAAAATTATGGAGGTGGAGAAGAGCTGGATTAAAACTGTCCAGTCCCAGGGGTGTCTCATTGGCACCAGGGAGCTTCAACCTTGAACAATGCAGAGTTCAACAGAAAATGCATACAAGATAACTAAATACAAATAATATACCCAATAATAATTGGATAATATGCAGATAATATAATCAAAATTTGGGGGTGTGGAAACAGTTTAGAGAGTTGCAATAACATAAATTAAACAATTGCAAATTATTTTAAACAAAACCAAATGATTTTCAGATGAGAGGTTTTGCCAGCTGACCAGGCTGCTACAGTCACGGAGAGGAGACTATCACAGGGAGCAGTGTGGAAAGAATTGCCTCTGACGCTCTGGCTACACTCTATGAAAGAACAAATATGTGAACCTAATCCAAAGTCAATAGGAAAATGGGAGAGTAAAGTCTAGCTTGCAAAACTGAAACAGAAGATACCTACAGAAAAATATCTCTAACATATGCTGGGTAGAGCTTTCCAGAGGAGTACAAACCTTAGAAAAGTCAAGGGATGACATCACTGAAAAAAGCAAAAAGGAAGGCTTTTCATTCTCTGGCAGCTTTAGAAGCCCAGTAAGAGGTGGACACCTGTGTTTTCTCTCTCCTGTTTTGTTTGTTTGTTTGCGGTTGGGTTTTTTTGTTGTTCTGTTTGTTTTTTTCTGAGTTGAACTAACATTTTCTGCAGTCTGAATCAAAAGCTTTGAATTGCAAGATGAAGATCATAGGAGACATTCTGACTGTTGTTTTCATAGTACAGGTGAATAGTTGTGCAGGTTCCCAGGACCTAACTCCCAGTCTGGCAAAGATGTTCCTTGTGAAAGTTGTTCTCTTTCCCATGGGAAATTCTCATGAGAATTCAAGGAAATTCAAACTCTAACAGAAAATAAGAGGAAAACAAAAGCCCTCAACCATTCTTTCTTCCATTCCAGAACTCCCTAAATATCTAAATTTGAAGTGTTTTTAAAGCCATAGCAGAGCCAAAGACATTCATTTTGGAAACCCCTGTGTAGTCAAGGGAAAAAGGAAATGAAACACAGTAAAGGAAGGAGATGCAGAAAGACAACAAGGTTCAGTAAAGAACCTATCAATCACCAGCTAGCACTGCGGCATCCTGTGCATTGACAGCTACTAAAGACATCAGCTTTTTTAAACCAAAGTGAGAGAAACCAAGGAAGGGTTAAAAACTAAATAGAGAAATGAGAAGGAAAGAAGAGTTCTCAAATGCCAGGAACTTTCCTTCCAAAAAAGAAATAAGGTAGATATGGAGGAATCTTGTACTACAAAAACTGAGAAAGCAAAGGGGTTTTATGGCCAGATATCAAGCAACATATGTGGTAAATTGGTTACGCATGAGGGAGTCCCTCAGAAACTAAGTCAGTTCTCAGATTTAACCCAAGAGTAAATTTTGAACCCCGGTATTTTTAGCAGTCTGGCGTTTGCTGTTCTAGCAACGATGTGCCTATAGTTCTGACAGCAATTCATACTGCAAATACTCCCTGCATTAAGAATCCTGTCAGAATTACTGACCATAGTGGAAACATCATGCCTAATGCTGCATTGTTGCACTTCGTTATGCCACTCTTGCTTTTTGTATGGAGGTTTGGGGTGGACACGCAGTGCAGAGATATTATCTTCTCAAAGAAGAAATGAAAACCCCCTGCACTTCACATACTCTGAAAAGCCTAGCAAAACGTAATGCGTGAGGATATGGCTTTCCTTTGATCTGACCATGAAACCAGCAGATCTGTTTGAGCCACTGTTGTATCCTGCCTTAACCAGGCAGATAAGTCCTTGGTCCTGCAGTCCTCTGGCTCTGAGCTTCTCAGCACCATCCTGTCTTTCCTCTGCAACTTGTCTTCTGCCATCCAGCACATGTCAGGGGAGTAAAAGATGAAATCTCTCGGAGCTGTCATGCAAAGGGTACATGGACACTGCTAAAATGTTTTTTAGCTAAATAAATAAATAATAAATAAAACCCTTGGGCAGGAACATATTGTAAGCAGTGGATTTTTAATCCCCCACCCCCCTATTATTTTCAGAGTCACTTTCTGGCACAGGAGTAGTCTATTAGAAGGATCCTGCTAAAGTTGCTGCCTTTGGGAGAAGTTACTAACAGCACCCAACTGCAGCAAAAGCTGAGGCCTGCCCCCAGCTGTATGACTTCCACCATGCATATTTGCCCATACAGTTCAGCGTATGACTCCCTCTCCACTGGTTTGTGACAGCAAACCAACTCCTCTTCCTTTGTTATTACGCCTTTCACATAGTTCTCCACACTCCTCTAGTCCATTCCTATGGGGCTTCATAAGAGAAAAATACATGACCTCTTGCTACTGCAATAAATCCTTCTCAGCAGGTCTGACTTTAGCCTTTTAAAGCTTCTCTATCTGATCGTGTCATCAAGCCTCTTCCTTATCAGTCTGTTTCATTCAACTTTTTACTTCTTCCCAGCCTCACTTCTGCACCCAGCCACTTAGAGCCTTCCTTTCCTCCTTTGAGCTGTGCCAATGACCAGGAAGGAAAGCTGGCAAGCGAGTGTGCAACCACCGCAAGGCAGGAAGAAAGCAACAATGGAGATGAAATCCACCCATCCAGCTAAGTTACAAAACCATATTGTTAACCATCCTGGCTCCCTGACCCTATTTAAGTTCCCTTATGAGGAAAGAATAAACTAACTATTTCCATCCCTGGTGAGGAAGGAAGAGAGAGATATGATTGTTGTTCTGACACTTGGGAAGTGCTCAGATACAATGGCAATGAGTGCTAATACAAGATCCTAGGCAGGCAGATTAGGATATTCTCCAAAAATTGTTTCACTGTAAGAGAGAGATATGCCAGCCCATCAATGAGCTCTGGTCGGGGGCACAAGAGTATTTGTATGAGCTGAAGGAAGAAGCATGTAATTTGTATGTTAAAGTTTCACTGCTAGCTTTGAGAGCTTCGCTCCTTCCATTCATCCAGTCATTCAACTTATTTCTTAAAATTTCATGCAACTTAGAAGGCTTGAATGCTTGTGCTAGTTTGTGACACCCTAAAACACAAAACTGCAAAGCCTTTTCTGACATGCCAGCCTGTGAGAGCACTGACATGTGAGAAAGTGTTCAGTCTATAGATGCTCTTTCTGAGTTTCTATGCAGATTTCACTCACTGTCTTTGAGAATTTAAACAGATAATGTCTGGCAGTTCAACTCAGACATCCAGGCCCTTTTTGCCTTTTTTTTTTTCTATTTTTTTTTGGTGTAAGTGACAATGGTCGTTTTAAGGTTTTGTTTAGGTTTTTTTTTTTTTCAATTAAGAAACAAACTTGGAAGTTACAGTCAGAGCTAATGAACTTTAATGGACCTCTGCTGAGGTCTCTAAGCCTGCATATTAGGAAAGAAGAAGAAGACAATTAACCAGTTTATTTGTAATCCAGTCACTGCTCAATGGAGTTACTGCTTAAAATATGACAATGAAACAAAACAATGCATCATTTTTCATTTTTTATATGCAGACTCCTACAAATTTTAAACAGAAGAGATGCCAGCCTCCATAAGGCAAATAAAAGGCTGCCAACAGGGAGTTTGTTCTTCTTAGTTACCTTTTATACTCTTAGAAGTAGACCTGCAGGTCCCAGAATCACAGTGTCACAGAGTATGTTGAGCTGAAAGGGACCCACAAGGATCATTGAGTCCAACCCTTAGCCCTGCACAGGACCATCCCCAAGAGTCACACCACAAGCCTGGGAGTATCATCCAAATGCTTTTTGAACTCCATCAGGCTCGGTGCTGTGACCACTGCCCTGGGGAGCCTCTTCAGTGCCCAACCACCCCCTGGGTGAAGAACCTTTTTCCAATATCCACCCTACACCTCCCCAACAGAACTTTAGGCCATTCCCTCAGGTCCTGTCACTGGTCAACCAGTATGAGAAAATCTCTCCAAGAAATCCACCAAAAACAGATTAAAAAATAATTTCTTTTTGAAGTATTAATATATTTTCACTACCAAGTAGAAACCACTATGCAAATTTGAACAACACACAAGAAACAGTGCTGGTATAACAGACCTTTAAAAAGAAACTTCTATTTATAGCACTACTGGCAAGGGATTCTTGTGTCTTGGGTTTTCTTTTTTTTTTATAAAGCTGACAGTATTTTCACTAAAGTTTCAAATACGAACCTTAGACAAAGTCAGATGGGGAGTGTGGATGAAAAGTGACAACAAAATTTTCTAGGGTTTTGATTGGTGTATTTTTAAGTATTCTACACTCTCCTAAGTGATATTGGATTCAACTATGAGAAAGTCACAGGACCTGAACCCATACTTTTTATAGAATATGTATTCAGTTGCTCCTTTTGGCAATATTCTCCTGCTGAGAACACACAATCTATACTATTTCAGTAAGTAGAACTGCTACCTTTTGGCTTCAGATCATCCTAGAAGTTTAAAATGTTTTGCTTTCTTTCATATATACATTCTTTTCTTACGTACTGAGGGGCAGAAGACGATCCTGCAGTATCATCTCATTTTACCGCTACTTAGCACTCTAAAATATCAGGTATACTTGCAGAGTCTGTCCTTCACCTTCTCCCCTCTGTATTAGACCTCATAGAAAATGGTCAAATAACATATTTCAAGCTATGTATCAGTTTTGGCCTTTGGTCATAGATGCCAACTATACACTATAGTTATATATATATATAGTCATTAGTTATATAGTATATCAACTATATGTGTGAAATTATGTTGATGCAAAACCAAAAGTTACTGTATTGATCATAACTAGGTGGCCCTTCATAACCTTTCTGTTAAGTCCAGAGGAAGATTCTTCTATGAAGGGAAAAAAAAAAAAAAAAACAGGAAAATAAAAAAAGAAGAAAAAGATACTTAAAGCAATCCTTAGTATTAGAAAGAGAGCATCAAAGCTGACTAACCTAAATAGCATCAATCAACTATCTTTATTCTTACTAACAAAAATAAGAGCCTCCAGGCTGTTCTAAAACCAAAGCTGTTACTTTGCCAATATTTTCCTTACTCTGCTAGACAGCCCACAGTATTATTGAGTTTGAATCTGTTTTTTCATGGTGTTCCCAGGAACTGAGCATGAGGGCTTATGCCAATCTGTCTTTTCCTGATCTCTCTTTCCAGGCAGGCTGGCCAAGCAATACAGAAGAGATGGCACCATATCTCCATGTTTGTGCCCAGACAGCCAGGGCAATTAGAGCTAGCTTTAGGGTCTGCTTTAGTTCGCAGAGCTCTGTTGGCATTCCTGTAAGTGAAATTGGGCTAGTTTATACACCTATCATCTATGATGTCTAAAGTTTAAAAATGTGCTCATTTAGTAAACCAGCAGTTGTGTAAAGGGCTTCCAAAAATACAAAGGAAAAAAAATAAAAGAAGAAAAGAAAAAAAGGAAACAACACAGCTATTTTGGTGTTTCATCTTTGTTCACAGTTTGCAAATAAAAGCCTAGACTGGTTGCTACTATAAAAGCAAACAGACGGTTGAGTAAATATTTTGTGTTTTCCATCCTGGGATACATAACTTCCTTTTTATCAGTGCATATTACTGATTGCTAAGTAGTATCAGTTGTGCAGACACAAACATTACCTATTGGTGAAGCATTTAGTCTTGACGGCATTATGTTTGGGGTTTTTTCCCTTTTTCCTATTTTCTTTTCTCTTCACTTAAGCAGCTTTTCTCCTCTGAAGATCACTAGATCACCAGATAGCAATCCACTCCTAAGCATAGTCAAAAGATGCCCTAGATAAAAGATTTGGGTTATGATTCACAATGCTTGCAATGAATATACTATTCAGGACATTCTTCACTGATACCATGGCATTGCATATTCATTTGCCACATGGATATATGATGAATATAATGATTTTTAGAATAATACTGAAAGGTGTTTCTTATTTAGCTATCATTCAAAATAAAATAAATCTACAACAAAATTAACATCAAAGTTGGAAAATTCAGAATTGTGAATATATTGGTCTGTTGGGTGCTGCTCCAGGAAGGCTAAGAAATGATCCAGAGAAGTACAATATTCAGTACTGAACTTCACTAGCAAAACCATAGCCCCGTATTATTAACAATCTTTCCAGGGCAGAGTAGAAGAGAAGCTAGACCAGAGCATGGCACTGAGGAGGTCTAGGCCTGGGTCTAAAAGCAAATTGAGAAAGAAAGGATGCCGCTCAACAAATGAAAGACAACCTGCATGGCTCACACAAAAAGGGCAGCAACAAAGGTAGACACAGACGGGCCAGACATTTTTAAACACTGACTCATAAAACAGGTAAGGTGTGAACAAATGAATCTTCTGATCATTGCCATACTGGCTCCAGTGGTCCCAACCACTCAACTTTAATATGGTCTGTGGTAGAGCACAAGTTACAGGTACTGATTCAGTCTCCCTGGCACACAAGCCAAAGCACCCACAGGAACGGCAGTAAGAAGGTAATTATTTATTATTTCATGCACATGTACAAATGGTTTGCCAGTTCAATGCAGGGGAAGAAATGTAATGGTGACATATCAGTCAGGCACTCTGAGTAATGGTTAATATAAGTTTGCATTCAGTCACATAATTTATTAAAATATAGTACAAGATGCATCATTATTAAAGTGTTTATTGAATCTGCATTAGAACTGCAAAGATCATTTGTGTAAGACATAGAAGTCATTTAGATACAGACTCTTACCTAATTGGACAGGAGAATATATATATTTAAATTAAAGATTGTAACTATAACTTTGGACTTTCTTTTCCATTACAAAAGCAAAATAACATCTTTGCTCTGCAAATGAATTCTTATAAATCTCGAATCATTCCAAGTGATTCCACAAATCACCTTGGGATGACATGCTGTAGCAATAACCAGAAACAAAGGGAATGTCACAGAGACAGAAAAGTCACTACAGTCTTTTCCTTAACTCACAATCAGAATTTTAGCAAGGAGATTTTACAATTCATCAGTACTTCTTTCTAGACTACAGACAGCTGATCAGATCTGTGGTACTGTTTTTCAGAGCTTTTTTTTTATTATTATTTTTAAACAATTACATAGCGATATGAAACTATAATGTTTTAAAAACATAGTAAAGACTTAAAACATATTTTGATGAAAATGTACTAATGTGCCTTCAAGATTTAATTACTGACACTTCATTAAAAAATGTCAAGAGACCAAAGACAGGTTAGTTAGTGGCATATTGATGGTTGCAAGTACAACCTCAAAACCCAGAAGATTTAAACTGGACTTATCATGGAAATTAATGATTTACCTTTATTTTCCTTTAGTCACACCTCAAGAATAAACAGCTCATTGTCCCCTGCCTTTTTAAAAGCATCGAGATATCACAACATGGCTCCTAAACCCATGGCTCCTACAGTTATAAGAGGCAAGTAGGAACTCAAAAAGTAAGCAAGAAGTAGTACTCAAAAACTTTGAGGGTGGTTTATACAGTAGAAGAGTGGTGCAAACAGGAACATTTAGGTCAGTTTTAATAAAAACTATGCTTTTGTTACACATCATACAGTAGACTGAGGAATAGCACAAATAAGAAACTATTAATACATTATTTTTTTACAGTTTTAGTAGAAATTATTAGGCCATGATTGAAAAAATGTAGCAAATACAGATATTTCATAGAATCATAAAATGGCCTGGGTTGGAAGTGCTTAAAGATCATCTAGTTCCAACCTGTGAACCATGCGCAAGGACAGCTTTCTCCAGGTTTGACCAGGTTGCTCAAAGCCCCTTCCAACCTCGCCTTGAACACTTCAGGCATCTACAGCCTCTCTGAGCAACCCATTCCAGTGCCTCCCCACCCTCACAGTAAGGAATATCTTCCTAGTATCTAATCTAAACCTGCCCTCTTTCGGTTCAATGGCATTTCCCCTCGTCTTATTGCTATATACCCTTGTAAAAACTCCCCCTCCAGCTCTCTTGCAGGCCCCCTTTAGGTACTGAAAGGCTGTAATGAGGTCACCCCAGAGCCTTCCCTTCTCCAGGCTGAACAACCCCAACACTCTCAGTCTTTCCTGGGCCTTTTCTTTCCTATGTAAAAACTTTTTGCAGCCTTTTCTTTCCTATTTTAAAGAGATCAAGTTGTGAAGTTGTAGGAATTGCGATTGAGAGAGAAGTAAAGCCAATAAAAAGATCCTAGATATCCTACCAACTAAATATTACCAATTATTACACAAAAGATTACATATAGTGATGATAGTAACAGAAATATTTTAGAAGAGTGATTCTAAAATGTGAACTTAGAAAGAAGTATGACAGGTATTAAAATTTATATGAAACTTGGTACTTAATTTCAGAAAAAAATCCCATCCAAATTCAGATGAACCAAGGCCAACTAATAAAAAGTGAAAGTATTAAGCTCTGAAAATACACAATTGTACAGATGTGTAACATGTATTTTTATGCTTTTATATTGTATCTATTTCATTAGCTATAAGGTTTGCATAAAAATCTTTGCAGTGTTTTTGATTATGTGAGTTCCTTCAGATCCCCTGCAGCAGCATTAAATTTTAACTATTTCTTGTTACTCATCTAAAGAGATGTTGGCCTAACTAACATTGGTAATTGATTATAATTAACATGACACAGCGTAGTTAAAATGACACTGGCACTGATGCTGGCTCCAAAGAGTTACTCAAAAACTGAACACAACACGAGTGATGGATAGGATTTTCTACGCCATTTGTTCCATTTTATTATTTTCCTGTTGTGAACCAGTTCACTTAAAATATGCAAGATGCCTAATGGAAGAACAACTTTACAGGCAACGGTATCACAGGACTCGGGAGAGAGTCGTGATACACTCTGTAAGATGTGGCGCGTATTCCCAGTACGAGAAACAACTTGGGGACACAACGTAATGGGGAGAGAAGAGAGCACCAAAGGAGAGATGAAGCAAGAGAACTTGCAAAAACTGAACACTAACTGAAATCATCGTTTGGAGGGAGTTCAAAGCATGTCATGAGACTCTGCAGACACCACCATCTGCCACATACTTCTAAAGATTTGAACTCTCAAGGGGCTACTTCCTGCAAGACATGAACATCTTCACGGAAGAGATTATAGATACATCATGAACTATCTCATTCTGAGTATTTTTCATGATAAACCTGCCAAGTGCATTAAATTTGCATAAAAGGATGTGGTCCCTTCTAATAAGCCACCTATTTCTTGATTTCTCAATGACAAAAACTGAATTGAAACACATTTAGCAAGAGTGCTCCAACTAATCATTGGGCAAACAATCCTTCACAGAATTGCCACACTCATCTAGCTCTGAGATTTTGTAAATGTGCTTTTTCATTCAGAGTATAAGTTTAGGTTGCCAGCTATTACAACAGAATGCATCTCTCTAAATGAATAAGAAATATCACTCTCAACTTGTAAAACAATAAATCTCTCTTACAACGCCACTTCAAAGGGGGAAAACACACAGCACTGGTATTTGGAATGATAATCAGTGGTGAAATCATCTGTATTCGTTGCAGTTCCCTGTATCAGCAATGGAGGTTCTGGGTGAAAATTTAAAAAATTTCAGTTTTCTTTAAGGTTTTATGCTGACGTAGCTAGCATTTTCATGTGTATGTTGGGACAAAACCCAAAGGGAAATCCTGAAGGGTATTCAAATCTGTGCAATCTAGTTAACATTTGTTGATAAATAATACATTAGCTTTCCACTGAGTCATTACTTCAGTATAGGTTTTTAGATATATCCTAGGCAAGCTTCAAATGTCGCTCATCAAGGTAATACAAGTTAAGTAGGTACATCATCTTCACTACAGGATACTATCCAACCTTGAACTTTGATGTCGGGTCACAACAAATTTCAAAATGTCCTTTTAAAGACACTGTATGCTGCACCAGCAAACCCTTCTGCTTTTACTGTTCCCTCTGGGTTAGTAATGTCTATAAAAATGGTATTTAAACATTCGCCTGTTCATGGTCAGTCAGACTGCTATATTTGCTGGAAAGTCACTTCTGAAAACCTTTCCCTTCCTAAAGCTAACTTTCACTATTTACTGTATCATACTCCTATTTTCCTGAATCCAAAAGTAAAGAAGGGAAAATTCCGGTAAAACTCACTAAGGGAAGCATACCTTGAATGCACCTGTTCTCTGAAAGTGTGCATCGTTTTTCCTTCCTCTTCCCTGAAATGTCACGGTTTCCCATTAATTATTTTCAGAAATTGTGTTCAGACTCTTCAGTGAAATCAGCAAGCCACTGACAAAATCCCAAATATATTTTACAAGAGGGTGTCTGTGGGATGGGAGAGGCTCAGTCACTACCTGGTACTGACCACCTCTTTCCACCATGCACTATAAATAGGATTTACAATCTTCCTCCAAAATCCCTGTAATATTCCAGCTTAGTGTCTGAGATCTCCCGCTCTCTAGTGACTGGTCCCAGTGAGAAGAGCATACGGTTACTGATGGCTCACTGGAGCCCTTCCTGCAGCTCCTGCTGCCGGCCCTGAGAATGCCAGGCACTGCGTGCAGCCATCCAGGAGCCTGTGGTCCGGCAGCGCTGCCACACTGCGGGCTGCCCTCTGCCAGCACCTGCTTAACGCGAGCAGCCTACGCAACCCTTCAGCTTAGCAACTAAATGTATTGGCTGCGGGAGGAGCAAGGCAGAGAGGAGTATTTACAAAGCATCAACAAGAGCCTGCAGCCCCAAGCAGTTCAGCCCCAACACAGCACTTGCCTCGTTCAGGCTTGGGTGCTGCCATTGAGGGGCAGGGCTGTCCCATGGAAAACCTGACTGCATTCCTGCTTAGGCCTTTCCTTATTTGACCTCTGAAAAAGCCCAGTAGCCACAGTGCCTGCGGTGCTTCTGTCAGTCTTTAACAATATGTTTAGGATCTCCCAGGTACTGTGGTGACTGAGCACCTCAGAGGATGTGACCCCCGTCCCGTGCCCCGTTCCTCCACAGGCTCCAGAGGAACACAGCAGGGCAGAGGATCAGATTTAACAGAGTTTGTGGCCTCCCAACCAGGCCTGGGCCCCTGGTCTAACAGCTTCTTCCTCCTTCAAGAATATGACATGATTAAAAAGGCAAGCCAACAACCAAAAACAGCGTCCTTTGATGAGGGTGCAGGGGAGCATTTGGCAGCGTGGTAGTGAGAAAACTTCAGGCCGTCACTAACACTGAAGACAGCAACAAGGTTGTACCTCAAATGCACAACATACAGAAAGCAGATAAATCCAGTGATGAAGCATTTTCTGCAAGAAGCCATGAGAGAATTGAAGAGTCTTATCTTTGGGAAGAACTTGGTCAAGTCTTTCTGTCACCACAACAAATAGATAAACCCACGTTCACCACAGTCATTGCCTCTCTTGCAATTTCCCTGCAATTACATGGTGGGGTCCCAGCTTTCCAGCCCAAATCACTTTACTATGCAACTGTTTGTGTTGTGAGAGCTTTCTTTAATGGATTCATGCTCAAAGCATAAAAGCCAAGCAGCCATACACATTTCAATATTTAAAAGCATGAATAAAAATCTTAATAGATCCCAGATGTTTCATTTCCTCCAGCCCTTGTCAGTGATTGAGTTGGTGCTGATGTAGATGATTTCTTAAGATCAGTGGTCAGTTTGATGCTGAAAAAGGTTTAGATGTCTTGGAATTTCAAATGCAATTCCTAGGAATAAATAAATCATTAAATAGATGCAAGGGAGACAACTATGAATGCAAGCAGCTGTTATTTTGTAAACTTCTTTTATGGCCTGAAATGCACCCACAGGTTTTAAGTGCAACTGAGTGCAAAACAGACTGTAACATTTTGTCAAGATATATAAAACCTTGTAGACATAATTATTTCAATCTCATTTTCTTAGCAAAAGAACTCAAAGGTTCATACAAATAACAAACTGAAGGAATCCATACTTTATATGGTTCTGGTGCTGTTGAAGCTAATGAAGAATTTGCTATTTATTTAAGCAGAACTCAGATTTGCTAGCTGCATTCATTTGTCACTTATTAAAGCAGCAAGTTATCATTTACCATACCAAGCAAATAAAGCACTATACAGAAAGCATGTCCACAAAAACAAGCTGCTGGGCCCAGTAACTCAGATCATGCTGCCAAGCACACAAGTTTGCAAGTGTAATGAGTGGCTCGATTCTCTCACTCTTATTTTTACTGGGAGAAGTTCTTAGTCTCCTAAATGAAAACAAACAGGGGGGCAGGGGTTGAAGCTCATATTTAGCTTGCACAGACCCATGATGTGCACACTTGACGTCATAAAAATGCTGTAAGTCTGCCAGGTCACAGCCACAAACCCTACATGCTGCCAGTTGAAGGCTGAGCAGACACTAAAAGGCTATGAATTTAATTTAATCATCTTCTTTCTCCTTCCTGGAAAAGCAGTAGAAGCTAGCAGCTGCTTCAGAAAAATGTTGAAAAATAGTAAGGATGAATGTCCAGGATTTGATTTTGATCAGTATTAGAATAAACCTAATAACAAATCTTGTAAAATTCATTTTTTATTAATACAGCTAACAATGTAGGCTTTGGAGCCCACTTTCAAGTAGCGTGGATAAGCTCAACTAAATGATGCACTTCATACAGCCTGTCAGATCTACCTGCTACTCTGCCAATTTATGGGCCATACATTTCTCTCCAGCTAAATTTCTGATTGAGAAAAAATTCACACACTGTCTGTTATTTGTTTTGCTACACAATAGTCCTTAATAATGAGTGCTGCTTGCTTTTAACCATGCTTTCTATTATACCTTTGGCATTTTGTGAAATGGTAAGTGCAAACATAACATAAGCCCCTGAACATCAAGTTTTATCACAGAGCCAACTATGGACAACACTGAAAAGCTGAATATGCTGTCCTAGTCCTTTTACAGTGATTCGAATTCATCTCTAAAAACTAAGTCACCTAAAATTGGTAAGCCCATTAGAATAGATAAGTTCCACAAAAACAAGTTTTTGCTACACAAGCTTCAGCATCTTCATCTAGCGCCTTCATACACAATGCCAAATACTCATCTATTTGATGTAAACAGGAAATCTTTGCATGGGATGGGGAGCTGCTGTTACAAGATCGGGTTGAAAGAAACTTAGGAAGCTTGTGATAGCGAAAAATATTTTTTTAAGATTTTTTTTTTTTTAATCACCACAGCACCACTAGCCCACAAACTACGTTATTCGCAACTGTGCATCTGTGTGCCATCAATCTCTAAGGAAGGGAAAGACTGCTGGGCTGAACTCTCAATTTATGTTTCTCAGTTGACTCTTATAATCACACTCAGTGTTCTCAAGCTTAATGCAGCTATTCTGGCAACAAAATTTGCACATCAGGTGGGTTTATCCAAGTTCCCATGGTCCTAATAGTTTCATATACTTCCTAATAATCTTGAAAATTATATAGGTGTTTCTAAAAAGCCACCTTCAGCAAAATTGGGAGAGTTCTTTCCTCTCAACAGGAAAAATGTTGTAGTAAAGTAGCTAGTATATGCCTATAAAAATGGTGAGAAAAAAAGCTATTGAAAAAATCCACCTTTTTTTGATACTGTCTTTACATGTGGTGTTAAACAATGCTAAGGGAATTCTGGAGTCCACAGGTGATGAAAGGTGCCAAAATAGCACGGACACAGAGCAGGATCCACTGACAAGGATCCCTTGGTCCTGCAACACTGCGATCCAGGCAAGGCATTAATATTCATATTCTAGACCATGATTAGAAGGCTGTAGCTCTGTGCAAGGGTGGGCCTAACCCAGCAGAGGTGCAGCGAACTGCTTCGCTGCCTTATTGAAATTCAGTCCATCTAATTGATATTGCAGAAGGCAGTAGCATAATGAAACAGAGCAGAGATCATTTCAGCAGTTTTATCAATCTATGCTCTCCTGCTCCTGACCAATATATAACCCCACACAGGACTTCACTCTTTCCAACTTCAAGCAGTCCTAGGAACGATTTAAGTTTCTGTAATATGGTAACCATTAAGATATTGCTATTAGATCACCCTTCAGAAATGTACCAAGACTGTGACTACCTCCATTTTTATAACACCAAAAATGTATTGGCTTTGCTTAAGGTAGCCTAGTTTCTTTCAAAATGACAATTTAAGCAGCACCTTTTCCTCATAACCAAAATAAAATATCTATAACTACCTCATTTATTTGCAAGCAAATACAGGTAACATCTATTAAAAAGCAAAATCCATTAGACTCTAAGTAGTTTTGGTACTGTAAGTAGTCTCCAAAAGGCAACAGATGTGGGGACGGGGGAGGGGGAAGTTGATTTTGTCTTTTTAATATTCAAAGTGGGTCTGTTCTCACTGGCTAATTAAATTACTAGAGTGCAAACAATAAAAGAAAAAATAAGTGTTGCCTTTCTTCCCTAGAACAACCTCTCTGATTCATCTCTACTTATTACAAGAACTTATCACCAGACTTTACAATATTCCCTCCCCAAACTGTCATGAAATAAGATGCATATTCCACCACACCAGTTTCCATCAGAAAGAATATGCTTTTCCTGTGGAATTTAAGAGGTTTTTTCCACTATTAAGGAAAAATGGACTTGGAATGAGCTTCTTTGATTGACATGAAACTATTGAAGAATCACACTAAAAAAGCAATAGATTTAATAACAATATCAGATGTACAAATCAACCAGCAGGATGCTGCCCTAAAATGTATTTGTACTTGCTTGGCAGAGCCAGTAGGTTTGCACGGGTGTGCTGAATTTCTTGAGAAGTAATAAAATGTGTTAATAACATTAAACAGTCATCTTCCAAGAACTTAAGAGTATTATGGTATTTTCTAGTCAGATAATTCTTTGTAGTGTGTAAATATATGTAATATTAAAACATTTTGATTTATGAAATCAAAATTACAGTGGCATATTCATATTTGGTATTGAAAGTATTTTAAATACTATCTGTTTTTAGCCTTTAGTTAGTTACGATATACAGCACAATTAACAAAGTGCCACAGATACAGACGAGAACTCCACGGTGCTAGCACTGTACAAGAACAGAGAAGGTGCTCCCAGATCTAAAACCCTTATAATAAATATAAAGGTGCACACCATGAAGACAGGGTAGCACATGGGCATCAGTAACCACCAAACTTGAAGAGCATAAAGCTCAGCAAAGGATCAAAATACCTGTGCATGAAATAAGGCAGACTGCATGACCTGAGCCCTGCGCTGCCACCACCTCCCACACCATCAAGTTAAATTCAAGTTTGTGAATGTATGTCTATGTATTGTGTTTAAGTGACAGCACTGTGGCCATACCTGAAGATAAGGGACACAGACTTTAAGGACATAGAATAGAGGGATGCAAACGCCTTATATCATAAGGGAGCGTATTCAGCAATAAGTTGGCATTTGGCAACAGAAGACAATTATTTCAGTCCAATTGTTGCTAAGTTCTTGAAAGCATCAGAACCAAAGAAAATGGTAGAGGACATAATGCATGAGTTTACAGGCAACTCCTCTCAAATGCTCAGGATCATCATGGAAGAAAACACGGACATGCTTGTTTGAGATGTAAAAAGTGACAGCCGAGAGACTCGTGTCTGGTACTGTGAGGCTCTGAGCATTTGTAGATGCAGGGTTCCTTCTCAGCTGCATGCATCATTGGCCTAATTTAAGTTTACTGATAATTCTCAGCAAAATACAACTTTATTGTAATTAATGAATTATCCACAGTGGAAACACTGATCTATTTAACCCCAGATTTAGGGTTGTACTGAGTTACATGCCCATTGCCAAATGCTAGCTGCATCTTAGTTAAAGCTACTGTTAAGCTATCAATTAGATGTACTCAGCACCAAAAAGTACCTTGCACACTTCCAAGCATTTTTTTTGTTAACCAAATTAATGGTTGCAAACAAATATAATATTTACTCTGTTGTGCAGCCAAACCCAGTGTTTCTTTATGTAACCTGAATGATGAGCAAACACCAGAGCACTGTACATAATAGCAGCAAGTCAGACTTAGCAAAATGATGCCTCAACTTATTACACGTTGCAGTAAAATACATACTCCAAACAGAAATGAGCCTGCTAACACTTAATTTAACTGTATCTTGAAAACACATTTAAGTAACCCAGCAAAGATATTTCTGTTGATAGTTGCATGAAGGGACATTTGTCAATACCCATTAACCTCTGGCTTTTACCTGTAGTTTTCGAAAAGATGTTTGTGTTGCTTCATAAGCCACAAGGTGTCACAGTGGCTCAACTGGTAGGATTCTTGTCAGTCTAGACACGCAGGTTGTGGCTTCAGGTTACATACCAGTGCTAAACACCGCTCTGTACGAGGAAGTCTGTGCTACACCGTGCATTTAGAAGTGCAGCCCTTTGGATGCAACAATCAGTCAAGGCGTGACTCAGTTGCTTCAGGATGTTCTTGATGTGGGTGTTAAATAATCTTACAGCACAGTCAGGGAAGAGAGGTACTTAGTACACTGGCATCTTGACCAATCTTTTTACTTTGCATTATTAACCTTGCCAGTGTTAAGAGGTACAGAAAGGAGTTGAACTAATCATTCCCATCAACTAATAGATTTTATAAATTCCACTGTGTTCTACCCAGAGTTGCTATGAATTAATAACAATTTATTTGTATCCATTAATTATTCAAATTTAAGACATATTGTGGCTTGTCTTTGATAACAAGCAGTGTGTTGTAAGTATGTAATATTGTGATAAGACTATATGCTGTGATTGGACATATATTGGGTGTTATTGTTTGCATCCATGACTGGATGAATACAGATGGAGCTAGAGCTTAAAATGCCAGGAAGCTTACAAAATTTTTAGCATTTTTCTAATGTAACTGCATGCTAAGCAGCGTTCTGCCCCATGAAAAAATTATGCACGTGAATCATATTTACTGACTTGTAATTTTCCCACTGCAACCAGTTATTGTTATTAATTTGCTTTGCATTCATACACCAGTCAGTCCTCACCACAAAGCAACCAGGGATTCTTCTCTGGCGTATTTAATTTCTAAGTATCATGGTTCTATCTGGGAGATTTTGGAAGCACAAAACAGGAAACTGTCTCTCAGCTTAGCCCATATGAAATAAGCAAATTCTATAAAGAATGCTTAACTCATTGAAATTTACATTCTGCATTGTAAGAATAAAACTCCATTGATCAAAACATTCACATAAATGCATAAAGACCACAAACACAGCCAAAGCAAATTCGCTGTTAAACTCAAGTGAATTGTCACGGAAATTTTGCATGTAGTATTTGTTGCACTCAGGTAATGAACGTTTATCCAGTGTGTTGGCTTTTCATGTCCAATTATTCATGCCAACAGATTCATTAAAATGGGCCTATGCTTTTTAACATAATCAGCAGTGTGCATAGGTGTGGCCTTCAAAGAGTTATTACCACAGTTCACAGGCATACTGTTCGTAAATGCAAGCAGAACTCCAGTCAGTGCAAAACGCCAAGCTTCCCACAAAACATATGGTAATTTTTACTGTGCAAAATGGATACATACAATATATAATGCATAACTGCATCACGTTATATCTGAACTTCTAATTGCTTAAAATGATACTTCAAATCACATCAACAACATTATTACCTAATTACCCTAAGGGTTAACTGATACTCCAGTGATTTAAGTCTAGGTAGAAGTGATAGAGCTACTGCATTGCCTTCATCCACTGAAGTAAAAGGTATGGTTGCAAATGCAAATCTATAATCTATATTCTGTCAATGTTTTTAACGTCTTGGTATGGCGAAGAAGGGTGGAGAAATGCTGGCTAAGTACCAAAGGAAGGAGGGTCCCTGTGAAATGCTGAACAAGTATTATTTTCATTTATTGTAAGGGAACTATTTTATAGCAGTTCTTTTCCTTTCACACTGTTGTGATGCAAAATAGAGTAACATGGAAAAATTTTTGGTACTTAAAGTGGCTCCAGGAGTTATGGAAGATGGTGACACTGATCTGAAAAGGCAAGTTACTATCAGAATATGGGGGACAGAGTAAAACAGACAGCTGTAGGTCTTTCTCCACTGCCAAAGGACCCATCAGGACACTTTTATAAACTGCATGAAAAAAACATAGCATTCTAGAGGCAAGGCATTTCATATTCCCTTTTCCGAGATGTAAAATACTATACTGATTGCAAATCTAGAGGCAAAGCAGGTGTGATGCCTTCCTTGTCCATCACACCTTGAAGGATGTCTAGTCCACAGAAGATGGTTAGGAGCGCTGGTGCTGCTGACTGCCTTCCTAAGGGATGAAGTATGCTGAGGGTGCTACAGCTTAAACAGGAAAAAAAAATTAAAAGTTTCACTTTGATTACTTTCTTGTTTTCTGAGCATTTCCTCTCTCCATGTGCCTACTATATTTAAAGATTTAGAATATTTCTTTTTTTATAATGTGGTCATTAATAGCTCAGAAATCTCTCTGTAACCTGCTCTAGGACAGATGGCAGCTCTTTGTCTGATAAAATCTGCTAACAGCTGAGACAAAACTACACAACTGGAACAAAAATCACAGCAAGATACACGAAATACTTCAAATGCACAATGTGCTGTAAGTCATAATTTTCTCAATTTACTACTTTAGAAAATAAAAATGTGAAGAAACAAATGTTTGAAAGTCCAAAAGAAAAGTAAAAATAGTACACATGATGCAAGATTGCACATAATAATGCTCAAACAGGGACAGCTGTTTTTTTCCAGGTATTTAGTTTTTGAAGAATAAGCACAGTGGATCTACAATCCAGTCTATTCTTGGGTCTGCCTTAGCAGGGGTTTCCAAATATCATCACTTTTATACACACATAATGTTTCTTTTGCCCTCTGCAACAGATAAGATCATCCAACTAGCATGTGCAATTCTTTTGGATGCTCTAGTCTGCAGCTAGCAGTTCGGTAAAATTGATGGGATCTGGACAGATACTGAATCTGCTCTATGTGAGTAATCTGATGTCAAAACTATACCCAGAGGTTAGATTTCCCCTTTCCCTTTTTAAACACATATATAAATGAGGTTTCTGCTCAGCTAACTGGGCTTGGCAAGCTTAGAATCAGAGAAGATGGATATCAACAGGTACTGCAAATCACGTGTGACAGATATTACAGCAATGTTCCAATTTATTAGTCACTCCAAAGGATGAAAAGACCTAACTGTTTAGCTTGCAGGTGACCAGGCACTAGATTTCAAGTATATTTAGAAACCTACATAAAGTTGTGGCTTTACTGCATCAGTTTGGAGTTTGCGACTCCCCCCTGGCCAAGTATCTGAATGTGACTATGGACAACAGAGAAACCTTAGGGAGAAGTTCTAGTTTGCTACTTATATTTTGGCTGTTGTTATAGTAGTTCTGTTAATAAAGAAGTAGATTGCTATGTGCAAGTCTCATGCCTCAACCCAAAACAATGAGTCTATGATTCAAGTCTGTATGATGAGGATGGGGACACCCCTTGGACAGGAGTTGCAACACGGGTATGCCTTCTCGACCATGATGTAGAAACAGCAAGGTGGTGCCAAGGCAATCTAAGCCTCATGGAGAGAACAACAAAAATTTATGGCCTTTGCAAAGACTGTACACTACCAACACTCTTGAATCCTGAAGAGGCGATAGGCTTAGAAACACACCAAGCCCTACGTCATGTTTAGTTCTGCAAAGGTCTCATTTTTCTGGGGCAGTTGGTTTTTCACTAACCTCTTAAGGCATGAAAGTGCCAGAGTTGTTTCCAGAAGCATCAGCTGTTCCCGTACTGAGATTTAAGGTCCGCAGGTGGTTTTGGTTAATCTCGTTACCTTGGGAGTACCAACTGGACTACTGAGCTGAGATCAAACTTACAGGCTTTAGTTTAGCAGGGCATGGCTGTCCACCAAAATGTGATAGAAATGGAAACAGTTTTCTGACGGTAAAGTGCTTTCCCTCTGAAATTCTAACAGTAACCAAATACAGGAAGAACATATGGCAGAAAAGAAAGACACAAGCCTAGAAGATTTCAGCCAGGGGGTCGGGGACATTTGTTTCACTACTATTTTTGTCTAAGAAAGAAGACCACTGAGACCTGAGCAACAGGCCCTGCTCTATCAGAGTCTTTTTGGGAGACGAATCATCATCCAGTTTGGGACAACCTTGTTCCTGCCAGGATCACCCCTCTAAGGCATCAAGTAGTCCAGAAACACCTTTTGGAGAAGAGCACACAGTAAAACTGGGGATCTGTCCTGGCCTGTTTACACAGTACAGTGCAAGAAAGAAGGTGCTTCTTGGGCAGGAAGCAACTGAACAAAGTATCAGCATGATTGGAACGCCTGTTTACAGTAGATACGTAACTTCTGGCAAAGAGATACAAAATAATATTTGAAGTAAGGAGTCTGGCTAAAATATATTGCAAGGAGCTTACAAAGGAAGGGTATGAGTAGATTTCTAAACAAAGAAAGTGTATATACCAAAACCAAACTATTTTGCTTTTTTTATATGACCTTGCAATCCTACTGCAGGAAAAACTCCAGTTTAAATAAGAGCCCAGGACTGGGCTCTTGTTATGATCTCTGTTTTGTTCCTTCTCACTAACCAACGGCTTCTATTTTTGAGACTGGATCTGCATAGTAAATCTTGTTTACATCAGGGAAAGACTAGGTTTAAGGGGTGTTTTAAGTGGATTTATGGTTTAAAGAGTAAAGAATGAAAAAGAGAAAAGGAAGGGTTGAAAAGGTTTCTTTATAGAAAATCATCTAGTAAGCACAAGAGTGATTGTAGACGAGACCCATTTTTACACTATTGCACTGACTCTTTCTCTTCCCTCACCAGGCCCTACCCCCAAAAGCTCCCTGTTCCTTATGTGTGCAGTCTCCCTTCTATATTAGAAGTTTGTGCGGGGGAGGGGAGGGGTAAAACCAGCAAGACATCCCTGATTGTAAGCTAAGGATCAGCATGTAAAGGAAGTAGAGTCTTTTTTTCCTCCCCCGCCTCATAAGAATTGTTAGTTTGTAACAATTTTAATTGAAAGCAGCTGCAACTGAATCTTTTTAAGGGATAAAAAACTATATGAAAAAAAAGACAATCAGTAAAAAGAGCCTTGAATCCATTCTGAAGTCAGTGTCTGCCTAAAGGCATTCAAGGGTTTTCTTTTTAAACTGACCTTTTAGTTTCAGCAAAGCGTGGTTCATAAGTACTCTCAAAATACTTTACTCATTTTCCTAGAATTGCTAAGTATTAGTATATTCGTGGATAAAAGAGAATTTCCTCAAAAATACTTTGAGACAGAAGTTTATGTGTTTTCCCCTCAATGAAACAAACTCATTGGACAAACTCAGACTTATGTACACAATCTGTTTGCCATACTAAGTTGCTATGTGAGCAAATGTGATGTCACAACATAGATTTTTATGACTAATCTATTAAAAATGCATCAGGAAGAAGAAAATTATTTCATCAGATAGCAATGTGAGGAAGTAAAATAAGTGAATTCCATTAAACTGCAGAAAATTTGTTTTGCTTTGATTTGCTTTAAATATTTGGTTGCATATGAAAGTCTGTGTAAGCTTCCAGTTCATTTAGGAGCTTTTAAATAACCGTAACATCCTCTTTTATTTTCCTTTTCATTTTCTTTACATTTTCTTCCATCATGAAATCTCTACTTTGTTAAATTCACTATAGAGTTTAATATCATTTGATTCAGCTGATTGTCTTTAAAACAGATATGCTACTAATCAAGCTCTCTAGTCACCCTTAGAACACTGTTCTATTAGCCAGAGGGAAAGCTGTGTTTTGTATATAATGGTGATGTAAAGCATAATCTCTTGTAGTTACAGAAAGAGATACAGGTGAATTTAATGTATTGTGATACACAAAAGTTCTAACAATACAGGGGACTAAGTAAACAAGTGAAAGACTTGATACATTCCTTTGATTACTGACAATAAAGGAATGCCTCAAACTTTAAACTGTCAGCAACTCTAAGTGATCTATCCACAGCACACTGTAATGTTACTGAATAATTACATACAAGATATAATCACCTTTTGTTTTCTTTTAAGTGTGAGCAATTTCAAATGATTAAAAATTGGAACAGAAAGGGATTTACAACATCAAAGAGGAAAACTGCCTTTTTAAACATCAAGTTTTATGAAAAACAGAGAAAACATTTAAGCTAATTTACCTATGTTGTGTATTGCTACCTAGAACTTCAGAAACTGCTGATTATGCCACAACAGGATTGCTTTCTTGAAATGTAAAACTAACACAGATATAAAAATATTAAGATAAACTGAGTTTGAATGAATGGTAATGAAATCCTTAAAAACACACACAGAGCAAGGAAACAGCTGCATTTTGGTTAACCAGAAAGTTAATCAACTATGAGAGAAGTAAGCAAGATTTATCTTTATATCTGTCAGAGATTATTAAACATTTAAATATTCATTTTTCTTCTTTAAATCAGGACTGTTGATGCATTACAAAATGGCACTAGATGCTCACAAAGTATGATTAAGAAAGCATGTATTAATTTAGAAAAAAGTATTACCACATTAGATTTCTTTGAACAACTTTTAAGGAAGGTAAGGTGTTCCTGTACACTATTTAGTAACTCAGGCTCCCTAATTTACTTTAGATCACATAAGAATTAGCTAGGTGGTGGACTTTTGCCAGTACTTACATCATAAAACCACCCCCTGCCTGGGTGTGATTGGAATTCTTCGCCTAAGACTGACCCTGAATTTAAAAAGGCAGTTGTAGGTTCTGTCTAAGGAGCCCATAAAGTTATAAGAAGTTTGGAGAACAAAAGTTTGCACATCTAGCACAGGCTAAAGCTGCTAATTCTTTACTTTCAAGACTTCCATTTCTTCCTAAAGAAAACAAGAACAACAAAGATAGCTATGCTGCATCTAAATGACCTTTCTTTATCACTCTCTACTTAGTCTGCTTAATACACTGAGCACATCCTTCACACTGACTGTTATTCCCTTCCACCCAATGCTGACACAAACCGGAGTGGAAGCACTGGATTTCTCAGGAAGGGTCCCCAAGCACGGAGGCGTTTTGAGGACACTTCTACCTCCCCCAACATACCATCGACCCTGCTGCTGGGAGAGCAAGAGAAGAAATTACATTCCCCAATGGTGCTTCTATCAGCCCATTGGGGTTTTTTTGAATAATTTCTCACCTACCTGCAAGCTCTGGAGAGTTGTTACAGGAATTCACTACAGAGGCAAGCAGATAGATGGGAAAAAACAGATAGACATGACATACAGAAACTCCTTCCATAGGCTCTCCATCTATCCTCTGTACAACGTTATTAAATTATGGACATTTTGCTCTGCCTTGGAACTTCCACCATTGCAAGGGACAGCAGAGAATCTGACACTAAAGGATTATTAAGAACATTTTTATTTTGTAGGAAACCAGGAAAATCCCAAAGGCTTTCCATGGATATATTGGGGATAAGAGCTGTAGTTTCCCATTTTTTAATGCATCCCCACTTGGCACTTGGCTCTGTGCACAAGTTGGGTCCACGTGGAATCTGCCGGCTTACTACCCCCAGTCTTTTGGAGAGTTTCTTTGTAATTCCTTTCCCCTTAAGCTGCTTTGCCTGTGCTCACCTACCCCCTGGGGCTCACAGAGCACAAGCAGCCTCCTTCAGAGACCAATGCCTACATTATTCCAAAGACTGCCTGAAGAGAAACGTTCATGCAGTAAGGCTGTATCACCCACAGCACAAGCACATTCCTTCCATGACATACAGGGCTCTGGATTCAAAAAATTTAGAGCTAGCATGCTCCAGAGGCCTTCAGCTACCAACCCCAAACACGCTTAGAACTGCGTAGAAATAAAGTGAAACTTCCGACCTGCCCCACAAGCCAGCATGATTCTTTATAGGCTGTCTGCACCTAGTCACTCTAACTGTCCCAGGAAACTCGTTTTATATTTTTTTTTATTAAGGAGGTGTTTTAATTGGAGGATGAATGAGATGAACTGAACTTAGCTAAAAAACGTATTTCAATGAACAACAATGCTTACAGCACAGTGCTCAGAAATTCAAAAAAACAAACAAGTAAACAAACAAAAAAAAAAACAAACAAAGAAACCCCACAGAGAACCAGAATGTAAACAACGAACAATCACAAAACAAAAGAATTTTTACTCTGAGCAACTAAAAGAAGTGCTAGAGCATAAGGCCTTCATTAACTAAACACTGTCTGTCAAAGTAAACTGCTGCTGAAACCTATGGCAGTCCTAGCAAGGGAAGAGTAGGTTATTACTTTTTGCCCACAACGATCCATCTGAATGTGTGCAGCAAAAACTGCAATTAAATGCGCTGAAGTCTAACTCAGAACACCTCAGCAACGAAGGGGGAAGTTGTTTCACAAGTCCCTCACAAACTTTTCTAGTGCAACATTTGTACAGGAGCTACAATCAGAGACTTATCAATTATTAAAATTATTATAAGTGCTAAGATTAGGACCGACAGCTTTTAGAGCAGATTGTAATAAAACGCTGAAGAAATCACTCCATGATACATATTTGCTCTTTTCAGTTGAAAAAGTCTAGAAATTATTACATTAATATGTACAGGAATGCAAGGAACAGAGTTGCAAGACACTGGCAAATAAACAGTAGCAAACAACCCCACAAACCTCCTCATTCTATTTAAATGGCAGTGACGCTCCACAACCAACAACTTGGGGCAAAACTGACAAACAGTCGCTGTGATTCTGGGAGCAAAGATCTGCTTGGAGTTTTTAGCCAGCACAAAGTCTATTACCAAGTAGTCCCCAGCAATGTTTTAAGCCTGGAAGTGGTAACAGTGCTGGAAAAGCAGCTACCCTGTGGTGGTACCCAATCAGAAAGCAGGTCACATCTCGTTAGCTGTATCATATACATTAAACGTCACAGATTCTCCATAGCTAAGCTGACAATTCAGACATGTGTGTTTTATTTTATGATAACCTCATGTTATCTTAAAGAATCACAATACAACAACAGAGCAACACGAGATCTTTTCCCATGCTTCATGGCACGACTCCGGCAGATATTTGCCGCTATATAAAGCTGTTCACTATAATAGATTAATACTTTTTAAAAGTCTTTTCAGGGCACCACTAATACACTCCTACTAATGAAAAATTTCAGCAGCAAGAATGTTTGCTGCACAAACACAGACACATGGACAGAAATGCAGCCTGATTCAGTCCACACACTTTTCATGTCAACAAATTTTAAAAGTGTGCCTTATTTAACCATGTAAATAACAAGATGCAGCCTCTACTAATTGTTTTCTGTAAGTGACATAAGTATGTTCCCTTCCCATTCAGTATATTCCTTGTGGTGGCTGACATGGATTTTGAAGTCTGGGTGTATACACCACTAACACATTATACAAAACATAACCAACAGTGAATGTAGTTTACATTATTGGGTACTTTTGACAGCTATGTGATAAAGTAGCGAACCGACCATCTCTCTTGCTAAAAGCAACAGCATTCTAAATGTAAACACAAATTTCTCGTCGGCTGTCCCAAACGTGTTCTTTAAGAGTAGCCTAGGAATAAGTTTTTTAAACTCTGCTCCTGTTTTCAGTTATCATTCATTTTTAACGAGTTTGCAAAACAAAACCAGAGAAATGTTCGCCTCTTCCCCGAAACCTGCAACATTTCAGAAATAATTTTGTGCAAAAGCTGAAGCAATACCTTGCAATATTATAGCTGCAAATGCCAGCAGGACAGATCCTGAGCAAACAACACACTAAGGCAAAGAAATTTCCTGAGACCAGCGTTATAATCAATCCTGAAGTGCTGTCCTGTAATTTCATGATTTCAGCCTAAGCTGGTGTCTCCTCAAAGAGTTGCTCCGCGTAAAAACATAATGAGGGATTACCCAATTAAACTACTAAATTAATTAGGGTTGATGCCTGCCTATACTGTACTGTCTAGTGGGACGCTTCAGCTGGAATTCGGGCTGAAACCTACCACGGTCCATGCACAGGAAAACAAGGCTGGGGGACTTACCTCCGTCCGCGACTGCAGCCTCTTGTTCATTTCATATATTCGGTACTCTGGTTGCACCATGTATGGTGTGTGTCTCCTATAAAATGGGCCAAAAGGAGAAGAATAGAAAGGGTCATGTGGTGTGCTGGACATCTTGCCTGCTTGCAGAGATTCAAGCTACACAGAGTATCATCAACATCCATACAGAGCACATGGGCTGTGTGTTCTTCACAGTACAAAGTAGCGGCGCGCACACACACACACACATCCAGGCTGCACGCACTGGCTGGGGACTGCTGTGGGAGCCCGCTCCGGCGGAGACGGGCGGGGGGGGAAGCGGGAGCGCACAGGCTCCAGACAGGGAGAGGGAGGCTGGATAGCTTCAGGCACCGCCGCTCGGTTTTAAAGCAGCAGTTTCTGGAGGGGTCATTTCCTGTCCGCGCCGCCGACTAGTTCAGAAACAGCGTTCCCCCCCGGGGGCAGCGGTGCGGGGCTGGAGCTCGTCGTGCCCCCGCACGGCCCCCCCGGAGCCGCCGCCGGGCTCCTTAGCATATAGGTGGTTTAAAAGCTGCCTGAGCCAATCACCCCGCGCCGGGAGCACGCTCGGGTAATGTCAGAAATGTGATTACTACAAAATACACAAACACAGGCCACGGCCATCCCGCCGCGGGCAGCCGGCGCTCCACCCGCGCCCGACGGCTCCCGCACCGCCCCGCGCTGCCCCGCACCGGGGGCCGCACCTCGGGGCACGGCGGGGTGGCCGGGCGGCCGCCACAAAGAAACAGCCCCCCGCACGCCGCACTCCACACAATGGAGAGCGCTCGGATGCGATGCCAGGCGCGGAAACCTCCCGCAAAACGGGGACGCACAAAGGGGCGGGTGGGAGAGCCGGACCCCCGGACAGCGGCGGGCAGTCCCCTTCTGCGGGGCTCGGAGCACACACATGGGCCATCGTAGAAGCGGCTGTCCGGCTTAGAGGCGGCGGCAGCTAGGTGGGAGAGTGGCCCCAGTTTCCAGGATCATTGCTGGGCATAAATCCAGTAGCGGTTAGAGAGCCTTGCCAGTGGGGGATATCTAACACTAGGGAGGGGGGGTCCGAGGGAGGAGAGCAGGGCAAGGGGAGTGCAGCCCCCTCCCTTTGGAGGTGAGGGATGAACTTTATCTGTTCAATCATAGTTGCAGGAAAGTGCTGGGAGCGGATACCACGTGAACGAAAAGTCCTCAAAATATAGAATAAACAAAATGGGCTCATCTGCTCCATGGGAAAGTGCAAGGTTTAGGAGGGGAGCCTTCAAATTACCTGTACGAAAAAGCCCTTGAAGCACAGCCTGTGTCCTTATACACAGCTGTAAAGTATCAGGCATTATTTACAGTACTGAATAAATGTAAAAACAACAATAAACAGTGCTGAATTAATCTCTCATGTAAATTCATTCAAGCAAATGGAACCACTCTAGGAACAGATTTAGTTAACTAATATGATTAAGAGAATAACAATCAGCTGCAGCCACAGTGGTTCTCAGTCAGGGCGCTCTGCATGAACACTGTGGGATCGCCCATTTCACAGATGGGGAAATCAAGGCACGTGCCATTACTTTTTCTAAATTTTTGTAATAATCCAAAAAAATATTTCAGCATGGTATGGTTTTACCCACTGCCATAGATGTAATTCAAATCTGACAATGTAGGAATATTTTAAGACATATTTGAAAAATTCCAGTTTTCACTGGCATTTGTCTATGTCTGGAAAATCTGACCTCTCTTTTCAGAATAAAATAATCTACTGACCACTGATCTGAATCACAATTTACCTTCGTCACACCAGTAGCTGTTTAGCAAAACTATTTCTATATGCTCTTATGGAATAACAGTTTCCATAAGAAGTGACGTATTGAGCTGCTTTTAGAGACTCCCCACAGCTTCTGTCACTAAACGCAGAGACAACAGATACTACATGGGAATTTCACTTCTCTCTTTAAGTGCACCCTAGCTAGATAGCAATATTATGGTGCTGTTCTGGTACCACTACTGGAGGTGCTGAGTTTAATAAATAGCATGTGCAACTTTTTGCTCAGTAGTGCTGCAGTGACTTGTGACAGTGCTCTGCCAAGGTTCACTGACCCCGTGAGAAGCCTGTAACGTGGCTCCGCACCTAGGAGAAAACTTCCCTGCGTGTACCTTGTATTCTAACAGATCCCAGCGGGTACCTTAAACCCTAAAACCAGAATGACCAGAAAAATTAGAGTTACAGCACTAATATACACAACTTTTATTACCAAAGTGTCATCTACTTAAATGTCAAAAAAAAAACCCCAATCAAGAGTCCACCTAGTTATGGATTTTACTTTCTTTGTAAAGCAAATGCAAAGTAAAACATATTTGCCTGCTCTTTGTAATTAAAATGGTGGAATTTTGCATAGTTTGAAAACTATTTCTGTTTTAAGGGCTTTTTGATTAAGCTAAAATTCACTGTTTCAAGAAGTTAAACATTGAAATTATATCAGTATTTTTCATTTTGGCTGCAGTGAGGGGAAAGGAAGAGGTTCCTTTAAATTAAAAAAAAAAAAAAAAAAGAAAAAAGGAGGGGGACAAACTTGGTGTAGTGAAAGTGAATGAGGAGGAATGAGCAGCAGGATTTTCTTTCATGATTGAGAACTGCAGATACTCCCCTCAACCCCCATGTAAGAGCTTCTGTGTACGGGTCTAGCACAAAGCAAAAATATGCAATGATATTTTAATAATTCCCATTGATTAACTGGCAAATTATCCAACACCTACAGCCCACCAGCAAGAACCAAGTCCCAGGGTAGGAGCCTGCTAATTACAGGCTCTGGCAGCTCTTCCAGTTGCCTGTTATCATCTAGACTGGTGTGATGCACAGAGCAGTAAAACAGAAGGCAGAATCAAAGGAACATAAAGTTACAGGGATCCTGACAGTGTCAGCTTGATTCCCACTTGGATCTGCCACCTTCAAAGTTTTGTGTGTGCTCTGGGGGTGTGGGTTAGGGGGCGTGTAGCCAGCCCCATTGCCTGGGCTGCCCTAAACCCCCACACCACTTGCTACTCCAAGCAGCTCAGGGGTCAAAGGCAAATATCTGGCCCAAGATTTAGTACAGTCAATAAATTCCTTATTCTGGAAATCGAGTGAGCAGAGGAAAAAGGAGGTAGAGGAAAACAAGAGAAAGAGACTAGTCTTCCCAAACCTGAAAATGAGTCTATTCCTGTGCCTGAGCTTATGCACGGCTACCAACAGATGAGGAAACAGTGTGTGCAGAGTTGCATTTATATGGGTGTATGCACATGCAAATACTGCTGCACCTCAAAGGGGTGAGCCTTACCCAGCACTCAGAGGCCAGAAGGGAAGGATTGTGACACCTTTAGGGTTACCCAGTCCCCAAACCTGCACACTGTGTTGGCTCACCCCAGCCCTACCTGGGTGCTGCACCCAGGTAGGTGCATGAAGAGACAGAACTGAGAGGCACTGGGACACAAGCTCATGATTTCCAACTAAGGAAAACGAGCTGGGTAGAAATGTGCCAGCAAACCTCACCAGCAGAGATAGAGTCATGTTTCCTATCCCTCTGGCCGGGCACTAAGCACCACAAAATTCCTCGGCACCCCAAAGAGGGGGTGGGATGATCTGGCTGCTGTCTGGGTGCTGGATTGCCCTCTCCTGGGCAGAAACAGAAGGGCCCACACAAGTGAAGGACTCGCACTCTGCCAGCTCTGCAGGACAATTTCCCTTCATTTTAGAGGGAAGCATGGGTTTGGTGGAACAGAAGGGTGCAGGTCCTTTTCCTCTGCTCCCACCTGTGTGACACCAATAATGCCTGTGAGTAGCTGAGTTGCGCTACAATAGGACCAAAAACCAACAGCAGAAACTTCTTCCAGGGCAAAAGCAGGGAGCTAGAAGGGCTGAACCAGAGTGGTTTGTACATTCTGTCCAGGCTGGAGCCCCTGTCTCAGGGGGTCCTGCACAGCTTGCAATGTGAGGGCACCCACGTTGCCGCTGCCACGCCATGCCCCGAGGAGCACAGGCAGCCCTGTAACGCAGCACTGCCAAAAGCACCACATGCAACGAAGGCACAGTCCACGCTTTGCCAAGCTGACAATCAAAGCAGCTCTGAAGGCTGCACTATTTTTAATAACCACTTAGTAATAATAACAATGCAGACAAGCGATACAGCTGTAAATATGTGTAATTTCTGTATTTATCCCTAGTATGTGTTGACTGTTCAGTCTCTGTCAGTAATCAGGTTTACAAGGATATATTTAAGGTGGTTTGTAGCTGTTGAAAGACAGGATAGGAGGAACTGATCTTAGTTAAAGACACATTGCATATGAAGAGCTAAAAACTAGAGGTACTTTAAATTAGATTTCTAGAGACTACTCAAGTAAACATATTTTGTTTTGTTGTTTTTTTAAATAACAAAACTCCCTTTTCAAACTATCCTTTGTTTGTACAAAAGCCAGATAGCGTTGAAGATTTTTGATGAAGTGACCTTAGGTAAAAGAACAAAACTGTTTTCCTGTGGATGCTCATGAGTGACTAAATGAAATATGTCTTATCAAAAGCTGGGATGCACAATGAGGAACCACCAGCAATACCCCACCATCTGTAATACATACTCAATTGCAGAGCTCAAACACAGGATTTTGACAGGTTTCAGGTTGCTTCCATTAATTTCTACAGCTATAGACTAGTGTACCAGATGTTTGCAATTTATAAGAAATCTAGAAGCTGTAATTTGTTTGCATTAAATATTAATATATTGAAATAAAAAACATATTCCGGAAAACACTGTCCCTTCATAGATAACTTCTGGACAGGAAACCAGATAAATCTGTTCTATCCATTGTTGAAAGTATTTACTGGGCTCTGTATACACTTCCAAGCTTTTTCCATGTGTATTACTATTTTTTTGTTGTGATAATTGCCCTTTTCTGTCATTAATAAATGGCATGATTATTTTTATCAGAAGGATTTTAAAAAATTTGAAAGTGAGGCCCACCAAAACTACTGTGTTTCAGAGTTTATAGTGCAGCAAGAAGCGTTGACATCTTTTAAATGCTTCAGGCTTATTGCAACTCGAACCTACCTTGCATAAATTACATATAATAAGTCAATGAAAATTCTAAGAATTCTCTTCCCCTATTTAATCCTAGTAAATTATAGTTACAGCTCCAGCACTCACCAATGATGCTAGAGGTACTTCCAAATTGATGATAAGACAAGAGATTTAAAATACTTTTCAGTTCTGCAAGTACACAGTATCTTTATCCTCAACCAAAATGAATATTAAATTTTGTCTGGAAACTTTAAGTATGCTCAGTCGAATGCTGTCTTTGAGGAGCCCACCTGCATCTAACAGTGTGTCTGCTTTGCCCATCCAGTACCTGCACAGCACCTGCAGGAGACAGAGCAGGGGAAGCAAAAATGAAACAAGCTCAAAGCTGTGAAAATTTTATCTTGGTGTTACACTGATTGGCCTTCTAAACCCCCAAGATACTGCAGACAAACTGATTTATCATCTCTTTGATTAAGCTGTGGTAAGCCAGTGCTCAGTGTATTTTAAGTGTCCTCCTTTGTGTCAGTGCAGGGGGGATACTGGTCTGAAGGAATTCTCAGCTGCAGTCTGGCTCCTCAGCTCACAACAGATTTGCACTTTAAGCACTAAAGGCCTCATTTTACTCCTCATCACGCTGTCAGTGTGGTACCCTGAGTGGAAGGTACCCTTGGGCAGCCTCTACCTGCCCTGCATCACACCTGGGTACTGTTAACTACAAAGTAAGTACATTGTGACCATGTCATAGGGACTACTGTCAGGGGAAATAGCTCCATGAGGTGCTGGGAGGAGAGGATCGGGTCTCAAGTGTGACATATTCAGCCCTTGACCTCTGGGGGAGCTTCCCTGGGTTGCAATAGCTTCAGGACACTGAGGAACATCTGCTCATTGACAGAACCAGATCGTCTTCCAGACTAGTAAAACACCAAGGGATTTTATGTACCTTGGTTTTGTGGAATCTCTGAGGACACCATGAAGGCTGCTTTCCAGAATCCAGCAGCTTCAAGAACACTTCTCTCTTGTTTTGTTCCATCTCCCCCTTCTTTCCGTGTTCACTCCATTTTTCCCATTTTTCTTCATATGACATATACCTGCCCATAGCCCCTTTTGGAATAAGGCTCCTTTTGCAGGAATAGTTTCTAGGTATCTGCCTTGGAAACTTCTCGCCCTACATAATGAGTTTCCCCACCCCCTGCATGGGATACATGCTGCTTGAGTTTGGGGTGGGTTGTCACTGGAGGCTGATGCTGGAAAAGTGCTATTTGAAGACACTGAGATTCTTCACTCAAAGTGCTCAACAGGTTTTGCTGAGTGTGTTTTCCCTGAAGAAAGTATGAAGGGGTGA
The DNA here is from genome assembly GCA_035047865.1 of Dendrocincla tyrannina. Taxonomy (NCBI): domain Eukaryota; kingdom Metazoa; phylum Chordata; class Aves; order Passeriformes; family Dendrocolaptidae; genus Dendrocincla; species Dendrocincla tyrannina. Next base: position 58,451,713 of record JAWWMP010000132.1, on the reverse strand, counting down.
TGCTGAGGATGGTGAATCCAGAGCAGTAAAGCAGGAGAAAGAAAGGGATGAAATTCCTGTAATTTGCCTTTTGCAGACATCTCACAGTGGCTAAGGAAGAAAACAGCCTTCAGCAGGAGAGAAGACAGTGCTGTGGTTTATAGCATTGGCAGACAGCCAAAAAAAAAATCTCCAAAGAAGTGGTGGGGGAGGCTACAGGAGCAGACTATGGTCTGGGAGACTGACCCTCCAGCAAAAAATCAGACAGACCAGCAGAGAGGTAAGGACCTGAAGAGTCTGAGCCCCTTTCTGATATGCTAGTTTGCCCTACAGACAGCTAAATATGAATTAAATGCGGGTGGCATAGTCACTCAGCTTTAATGTATTATACAATGTGTTATTCCTAATTTCTTTAGTCTATCTCAGTCCAAAGCAAGAATCATTATAACCACCTCTCAATATAGTAAGAAATAAGCAACACCAGACCTCAACACGGTCTTTTAGCAACGCTTCCTCCCTAATCTGCCCTCACAAATGTATGGCAGCATATCCTGCCTGTGTCATATCACTAACTGGGCCTTAGAAAGGGAACAGATAATATGTGAATATGAAAGAAATGCTGATTTTGGCTAGCAAGTCACCTAAAATGTTAATTTTGGTTAGCTTTTCCTACCTGAAAAAGCTTAATATTCCTTCTACATAACCAACTCCACCATACTGATTTACCTGTTACACACCTCACCCACTGTTCAACTTTCAGCATATTTCAATTAGTTGAAAGATTACTTTTTAAAGGACTCAACTGGGAGCACTCAGCTTTGGAGGCATTTCAGTTGAGTGCTAATTAGCAACTAGCTGACTGTCAACTTTTCTTCTTCGAAGAGAGGGAAGGGTTGGTGATTCCCTTCTGAATTACCTGGCAATCAAATACATGTTGAAATTTATTCATTAACTTATAATAATCATCCCTAGCACTTCTTTGGCAATTTTCATCTTCAAAGCACGTTACAAACATTCATAAAGACACTGTGGTGATTAGCACTATGACAAAATTGTGCAACTTCCTGCATATGGGTCTCTCTCCCTATTTTACAGCTGCGGAAGGTAAGGGAAGGGTGGATGACTGAGAAACTCAATGGCAGAAATGTGGTTATGCCTCAGGAAATTATGACTTATGGATCTGCATTTAGATCTTGCACAGCACAGATACACATACTAAGCAGAACAAGTCACGGACAGACAGGAGAAGTGGTGTGAAAGGGAATGATGCACAGAGAAATTCTGTGCCTGGTACCAAGGTGGTATTAATTTGAGAGCAATTTAGATCTTGTAATTATGCCTTTACCATGTAACTGGATGAAGGTCCCATGAAAGCCTAGACTGCATTCACCTTCTTTTCAGCCAATGGCTATACCTTACTACAAAACATGCAGTGCCAATCTGTTTTATTTATTCAATTATTTTAACACAAAGTGCCACCAAATTGTGTAAAGAAATGCACATTGGAGAATATTATTTCCTAAACAGATTTTTTTTTTTTTTAGTCTTATGTTTCTAATTCATTGTCCATTTTTTAATAAAGATTTGATCTTAAGTGTTTTGGTTGTAATTTGATCTTAAACCATTGCACTTGCAAAATACAAGCCAAAACTTGCCAGGGAATGAAAACATGCAGAATATGATCAATTGAGATTCTGGATATCACTGTTTGCAGGTACTCTCTCCACTGTTGTAGACTGTATGCTCAATATATGAAAAATGTAATCAGTTCCCTGTATATATATTGTGTGGACACAATATATTTTTTTAATTTGGCCTTTTAAATGTAAGTGCATGTTATAATTTTAAATTTTATAATTTGAAATGTTACCATGCTCTGCAGTGCTTGAATTTTGTCAAGGCCCTGTATGGCTGCATAAATGTGACTGAAATAACCAGGAGTTTTGCTTGGAAAATCTGATTATGCTGCAAGAGCAAAATGTTCCAGCTCATGAGGGCGAAAGACTGGCTGTGCCTCTCTTTTTAGTGAATAATGACTTTGCACAGAAAAATAGAGTCTAAGCAAAATATGTACTGAATAAATCTTTATCTCTTCTATGTCACAGATTCTGTTCCTTCTACATCTCACACCTTCCAGGTATGCTAGTCAGTGACCTATATCCAAACAGTGACCAACAAAGTGACTATGTATCTAATTCAGTATTTAAACCACAACAGAAACATCTTTAAAAAGTCTGACATGCACATATTGCAGAGCGCATGGAAAGATGCTGAGATCTCTGGAGACACAGCAGATCTGAGCTCCTTCTGACTTGAAATTTGGCCCACATCAGGATCTGCAGTCTCTCATGGAGATGGGACACCACCAACCAGCTGCTCAATGGCAGCAGCTGCATCTCCCAGCTACCACTCTCATTGCTAGCTTTGATTTCTGATTCTAAGAGAGCTTTCTGCTCCCTGCTGTCTGCTGTCTTTCCAGCATCATCCCATTGCATGGATTCTGCAACCTGCCCATTTATACTGGTGCATTAACTACATGCAGATTTAGCAACAACAGCATAATGTTTTGTGCATGAAGCAGGACAGCTTGTGGAATTCTAGTACATTTGTCCATATCTCTTTGCTTGTGAAGTTTGAAGTTTGAAGGTTATTGATTAGAAAGCTTTGTTTGTAATTAGACAAACAGCAAAAACCTCCAGCATACTTTATTTCTTCCTGACACTGTACCCAGAGAATTGGCTCAACACTCTGTCTGTAGCAAGCCTTCTTCTGTGCAAGTGTCCCAATAAATTTTGCCTTGATTTCAACATCTGGTTCACATTAAATAAAGCTACAGATGTGAATCCAATAAAGATAGAAATTTTGGAGGGAAGATAAAAGGCTTTAAATTAACCAGCAAGACATTTGTGTTAATTTGCAAAATCAAGGCAAGTACAATTACCACAGGACCATCATGTCTCAGATAGAAAGGGTAGCAAAACAATGTCCATTATTTTAAGACCACCTCATCCTTAACATGATATGAATTCTGGACTGAATTCAGGCTTACTATTCTAAGTCACAACTTTATAGGTTTTTGCATTTTTAAACTTGAAATCTTAAAATTTGAGAGGAAGGATAAATGAAAGTGTGTGAGAAGGGACATTTAGTCAGCTAAAAATTATGAACATAATAAGGACAATTACAGGGCCATTTTACATTAACATCATGAGCACTGAAAATTTTCTGAAGTCTTCATACCACTTTTGTATTTCATGTATATACATATATTATAATTGCACCCTAGTTAGTAATATGCGTTACTTAGAGATCAAAACAAAGGATGTGTTTACACGACTACAGTTAAGTCTATGCTGAAATATGCCATTAGGAAAAAAAAAAAAAACAGCAAACCAACCAAACACTTAAATCATTTCACATTTTGATGTAGTGAGTTTAGATTTTCAGAACTTCTTTGCATTCATTGTGGGCCTGACCAAAGTGTTTCCAGACATGTCTAAGCTCACTTAGGGTTTTCTAGTGAAGTAATAAAAAAGCACAAGGGATGCGGGGTGTCACGATGAGTACATGGCCAGTATGTGTAGGCAGGTTCTCCCAGCAACACAGGACTAGAACCTCATTGCAAGACTCATACAAGGGATCCTGAAAGGCACCTGTCCTGCAGTGTAGACATAATCCTCACCATACATTGGTTAATACTCATAAAGCGATGGACTGCAGTCAGTGACAGGCTATTTCACAAAGACTGGAAGGTACAGTTCAGTTCAGCCAAAGGCATAGACACAAAAATGCTTATTTTAATAAATCCTAATGAAGCTTCCTCTTCACCATCATCCTGCTCCTTGGTCATCATTCTCCCAATCCAAACTCACCTTTCTCTTTTCCATCTATTCTGTTTGGTCCCCAATTTTCATTTCCCCTAATAGCCCATTCCTTACGTCTTACCCTGAACCAGAATACTTCTATCTTCCCTTCAATTTCAGATATTTCTGAAACACCTACTAACTCTTCCCCTGCCACTGTTTTTAGACCTCTCCTCCTACCCAACATCTATTCTGTTTCAACACTATTCCTCCATCTTTCACCAACATTTACTCATCTTTCTTCATCCCCTTGACAGGTCTCAGCACTTCTGGCAAAATGCTGGGGGAAGCTGCAGCACACAAACCTTGTTTGGTCACAGCAGCCCAGTGATGTATTGTGCGTCAGCAGTCCCACAGAAACCCTGAAGGACATAAATATGGTAATGGCAGCCAGCCCAGAAGACGCTATCAGATCTGCTGATATTCTGCCACGGTTTTGTGGGAGATCAGGAAAAGTAAGGGGAGTACATGGGAAATCAGAGTGATAAACTTGGAATTATGTGGAAATCAGTAGAAATGGAAAAAGAGTTGGCTTTTTAGGTTTTGTTTATGTTTTTGAAAAGGCAGTGATTTAAGACAAAATATTCATATTTTATAGGAAAGCAAAATGCTGCAGGTTAAAGTTTCATATCAGGTTCACTGTCAATGTGAAGATATACTGAAAGTTTACTCTACTGGTATTGTGATCAATCATCTGAATTCAGGTCACAGTTCCTTGAAATATGTATTCCAGACTGGGATATTGTCAGAGGACAGAGAGGAAGCAATAGTGTTCATGACATGATCTATGTGGCTTGTAGTCATCCCCATTTTAACCCAGAGTTACGTCCATTTGGGTGTTCAACAAGTTCCTGCTCTACTGTTAAGCCAAGTAGGTTACAGATTTCTGTTTCTCATGAATAAAAAAACTTAGTGGTTTTGATGGGAATATAGAAAGCTGTTGTGCCCCCTCTTGTGTGTTGTTCCTACATGAGAATTGAACTTAATTTAGGTTCCTTTAATAATGCTCAGTGGATGTCCTGGAATTCTGTTTTGTTTTTACTCTTACCATGACTTCATCTTAAATCAAGGATTGAAGATTTCATGTTCACAAAGTTCATTTAACAATATCGTCCAAACTAATCTAGAGACACACATGCAGGCAGCTGAGATGAGTTTCAGACAAACATCTGAAGTTTTGAATACTGGTTTGAGTTTAAAATCCCGCCTTTACAGATTTCCTATATTCAGTGAAAACTGGACAAAGAAAAACCAAAATAAAATGGGAACAACAGGAGACTACATAGTTAAGAAAAATATGTGGCATAAGAAAGTTTTCGGTTGACTGTTGCAAGGCATCAGTTACTTCTCATTTCAGGTATGTGTCTCAGCTCTCCTAAGCCCACTTCAAGGTGCAGGCTTCTAAAGGATGTTTTTTTATGGCCAGGCTGCACAGTCTTGTGTTCTGGTCAGCTTAGACACACTGTGCTTACAACTGCCATTTTATACAGATAGTCACTAATTTTACACCCACAGTCTACCCTTTTCACAATTCCGGGTTGAAAAAAAGCACTTTTATTTTCTTCTCCTCTGCAGCAAACAAGGTATGTATAGACAGCAGTCGGTACTTTAACTACATGTAATTCAGTTTTGAGGGTTATGAACGTTTAATAAATCACATCTTCTGGATCAATGTTCAAATTCAGACATTTAAACCCATGTTATTGAAAGTTACTCAAGTTACTCTCCATTACACTGCACAGTATATTCCAGGTAAATGCACTATGTATTGCCTGATTGACTTTAGCAGGTCTTTGTAAGAGCATGCTTAAAAAACAGGTCAGAAATACCTTAGCCTGCATCTGTCTTTCTATATTACTTAATTGGGGTTTGAGGGTTTGTTTGGTTTGGTTTGGTTTGGTTTGGTTTGGTTTGGTTTGGTTTTGATCCGACCACCAGAAATCTGGTGTTCTCATCTCAGGCAGCTGTCATTATCACTTGGACATTGAGTCCTGCTGCTTCTTATATGTTCTGTATTTGACTCCAGGACTTTTCCTGAGGGAAGAGCAGAGTCATATCTTCTTAAATACGAAGATATAACCTAGTGCTTATGGCACCCTCTCAGGAACAGTGAACCCCTTAAGGAGAAGAGGGCAAAAAAGTTAGCTTTCCCACTATGTAACCCCAGACCAGTTGAATAAACAACGGGTGGAGGCAGCACCACTCCATATTTGTGTGGAGACAGTGGGACAGTGGAACACATACCAAGAGAGTGTTGAATGTAATAATCAAAACCAACAGTGGTATACAATAGACCACCCAAAACACAGCTGTAACAGTTTTTCGGCTCTGCCATGGAAAAAATGAATAGAAACAACGAGCAGAATAGTTTTGAAAATAGCATTTCTACGTTTCAAAGTAGAATCTTAAAATTTTGAACCAACCAGGATACTATTTGGAATCTTTTTGCAAATACAGTTTTTGCTGTATGAGGTCAACCGTGCTAACAGCACCGGAGAGGCATAGACCCTAACAAAGTGATAGGTTAGCATGCTGTGTAGGAGTATGTCACAGAACTGCTTTAACTGGATAATTCCTGGTATTTAAAGAATTGCATTTAGAGGTAATGGCTGTCAATACTTAATCAGAACAACCATTATTTTATATCATACAGACATTAATATATGAAAAGAAATATTTAAATAGTTTCAAAGTCTTTTCCGTTTTTATTCTGCTCTAGAAATGATGAGCTTCCTGGTGGCAAATGTTCAAAATGAAATCTGTGAAATTATGACCACAGTAACTGCAGAATTTTCATAGCAGGCCTTGAAAGGTGTGACAGGACACTAACAAAAGGTCCAGTAGATCTGTATCCTGGCGTGGTCATAGTTTAGATTTCCAGAGAACCTCTGGAACAACTGACTGTGGGGTAGCCTGTGTGGCCACCTCCTTTCTACTGATGTTGTGTCAGTACTCAGGATTTTCTTATCATACGGGAAGGTTCTCAAGTGGCCATGTTCATAACTGGGTATCTTTCAGCCGATGTGGGAACTTTGCCAGCCCTGTCATACAATGTTCACTACACTTTATTCCAAAGCTGCCTGAATAAGAAATTATCAATTTTCTCATGAGCTCTTCTGGAAGAGTGTAGTATACTTCCCAAGCAGAGACACCTCTTTCTATACTGACAAATTCCTCTGCTATATAATAAGGCATAAGTGCTTCTATTTTTGCATATGAGCTCCAAAACATAGCAAGATTAAGGCTAAAATTTGTGAATTCTTCAAGTTTGGAGTGCCTCAGTGATTAGTTGCCCAACTTTAAACAGCTAGGCTCTGGTTTCCCTGAGCTGTTGATCATCTGCTGCTCCTTTAGATGTCATCTACAGCGAGAACTGTCAGTGCTTAAGATACCCATACCCTGATTGTCAGAAGTAGAGCCAAGAAATTGTTTTCCTATCTGTTAAAGCATCAATGAATACTGTCTTTTCCTAGTCCAGGTTGGAGGAAATACTTCAGAGCATTAGGCAGAAAGACTATCACCATAGGAAATGACTGGGTGATCAAATCCTTTGCCTAAAAGTGTAAAAGCCTGAGGTGCAAGTTTATGCTCTGAACCAAATGGTTCAAACCCAGATCTTCTCTGAATGTTTCTTACAACACAGTATTGATTGCACAGGGTGGTAGCACCTCTTTCACTTATTTAAAAAACGAAATTTCCTATTGAAATGAGACTTTCCATCAAAAGCAAGGATGAATCCAATCCTATTTTAAAAAGTTTTGATAAGACAGCATTTTCCTGTGACCCCTTTCTTCTCTCCTACTCTCACAAAACATTTGACAAAAATAATCAAAATCTAAACTAGTTGTTATCTTAATCTTGACAGATGGAAAAGCACTTTCAGAAGTTAGTTATCACATAGGAGTAGAAGTCCGTTCACTTTAGGTTTGGAGAGCCATAAAACCACAAAGGACCATTTGCTATCATCCTGCTGCCCTTTTACTCTGCAAGAGCAGAGCACTGCATAGCTACTAAGTTGGCAAGTCATAGTGCTTGGGGGAGGGTCCATAATGCCAGCTTCATTCATTAAAAATCCACATTCCTTCTTTGAAAATTTTGCAGCCTGAGCCCCACATGAGGTAGAGACTCAAGTTAAAACTAGGCTGCAGAGAAGGATCCTGAATCCCATCCTTAGCGGAGCTGCAGCGAGAACAGGTAGAATTTAACAACTCAAGGGTGCTCAAGCTGTTTTCAGCATTTGAAGACACTGAATGGTGTTCTGGGCTCGGGGGGGCGGGGAGGAAGTAAAATGCTAGTACGTGGTGTAACTTCTATGGCCTTCGTGTGGCACTATGACATTTAGGGACAGCAGTGCTGAAGAAAAGAAAAACTATATGATAATTTATTTCTGTAGTAATAGAAATCTGTAGTAACAGATTGAAAGAAGCACATTTATTAAAAATTTGATGATTTAATAGAAATGTAAGGGCTCTTTTCCACTTTAAGTAGAGGGGGGAAAAAAAAAGAAAGAAAAGGCTACCTCTCTCCTATATGTCTGTGCTCTCTCACTGCCAACATTTCAATCTCCACTGGGCACACATAGATCATGTCTGCCTCAGAACGTAAATACACAGCAGTGCAACAGGAGAATTAAAATTAACAGATGAATCCAAGGAGCAAAACCAGCTAACAAATGTATCTTGTTAGACTTCTGTAAGAGAACAAGATTTTTATCAGAAATGCTGTTTTTCAGAGGACACCAGGATAATTTCCTCCTAATAAATGTCCATCTTACTGAGAGCAGCTAAAGTTCTGCCAGTCAGAGGGAAGACACACTCCCAAGAGCGTGCCTTATGCAGTTGTCCTACCACTGCATTAGATGTATGCACACATTTTCAAATACAGTGAGCCCAGAGTACCTCTGAAAGTGTGTTTGGGTATTAAAAACACACAACAGTGGTAAAAGTTTGCCTTGTTTTAAAAAAGATTCACTACTTTGTTTATTGCAGTCTTTTCCCCTGAATTCAGAGGAAATGAGTGTGCATAATTCCACATTCCCTGGAAGGCTAAAGGCAAACATTGGTCTAAATAGTTTGTGGTGTTGTTTTGCAATTTTCATGAATCAAACTTATTTTTTTTACTGCATCACCTATAATTTCTTGTAAATCTCTCTCCTTTCCCTTTAAAAATATTTAGAGGGAAAAAAGAACTGTGTGTCATAGGGTATTAGCTGATTAGTTCATTCAAACAGTGCTAATTATAGGTTTAATTGCTTAAATGTGAAAGTCATTTATTTAAATTAGCTGCATCAAACATACAGTATGCTCAAAACCTGAAACATTTTGGTACTGAGAACCAGGGTTATATTCTGCAAACAGAACATGCAAAATATAAGATGAGAAACAATGTGCCTCTATGTACTGATTGGCAAACTCATTTAAACCCCAAACTCCCTCCTCCCTTGCCTCTGGGGTCGGAGAACAGCCTCATTTGAACAATGACTAATGGAATGCACTGAAATGTGCGGAGGGTTGAAAGGAGAAATACTATTCAAGCCAACAAACTCATTTCATTTGTGATTTAGAGGGGCGCTGCACCTTTCCCCTGAACTCCTCCTGAGAAAGAATGAACAGGCATCTCAAGGTTATGTAAAAATGGGTATTTCGGGTGGAAAACTATATTGTTTTTTAAAATAATAAATGAAGAAATAAATAAAGGTTTGTTATGTCATGAAAATACTGCAGGGAAAAGATATTTGCACCACAACAAAAAGGTAGTCAGAGCTGTAGTGGCTGTAACAATGACAGAAAGAGTAGGCTTGTGAATTAAAAAATATGCTGTATTAAATACGCAGCATGAGAACTATGACCAGAGTGCAGGAGATGGGATTTCAGCTTTTAAATCTGAAAGAAAGAAAAGAAAGAAAAATAAGAGAATTTTAAAGAAGAGAAAACATTAGATAATTAACGCATTGTGGTTGACAATCCCTCCATCTTCCTGTGTTGACAAAGGAAATACATATAGATAGACATTTATTTTTTAAGAAAGATTTTTTAAAAAAAAAAAACAAATTCAGAAGAGCTAGGGTCCCCAGACATATCAGTTTTCATGTTCTGTATCTCTGCTTGGTCTGTAATCAAGTTGTATCTGAATGTTATTGCATTTTTCTAAACCTTCAAGTTAATATTAAGCCCCAGTATTCTCAACAACATTATGGAAGTACACACAGCAGCAGCAGCAGCAGCAGCAGCAAAGGCTGGTGGATGCAGAAAGCTCCTCTTAATTTAATAAGGGTTTTTAAACCGAACGCTATGCACCATTGACTATGCAGGAAAGCTATTTTTTGCTGCAAAATTTCCCAGCTCATGAATATCCTTGTATGCTTCTCTGTGCACAGCCTCTCTCCGTGCCCCCTTTTCCTGCTGAGAGGGTCATATGGCCACAGGAGAGCCTGACCCCCTGTTTACATTTCACTGTGCAGATTACACAGTGAAGAATAATACTACAGCTGGTTACTGCTTACAATTATTTAATTTAAAAAAAAAAAAACAATCAAGCACTTTAAAAGCTGAATTTATATAAATCCATCTGACTCTGTGTCTCTTTCTCTTTCTCCACATGCAACTTACTATTTATTTTTTACTTGTAAATTTTCTATACTCATTCATTACAAGCTCAGAGCTGCTTTTTTTGGGTGGGAATAATGGTTCATGCAACTTTTGCTTCATGCAATGCAGAGCCTTAACTTGGAAAGATTAGAAAGTTAAAATTGTTTGGAAAATATTGTAGTCCTATTTTTATAAGCAAAGTAAGGCAGGGAGAAGGTACAATCCTAACATCATGCAGCATTCAGTGACAGAGGAAGCAATATGCTCCCAGGTTTGAGGCTGAGCCAACAGTTTCATCTCTAAGTTTTAGAGACCCTTACCCTCCTGGCATGCACTGGTGTCCCCACAGAGAAGCAGGTTTGAGGATGGCTAAGCAAAAATGCAGTTAAACATAATAGCCCAAGCAAAAAAAAAAAAACACCAAAAAGAGAGTATGGCAAATTTAGAAAGGAAGTCCTGGGTAGATTTTGCTGAGATTAAATCTAAATTGAGTGGATTTCCAATGTGATCAGGGAACAGCATGTTAAGGGAGAGAGTTGGAGACTTATCCTCAGGGGATTTATGTGGTTATACCTCCAGATGATCCCAGGGCAGTTGGAAAATGAGATACAAAGGGCTCTATTCTGCCCTCATTTGCACAGCACTTAACTCTGATTTTCATGCCATTTAAGCAAGAATGTCATGTAAAGTGTCTTGATCATTGAAAATGGTGCCAAATACATATTCTCCCCTCAAGATTACTGCATGCAATTCAGATCATGGGACATTTACATTAGTAGAGGTGGCCTTTAGAAAAAAGGTACAGACATTAAAATAGAGGTTGTAATCTGAATTGGCCTGTTTCTCGGTTACTCAGCCAATATAACCATGTAAACTACAATTTCTTTAGCAGTTTTACATTTGTATTTGCCAGAGAAAACTGGTTTACACACTAGGCATGGTTCATATGAATGCTCAGGATGGCTCAGAGTGTCATCATTTAAGACTAATATCTAATTTCTTAATATATGTAGGTCTGTAGTATTGCCAGTAAGATGCAGGAAGGGGGATGGGTCACATCTTCCACTCATTATATGATATCATGGTAATATGTCTCCTCATTCTTAGGTGTTTTAAAAGCTTAGCATTTCCCAGTTACAGAGAGTTATGTTGCCCTCTGGATAAAAGATGGAGAAATACATGGCAATGCTGACTTTTTGAAGGAAAATTATTGCACAATATAATAAATACATGGTATGTTAGTCCCCACTTAGCTCTGCTGTTACATGTTATGAACAGGCCTGTTTTATCTTATTGCCATTGTTATAATCCTCGACATTTAAATGATCATGAGACAGTCAGCTCAAAGGTGTTAGAGTATGTTATTATACTCACGGTTGCATTTCAGTCATTGACTTTATCTCCTTATTAAACACCATACCAAATTAAGATGTGATACCAGCAGGTATGGTCGTATTCTGGATAGGGCTGTACTTTAAAAAAGCCCATCAGATTTTGTGAAGGCTCATGCTACAGGTATTGTAGAAAATCATAGGCAACTATGAATGCAAAAGGCAAGATAAGGTCACAAGTTTGTTTGCCACCTTTTATTGACACTTCCTCAGACCTGGTTGGTATTGCATTTAAGATGCCAGAAAAAAATGCCCAGCAGAAGAATCCAGCAAGTTCCCTTGCCCACTTTTGTGCATCTGCTTTAGGGTCTTTGGATGCTGTTGACTGACCTAAAGGATGAGCATTACTCTGAAGTTGGCTCAGGCTCAACTCGAAACAAAGCAAAACCCCTCATTTACAAAGCAGGAGTAAGAGGCAAAGTGGGTTTTGAGGCTCAGACTCATGCTCAGAACATGAGGACAAGTCTTTGATTAATCAGGAACCTCTTCAATACACACTTTGGAGTATTTCAGTTCATTACTAGTCTTTTTAAGTTGTTTGTTGTATATTTGGCTTGCAGTCATGTTATGTTTGGGAAATAGACAAAGATAATGCAACAGAACTCAGTGCATTACAGCAGCAGTGAAGCATTTTTGTGCCCCTCTGTTTTCAATCTCTATGAGTAATGCAGCAAATAGATTGTATGATGCATTATAAATTACATGATACATAATAATAATCATCGCTAACCAAATGATAGAGAACATAACAAGAAATACTTGCAAATATTCAGTGAAAGCCAACTTTGAAATGATATGTCAATTTCTTCTAGGAGTTAGTCCTAAAATAAAAACTAAAATAAAATAAAAAACAAACAAACAAACAAACCCCAAACCAAACCAAACCAACCAACCAACCAAAGACAGACAAAAAGATCATGTAGTCTACCTATAATCAAAACAAAACACAGACTTTGTTACATAAGGTCTAAAACTGAGCAGCCAAAGATCTATTTTGTTGCCAGATTTTGAGCAGTGTGTACGCTTCAAAAACTAAAAATCTGTGAAATAATTCATGGACAGGTGTAAAAAAGGCAAAATTACTACACAGTTATTTCTTCTTTAGTCCATAGGCTGGACTTAGTGGGAATGTTCATTGAACACCTTTTTTTTCCTAAGAATTCTCCTTGTGCTCTTCAGACTAAAAAAATGCAGATATGTGTCAAAGTAAAAATAATGCCCACTGAGAAGAGAGGAGACATTAGCTTTTCTTCCCCAATCTCAGTTGATTTTCAATTTGAATTTGCTGTGAGTTCTGTGGGAGAGATTAAAGGGATTCCAGCTGCAGTGCTTTTCTATGCAAGACACCTTTCTGTGTGTTATAAAATGACCAAAAGATGGTGTAAGTTTGGAGTCAACATATGTTCTCTTCCACATATTGTCTAAGAAATTTGTAAAGAAGACATATCTCTCAATTTTTAAAAGCTTTTTCTTTTATAGAAATAGAAATGTTTGTAAAAACCAAGGCTAGCAAGGGAGTCTAGTACTACTTTCTTAGTGAGTACTGACTTGATTTTTATATCTCTAAATGTTATTAACTTTACTGACATCAAAGAAGGCTCATACCCTTAACACAATATGAAGAAAAAAGGTATCTGGCTGCACTGGCCTCATGTTTCATTGTACTATCACATCACAAGCTGCTGCACTGATAGAAGAAATCACATATCCTCTACAAAGGAGAGAAGAGAAACGTATATATAACAGTCTTTGAAAGTTCTGTAAATGCACATTAGGCACTGACTGCATTTGCTGGCACAATACACACCACTCTGACAGCAAAGGTACAAAGTCATGCGTCTTTAGCAAAGACAATAGAGAATACAGGATTTAAAGTTGCCATTAGGGAGCACAAGTGAATAAGGAGTAGTGCTTCTGATGGGATCTGCCTTTCAATTTTTAAAGCATGATAATGTAACCAGAGCAGCATCTATTCTCTTCACCCATATTGAGCACAGGTAGAGTGGTTGTTCCTAAAAATACAGAATCATAGAATCATTAATAGCTTGTCTACCTCAAAGATTTGCAAAAGGAAGAAAAAACCCACCCAAACATTAAAAAAACTATTGTCACTTAAAAGAATCTCACCGTGATAAGAACGTAGCTGTCACAAGAAAAACAGTTTTGTGCTTCCCTAGTTGCGCTATAGAAGAGTATTTCTACACCTGTATAATCCTTTGGGGCAAGAGAGGGACTAAGACTTCTGCTTTCTGCCCAGAGCCAGGGCTGCTGGGACTGGTGGTGGGTTTCAAACAGCAGGCTTCAGACAGGCAAAAGCTGCGCCATTTAACTTTTTATCAAACTGCCTGAGAGCTAGATATGTATATTTTCCCTCTCAAGTAGAGACACAAATCATGGATGGAAGGAGATGATTACTGGCATCCAAAATTTTCCTGTAATGATAGGAAGTGGAGGACAGAGATAGGACAAAGGGGTACACACACACGACAATAAATGGGATGGGGCTTGGGTTTTTTTCCCTCTATCTGTCACAAATGTGGAACACAAGTCACACATTAATTAGATAAACTCTTGGTTCTGTGTGTATATATATATATAAATATATGTAAAAAGTCTTTCTCTATGTAAGTGTGTATATATATATATATATATATATATATATATATATATATATATATACACTCTCCAGAGGTCTCTTCCAACTCTAACAATTCTCTGATTATGTGATATACTTAACAGGGGCCATTAGAAGCCAAACCACTACTAAAGTCCTCTGTGTTCCTGTAAATACAACTAAAAGCACGATCCCAGGGTTATGGCATGTATCTCGAGTACTGTGTGTGCATATGTGCTATTTCAAAAATTCCATGAGTTTTATTGCCAGGTATGACCTTTCACAAACACAGGACAAACGTGTATGTAGGTGGTAGCACTTCAGTGGAATTGGCAGATTTCAGCTAATCTAATGGTGTAACATGATATGTCTTTTCTATTTAATGTGTTGTGAAAAATCTAAACATAGGTAAGATTTTTATTTTATTACTTTCATTTGCCCTTTTTTCAATGTTCTTTCAGTAGCATGAGCACTGAAAGCTGAACAAAACCCATAATGGGATGTTTAAAACAGTTACCATTTTTCAGGAGTATTTTTTAGGAGGTGGTAGAGATTGAGAGATTGTTTTCTAAATTAAGGGTCTGAGATTTATGGGCAATTTGAGTGGTACCTGGAAAATCGAAGGAGTGGGAAGGAGAGAAAGAAGTAATGGTGTTGTATTCCAAGGCAGAAATAAAAAGCTTTTGTTGTCAAATTCTTATTACCAGATTTTAGTACTTTTTCTTATTTATTTGAGCAAATACTTAAACCTGCTTGTCTCAGTCTTGAAATACAGCTGAAAAAAGCCTAGGTCAGGCCGTCAACTTGACCACTAGTACCGTATGAGGTAGTGAGAGTGAAAAATGTCACATCCCATGAGTACTGCTCTCAGATACCTGAAATTTTGCCACAAGCATGGAGTGGCGTGGCGTACAAGTTAAAACACAAGTCTTACAACCTCATGTATAAAGGTGAAGTAAATAAGTTACAAAATCCAAGGAAATATAGACACAAGGTTCAGGCTGCCTGCACCGCCAATCTCCCTGTACCTGCTCATTCAATCTGAAAGGAGTTTGGGCTGGCAGCTGACTTCAGAGCTGGACCTTCTTCTCCTAAAAGTAACCAAGAGCTGCTCTATTGTTCTAGAGAGGTTACTATGGCACACTCAGTACTGTATTGCTATGTATGGAGAAGCACAGTCATACAGGAAGCACCATCACTAATACTGTTTGTCCTCTCATTTGTTCCCCGTGGGAAAACCTTGTGCTTTACTTGCTAGAATGTCAGAATTGTGGTCACTATTGCTTTTGACATATGTGTATTGTTAAATATTTACATTAGAGAGAACGGGGTCAAAAAATAGTGCTTCACAACTGGAGCAGAATGCAGTGAGGTCTGTGGAGATTTTTTTAGATTTCCGGAGTTCATTCCAGTGTGAGATCAGCCCTGGAGAAGGTTATCCTCTCCATAGGGATGAGATTCCCTCTTAATATAGAGCCCTTCATTTTTCATACAAGTGTAGTGAGCAACAAATCCGTTCCACAACTTTTTATATATCCTGGGCAAGGCAATGAAGTATGCCTTCTTTGGCATACAAGGCAATGTAGTATATAGCTGAATGTAAGCCCAGCTCCCTGAGTCTGATTTAGGATCTAAGGAGAAGCATCAGAGGACAGACCTGATGTGCTCACAGTAGGTTGCCTTGTTGAAAATACACATTTTTTTAAAAAGCCTCTGCTCTCCAAGGCTGTCGTTGAAGACAGTATAATGGGTTTCCTACATGCTCAAAGTTCATACAAGAGTAACAAATGTACAAGTATCTAAGTGTAGAACCTTGGCTGGAGATGACTGCAAGTATTTCATGCATAAACTGCATTCTGGGAATTCAACATCTGCACGGGATTCAATAGTAATGTCAACCTGCAACCCAAGTTCACTGGGACCGTGATATACACAGGAAGGTAGAGAGGGCACACATTTAGATGATGGGTGGCCAGTTGGCATGACAGAAGTACAACACTCTACCTAGTCCATCCTGTGGATCTGGGCTATTTTCTGCCCTTCTGCAAGGCAGGTGAAGCAGAGCACCTTGGGACCGTATCACATCACAAAATCAAACCCACATTTACATTTCTTTCAAAAATGCAAGCATGACATTTTTCTTTCAATATTACAGGTTTAGTAATGTGGAATAGATGCCTTCAGGTTGCTATTATTCCTTGGCCAAAGTTACTGATAACTTACCATAATCACTCACCTAGCAGGCCCCCAGTGTTGCTGACTTTCAACATTCTGCTTTTGTCCTTTTTCCCCATGTAATTATTCCTGAAAATAATCTCTAACCAAGTAAGTAAAACCTGGGCAGGTCCACTCAAATTCCATGAAAATGAATATAGCATTTTCTGGAATCAACTAACTATTTCCTCTTTTTTTCATGCTTCAATTTTCAGCTTTTTTTCAAATTCCTGTTCCATGCTTGGTGCCTTTTAAATCAGAGACTTTATATTTAATAGATTATTATCTCTAGCAGCCTTGTTATTTGTTCAAAACTTGTCAAAAAATTACATAGCTATTTCTTGAGGAAAAGGAATCAAAGTTTATTTCTTCTAAGATACAAAAACTTCAGCCATTTTTACACATATATCCTATTTCATATTCATGGCACACAGTGTAAACCTTTTTTTGGAGTGTTTTAGGTGTAAAAATCTAATTTTAACCAAGTTTAAATAATTTATTTTACTTTACATCCATATATTTTAGAATTTAAATATAAAATACTTAATTTTTATTCACTCACTGTCCAGAGGGAATAAACAGTATGTGAACTGTCTATAGGTGCAGCCTAGTTAAAAACTCATCAAAACCCACTATTTTCAGATTTTTAAGAAAACACCACTTCTGAACAGTTGAAGCTGATAATTTACCTGGATCCTGGAAACTAACCTAGAGAAAAGAGTTCATCTGTAATACATAAAATAGTGCTAAAAACCAGTGACACGTAACCTATTCATTACTTATCCCCATATTTGAGCAAATAAAGTCAGCTGCATTTCACTCATAAAGCAGAGAGTCTGATTTGTATTAAGCATAGCTTCATGCCTACCCTGTGTAGAGCAAATGCCTTGCAGTGGTTCGATTTGACAACCTAATGGCATGAATAGTCACAAACAACCCAGACAAACAAGCTGCCAGCAGTTGCCCTCTTTTCCTGTCAGTTTTAGAAATGCATTTTATGGCAGTAGCAACGACTGCCTATTTCTTTTATCTGATCCAAATAATGTATTACTGGCTAATTAGGGAAGAGATACTTACAATCTCACAGATATAGTTACTAAACAGTTTCATTTACTGCTCAGTATAGTTAAAATTTTAGTACTCCTGATATGGTACCAAATAGGCTTAAAAAACTGGACAGATGGAAAGAAGCAGACTCTTTTTGTTTGAGTATTTTTCAAGCTTTAATTAAATATCCACAGTTGAGACACTTGTAAAAATTCATAAAATTCTACAGTACAACGTAGAGCCAAAATAATGTTGGGGGGGGGTGTTTGTTTGTTTGTTTGTGTTTTGGTTTTTTTTTTAAGAAGAAGCTGCAGGGAAGTTTATGCTAATTAAAACCAGTTCAAAACATCCACTTTTTTACAGGTGTAGGGATTGAAGGAGGAGGAACGGAGACGGGAAGACAGGAAATAGCCTCTTACATGCACACATACGCACACCACAAACCCAGTACTACAAGTCCTAGCTATGAAGCAGCGTACACACTACCACTAGTGCCACAGGTACGTGTCAAAGCCCTTACTGAGCAGTCCACTGTGTTGGAACAAACAAGAAGATGGGTGCCAATTCATGTGGGGAAGTAGATTAAGCTGGAACGGTTACAGAAATTCTTGCTCTGTACTCTGTGTCACACCTCTCTCAGTAGTTGGTGTCCCCAGAGCAAGGGCACACAGAATTTACATAATCTTCAACCAACTGTTTAATCTGAACTGTAATATAAGAATTTTTTAAACAAGATCTTGCTCTACAGCTAGATAAAAGCAGCAAACATGAAGGCTAATATGAGAATTAAAATAGGTTTAAACCTATGAAAGATAGTCATCTTTGCTTATCCCAAAAGGACTTTGCCATTCCTGTGCTCTGTCTTCAAAGGAGAACTGTAAAACCTCTGTGCTTACGTAACCAATGAAAACTGTTTTGGAATATCTAGATTAAGAAGCCCAGAGAGCAGGAGCTCTTACAAGGTAGAAACTGCTTACTTTTCTTCCTGTACCTAAACTGGTAAAGTTTACTTACTTTATATAACTCATGACAAGTTTAATTGCAGAGCAAACTTTTTTAATTCTAGCTCCATGCCTTTGCTAGCACTTGTCTTTGATGAGATTGCTCCTGGCCAGGTGAAACGGTGGAAAAAGATGTTCTTAGTGAATAGTAAACTTGCTGCAGAATGCACTGCAGTAAGGAAACAAATAGGTTTGCTCACAAAGATCAGAAAGAAATGTTTGTGCCTGAAACTGCCGATTATTCATTTTCAAAATAGCTCTTTTGCTTTGACATGTCTTTTGAAAGGAGATATACAATTCAAAATGAAATTAAATGTTTTATCTCAGGTTCATCTAGCAGTTTTAATTATTTGTTTCCCCAAATGCAGACAAATTTTTTTGTTTGAATTCTGGAACAGACCTCAGTTATTTTCCTAGCCCAGTTATAATCTTACAGTCACTTCCAGTGAGAAAAAAAAATCCAGCAACCCAGATAAGAGCTCTAAGAAAATCTATAACTGGACTGCAAAAGAGGATGTAGACAAATAATTGTATGTTTTCACAATGTGCTGTATTGCCACTAGAGTATCAAACACAACACAAGAAATCAAAGAGCAGAGAGCACTGATCACAGTACCTTACTGAAGAAAGATGTCCCCCATTCATTTCTGGCATAAAAGACCATCCAAAACTGAGCATTCAGAGATATGAATGGGGAGATTTGTAGGAAGACAGCAAAATATATTTTCTTGTAGAAGAAGTGACACTCATCCACTACCAAATTGCCAACATGTCATTCTTAATTTGCTGTCTAGTTTTATACTATATGTATATCAGGCCTCTTTCTCTTGTATGTGTAGAACTGAGGACAAAAATAATATTAAATGCAAAAGGTGTGGACTTGAAACTCTATTTCTGTTGCTGTAGTTTACCTGCCCAGTCATGTTTGGGGAACTTTATGATTTAATTATCATCCTCAAGCTATAACAGTTCAAGATTGCTGTAAGATTTACAAAATCTTAGAATTTGTCAAAAACTTCACTGTATATCTTTTGAGAATTCTCTTTAGCAAGCATCAACACAAAGGTACCTGAATTTCAAATTTGTACACACATCTTCTGTAGGAAAACATCAAACCTGCAGTGACCAAAGCCTGTGAATAACTTTAGGGACTCAGCTCTAAAATATGTGTAGGAAATGAAAATTAACATAGTAAAACTATATGAGGAGGCGATGTTGTTAAATGTCTATTAGATTTCGGAATGTTTACTTTCATTATGTCTGTGACACTGGTTTAAAGTGGGCCAAATCCAAATGCAGAGGCATATGCCTTCAATAGAATTCTCTGTCTTCAGAGAATATGCTAATGGGAAAGCTTTAAGAGCCATTGACTTAGTCCTTGTATTTGGAATTGATGTATCTGCCCTTTGCATCTTTAAGATGTTGCACAAACTACCTTAATTACTAAATAAAACAGTTCAGATCTCAGAGGAGAAGTACTATGTATTTGGCAAAAGGAGAGGGAATCACATGAAGCAATCTAAATGCCTTCAGGTAATGCAAGTACAATTGCCAGTGAGGTACCTGCATGCAATTCAGAGCAAATTTTGGGCCCATTTGATGCAATTAAGTATTAATTATTTCATTTTCCCTCCCCTAATAGATCAGTATATTAAAATGAAAAGCTGCACAATGATGTAGAACCTGCCCATATGCCCCCAAATGAATGAGACTGTAGTTAGTCAAGCATAGTTTATTCTGCTTCCCCTAAATAGTGTGATGCTAGGAAACAACCGTGACCAGAACATTTCTCAACAAACTTCCACAAAATACTGCAGAACACAGTGGCCTGAACCGGAACACTTCATATACGCTGTCAGTGGGGTAGGAAGCCCATAATTACCTTCTTAAAGAGTCCTGTAAAGAAGGATGGCGGAGAGCCATGCTGGTTCTTTGGTAACAAGTAGTTTTAGGCCTCCCATGTGCAGACTGATGCCTGAAAAGAAGCTGACTGCGGAGCCCCCTGCTCAGGAGGTCCGTAGATCAGCAAAGAAGCTTACATGAGAAAGGTTGTGGTATCGGTGATGCAAGAAGCAAATGTACCTAACAATAACAGACTCTGCTTCAGCCAAGCAGCAATACTGTTCTGTGCTTATGGGAAAACAATCACACCCTCAAGCTTTGCCACCTCTTACTGGGGATTATTTACCCCATCGTGGAGAGTGTAACGGCACAAAATGCCTCTACTCAACAGGTTGAAAATCCCCAATGCTTCCTTTCCACCTGCCTTTTTTACAGAAAGTGAATGGGAATCAAATACCTGTTTAATTATAAAATAAGCTTCAGCAAAGCAAATGAACTTACTCCGGTATTTAAAAAGCAAGTTTTAAATCCTCCCCTAAACTACTCAAACTTCCAGGGCAGTTGCACGCATTTGCTCCTTCCAACAGAGCTCTTTTAAATTCTTCATTGCTGTCAGTTTCCTTTTATTTCAGAAGCGGGGCTGTGACAGGGCGTGGGAGCCTGCGACAGGAGGCTGTGCAGGGGAATCGATGGCTGCAGACAGGGCAGAGGAGGGCGGTGCGGTGGCCTCGCCGTGCCGCGGTCACTCCCGCACCCCGCGGGCGTCCCCGCACCGCCCCGAGGGATGCTGAGCGGTGCATCTCAGTCCCGCCCTCCCCCTAGCATTGGTGAGGATGTGCAGTATCCGCTTTTAAAATGCAAATTTACCTATTGGGTTTTTGGGTAGTGTTTTTTTTTTTTTTTTTAGCCTTAGGGTTTCTTAAAAAGATTAAAGAAAAAGATCATAAATTACTACACAGACCATTTAATGCCTACAGTAGTTTTTTCCTCTGTTATTATGCCCGTTTATTTGTTGGCCTGAAAAGTTGCAAAGCTGAGTGTGTGACAAAGGAAGATGAGGCATGGCTGGTCTTCAGGGACAGACAGCACTTGGCAGCACCATGCTATGGAGGAGAGGAAGCGTGCAAGGGCAGGATTTTCTTTTTATAGGTTGGTATCTGGAACCTCATTTATCCTAAGGTAGGTTGGTTTGCTTGCTTGTTTATTTATTGAATGTATCTTAGTCTAGTGGAAAACCACTGTGATGTTCCCAAAGCTGCCCCTCTGGGTTCTGCAGGAATCCATCCTGGCAGACAGATCTGCAGACTTGGAGGAAGTTCAAGTATTTTCCAGTATATCAACAAATATGACAAGAAATCCCACTATATTCTGAGTGATGCCATAATAATAAGTGAGGAAGAAAGTAGTAACATTAGATAATCCCCCTAGAAGACTAACTCTTTGATCTCCAGCATTTACATGCATGCCTTTACACTTTGTACATTGTAAGCATTTGATTTCTTACCAACAAAATATAGCTACAAACTCCTCTTGAATGTTCCAGAAATAAAATTCTCCTTGATCCAGTTATATGCCTTCGAAGCACTAAGGGAGAAAACTGAGGCCTCAGATGACCACGATGAGTAAATGAACAAGTTATCATACAAATGTCAAGATCTAATAATGTCTATTTAGTTTAGCTGCTTCTAAATATTAAGTCAATTATAGTTCTTCTTTTTCTGTGAGACTCAGTGCATTATCACAATTTTAATACTTTATCTCCAAACACGTTGTCAGGCAAGCCTGACACTGGGGCCCGTGTAGATAGGGAGTGTTAATAAAAACATTTTTGTCACCCCATTTCTGTCAGGGATGGTAACTAAACCCAATTTTAACCAAAATAAATTTTACATCAATTCATGCGAATAAAATCCATTCTCCCTTGTGTCCTTGACCTCCCTAGGCCTAGAACCTTTTGATTTTATTCTGTCCAGGAAACATTCACATACTTGAGCAAATGTGAAATAATGAGCTATGACCTCTCGCGATACTGCTTGTCTGGTTACATCAGTGAATTTTCAGCAAGGGAGCTATTTCAATGGGTGTCAGTGTAAAGGAAATGACTCACTAGGCTGGTTTATAGTTGCTTGTAACTACAGAGACTGTTAACTAAATCCTAAATAAATAGCAATAAATAATAGAAAATAAATCATGTTCCACTGCTAGGACTAAATTCCAGTATATGCGTTATTAAAACTAAATGGATGCAAATAGTCAAAAGTCTCTGAGCAACAACGTTTATTTAAATGAAAGAACTGAAATTTTTGATAATCATCAAGAAGAGAGAAGTGGAAACAAAGAGAGAGAAAAAGCCAAGAGGAAGACATTTTACAGGCTGTAGTGCCAGAGTCATTCTTTCTCAGGCTTTACATCACAGAAAGCTCAGATTCAGAAGATGCTGAAAATGTACGTCTCCAGAATACACCCATCACGTTTCAAGATTTCAAGCGGGGTTTATTCATGGTTGGGAGCAGCAGTGCTAAAAGGAAACAGTTAGAACCAGGATACATTCCTGGGACATTATAATGCATGTTACGCATTGTCTCAGCTTGACTGTGAACAATGCACTTAAAAATGAACATCAGCTAATTAGTTGCATACCATAGAGGAGGTCTGAGTCTATTTCATTTACTGCACAAACGATTTCAGACTTTTTTCTTCAGCTCAGAGGAGGCATAGCCCTCCACCCCTTTCTTGGATGTGGAATTTTACATGTGACATGGCGATGCAATCTGGAAGAAAACAGAAACCCTGGAAAGCCACAGACATAAAAATAGAGATAAGAGAATTTTAGCTTCCTTTCTGCTTAAGCAAGTGTTTGAGAAACTGAAATCTGGATCTTGCTAAAGAAGTTTGCATCCACAAATGGCACTGCAATGTAGATATACCCCAGGCAGCTGAAAAAAAAAAAAAAAGAAAAAAAAGAAGGCGGCTCACTCTGGTACCACATACTATTTAATTATAACATCACGCAGCTTAGCTGCTCATCCATATGGATACTCCACACTGAATTGTGTGCTGCTGTGGGTCCTCAAGCTCATCTCTCTGAACAAACTCACCTAAAATCAATTTAATACCTTCACATTGCAGTGAAGCCTGCAATAGATGCCTCCTAAGCTTGTGCTTTTCTACATTAAACTCCTGTCAGCCCCCTTCAAATGTTGCCACCACTTTTGAAATATAAGTACTCCAGTTTCCCCTCTGACAGACCACAAAAAAGACAGTGAAAATTTGAAGTCCAACATGGTAAGGGCAACAACAGTCTTCTGCTAGCTCTGTGCAGTAGCTCGCCTAAGAGGCAGCTGGCTACTGGGAAGCTCTGTGAGCACTACAATATAATGAAATGACAAGGTTCTGCCATTTCTCATCCTTGTCCCTAATTGCATACTTTCACAGCTCTCTCTGAGCCCTAAAACTCTGTGAACACCAGAAATGTGAAAGTTTTAGAAGATGACAAACAGCCCGAGAAAAGTTGGAGTTACAGATTGAGAAAGCATAAAATGGAAATAAAATGTGACTGCAAAAGAGGTCTTTTTCAGTTATTTCTATGCGACCATACAACTTTAGCAAAGCATGCAGCAGAGTGATGCTCAGTGGACACAAGTTAACTGGTTGTTAGCAAGGCCGAGCTGAAGCCTCCACACTCTGTGGTCACCCCGTAGTGAGCACCAACACCACTTACCTCACACCTACTAAAGAAACAAAAATGGCTCTCCACATCCCAGTCTGCAAGGTGTGTACCGAGGGAACTCAGCTGCTAAAGCACACCTCTTGTTCTCACATGCACACACAGAACTTTTGAATAAATGGTGCTGACCATCGCAGTAATTGTATCAAATGACCCAGCATTTGATTCCTTTGGTTATTTCAGAAGTTCAGAAAGTGATACAGCTAACAATAGCACTTCAACCAGGCCAGTGTGTGACTGTATGTCATACTGGCACTTCAAGCACGGAACAGCATCAGCTTCATAGAGGAATTTCTGACTTTGCACTTGAACTTTTTTTTTCTTTCTGTTTCATACATTGGCTAATCAATCAAACACAACAATTAAAGTCAGGAGAAAAAAAATAAGTATTACTGAAATACGGCTACATGGACCAAATATGAGCACAACATTTATGTCACTGATCATCAGCTATGATGAGGTTGATCAAGGTCAGAGATGTTATTGACAGCTGTGGAGGTGTAGCTAGGGCAGAGGGTCTCCAAATAAAAGGAAACATCTTCTTTGCTGAAGTGAGTTCCTACCAATTCTTAGGTAAACTCCTTGGACAATTATGTGACTTTTTCCTCAAAAGGAGCTTTCTGTTAGGACACTATTTCCTCAGGGTATTTGTACAACACGTAAAAGGTAAGCTCTCTCATTTGTAATTTGTGTATTTGAAGGGGAAAAAAATACTTATATTTAATGAATTTCAAAATTATCTTCCTACTCCTAAAACTGAGGTACAGTCTGACATCAGAGCTATCTCACTAGTTTTTTCCTAAGGAATGACATTGCAATTGCCAGTTTGTTTTTTTTTTTTAGTTCTCTAAAATAAAATCTTTCATAGATAGAAAATAACATCTGAATTTGTTGTCCTTTGTTTTCTCTCCCTTTGCTAATGCTCTCATTTTTGTTGTCATGAGAACATAAACACTAAATCCCCTAGAGTGAACCTTCCTGGCCCAGTTTTTGTTACATAGATTGGACATTTCTTACTCTCTATCATTTGATCTCTGAAACAGTTTGTTAAGTTTGCCTCCAAAGGAATGTTTTTATTGATTGCTTCTATGGCTGTGAAACATATTTTTTATATTAGCAGAAATGTTTGCATTTTATCTTTGTAAGTTCAGAGCTAGAACTTTAGTAACAGATTTTTTTTTTCTTCCACCTAATGTCTATATTAAGGATCTCCTAACCTTTAAGGCAAGCAGTTTCAAATCAATTATGTTGTTTTTCAGGAGGGAGGCTAGGGAAGAATTGAGGATCCAAGTTAGATCCTATTTAGTCTTTCACAATCACTGACACATTTACAAGTGCTTGGCTAGGAGAAGTCTGGACAGAATGAAGATTGTAATTGAGAAGTCTAAATCAGAAAAAAAATAAAGATGCTGTATAAGAATAATAAAGCCATCTTCTAACCAACCCTGATTTAGCTGTTGTAGTAGTGTTGTAGTGTACATGACAAATAACCCATAAATATCTAATAGAGTTCAAAAGAAGTGGTAGAAATAGAACACCAACAATATTATCTGTTGCATACTGATGGAATGAGAGAACTGGAAAGTAAAATATTGAGTATATTTTTCTGTATTGTTTATGTTGGATAGGAAGTTAGGAAAGGTCTTGAGAAGAATTTTTCCCATATAAAGAAGTCTCAAGGATTTCAGAGTTTTATGCTTGCCTGTGACCACTACAGATTAACAGTACTGATATTCATTAAATAAAATTCAAGTAAGTTTCCTGAGAGTAAGGGATGAAGGACTGGACGAATGATCTATCTGTTTGAAAAAATCCTAACAGAAAAGCAGTATAGGTTTACCAGCTGTGATTTTGCATCCTCTGTAGTTATGCCAAGCAGAACACACCTTATTTGCGATTTGCACATGTGTAAATATCATAAGAACATGGCTTAATACTGTCGTTAACTGTTGCCTAAGGACAAGACAAAGGAAAAGTGAAGAAAGAAACATTTCTGTAATGTTTGTTTGTCAGTTATGCAGCAATTTAGATTAAATCAATTACTTTCAAGTCAAAGTTAAAAGACTTGAAGTCCAAAGTGACAATGCTCACTCCACTGCAACCAGCTGGGGAATAAGTCAAGCTAACCAGAGCAGTGACGAATGTTCCTTAGCTGCCACCTTGAGATGAAAACCAGAAGACAAAACACTTCAAGTGTATGCATTCTAATGCCTGAAGCCTACGGAAGAAACACAAGGAACTGGAACCCTGTACTCAATCAGACATTTATGGTATGATAAGAATAACTTAAACATGAAATGACTCACATGACTGTAGGATCATGATGGCTGGCTATAGGCTGTTTTGTAAAGACAGGCAGGGGAGAAGGAGTCTCGCTCTATGTTAAACTGAACCTTGAATGTATAGAAGTCAACTGTGGTGATGTGGAAGCCCTATGGAATGCCTCTGGGTCAAAATGCAACAGGTTGACTTCAAGGGGGACCTTACAGTAGGCATTTGCTACTGACCTCAAAACCAAGATGAACAGGCCAACAAACAACAAACAGAAACAGAAGGAAACTACTGGCTTGCTGTTAAGAGAGATGAGCTAGTCACCAACCATGCTCAAATGGCAGAGGTTTTCAGTACTTTCTTCACCTCTGTCTTTACTAGCACTCTTGAGGCTGAGACCTTGGGAACAAAATTCCAGGTTGATATAAACATAGATCCACAGTCAGTAAAGGAAGGCTTGGTATGTGAACCATTACAGGGGCCTGAGCCCTAGAATTTTATGGTTCCTGACAATATTCACCTGAAGGTGTTATAGAGCTGGCTGATGTTGTTGTGAGGTCACTCCCAGTCAGTCATGGCCACTTGGCAAGTGTTACAAGAGCAATATGCATAATTCTATATATTCTGCTTGTGAGTGGAAGGAAAGACTGATCCAGACAGGGATATTAGGAAACAGTTCTGGGTAATCTTAGATAAGCACAGTCCTAGGTACAGAAATTTGTGGTATCCTTACCAGATAGAGATGTTTTCAGAAAAATTGCTTACTTCAGGCTTAGGCTTTGATAGCACAATATTCTATAACCTTAAAAATCTATAGGATGTATATTTGACCCACACAAAGTCAGAAGAAACCCCTCAACCCCAACTGGGTTTTTTAATAGGGCAAGGATTTTAAATTTATTTTTTGCCACCAAGCAATCTCAGAAGAACACTGGAGACATGAAGAAGAGCATTTTAGCCTCTTCCAAATACCAGTTGCCTTTATAATAATTTAAAAAAACCAACCAACCAACCAAAAAAAATTCTGGTAAGAATGAGGGCTCCCCAGTGAGAGTTTTAAAGACATGAAGACATTAGAAACATTTGCAGCCACTTCATTGATTTTTAAAAGAAACCTAAACAGTGCAATTCTGTCAGCTAATTAAAATGGTTCTCTCCAGTTGCACTGAATTTCTTTTGGAGGACCATTACTTTCCTTGCAGCAAATTTTGGTACTTTGTTTTAAGATTTCAGATTAAGGGAAGGAAGGTTGAGGGGAGACAATAAAGCCATACAGCAACACCAGGTACATAGGAGCACAGACCTTTTGGTACAACTGGTTAAAGCAAATACTATTGACTGAGCCAGGAATTGAATGCTTTCTAATGAAAAAGTCTTATAGACTAGCATTGCCGGAAAGAATAATATCATAAACTATACAAATAAAGGAAGTGATATTTATCTCTCTTCTTATGTCACATATTAAAAAAGAAATAGTTATGAAGGATAAAGTTTACAGTTTCTCTTACCCACTCGACAGGGGACAGCTTCTGACCCTGTCATCGTGCAGTACTTGTTAGCATTATTTCTTACTGGTATTCCCTAGGCACAAATGTGATTAAAAAGACTTCTCAAAGGTCACTGGACAGAACATATATTATCTGTCCTAAGACATGAATTACAAAAAAATAAAGCAGTGAAAAAGATGACTGACCCACTGACTAAGCAGAGGTACAGGACTTGAACTCCAGACCCTGCTCTGCTCTGGAAAAAAGGCAGATGGAGATAAATGTCTTCAGTGAGTCTTCAACATGCCTAAGCATTTCAGCTCTTTTGTTTTTTTTAATCCCATTTGATATTCCTCTGCTTTCTCAAGTGTCTAGACATCTCTGAAAACCTGTTACCTAGTCTCCTAGAGGGATAGTGATACTACCTTATTTAGGTGCTGAGGCTCCGAGCAGTCGTTTCAGAGATTCAAGTGCAAGCCAACATGGCTAAGTTAACAGCTTGACCTTTTTTGTAGCCCATATTGGGATTGAAGGCAACAAAATGAGGCTTAACTGAGACAATTAAAGCTGGACGGTATGAATTCCATTCAGTTTTCAAAATGTAGCTAATACACTCATTCAGCGAGGCCTGGGGCAGATTCACACATTAAAGGATATGAAACTCATATATTATGGTAATGGGAACCATGAAAATAGATGAAGATAAATAACCACATTTGAAGAGTGCACTCCATGAATCTCCTGAACATAAAGAAAATTATCATATTACAGTATTTAAAAAAATATATTAAAAAGTTAACCTTATAGAATAGCATAAAGAATTCTGGTATTTTAGGTTATTGAGATGAGAACCCTAGATTGGAACTGAATTAATTAATGCAATAACAATCAGAAGATCAAATTTCTTTTATTCCAAGCTTTGGGGCTGAACAAATAAACCCATTCATAGTTGCAGCATTCTGTGATGCTCTCTCATTTTGTGCAGAACTATTCAGGAGTCTCTATCTTGCACTCCCAGGTTAAACTCTGGTAAGGTATACATAGAGGCAAGGAGCCTGTGTCCACACCATTGCTAAAGCTCATCCACGAACCAGATAATCTTCCTACTGGTAATGGACAGTTTACTATAACTGCTTATTTTTTTTCATGAGTATATAAACCAGAGACAGATAAAATGTGACAAAGGGAATGTCTCAGATGAAATCAGATGTGACCTTTTCAAAATGGGGAGCATTTCAGTGATTTTAATTAGAAGCCTAGGAACAAGAGTTAAATAAGCTTGAAGATACCTGCTCCTTCAGCTGAGCCTGGTAGGCTGGTAGGAAACCTTGCCTGCTTTACAGCACATAGGTTTTATAGCCTCTCACTCCATTAAAAAAAATAAATAAATTAGAAGCCTCAAGGCAGCCACGTATTTAGAAGCAATGAAAACCCAACCTGTCTACCTCTAAAGCATTTAAAGGCAAATGTACTTGAGCTTACAACCCAGGAATGAAAGCATAGCAGAATGAATTAAAACATTGTGACTTTTCTGTAATCTACATTGCTGCTCATGGCACAAGTTTGAAGATCCAGAATTCATTCTGTGTTTCTTAATATTTCATATAAATAAAGAATCTCAGTGTTAACAAAATTAACATTGTGAACTAACATATCTCATTACAATGTCAAACTATGTAAAAACACAATGGACCATTCCAAGGGAGTCAAAACCAATTAGTTGTATCAGAAAATCTACCAGACTACAAAACAGAGAGGCCTGTGAACTTCTGCAGCGGGTTCAGAGATTAAAGAAACTGCAACACAGCATGGAGACAAGAGATAAACTGAGTGGGTATAGAAAAACTCCAAGGGAACTGAGAAGTTCATGCCCAGTTTCAAAATGTACCAAAGTTTGGAACTGACTTTCTGAGCAATTTTAGATTGCTTCTCTTTTTAGAACTAAAATCATGCTCCCAACCCACAACATACAGCTCATTTCACTAAACTGACCACCAGTACAGCACTTTGGCACGAGAATGATCTCTTCTTTCACCCCTTTGAGACCTGGTGCGTACTTTTATTCTCAATGTGAATCCTGAAATGGGAAGAGGATAATCTAGTCTGAAAGCATAGCCCTTTCTGAGGCTTAATTGTAGCTTGAATCACTCATTAAGAAAAAAACCAAGAAAACCAGCCAACCAAAAACAACAACAACAAAACCCAACCCCCCCGAAGCCACAAACAAACAAACTAACAAAACCCCTAAAAGAATTTCCCAATTTCTTTGTTTCCATGTCCATTGCCACATATGCAGATAGGTGTCATGCTTCAGGTCAGACAAGGAAAATGTACTGTTTCTTAGTATGCTCTTAACATAGAGCACAAGACAGGGATGATCACAAAGCAAACTCAGCTATAGACACTTTTAATAAACACACACTAATTAGAGAAATGTGTCAGCCCGAGACTTTATGCAGTCTTGAGCTCATACAGTGCAGAGTTGAATCACTTTCATCACAGAAATACTAGATGAATGAAAGATTAGGCTGAAACAAGTTAGATCACTAATAAACTCAAAATACAGAAGCTTTATGTACCTGTCTCCCCAAGTGCATTTTAAAAGTACATTTATGTATGTATTAGTTGTTGTCTTTCACTCCTGGCAAGCATCCAGCATTGGCTGGCTGTAGGAAATGTTAAACAACCCCCACCCCTGAATAACTACTTGGCATAGAAGGATTGCTTGTAACTTGTGCAACATGCTTCATATTAAGGACTCTGCAGCTTCAAAGATACTCTTGAAACCAGGAATTAAGCACTTATATGGCATGGTTTGCAAATTTAGCTCTGTGTCACTTGATCATCATCAAAGTTACCCTACAGAAATATTTCTCCCTCAATTTGACACCAGTATTTGAATTAAAGAAAGATTCTGTACACTATTTTAAACACATTAAAGGGAACATTTCCTAGCATAAAATCTGGCTTGCTATCATACCGGTTTTGTGGTCTGCAATTCTATTAATAATCATAAGCCTGGTTATCGAGGATGAGGAAAGAAAACATTGTGGGGCAATGCAGCTTACCATGTAAGACAACCCACTATGGGCACTCTTTTGGATTCTCTTTGTTAACTTTTCTGAACTAAGCATCTCATCTAGTCGAAATATGAAATCTGCTCCACTGCTTCACAAAAGAAATACAGTTTCTTGTGTCTTATGCTTGTCATTTTCACCCTTCTCCGATTGGTTATCCCATGAAACTTTCACCTCAGAAGAATCTTTGTACAGGTTCAGTTTTGAATTTCTCCCTCTCTCTTCTTTCTACTGTCTGTATATGCGAAGGGAGTGGTAGGAGGGAGGGGGAAGTGATGTCTAAAATACATTAGAAATACTGAAGAATTAAGAGATTTTAGTGCCAATTAAAATATGAATTAACTCAAAGTTTCCCAAGGCAGCCATTTCCCACAAGACTTGTGTTCTAAATGATGCATTCCCTATAGCTTAGTGGGGAAATGAATGTTTCTATAAAATTTAGGAGAAAAAAATGCCTGCTTTTGGGGGTCTTGATAGAAGGAGGTATTCACTTGGATCAGGTGTGCCAGACATAATTGAAAGATTCTTATTGGTGTGTAAAGAATAGATTTGCAAAGATGGTTAATTAACAGAAAATAACGTAATACATTTTGTGGGATTTGCAGAAGCGATTTTGTCCAATATCCAGTGGAGTCAAAGAGAGTTCAGCATCAAGCCGAGTTTTATTAATCTCATCTTAAACCTTCCTTGCTTGGTTTTATCAAAACATAGATCACCTTACATTTTTGAAGGAAAATCCTTGGGACTCATTTTCCAAATTGAGGGTGAATTTTGCCTCAGTAGTTTGTAGGATTATGAACACCTACTAAATGGCGTTGTCTATTTTCAGTAATGGAATTCAATAAAATCTATATTCTGCATTAGCTGCAAATTTATGCAAAGGGATATAGAGGAAAGCCAGCAATGTCACATTAAAACTCTTTTAAGGGAATATCTAATCTGTGTAACTTTCAAAAAAAATGCATCTGAAAAAAATGTCAGTGCTATTTAGCTTAAGATGGGGAGCTGAACAGAAATTTAAATGACAGGGGTCTTTCTACAAAGAGATAGTGCCATTTTTTTGCAGAGACGTTTCTCTTCACAAGTTTTTCAAATTATATGTTCTCGTGAAGGATGTTAAATGTCTGGGTTGTAAATTTCAAATTGTCACTGCATGATGAACTCCAAGATGAGAAAGAAAGAAAAAAATTCTTGTTTTTAATTCAAGTTGAACATAAGCTATTGAAAATTCATATTTCATTTGTGGATTTTACTCAACATTCACAGGCGCTAGAAGTGCTACTGCAAGGCTAGCTAGCAGAAAGGATTGAGAAAAAAAACTGAGTTATGCTGCTATTATTTCACCACTCTGAGATAAAAATTAGCACTAGATGAAACGGAGAATTTCCATTTTTAAGAAATTTTTAATAAACAATTTTTTACATCTTCTTGTAGTTAAAAAAAATATTACTTACTGTTAAACTGCAGCTATTTAGTTCAGTTTGACTTGTGCATAATGCACAGCATCCAAGCAAATTACAGTGTTCTAACCCAAGAAGTTATAAAGATTCTGCTGTGATTCCATCAAAAACTTTTAAAATGAAAATTTAACAGAAGCAGCTGATTTCCCATGCAAAGTTGCATTCTGAGAAAACATTAGTTTCCAAGAGAAACACTCTTGACCAGCTCTAGAAAAGATGCCATGCAGCCATGCTGACAAAATACACTAAAGTTCTACCTAAAATTTTATGTCTATAAGGAACATGAAGAACATGTAACATCAGTATCTTAAGGATTTTCTCCAAAATCTGGAGCCTCACTTGCAATGCAGGTTTTGCAATGCAATAAGTTGCAGGTATTTGACAGGGAAATAATCACAACAGATTTTTCCCTAAGGATCATGAAGACCTACTTGGTTAAAATGTATGTCAGGGGCCTGCATCAATGGGATCAGGATTGCAATTAATTGTTCAGAGAACTCTGATCCTCTACACCAATAAGTCAACTCATACGGCTTTGGGAAGGCACAATCCTTCTGTACCTCAAGCTACCCACAGCTGTTCCTTCTAGTGTTGCTGTAAGGCTCATTTAGCTCTTCTAAAGGACTCTGAATATCCTGGAAAAAAAAAAATGTAAGCTATTGCATGCTGTCCAAATCGGTCTTGGCTCAAGAGCTGTTTGTCTTGGAAACAGTGAAGTGTCCAGGCATGTTACTGCAAAAGCCCCATTTTTTGCAAGAGATTCAAAACAAAGTCCTGCAGTAATATGGGGAAAGCAGCTAGTTTAGTCCCTCGATTGTCTTGATAAGAGGATTTGTAATTATTGTGCCAATAACAGGGGTGGATAGAATAGAGAAAAAAATGTTTACCGTCAACAAGAGAAATAAATCCCAATTTGCCACCATAGGAGAGAGTAATGGAAAGACTGCTGATGGATTAACCAATGCCTTTTTCCTCTCACTCTTTTTAGACACAACATACACTGATGAGGGGTTTATATATTTTTAAACAGAACTGTTATGGAACTTTTATGTAGAGGATGTGTTGTGCGCTCTAATTCAAAAGGGGTTTAAGGAAACCAAGTAAAACTGAGGAACTGAGGTAGGGAGGGAGGGGAAATAAGCTTTAACAACTATTTCCCTGTACATCAGATTCAGAAAAGCATGGCCGGTAGTTTTGTGCAGATACGAAATACAAGCATGTTTTATTTATAGACATGTTCCCCATGTGTTCACCTGTGGAATTCATCCCAGTGTACCAGGAAAATTATTGTAGTGGCCTCATAGCCACCATTTGCTGCACACTCCTGGCAGTTTCCAAAATGTCTCGAAAGAGAATGCATTCCAGCTGTCTCCTGCACTCATCCTCCGCCTGAGATGCAAGCGTAACAATGCAAAGAGAACAAAGCTACTCTGCTAACAAAGGCAGCATTAAATACTGGCAAGGAAATAAGAAACAAAATATTCCCTTCAAACATAGGGAAGGCACACAAGTTCACATTTTTTCTTCTGCTTGTTTTCTTAGTAAGGGTTTGTGTATCTCAGAGATTAAAAATGTAACACATACTTGCTTCAGTTGCTATGGTAATTCTGTGGGGTTTGGATTTTTTTATTTTATTATTATTATTTAACTGAATAGCACTGTAAATAGCTATATAAATGTCCAGAACCCAAAACACAGCTTTGCCCCAGGCATCTTCTATTTACACACCCTTCTTTTTCGGCAAAACTTCATTATTGTTGCTTTTAATGAATATGCACAGTCTATGCATTGAAGCAAAACTGAAGCAGAGAGGTGCAGGAAATTGAATCCCCACTAATGAACAGCATGGTATTTCAGACTGTTTCAGAACCCAAATGTCACAGATGTTCAGGTGGAAATTATTTGTCATCTTATGAATTCAGAAATGGAGGGTTATGAACAGTACTTTCAGTGATCATCTTTACAATACCACCAACTCAGCACTGGGGGAAAAGGACCCCTGTGGTGGATGTCCTGGTGAAAGGGTTAGGACAAACTCCTGGCTTGAAATTAGTATTTGCTGCCATGCCTGTCTGAGGGGAAGAAGGGGATATTCCCATGCATCAGAAAACTTCACAAATTAAAAGTACCCAAAATCCTGAGCATGTTTACAGCTATTTGAGCCAAATTACCTAATTTAATAGGACACTGACAGTACCTGTCAAGCATCATTAATAGCAGAAGATGTGCTTTTCTGAAGGATTAGAGAAATGCAATTTAAAAAAAGAAAAAAAAAAAAAAGGAAGAGGATTGAGAGTCAGACAGGACATCTGGCTGATGAGGAAGGAGCAATTCTCCAAAACTGGTTTCAATAGCAAAAGGTGTTCAAACACAATCATAGAAATGCAAAAGCATCGCTGTAGGTCTAGTCAGATCCACGTTCAATGTTGTACCTAAGCGTGGAAGCGTCTGCGCTGTGTGCCTGTGTGCACGCAGTGCTTTTCCGAGAGCAGGGAGCGGTAACATATAAACAGCAATCCATCAAAGTGTGGGTGGAGCAATGCTCTGGAGAACAATTTTAGCATGCAGAAAGATGCAGAATACTAACGCCGCAGGTTATGGAAGAAGAGCTGATTAAAACGAATAGCTGGGGCGATACGAGGAGAAAGGTAAAATATGAGACAGAAAACAGCAGACAAAAAGGAAAAGGAAAGCAGAGAGGCCATAAAGAGGTTTAACATCTTTCTTACAGGATATGTGTCATGGTTAGAGGAATATTGCACCTTTCTATTCTTTTCTGATAAGTGTTATCCTAGGCCTTGTACATCTGCCTTTTCTGAAGAAGCTTCAAATAAATTTGGCCTTCTCTGAACAGTCCCTAGGCCAGTACTTTCACTATGTTCTGAGTCTCTCCTATGCAGACTGGTTCCCTCTGTGCCATCCCCCACAACTCTGCAGCAAGTGGGATAAATAACCATCTCCTTAGCAAAAAAATTACATTGATCAGAAGGAATTATTTCCCTAAGAAAAATGTAGGGGTTTTTAAAATATGTCTCTCTGTAGATATATTTATGTGCCTTATCTAAAGGCATAACATTTCCTGAAAACACTAGTAGGTCAATTTTATCCAGCCACTAATAGATTCTCCGAAAACTAACCCACCTTTCTCCTTGAACAGTAAAATTACCAGTTTATTCTTCCACCTTCTTGAATTGTCCTGACAAAACAGTTTCTGAGGCTGAGTAATGCAAAAGTTAAAATTGACCAAGCTGTATTACCAGAACTCTCCCTGAAAGCAAAGGGTTTAGGAAGTGGCTAAGATGTGACTTAGCTTTTTTCTTCCTCTCTCTTTTCCCTTCACTAACACTCTACTGTATTAAATGTATAAGTCTGTATTACAAATAACCTATAGCTAGTATTTCATTTAACATAAATACATCAATTCAGATTAGCAACATTGTGTGCTTTTCGAGTAAAAGCAACAGTGCAGGTATTTTCAGAGCAGTTAAAAGACACAAACAAAAAGCAGTTTACTTTTTTCCTCCTCATCAAGTTAATGGATAGTTTCTCCATCTCTCAAGCTTTTCAAACTGTAAAAGAATTAAAACACACTTCTTTATTGCTTCCTCTTCAAGTGTTAGTTATTCAGTTGCTAAGGTAACATGAAAAGCAACTGCATAGCTGCAATGTACCAAGGTTCATACTGCCCGATAAGAGTGATAGAGGAAACCAACATGCTGAACAACAGAAATACATTCCCAGGCAAATAAAAAGGAAAAAAAAATAATTATTCTTTGTATAAGATAAATTCAAGACATAGCTTTAAATGTCATTACAGACCCTTTTGAGCAGTGCTGCTGTCTCTATTTATTATTCACTGTCTGTATCCTTCGCGTGGCATCTCTCCTTCCTCTCTGCTCGGGACCACTTTGGAAGACCTGTGTTGATTTTGCAAAGGTGCAAGGAACTGACCCAGCTGCAGTCAGAACTGCATACTCTCATCCCAAATTCCTATGATTACAGCTTGATTGATTACAGGCTACACCCTCAAACATCAACCCCTGATTTGATCTTTGAAATACCTCCTCTCAGCCTGATTTCACTCATACCAGTAACTTTAGTTAGAGCTCCCCTAGTCTGGTGCAATTTTACCACTAACTAGACCCATGGAAAGCAAAACAAACAGAGTGGACACCACTTACGATTTCTGGACAAGTTCTAAATATGAACAACTGTTTGTTTTTGAAAATTTACTGTACTTCAGATATTAGGCCAAGAATATTGCTGCTTGAAAGGCAGCAGTCTCAGTAAGGATGAGTTTTTAGAAGCAGAATGGAAGACAAATTTGGGGGACTTGCTGCTGTGTGCTACAAACTTGATTTTTGTATAATTAGGATTTGTTATTTGGCAATGTGGTTAGCTAAGTGGAAGGTACAAACAGGCTGAAAGTTAATAAGGTCTCAAAGAAATGGGATCCAGGAAGACCACACGTACTCATGTCTCTACAAAAAAAATGATCCAGATTTGTGAGTATAGGCACATATGCTCAGAGGAAGGATGTTGATGGCTTTTTATTGATGTTTATTGCTTTGGGTCTCCCAAAAGCAGCTAGATTTCAGGAGAGATTTGAATCTGTGTTGCTAGCCAGTATCCCAAGAGCTAATAATGCCAATGGCAAGGGCAGACTAGCTCAAGAACAACTATTATCTTCAACATATTTATTGGTGTTGAGACTAAATGAAAGGAACTTAATATATACCTATGTCTGTTCTTTCTTATTCAGGAATTGGCCAAGCAAACAAGTGGAGACACCTGTATAAATCTTACTAATCCTTCACTGAATTTATGACATTTTATATTTTCTGTAGATTTCTTTTTTTAAAATCTGGTATAAAGGAGTCCTTTCTGATAATTATGGATATTTTTTTAATGTACAAGAACTCAAACACTTGTTTAAAAATATGAAAAGACATCAGTTAGAGCTCACATGGCACTATCAGCCTCACTTGCTCTCTCAGGATTTTCAGGTTTTTTAAGAAGATTTACTATTCCTACACGTAAACATATTGAGATATTACTTTAAAAATCAAACATAAAATTTCTGATGATATACTTAACTAGATTTGTTCTTCATTAGAAAGTTCATGTTCTGTCAATCAGAAGGAAAACAAGAGAACTATTCCTGCCTGTACATTAAGTAAGCAATAGTTTAACAGTCAATTAATCCATCTATGATATTTATATGGAGGCAAACATATTAAATGATGTTGAAAAAATTCATAATTCATGAAAATAGTTATGACATAATTTTTATAATTCTGTTCTACAATATTTATGGTCTTATGGCATTGTTCTAAATTAGTACCATTATTAAATACAAAAGGGTAAATTTATACATGTATGACAGGCAAAATTTTATATTAATCATATCCCTATAAAGGCATATTTTCCAATTAACAGCATTTTTTAAAAAAATACTTATGTTGATCTAGCAGGTTGGTTTCGTTTGGGTGTTTTTTGTGATTTTATTTTTTTTTTAGGTTTCTTGGGGTTTATGTTGGGGTTTTTTTGGCTTTGCAATCATTAACAAGATAAAGTTTCCAGTACAATAACTCTAGTTAATGTCTGATGCTTTCACTTTTCTTTTACATCTATGTTGTTCAAATGTCAGTGATTTTAGCACTGAATTTAACCTTTACACATTTTTCTCCTCTTGCTCCTGAAACCTTTCTAGTCTCTGCTGGATTCAGTTGACAGTAGACTACAATGCATCATGCACATATGCACATTCCTGTTCAAATTCCTCCAGGCATTTCATGGCAAGTCTACTAAATGATATTGTCCCTTCAGTGCTGACACACAGAACCTCAGCTCTGAAAGCCTGTTAGATCCCTCAGAGGAATGCTACAAACAATGCAAAAGCCCACCTTTGTGTGGACTGTGACGACCTGGGAGGCCTTCAAACACTTTATTGTTTCTTCACATGAGTTTCTAAGAGTGAATTGAAGAACTTGTAACTCTTGCAGTGCAAAAAGCTGTCTTAGCTAACCAACTAATACTAAAACCTGGAAGCACAGTTAGGAGCCATCTCTTGTGAATCACTCTTACACTGGATAACCTCAAGCAAAATCTAAGATAAGATATAAAGCAATATGCCCTGTACTAAAAATGAAAGTCATCTTTCCTTAATAAAAGGCCATTCTGCAGTCTGGTATCTCATTTATAATGTTCATCTTATCTTGGCTAAAGCTGACCCTTTTTTAGGGGCTCAAAGTAGGAACCAAATGTAGACTGAAGTATTCCAACAATTTCATGTTCTCAAGAAAATGTTAAGTAGAGATAAGATGAAGACATTTGTGATTCATTTCTAGTTGACTATGGAACAACTGTTCTCTTTTAACACCATTTTTATCCCCACAGCCTAATGAACCACACATGAATGTTTATCTTGTTTTCTAATAGGGAAAATGAGGCAAAGAGAAGGAAATGAAGTGACTTCCAGAATTACAGATATACTGCGAACCTAAGCAGTAAGGCAATGCAACAATTCTTGTCTGTTGTTTTACCCATTGAGTCGTGTTGCTTCCTTCAAGATCTGAAATATTAATTATTGACTATGCACTGCAGGGGGAATGCACTGTTCATGATCTCTGCTTGTATGGTTGAATTTGCTTTTCTTGAATACTATTACTTATTGCTGCCTCTTTATAATAGAGCACACAGCTGGTTTCTGAGTTTCTCTCTTCTTTCTGCTAGAGAACTCTGATTAAAATCTCAGCAAAAATAGCAGTTTATCAGCCGATGCTTAGAGAATGCATTCCATGGGCCTAGCAAACATCACAGTGCTTGGTGGTAAATGGTTAACATGGATGTTTATTTAAACCTGGCCAAGCCTCTCTGGTTCTGGAAGCTGTAAAACTCCTAAGGCTAGGCTTATGAAAAAATTGTGTGCTAAGAGGATGAGCATAAATTCCAGACAATAGAAAGGAACTTTACTTAATGTAAAAGACACGGACAAGTTACAAGCCTGGGTCCACTCTAACAATGAAATAGTTTGAACAGGGATTTTCTTACTGTGCTGCCATCTATGAGTTTGGCTAGGTCCCAGAAAAGCTGAAACAAGTATTTTGCACATTCTGATTATTTCTACTGCAAGTTTTCTTCCACTCCCAGAAAGCAAGATCACAAAATCCCACTTTTATCACTCACAGAATAGAGCATAAGCCCCTAAAATGAAAAAGAAAAAGGCAGGTGACCAAGAAGACACTGTGTGTGGAGCCCAAGCATCCCTTTTTTCCTGGCATCTTCATTCACTCATTATAGCCACACTTTTAAATGTTTTGGTACCTCATCCAGCCAGGTGCTATCAGCAAGTCTATGAGTATTCTTAGAATGTGCATCACTGGGGAACTCTTACTTTGGAGCTAAACTCTAAAAAGACATGCTGTTGGTAAAATTTTAGCTTTCCCACACTTGCCCATACAGCAAGTTTTCAGTGATATCGCTTAAATGACAGAACTGTATTAACATTATCTATTTATATATACATATATATATGCACATATGTACGCATGGCATACATTTAGAATTCATCTAAATCTCCCTCAAAAGAGATCAAATCTCTTCTGAATTTGATGGAAAGGGGCTCAGGAGTTTCATATGCTTATTCTGCAACTGACATTTATATGCCTTCACCCTTTGCCTTGATCCAAGCCCAGTGAAGTCAATAGAAAATGACATCACTTGACTTCAATGTAAGAACAGTTGGTCATTTAGTCAAAACTGGTAGCTTGAGATCATTTCAACAAATCATCAAAAACCAGGGTGGGAGAAGTGAGAAGTCATCTAGTCTATTCTCTGCTTCAGCCGAGTATCAAATATAACTACCACATTCCTGACAGATGTTTACCCAATCTGCTCTTGAAATCCCCCAGTGATAGTAATTTCACAATACTGTCAGGCAATTTCTTCCCAAGCTAAAATATTCCTATAAGAATCCCTAACATCTTACCTGAATCGTTCTCACTGCAGTTTATGACCAATATTTTCTCCACCCAGAGAAGGAAAAGAGTTTCTCCAGTTGATCCACATCTTCCTTGAAGTGTTGTGCTTGCTAATGGGCACAGTTCACCATCTAAGGCAACATTAGTGCTGAGTAGATGAAAAAGATGTACCAGACAGTAGTGATCTCTCCATCCCGGTAAAACAGCTGACCTTTTGCCAGTAGTGTGCCATTGCTGCTCTGTGCTACCCACTGATAAATGTTCTGCTTGCAGTGTTCCTCCCAGGCCTTCAAGACACTAAGTCCCTTGTTCCTTACCCTTTTTGTAATTGTTCATACCTTCTCTTCCTTGAACTCCATGCTGTTTTCAGATTATTTCTCAAGATGTTTGAATTGTATCTCTTCCTACCCAAAAACTTTTGTTTTCTCCCAGCTAGGCACTGTGAATTTCTGTGTAAGTATGCTCTTTCTTCTGCTATCCACTTCGTTACTGACAACGTGCAATTCACCAAACCCATTCTTGCAGAGCTCCAGGCTGAGCACATAACCTGGCAGAGTTCAAGAAGCATTTGGACAACACTCTCAGGCGCATGGTGTGACTCTTGGGATGTCCTGTGCAGGGCCAGGAGTTGGGCTCGATGGTCCTTGTGGGTCCCTTCTAACTCAGGGATTCATGATTCTATGATTCTTCTACACATACTACTTTCCAACTGGTATTTTATTCAGTTTATAGTGATTTCATTCAGACTGTCATAAGACGGTGGCAAAAGTCTGAATACAATTAAGATCTATGACATTTATTTCTTTCATATTTATGCTGTTTGTTACCTTATTAAGCAAGGAAATTAGACTAGTTTGACACATTCAGTTTGTAAATCTATGTTAACTCTTATTCTTTTCCTTGTTATATGGTTATTAACAAATCTTCATTATTTGTTCCAGTGCTTTTCCAGGAACTGTCGCTAAGCTGGGCGATGTTTAAGTCCTCAGCATTGCTGTAGCAGTGTTTTACAGGTAGGATCTACCTTTTTCTTCTTCCTGTAATCACATCCGTGAATGAACTGCTCGCTCAGGGCTGTGACACTGCTGACACTTCTCCCTGAAGTACTCTGTGGTAAATGTTATTGGGTCCAGCCCAATTAAAGTGGACGCACATACCTTTCAGATTCATTCATTAATTATTGTAATTTCTTCCCAATGTGTGTGCGTAGCATTGGTTTTGCTGTTTGTTTGGGTTTTTTGAATTCTAAACTAATCTTCAAAACATTTTATCTTGTCTTACCAGGATACCAAATACAATCTGAATTGCCTAGTGCATGCTCTGATTATTCCCTGCAGCACCGTGAATGTTACACTGACTGACACTTCAGCAATAAAACGCCACACAGTAAAATAAGTCACTAAAAATCTAACATGTTAATTACAGAGACACTTCTTCACAATAACCCTGAATGAAAGACAGATTGTGAAAGAAGCCACTGAAACAAACATAAAATTTAGAATATTTATTTGCTTTTCTTATTTTTTTTTAATTGAAAAGAGCTTTTTTAGTATCTGTGGTGAATTAAATATTCTACTTTTTTTCTGTATTTTTCATTTTTCCTAATAGTCATCCCAGTCTCAAAGAAATTTATTTTAAAAACAGTGATAAATAAACTCAAAAATATTTTTGTGCCATGATATTAATTGTTTTGAATGGTTACTTGTTTCAAATGAATTTTAGTTTATAATTATCTTTAGTCCGGGCATTCCAGAGACTGATCTTTACTACAGGTTTGAGTTGCCTGTAATTATTCATGAGATATGCCTTGATGATGTAAAATATATTCCAAAACCTACATTTTATTTAATACCAAGGACTGCAAGTAAATTGGTAGCCCACAGTAACAACATATGTTTATAATTATGATTACCATCAGGGAATTCAACCTTACTGAAGGATAGAAAAGAGGCCCAAGCAGGGAAACCTCAAAAAGTATATGGAAAAAAAAGGGGAGGAGAAAGTTGAAATGGGAAAACCACTCTTGGATAATGGAAAAGACTTAGTTGCAAAAACAAGCACAACTTTCAGCTGAGTTTGCTACAGAAGTTTCAATATTTTAGTGACAAAAAATATTTAGTAAATAATTATTGTCACTATTCAAATCATTTTGTGCAATGTTCCTCCTCTAAGCCCTAAGCATAAATTCTCTGAATTTATCACAAAACCCCCTAACAGATCAGCTACCTGACAGTGAGAATAAAATGCTGCAAATACTGTTTTATATTATTAATACAGTATGCATACATTTAGAGGTGCCATAGTTAATGCTGAATTGTTTCCATTACAAAACTCATTTTGAGTGTTTAATAACTCAGCTGTTTGAAATCACACTGAGCTAAAGTTGGCAAGTTTCACTTGTGTGTGCACCGAAGATACGACTTTTACAGCACATAAATGAAAATCTCTAAATTCTGAGTGGATCCTGAAAGATTCACATTTAGGGTTTAGTTTGACTGAGGAAAGACCCAAACATCTTGGATCTTATGAAAAAAGGGGAAAATATTTCAGAATTGTCACCCTTCATTCTATTAAATTCAGCAGGTTCACAAAATAAAATTCCTCAGGGTTAAACATATCCATTTATCAAGTGTTTTTAGTCTAAAAAAAAAAATCCTACTTAAATTCAGTAAGTGGTTGAAATGCACTTATATTACTTTTACTAAGAGGAGACAAATAATGAAGACTGAATTCAAATTCTTTCAAATAAATCCCATGTATGCTGAGGGTTTTCTTTACCTTTTTCCTTAGATGAATGATTTTCGAAAGAAATTTCAGGCTACATCAGTTGTACAATTTTAAAATTAGATAAAATTTAAATAACAGGTATCTTACATGACCAAACCTTTTGTGGTAACTTCAAAATGGTGCTAGACACAATTCACAGTGACTTATTTTATGTGCCTGTCATTGAAGAGAATCTTTTTCATGTTGAAAAATGACTGAAGCCGTACTATTTCTGCATCTTTTTACACGTTATGGTGGATTAGAACGTGAAGTCCATGTAACATTGTTGGAAGCACCTCTCTTACCTGGCTCCAGCCTCATTCAAAATGTGATTCAGCGCTTAAAAGGCCACACCAGCCTGATTCAAAGCTGATTAGAGCTAAGGAAAGAAGGACCATTTGACAGTTGTATTGCAAAAACAAAATAGGCTGAAAGTCATTATACCTGCGGGCAGTGCCAACTCGCAGGACTTTAAAGGTGTGTATCTTCTAGCCCCAGCTTCAGGATTCACATGGTTATGTCTGAATCTCTTACTTTCATTCTTTTATTTTTCACTTTCATCATTTGTAAGAACTGCATTTCCACACTTCACGATTGTAGGAAAAAATGTCTGATAAGGAAATTGTTCCCAAGCCAGCGAACAGTAAGAACTGAGTTCAGAAACTAGAAAAAGTTGAAGAGGCAGGTCTTCAATAGCATATTGCACATATCCTCTGGAGTGTTAGGTAATAGAAGCTTTAAATTAACTTCTAGTTGAACTAATGGTGATTTCTGATGCTTAATTGGAATGCAAAAAGATTAAACAATAATAAATAACAAACCTCATTGGAAACAGTGTCATGCACTATTGGTCAAACATGTTCATTAATTGTCATACCCCAGGGTTGCTATGTTGCAGAGGAAAAACTATGGACTAAAGT
The DNA here is from genome assembly GCA_035047865.1 of Dendrocincla tyrannina. Classification (NCBI taxonomy): domain Eukaryota; kingdom Metazoa; phylum Chordata; class Aves; order Passeriformes; family Dendrocolaptidae; genus Dendrocincla; species Dendrocincla tyrannina. Next base: position 58,407,485 of record JAWWMP010000132.1, on the reverse strand, counting down.
TTTAGGTTTTTATTTAGTGTTCAGGTTCTGCTATGAAGTGTTTCTGAAATACAGTTACCTATCTACAAATTTATAGCCTCATCTAGAAATGCTGTTGCTACATTCAGCCAAAATAGTCATTGCCCTTTTGAGCCACTCAAAGCTCTGCAAGGCCCTGGACATTGGCTCTCTAGCAGGCTGTGATTTAGCAGAAAGATCCCTACAGGAGGAAGTCACATTGATCCAAAGGCTGACCGCACTTAGATGGAGGTGTAAGACACAACTTTGTGACAGAGCCAGGAACAGCACCTGTAAATAATTTTCTGTTAAAAGAAACCTTTGACCGCACGAATTTCCTGGAATAGAGGAAACTGAAATGGAAAAAAAAATCTCTCTTTGAATTCTTATTTCTTGATTTTGCTTGGGACCTGAGTCCTCAAACTTATCACTGTGGTAATTACTGGCTACTTCTGGCAAGTGTGAGGCTTTCTTTAGACTTTATAACCCAGCTTTCAACTTTTTCCTTTAGTCTCACAACAAAGGTAACGTTCCATTACTACATAATAAATAGCAAAGCCAGTCTTAGGCCCTAAAAATCTATTCCCAGTAGAAATGACTGACTACAGGGCCCCATGTTTCTTTGAAATGTCTTTGCATAGTAGTTACATGGGAAAATCTTATGAAGATCTTTCATGCTTGCCTGTATAATGCAGACTTTATCCCTGCACCTTGGATCTGAACTAGCATTACATGATCACTAACAAGATGAAAGCAAATAGCCCTTCAGGCTTTGGGAAGTGGGAACTGATCACAGTTCCAGTTGACTTCAATGGTTCTTTGTGTGCCTCACATCCCTGTAAATCACATCCTGAAATACTGAGCAGGTTTGTCTTGCTGAAGATTTATAATCTTAGCAACAAATTTTTATTACCAAAATCAACTCTCAGAAGCTAAAATGCTCAAAGTTATTCTTAGATGAGGAAAATCATGTACATATCTGAGGAATGTATAGCTTATAGCCTTTATAGCTAAGAATTGACTGGCTTGTTTCCAAAATATGTGATGGATTGATTGATTTGAAAATAAATCTGAAAGATCTTTTTACAAAATGTTTAATGAACTGTATGTATTTTATAATCATGCCAATAATAATTGGCATACTGAAGTATGATTATGCACCAGGTGCATGGGTGCAGTGGTGGGGAACTTATCCCACTGCAGCTAAAACTACAGGGTCACACTTTGCTGAAGACAATACTAATTTTTGAGCTATTTCTTGAAGGCAAAGGATCTTGAATGGAAGGAGACCAATGTGCTATGTGACAAAGCCCATAGCAAGGCTCTGATTTTAAAAACACACACACACATACACACACACACAAAATACAAAACAATAAACTAAACCAAAACCAGGATGAAGTACTCCTTAACTTTGAAATGTGTGGAGGAAAAATATATTATGGGGTACTTCCATTTGGAAGGCAGATGTGGAAACTCTCACCTAACAAATAATAACAAAGTCGTTTCTTGCAGTTCAATCAATAGTAACAGTAAAACAACTTAAAAGAAGTTGAACTCAACACAAGATAACTATTTTAGACTTAATATTAATTACGATCAAACTATAAACTATAGATAGGATGTATAAGCATGATCTGTTGACATTTAATATAGGCAGAGTTTGAAACTACCAATAACATATTAATAACATCGTATTGAAGTTTTCCAAACAGATAATTTCCCAAAGCTGCAGAAAGTTCTAAGCAAGATTGACTGGGCAGAAAAGCTAAAGACAACAAATAAACTGAAATGAGAGTACTTTTTAGGATATTATTCATAAAATGGGGTTTTAGCAATGTATTGACTATTTCAAGGGGATGAATTTCTAAGACACAGAGACAAAACTGACACATTCTTTAGCTATAAGAAAAAGTAATGTACAGTGACACTGGAATATTTTTTAATGCATTAGGGACATAGCTGGGTGTTAAAAAGAAAGTGACTTGGAAAAAATATTCTGAAGTCAGTGGATCTCAGTAATCTGCACCCAAGTATATTAAGGAATGGCCAAGGAAATGTTTGCCATACTGATGTTAATCCATAATAAATCTTGTTGCATTAAGGAAATTTTAGATGATTTGAAGAGTGCCACTGTGCAAATACTGAAAAAGTACCGAGTGATAAAATCAGATAACTATTGGCCTAGGTTTAATCCAGTGATTAAACCAATGGGATATCACATACACTACTAACCTGAAAAAAAAATTAACACAAAGAAGTCTCAATAATGCCAGTTAATCAGTTTTACCGATAATAAATTTAATCAAATCTGGCTTATTTTTAATAGATTACAAGTCTGACAAAACCTGAAAAATTGATAAATATAATTGAATTGAATGCAATATACTTAACCTTTTAATAAGGCACCAAGCTGTAATATGTAACAATCCAATTGAAACATGAGCACTCTACAATGTCAAAAAACCCCATCTTACGTGAATGAAGCCCAGACCAATTGACCAGTTGCTAGCATAAGAAGTTTGCAGGGAATCCTTAAATGGGGATATTTATAGGAGCTGTCTACTTTTTGATTTTGAACTACTCAGCATTTTTTTCGCTTTCAAAGGTGATTTAGAAATAGTTATAAGATCACTTCTTGTCAGATTTCAAGTTAAAACTAAAACTCAAGCCAAATATATAGAATAAAGCAGAATGGCAACCATCCTGGGGGCCAACACTAATATCTTTTAGATAGCAGATACCTCACATTTAGTTACCTGCATCCAGTAACTAGTGTCTGCACTCCAGTATCTATTGACATGTTCCATGTATTCCAGTGTACAATCTTCTTTTCAATTCTTTTTTAGTATAAGAGAGCAGAAATGACCTGCAAGGTATCCACACAGGGTAGTGAAGATCAGAGATGAATGAGCACGCTGGGTTCAAAACAGCTGATGCTGTTTGCGACCTGTAAGCGAGGCTGAAATAGCACGTGTATGCCATGGCTGCACTAGTGCAGTGCTGTGCCACTGGGGATGTAAGTGATCATGTTACTCATTAGGGAAATTTCTCTATCATGCTCCCCTGTGTACCACATGGGGTTTCAGAGCTTGGGGCCACAAGCAACTGTTAGCTGATTGAGTCCAACCTCACATATATTGAAGAACATGGAATGTCATCGTTTTTCTGCTACAGAATGCAAACAGTCCTTATTTATACAGAGATGGAAAATGAGACAAAGGATTTGCACAACTGCAATGAAAGTCATGAAAATTCATCTAGTAGTAACTATGTTTTTGCCCAAAATAAGCTACTTCGCGCACTGAATAATGTAACTGTTAAAAGGACCTCACCTTTTTGCTACATAATTCACCACTCTTTCCAATATATGGAGTTTTCTCGATTCTTCTTTTAGCCTGTGTTCCCCCCAGCTAGAAAGAACTTAATATCTGTAATTCTAATATTTTAGAGTTTATTTTTGCAGGGACTTTTAAATGGATGAATCATGAACAGAAGACAATTTAATTTGCAAACAAATAGTAAATTGAGACAGACAACAGTTTACCAATGAATACATAAGAATCATTCAGCAATGTCTGTAGTTGTGACACTGACTGGTTAGTGTATTTGGATCTTCGTAATTTCTTCAGGAAGAGAAAGTGAGTAGACAGCAGAGACCAAATTACTAAATTATCCTATTACACTTTTATTTAGAAATGTAAAATTCATGCAGACAGACTTTGAATAGACTGGATTTTAACAGCAAAGTAGTGCAATTCAAGCTCAGGCACCAGCTAGCAGCAAAGATATTTTTCACCATCTGCTTTTGGAAAATCCAGATTCTCATTCCCAGTACAGCTCCCACACATTTTCTCTTAGAGTGTTCACCTCCCATCCTAAAAGATTTCTAACCTGGTAATACTTCTGAACTCAAAACCCTGTGTAAATTCATGTCCCTTCCTGAAATCAATGGCAAGGCTCACTTAAACTTCAATAAGCCCAATAAATTGCCCTTTAAATTTTAGAAGTCTGAAGTTGGCCATCTGGCTCCAGATGGTCTGAAACTACTCTTTCAGGACTGATTCTCCAGAGCTATCTCAGAGAGCAGATTCCATTCCTGCTGGGACTGGAGCCATCAAGTCTAGGGGCACTTCGCCAACACAAATGGGAAGCCACTTCTATGAGTGAACAGCCCACCTGCTATTCAGTCAGTACTCCTTAACCTTCCTTTCACCACATTGCTGACATTTTTCTTATCAACAATTACACATACCCTCCCCACTCAAAGCAGCGGTGCCCTAATTTCTATCCAAATAGCATTACTGGGGATCACCTGGAAAATGAGTAATTCTAGTTTTATGTATCTCTGCATTATTATCAGTATTTTTTTCTGAATTACATCAATATATATTCTGTATATATTTTATACATATATATGTGTCGGGCAAGGAAGGCAGGCAATGGGCATGGCTGAGTGGGAACCAGCTGGTTAGACAAAAGAGAAGGAAACAAATCCACAGACAGTTGAAGGTAGGACAGGTAACCCAGGAAGAGTATAGAGTCAAAGTTCAGTTGTGTAGGGATAGGGTGAGGAAGACCAAGGCAAAGCTGGAACTGCACCTACCAAAGGACACAGAAAATAACAAAAAGGACTTCTACAGGTATGTTAACCAGAAAAGAAAGGTCAAAAAAAGTGTACCCCCGTATAAACAGTGCTGGAAAACTGGTAGCAATGGATGAGGAGAAGGTTGAGATACTCAACTATTTTTTTGCTTCAATCTATAATGTCAGCCTCTCTTCCCACACCGCTCAAGCAGATGGACAACAGGACAGGGACTGGGAGAGCAAAGTTCCTCCCACTGCAAGAGAAGATCAGCTTTGTGACCTCCTGAGGAAGCTGAATGTACATACGTCTATGGAACCCAAAGTTCATTCTAGAGTCCTGAGAGAATTGACTGATGTAGTTGCCCAGCCATGCTCCGTGATAATTTGAAATGTTGTGGCAGTCAGGAAAAGTCCCAGGGAAAAAGGGAAATTTTGTACCCAGCTTTAAAAAGGGTAGGAAGAAGTACCCTGGGAAATGCTAGCCTGTCAGCCCCCACTCTGTGCCAGGGAATATCATGGAGCAGATCCTCCTAGAATCTGTGCTAAGGCACATGGAGGACAAGGAGGTGATTTGGGGCAGCCAGCACACCTTCATGAAGGGGAAATCCTGCCTGACCAATCCAGTGGCCTTCTATGGACAGGAGACTACAGGAGTAGACAAGGGAAGGTGTCATTTATCTGGGCTTCTGTAAAGCCTTTGACATAGTCCCCCACAACATCCTGCTCTCTCCATTGGAGAGAGATGGATTTGATGACTGATTTGGACTGTTAGATGGATAAGAAAGTGGTTGGATGGTCATCTAGAGGGTCGTGGTCAATGGCTCAGAGTCCCGAATGGACATCAGTGACAAGTGGTGTCCCTCAGGGGTCCATATTAGGACCAGTGTTATTTAATATCTTCATTAATGACACAGATGAAGGGATTGAGTGCACCCTCAGCAAGCTTGCAGATGACCACCAAGAGCAGTACAGCTGGCACACCTGAAGGGTGGAATGCCATCCAGAGGGACCTGGACAAGCTTGAGAAGTGGGCCTATGGGAATCTCATGAAGTGTAGTATATATGTAGTATGACTGCAAGGTGCTGCACCTGGGTTGGGGCAACCCAAGGTATCAACACAGGCTGGAGGATGAACAGATTGAGAGCAGCCCTAGCAAGAAGGGCTTGGGGGTGCTGGTGGATTAGAGGATGGACATGACCCAGCAATGTGCGTTCACAGCCCAGAAAGTTGATTGCATCCTGGGCTGCATCAACAGAAGCATGGCCAGCAGGTTGAGAGAGGTGATTCTGCCTCTCTGCTCTAGTGAGATCCCACCTGCAGTGCTGTATCCAGATCTGGGGTCCCCAGCACAGGAAGGACATGGACCTCTCGGAGCAAGTCCAGAGGAGGGCCACTAAGATGATTAAGGGGGTGGAGCACCCTTCCTACAAGAAAAGGCTGAGAGAATTTAGTTTGTTCAGCCTGGAAAAGAGAAGGCTTCAGGGCAACCTAATTGTGGCCTTCCCACACCTGGAAGGAGTATACAAAAAAGATGGGGAGGGACTTTTTACAGGAGCATGTTAGTGACAGAACAGTGGGAATGGATTAAAGCTAGAAGTAACTAGTTTTAGACTAGGTATTAGGAAAAAATTCGTTACTGTGAATGTGGTGAGGCACTAGAACTGGTTGCCCAGAGAAGCTGTGGATGCCCCAGTTCAAGGTCAAGCTTGGTGGGCCTCTGAGCAATCTTGTCTAGTGAAAGGTGTCCCTGCCCTTGGCAGAGGGGTTGGAATTAGATAATCTTTAAGGTCCCTTCCAACCCAAACCATTCTATGATTCTGTGATATATTCATGTATGTGTATTCAGTATGTATTTATCAGTATATATTTGGAATTATTTTCTGTTATTATGTTTGCTACCATAATATCAAATATTAACATATTTTTATGTTTTTTTCAAAAAAGTTTACAGTCAGGAGGGACTGCCTGTAGTTCAATTTAGGATCAGTTCAGAAAAATTGGTTGTTTATGTGAGCATGAGTAAATGCAAACAAACCAAGCTTTGAGTCCTATATACAGTCCCTGTACAAATCTTCACTGGGCAGTTACATTTGGAAATGTTTTACCTACTATTTATAAACTATTTCTTCTGTATAACATGATTCAGTGGTCATTTTTTGCCAAAATTTCTTTCAAAAATTCATGTGTATTTATACCTATGTATCTTTAATGCAAAATGGAACAAAGGCAGAAGTCCACTGCTTTTCTCCAGAAAAACTGCTATTATCCAGGCTTTGATTTTCACCACACAACCCCATCGGTTCTACAAAGATCTCTTGATATTCATTTTATGGAATTAAAAAGATCTAACATGTATATATCACTGATGGTGTTTTAATAAAAATAATAGAATTGTGGAGGTACTGGATTGAAGAAAAGCAAATGAAGTAACAAAATATTCATGAAAAAGAAAGGAGAGTTATGAAATTTACTCTTGCATAACTTTGACTTCTATTCCCAAGAAACGATATAGAGTTAAAAAATTGCAAAACCGTTTCAGTATAATAGTAGAGCTGACTGAATAACAGGAAAATTATTTCACAGGAATATAATTTCAGCATTGTTTCTCTTTCACAGTGTAGTGAAACTCAGACCCATTTTCTGTTAAAATTAAAAATGAATTTTCGCATTTTAAAAACAGTACAAGAATTAACACTGAAACCTCATCTGAAGCTAAGCAAATTTAAATTAGAGAAAAGATTCTGCAATGCATACCATTAACCCCAGAGCAATTTACCAAGGTTTGTAGTGGATTTTCTATTATTAGAAATTCCTAAATGAAGACTAAAACAAGGTTTTGGTTTTTTCTGTTTTTCTTTTTCTCTGAATGATAATCAATCATTCAGGCAGAGCCACTGGACTTGAGGTGAGTTCTAAACAGGGGTTCAGACTAGACAATGACCATTTGAAGGCCCACCAGCCTTCAAAATTCATTTGCTAAATTCATTAGCAAAACAGAGGGATAGTTAATGACATTAGAAATAAGTAACTTGGGATTTCATTTTTGTCAAGAATTATACCAAATGTGAACATGTAATATAGATTTGAAAACTTGTCTGAAGCTGATTTATGAATCCCAATATTTGGAGATGTGCCTAAAATCTAAAACAGCTGCATATCCCAAGCAATCAGCAAGTAGATAAGAAGTTTCCCTCTAATCAGTTTGAATATCAATAATATTTTGCATATTCTGTTATCTATAATGCTTTCAAAGCTCTTTGGAAAGGTGCAAAATCACTGTTTTCCACATTTTATGGTTGGATGAACTGAAGCCCTGATAAGTAAGTTAACTTGCCTAAGGTCATACAGCTTGTCAGGAATAAAATTATAGTCCTCATACCAAATTTGCTTCTCCAGCCTCTAAACAATGGGAGCACTGCAGCCCTCTTGCTGTACGGGTGGCACTGTATGGAAGGAAAACTCAGACTTTGGAATTATGTACCTAGGCCTTGCTTTTATTCTCATATGTAGAAAACGTGTGTTTCCCAAGTCAAATCTCTTTTGCAACGTTCACCAGCCTAGATAAAAGTGGTCATTCATCATCTTTCATGTGAGCTATGAGGGAGGACAGATAAAGACAAAATAATGACATTACTGCCAGTCAGAACATCTGAATAGCCCAGTATATTTATTCCTTTAAATATCTGCTGTCTTGTAATCTCCTTGGAGCCAAAGGGAGTCTTATTCTGTTCTTTGTATTGCAGTAATGCACTTTTGGCACTTAATAAATGAATAATGATTTTCAACAATATTCAGGAAAAAATATCACATTTCAAGGCAATGTTTGACAAGTGTGACATCCACTGCGACACTTATCAGACAGTATTTAGTCACCATCAGAAGCAAATACAAAACTTTCCTAATCTCAAAGGTTTAACGAACATTTACTCGCAGAATCACTATAAATCGGTATGTAAACATAAACACCCTTTCCCCTGAAAAAGGTATCATTGTGAATGATGTTTTATAGTCTTACATATGTTAATTCAATGGAGTAATGTTTGAGTTTCTACACAGTGATCTCCCCTCATGCATACATGAATCTCTTCCTGTACACACGAAGGTCAGACTACAGTCAGGCAGACCACTCTCTTTGAAAGGCTAAACATCCCCTTGACAGTCCAAATACAAACTACACCACCTGAGCTCAAGTGGTCCTCTCAAAGCCTTTTCATAATGCCTCATCTGTACCCCAAAAAATTCAGATGGTATCTCCCACAAGTCTGCAGGAAAGCATCACTGAGCATCTTAGCTTCCCACAGCCCTGGCAGAAGATCATAGTAGTCCCAGTGCATTGATTAGGAACAACTTTTAGCACAGGAATGACACTCAGACACACTAAAGTCCTGTCTTGCAAAGTAGCTATTCACATCGAGTCCCAGCCTATATCCCAAGGCAAGTCCACAGTAAAAGAGGAGTCCAATGCAAAAATCAAGAAAGTAGCACTAATATTAGCACTAGTGAAGGCTTAACTAGGTATAGTGTTTAATAATTGACATAATTCAGATGAATTAAAACATTATTTCAACACAAGGTAAGAGATCTACCGGTATAAAACTATTATAATGGACTTTCAAAAATATTTTAAACATATACATAGGAAGTAAATATCTGTACCTGCTGAGAAATACTGTGGATTGTTCAGGAAACTGCAACACTTGCACTCAACACTAAGTAATTTATGCATTCAGGAAAGGCAATCCTATTTTACGTGGATTTCTGAAGAAACGCAGAACACACCAAGTGAATATTTCCAGTTTAGCTTGTATTCCTAGACATGTGCCCTAAGAGCATTTGGGAAAATCATAGAATCATTGAATGGTTTGGGTTGGAAGGAACCTTAAGGATCACCTCTTTCCAAGCTCCCTGCCATGAGCAAGGAACACCTTGCACTGGAAGGTGAAATGAAAACAGATTTACTGGTTCACTTACTGTAACTATTCTGTGTCAAAGGCAAACAGAACAGGAACCCTGGGTTCTATCCCTGCGTTCGTAAAAAGTCCATGTCGTTGTCACAAACAACAATGTAGACCTTAAGAAATTCTCTGTCTTTTTACTAGCAAGTCACTGGAGAGCTACGCTTATATAGTGATTATTTATATTATTTTCCCTATATATTTTAAAAACCAGTTCCTATTTTTATATTAAGACTTCGCCACAACCTCTCCAAGTGACTTCCAAAGGAAAAAAATCCTTTAAAATAATTTAGATATCTATCCACCTGAAAAAGATTCAAGGTCTGTGCAGTGCAGTTATTCTGCCATTTCCACAAGAGGTTTAAAGGCTTATCTGAAATACAGCTGAAAAACTATTATTTTTTTTTCTGCTGCCTAATAAATCTAGATTAAGATGAAAAAGAAATAAATTGCACTTTTAAAAAAGGGTAAAGCTCCATCCCAGTGTAAAAAAGACTTCAGAATTGAAAACATACCTCTTGGCAGTTCCTAGGACTTCAATTCCATCTTCATTCTCTTTGACTTTTAAGTGTTCACTACTCCAACAAATTCCTTTATTACTTAGCTTTGAGAATCCTTTTTCATGTTCCCACTTTTGTCCTTTGCTTCTTGAGTGTGTCAGTGGGAAGTTGGTATCGTCTGCTCTTGAACAAAATACAGTAAACAGCTCACTGGAAATCAGTTTCTGGTAATCTGACTGAGTTGAGCCTCTAGATTGGCTGCTACTGTAGAGTTCGCCATTGGACTGAAGCGTGGCAAACAACACTTTTGGTTATGTGTTCTTATGAGTAACTTCTGCTTCAAAGCTAAGCAGAACCACCATAGTTTTGTCTAACAAAAAGGCGAGAAGCAAACAAAACTATCAGGATCTGTATCACCTGCGTAATGCATTGGTGGGGCTGGCCTGGGGCATGTGAATTCTGACAGCAGCAGTGAGTTCCTTCATTGTCGTTTTCTTCCAACACCCTGAGATAATGCCTTGCACTAATGTGTCTTTAATAATATCTCCAATGTCTTTAGAGAGAGTGATATTCCCAGAATTCTGTAAGGAAAACAAATTTCTGCTAACTTCCCCCACCTTCAGGCATTTACAGATATATGAGCTGTAAAGACTGATACACCAAACAAGAATAGTCACCTAACTTTTGGTAGGTGACATATCTAATTTAATGCATTAATAGATTTTATATATATTTATATATGTGTGTGTTTTGGTAAACACATGCAACTACAATACACATAATCTGCAGTTGTATTTGCTAACCCTCAGAGAATCATAAATTACAAGACTAAGCCACTTTTCAGTACTTTGATATGGCTTATGACTTCTCTGTTGGAAAATTCTGAGGTTTAACAGTTTGCAAACTGGACAGGCCCTGTGGCTCGCTGGTTGATGACTTCCACTTCAGTAAACAATATGCCTTATCAGAACTTCACAACAAACTGTTACATAGATCTCTTACCTTGCTGAGCCCCTGTCCCCCATTTCATTCTGGCAGAAACACGAATATGAAATTCTTGCTGCTACCCTGCAAGCACTGATAATTTTGCTCAGACTGCCTTGGCAGGCAGAGAGAAAAACTCCACCAAATGTTTAAAACACCATTACTTTAACCCTTTCTTAAGTTTACTTCTCCAATGGTATTTACAAATCTCTTCCATCTGGTATCGATTAGGACTTGTAAGCTCTACTTTATTATTCCACCGTGTTCACTTATTTTTTTTCCCCACTATAACCTCATTTTTTTGTTTATATCCTGGCACACATACTGGAAGCATCAAAGGACACAGCGACATAAGTTCTACATATACTAGTACAGGTGTTTGAATAGGTCCCAGGCACTTCCATAATACATAACAAATAAAACTGTGTAGAACCTGCTTTTCTATAGGTAACAGTTGTTTCATATAACTTCCCAAACTGAAAACAATGCAATCCTATAGAGTGCAATGTCTTATTCTCATGGCAATATGAAAAGTTTAATAGGAGCTGAAAAAAAGATCAGTTTTATCAGGAGCAGATAACCGATCAGAGACTGAAGCTGATTTCAAGTGCTTGAAAACCAAAGGTATAGGAAGGTCAGATGTGGTTTATCTCAGCTGGTACAATGGAGTACAAATCATGAGAGGCACTATTGGACTAAATTTTATTTAATTTGAGTGAGTGTTGCCAGCACAGCAGGTGGAGGGAGGTGATCCTTCCCCTCTGGTATGCTCTGGTAAGGGGTAAGGCCACACCTGGAGTACTGTGTCCAGTTCTGGGCTCCCTGGTACAAGAGAGGCATGGAGATACTAGAGAGAGAGAGTCCAACAAACGGCCATGAATGATGAAGGGATGAGAACACCTCATGTATGCAAGAGCTGTGACTGTTCAACCTGAAGAAGAGAAGGCTCAGCGGATCTCTTCTACTTTTATCAATACTTGAAGGGAGGGTTCCTAGAAAACAGAGCCAGGCTCTTTTCAGTGGTGCCCAATGACAGGACAAGAGACAATGGGGACAAAATGAAATACAGAACATTCCCTCTGAACATCAGGAAGTGCTGTTTTACTCTGGGGGTGACTCAGCACTGGAATAAGTTACCCAGAGAGGTTGTGAAGTCTCCAATTCTTTCAGCTATCCATCGTCTGGAAAAGATCCTGAACAACCTGCTTGAGAAGTGTTGGACAAGGTGACCTTCAGAGGTCTCTTCCAACTTCAGACATTCTGCAATTCTGGGATTATCAAATTTTCATCCAAGCACATTTGAATCTTCAGATGAAGTTCAGAAGAATACTATCAGGAAAAAATATTCACCAACATCTGCTGACACAAGTGATCAAGTCCTTATCTCCATATAGGACAGACTGTCAAATTTGTTGTTGGATTGGTTTGGTTTGTTTTTTTTTAATTTGGAGGGGGATAAATACCATTACAATGGTAATAGAAGCAGCCTCCAATCCTATGTCCTGACATGCCGGTTGCACACGCAGGATTTCTTCAGGCAGCTGTAATGGGAACACGTGACATAGCAGACTATTAAAAATAGCAAAATGGTTTAAGTTCTAAGATTCAGAACCTCGGTCACAATTTAAATAACCTGGATAACGGAGAAAATAAAAATTTTAGTGACATGATATGAAAATATATTCTGGCTTTTGATATGTAACTTGCAACTACAAATAGAAATTAATTGAATGGAAAGAAGAAAAAGTCATGGATTACGCATGCTAACATGTCTTAAATTCACATAGAGCTGAAGCAAAATGGAAACAAACAGAATCTGGGTTTGGAAAAAGATTTTTAAAAATCTCTTTGTATTCCCAAAAGATGTCTGCCAAATCCCAGAAGCTGGTGAATCAAGTTAAAAAAATTTGGTTTTCTGAACCTAGAACCAGAAGCCATCACAGTATGCTTCACTCAAAACATTTAAGACTAGAATATTGCTAAGCTTGAATTAAGGGAGTGAAGTGTGGGGTGCACTTGGACTTTGTACTTTGGTCAAGTGGTCTGGTTTTTTAGTTCCCTAAATTCGTCATGTTTTATGTGTCATCTTACATGCTTTACTGATGGCATCAATACAGGAAATATTATTCTTGAAATACTGTCATTGTTTCTTAATGAAGCTAGCATCACTGTAATTCCTAATGGATTTGCTTACTCTCTGTGTGTGCATATATATTCAGGTACACTTCTCAGCATTCTCAAGCAACCTATTACATAAAAAACTGCTGTGGTTAGTCTGTTTTTCCAAGTAAGATTAGAATTCACAGAAAGGTTATGGCAGCAGGCACTTGACTCTATCCATCATTGAAAACAGAAGAAATGCAGTCCTCCAAGGTGCTTCACAATATGTCTCAATTCTAAATGTTAGGGCTGCATAGAAATCTCTGTGTCTAACAATTTTCACCATGAAGGATGTAAAAGATCATCACAGATTACACAATATGGGTACACCTTTCATGAACCTAAATAAGACCAATGGAGTGTTTCAGACTGGACAAGATCATCTTCCGTCAGATTTCATAGCAGCACAGTACTCTGCATATCATTACTAAGCCCCTGAATTCTTGTTTCAGGGTTTTCAAGAGCTGAAGTCAGTAGCTCTCCTGTTGGCAAATATAAATGCATTGTATCTGAAAAAGACAGAGTTATGTATTTGTCAACATTTTCTTTTCCTTTGCAGTTTGGCAGTGTAAATTCTGATGATGAGTGAGTGAGTGGATGGGAAAAGAGCCCAAGTCACACAAGGGAATTGACATGTCAGTGCCCATTGTTGACTAGAAGCTCCTTAGCATGCTGCTATGAATCAACAGACATTTCTACTTTCACACTTACATAGATCTGTTATAAAAGACATCCCAGAGCTCCGTTTCATCTTGCTTGCCTTACAATGTTTATATGCTGCCACTGGGACAGAGAACAGATGTGATGGATTAACTAGCAATAAATCATATGGCAGAGAACACACAGTATTATCATTCTAAAGAGGTAGTGTTAAGTATTGCTCTAGAAAAAATGAGAACGTTTCCCTGAAAATAAATGTTTCTTTGTCCCATAAATGACCGTCCCAGTCTGTGTTCCAAACTCCAAATCTATCTGGGCTACAGCAATGCTTTACTTCACTTTTAAAAACTGCATTAAGTATTTGCTCAGGTTCAATGAAAATGAAGATTAATCACACTCTTCAAAGTGGTGATACAGAACACCATGTCCCACCATTTTCTCTTTCATTAAAACTAATGAAGAAAAAGTTTTTTACAACTGGTAGAACTCCCACCAACAAAGCAGCAACAAAAATGAAGCCCTGCCAGTCCAGTCACATCCTCCCCAGGGAGCACTTCTACTCCCCCAGCATCTATTTTCTGATGGCAAGATGCCGACTCCTACAACCTCCACAAGGAACCCAAGAGTCATAACATCCCCTCATTAGTATTTGCACACCATCTGGTGACTATTACTGAATTAACTTCTCACAGAAAATAAGTTTTTAGAATATAATTATAAAATTAAGAGTTTGATATGAAATTTTACTCTTCTCCTCCCCTTTCCCCCTCAAAAAAAAAAAGAAAATTGAAGAATTTTTAAAAGAGAAGAAAGAGGAGTGTGAGGAAGATACTGTTAACAAGGTAAAGAGACTTCCAAGTGCCCTTATTCTCTGCTTCTCAATTTATTAGGGTATGATTTAATGCACACAGGAACTGTTTGGGTACAGCTCTTACTCTTTTTGCTTTTGTTAAATAGCACATACACTGTTGGGCACTGGAAAATATTGAGTGATAACTTTATAGTTATTTTACTCCAATCTAACATTTTTCCTTCTGAGAAGATACTCGTAAGATTAAACCCCTGTGTGTTTCATTTGTCCCAGCAAGTCCCCAGGTGCTGCAAGGGCCTTTGGATTTTGAAGCTCATTTCCCCTGTACTACTACCTTGGGAGAAGAGAATAAGGTAAATCTTCAGTTTTGAGTCTTCTGTGCCAGTTAAGGGATTTTTTTTCCTTTGGGAAGGAAAACAAAAAAGCAAAAATGTTTTGATAGTTTGATTTCTTTGCATTTCTTTTGGTGCTGTTTCTCTCAAATGGAAGAAAATCCTGACAACCCGTTATTTTATTTCACTGATTGCAATTAGAAATTAATCACTAACTACAATTCAGAACAAAGCTGTGACAATGCAATATAGCTGACATGGTATTTATTTGTTAAAATATAAGTAAGTTTCCTCCCCATACAAACCAGAGATATAACTGTCTATTCAGAGAAAGCACTGAGTTTCAAAGAATCAGAAGTCTTGATGCTATGGCAAATTTAGGAAAAACAGCTGTTCAGGTTACATGCAGCAGTTATCTTTTAAATGAAATACATTGGTAATATTAAAGGAATTTTAATGCAACTGCAAAAATTAAAAATAAAATACCAGGGACCATATGGTGCTGCCATAAAACATTTATGTCCAAATATTTGCTCTCATTCTCATCCAACAAAAACAGAGTCCCAACTAGGAAGCAGAACTCATTTCTCTCCTAACAACCAGTAAAATAACCCCACTGCCAAATTGCAAACTACAGCAAGCAAATTCCTTCTTACTGATCATAACTGAAATCAAACTTTGTCAGAGAAGACAGGAAGTATCTCAAAAGTTGTACCAAAACATTTTACCATTCACCAGAAGACCCCACCGTACTGGATTCCTCATGGAAAAACTGCAGTGAGAAGGCATTGTAATAGTAAAGATAATTTTTCTCTCCAAACTGCTAAAAGTCTTTACATGTTAACACTGAAATGTATGGGTTAGTGAAGTGCAGCATAGGAAGTTCAGCTATTTACAAGATAAGAGTCTAAGCACAACTGCTGATTATTTGTTTCTTAATCAATACTTTATCCCAGAGCGATTGAAAATTATTTGAATGTTTGATCTTGGAAATGTTAGATGTCTGATTTCAAGTTTAAGGAATCCAGATTCCACAGGTTAAACCTCTTCAGTTATAATGCTGAGCATTCTGGCCCAAATCCAACAAAACACTTAAACAGATGCTAAAACATGAGACAGCTGCAGAGAACACAAAAGTTAAGAATATACAGGGCCAGGGAAAGAATGCTTAGTACCATTCAGGATCAAGCCTAAATACTATCAATCTCTTTAAAAGACTTATATTTCTGAAGCTTTTTCCTTCTATAATTTGAGAGAGGTGTATGACAATCTGATGTTAAAACCCGACTCATCTTAAGTTCATCTATATTAACCTCTATATAAAGGAAAAAATGAAACTCCAACAAGTTTTTTGTCATTTTGGAAGGGAGGAAATGTAAACACTGTCCTAGACTAAAGTAGGAGCATTGAGTACAAAACATGACAATGAAGCACACTGATTCTTTGATCTTAGTACAACATAGCCATTCATCTGGGCAATGCCATAACAGACTAACATCGTATTGTAACTAAAAGAAATTCACACAAACTCAAAGACATAAATAAATATAAATATCAAACAGACTTTCTAAAAACAGGTAGCAGCTTTCCACTTGCGGATTTGAACAGACTTTTTGCTTTGTATAAAATGCTTGGAGGATAAAACAAGGGAAAAGATGTCAAAGTACAAAAAGCAAAACCTTTAAGAAAGTCATTGAAGCATTAGGGATACTATTATCAAACCCAACAAACCATCAGAGGGTTGTGCCATTTATGGTGTCTGGAAAAGTGAGGCAAATCAAAAACACCATCCTCTAAATGCTTGCACTCCTTATCACCAGGTATATCTCACGTATAGACTCAACAGGGTCCTAAACAACACTGCCCATGCAACTACACTCCTCAGAGAAGCTCTGTTGCTCTGGATCTCACTGCCCAGAGCAGCCAGCTCAGGGCACACTGTGCTTGCACTGAGGGCACGTTTACACCGGGCAGCAGAGCTCAGCACCCACATCCTCAGAGCACCATTCACTGAGCTCTGGCACCAAACTTGCACCCATCAAAGTGCCCTGCAGCTGTTCCTTCATAGTGTGGTGCCTAAAGGTTCCATCCCCTCTGAAAAACAGGACTTAGTAGCCACATTTATGCTGTATAGTGCTGGGGCATTGCTACTCCATGGAGCTGAACCAGTCTCCCTCCTGAGCAGCACCACTGGCACTGTGCTGGGTGCTCAGTGCTTACCTCTCAGTGCATCAGTCCCAGGGAAGGGGCCAGCTCCATCCCCATCCCTCATCAATGAA
>JAWWMP010000132.1:58271657-58390119 GCA_035047865.1 Dendrocincla tyrannina | reverse complement strand
CATACTCATGTCCCACAGTAGTACAAGTCACAGTATTTTCAGCTGACTCAGCCATCTGTTTGGTTAATATGAGGTGGCTTTAGACCTGAGTTCCTTTGCTGTGCTGTTTTGTCTCCTGGAGACAATCACTGAATCATGGAATGGTTTGGGTTGGAAGGGTTGAACCTTAAAGTTCATGTAGGGACACCTTGCACTAGATCAGGTTGCTCAAAGCCCCATCCAGCCTGGCCTCAAACACTTCCAGGGATGAGGCATCCATAATTTCTTTGGGCAACCTGTTCAAGTGCCTCACGACCCTCAAGTAAAGCATTTCTTCCTAATATCCAGTCCAAACGTACTCTCTTTCAGTTTCAAGCCAAAGTGTCTGTTCTTCCATAATTCTCAGTGTTTTCCCTCGTGTATAAAGGGAATTATAGCTTTCAGACCCACTTTAATGTAAACGTAGCACAGACTTTGAGACAGGAGGGTACCTACTGTTTTTTGTGGAGGTGTTTTTCATTTCTCCAAATAGAAAACTAGTTTGATTTTTTTCTTTTAAAAGAGGGAACTGAACTGTTTTCTGCAGATTCTTATCAGAAAAAAGATAAGGCTGAAGAGGTATTGCTGCCATGAAAACTGACCCTTATGTGTAACTCAGATTGTGGATGCTTAAAAAAAAAAAATCTGTTTTGAACAGGAACACAGACATTTAATAAAAACACCTATTTATATGTCTTCTGAAGTAGAGACTCACAGGGTTAAAAATCCTAGGTAAGTCGTTCCAATGATTTTGAAAACTATATTACAATGGTTAATTTAAGAAATTGCCCTCAATTTTCAGCTTCACAGTGTTGTTTTGCTTTTGTCTGTAACCTTCTAGAATTTTCCTCTCTATTTTAGTTCTTGCACCCCAGGACTAAGTAACTCCTCTGATAAGAAAACAGACGGAGATCTCAGATTCTTTTACTGTGAAACATATTTTTTTTAAAATATTTTAACCATTCTTTTTTGTCCCCTTCCAACACTGTCCAAAGTATTATCTTTCTTGAAATGTGTGTGCCAAAACTGAACTCAAGGTCCCATTAGATTTTCATCAGACCCCCAAAATATAGTAATTTTCCTATCTTTTCCTTGAGATTTCCCTATTTGATATATCCAAGCCCCACATTATTTTCCCTACTATGTTAGCTGGCAGCTCACCTTTAGCTGATTATTTACCAGAACTCAAAAGCCTTTTAAAGCCATAGCTTCCCACAACCGTCTCTGTTTTCCAGACAAAAGTTTGTCCCTTATTCATCGCTATTTGACCACACTACAACACACATTGCTCACTTTCCCTTATCTTAACAAGCAATCTGAGGTCACCGTGTATCAATGATCTGTCATGTTCATCATCAGTCATATGTCCCTATCTGTAATACTTACAAGTAATACAAATTTTCTTTCCCAAACAGTGTCATTAAATAACAAGTTAATTTTCTGATAATATCAAAGTCTGTCAGTTAACTATGAAACAGACCCAGTAAAGCTTCTCAGTACATGTTTAAACCTTAAGCACTTTCCTCGCAGTGATATGAAGTACCTTTTGCTTGCACACTCAGGACTTGGCTATAGAGAGGAAATAAAATACACTCGTACAATCGATCTGTATACCCAGCATTCTAGGTCTGGCAACTCATTCAGAGATTCCAGGGTAGCCAGCAGTAATGTTGTATACAAACAGAAGAGACTGAGCTCAGACTGAGAAACAAGTCCCTAAAACAGTGAATCCTTTCGATAGAAAGTGTTACAATTCTTTTATCTCATTCTTGTATTTTGTAAAACACTTGTACGTGGGAAAGCTGGGGTTTAGACAATAAAATGCTTCTCGCTTTGGACAATTTTTTTAAAAATTCACTCTGCTTACATGGGAAAGGTCACAGCCCCTGTGCTTGTACTGTGCTTGGGGGGATTATTCCTCTACCTGGATATGTATTTGATGATAGAGTTTTGGCTTAGAAGAGAACATTGTTTGGAAAATTTGGATCTCTATAGCCTGACATTTTTCACTCCCCTCCAACCACTAAGGATTTTATTATTATTATTATTATTGTTATTACTGTTATTATTATTATTGCAATTTAAAAGAAAGACCATTGTTATGAGTTCATGACACTCCTGCAAATACTTTGAATGGAAAGGAAAACAAAAGAAAAAGGAAAACATGCACAAATTTAATATAATTATCATTTCAACTGCTGACATGCTGGATGCCATCTTAACGGATACTGGTTGGTTTTTCATTCAAACATGTCTTTTCATAAACAAATGAACAAAATAATTTAAAACCTGTCATAACTTAAACCATCAAATACCTTGTATACACACATCAATAGAATTTGCTGTTGTCTTTGTCAGAGGCTATGGCATTGGTCAAGCTGGCTGAATTCTGATCCTGACTGTGCCGAGAGGGAATACTAATCCCTGAGTTCGGTGGGGAAGAATCAGACCTTTATAATGAGAACTGGAGTATTGTAGGGATATCGATTAGCTCACAGTGCACTCTGAATTAAGGACTGCAGTTCACAGACAGAGAGTCAACAATCTGAACACCTAAGAATTTAATTACTGAGGCTAATAATATAATTGGGACCAAGGAAAAATTTAAACATTTTCAGAAATTCCTTTTCCAAATGAAGGAAGGAAGAAATTGCTAATTTTGTGGGGGAAAAAATTAAGGAGCTGATTCTTTAGCCAAACTTTGCAGATTATCTTTTAACATACCATACTCAATAGGATAAAAAATCATAGAATCATGGAATGGTTTGGGTCTGTATTCATCTCTGGGATTGTCCTGACCCAGGTACACCTTGCACTTGAAGATGGTGAACTTCATGAGGTTCCCCTGGGCTCACTTCTCAAGCTTGCCCAGGTCCCTCTGAATGTCAATCCTGTCCTGTTGTGTCAGCTGCACTGCTCAGCTTTGTGTCACCTGCAAACTTGCTGAGAGTGCACTCAATCTCACATATAAACAAATCATACATTTGTCTGGACCCCATAAAATAAAGTTAAAATTTCTCCCTAGGCAGAGGTTGCTACCATAGCAATATGGGCCTGATGTATCTCTGAGAGATCTGATCAAAGAAGAGTGCATCCGGACAAGAATTTACACCCGAATGGGACAAACAACATTCGCTGATCAGCTGTCCCAAGAGGTTTCCTTACAGGAGCTAAAAATATGGTAAATGTTCTCCCAAAATTGAGTAATAAAATGAAGGAAAGATCCATTACCACAACAGGCTCTTACATTTCTTTGCCCCAAGGACAAACACCTCATTTTTTGCTCAAAATCCTAGAGTTTCTTCTTAAGTGAGTCCTTGTTTTTGAGAAATATTGAGTTACTAACTAATACCAGTTGCAATCTTCAATGAGAAAACTAGTAGGCAGTTCTTGGAGCAAACACAGACATTTGCCACCCTGTTCTCAAAAACAAAAAAAATGCAAACATCTTGCACCTCTTTCATGAAAGATGAAGTTATTTTTCCATTTAGAACAATGGAGATATATATGGACATTCATAGTTAGTCCTAAATCTGATTTTATTCCCAGGTCCTCACATTCAAAATAACCATGATAGACATCTTTAGAGTAAACTTGATCACTAATCTAGTCCTCTAGTTTCAATTTTTATTTACTCACCAAGTGATTCCAAACATAAGAAGAGCTGCATGAACTGATTTCCCCAGCTAGACATTGTTTTTATCAAGTGTTAAAGAGAAGAGGAAAACTTGGAAGTGTGGATCAGAGAAAAAATTATCAGAAGCCCACCTTGATATCCTCTTACTCTCTTTAGTTTGTATAAGTTTTGTTTAGGTTGTAAGTTGTTCATCCCATAATAGTTACAGTAATGTATTTTCTTTCTTAGCAATGAATTCTGAATTATATTTTCCCAAAGACGTTGTTAATATATGGATTTTAGTCTTCAATTGTTTTTTTGAAGGAGGGGAGGGAAGGGGAGGGGAGGGGAGGGGAGGGGAGGAAGAAATATTAGATTTGGAAGGGACTGTAATTGGAAGGGATGTACAACTTGTTCAACTGCCTGACCAGTTCAGGGCTGAGCGAAAGTTAAAGCATGTTATCAAGGGCATTGTCCAAATGTTTCTTGTGGCATCTCTGGGGAGCCTGTTAGAGTGTCTGACCACCCTCTCAGTAAAGAAATGTCTCTTAATGTTAAGTCTAAAGTAGTCTAAAGTCTAAGTAGTACAGCTATTAGGATTATTCTTTTACAGAGAGGAATGGTTGCATAAAGAACAAACAGAATCGTGGAGGTTTTTACTGTCTTGTTTTCACAGAAAATTCCAATACCTTATTCTGCACTTTCTCCAAACATTTTGAAACTGGTTTCAAACTTTTACTATCTGTATGGGAGTAATTACACTTATAAAGGATCCAGACTAAATGCAAGGTGGTTTTGTGTTTGTCATCACTTCCTCTAGATATTTTTAGTGTGATTCAAGTTCCTCTGAAAGGAGGCACAATATAAGTGCTGCTTTCCGTGGGCTGCCTTTAAAGCAAGGGCATAGAGCATTACTTCATCTTCAGTTATGTGTATCATGCATTTCTAAATGTGATATCAATGTAGTGTAAGCTGTTAAATACATCTTCATTTGCATATATGTAGAATGAGATTTGCTGCTACTTCCACAGCCATCTAATGCTGCATCTTAGTGGTATTACCCAGAAAATGTAAATTGGGGAATCCTTGATTTATCTTGTACAGCAGAAAAACACTGAAAGAGAGCTTCATATACTATTTACAATTATTTAGGTTTTGAAATCTCTAATATGGGAATATTTGCAGGGAAAAATGGGCTGGATGCATTTTTTCAAACGACTAGTGTGAGATAAAATAGTCTCATGTTATTTTATGTTATTTAGGGTATCAATTTTACTTGGGTCACAGGAAAACAGCTACACTTTCATTAATGAAATGCTCTTAGCTAATTTCCATTTGTATGCAAGCAACATCATCAGGTTTAGTGCACGCACACAGTCGTACATACTTATACCGATATCTGCATGAGAAGAAAGCGAACACGCTGTTGATTTATTACACTCAAATTGAATGAATAAGATAACAATTTGTTAGCAAGATACCATTATAAAAATGACTATAAATAGATACAAGTGGTATATTGCCTTATCAGTAAATCTACTGTATGTTAAGACCTGGTACATGTTGTAATAAAAAGATAATTAAAAGTATTGAATCACAAAACCGTACCAAGAAATAGCCCAGTAACAACAAGCTCCATTAGTGAAACAGTATTCACTGCCAACCAAGTTCAGAAAAGACTGAAAAGTGAATTCAATTTTTAAGGAAGAATAAAAAAAGCCTAAAATCCAGGCAGTGAAAGAAAGAAGGGGAGTATTTTTCCAACTTTCTCTAAAAGAGACTAAAGAATTACTAGGCACACAGTTTTCTGGTTTGAGGAGCTTTATCTCATATCTTTAGTGAGCATATTTCTGGTAAGGTGATACTCCCACTCTTTAAGAGTTTTAATATAGGCATTAGAAACCTGTAGAAATATTTCAGGTTGGTTTTTTATGCTGATTTTGCTGTTTGTTTTTTGTTCTTTTTATTTCAGTTGTGGTCTTTTGGTTTTCCTTTGTTGCTTTTTTGGTTTTTGTTTTTTAGTTTTATGAACAGCACTGCCTAGCTTTGGAAATAAACACTGTTTTTCAGTCCTCATCCCTCCCCCTTTCCCCTCGGGTCAACTGCTTCTCCTCTCTCCCTCTGGTCAGTTTAATATGGAGATGCTGCCTGAGCCTTCTTGTACAGAATAAGCACACAACATTTTCTCCTGGGAGTTGGTTCATGCAAAACACTGCCCTGCTGAGAGAGTAGAAATTTACCCATAAGACATTCTTCCAGCAACAAGACTCCAGAGGAAACCTGATCAGAATTTTTAAAGACATGCCTTGATTTTTTTCTATAATTCCTTCAAAGTTGCAGGCAGAAAAAATATAAACCAAATGTTTAAGGTTTGTTATGCTTGGTCTTGACCAGAAACAGACTGAGACATAGTCTCATTTGGGGATAGAAACTGAGAAGAAGACAGCAGTGGATCATTTTGCACGTATTTTCTACTGCTGTGTTCTCCTGTAATTTCTTCTTGTTTTTCTTTCTTCCTTCTGACTATCAGTTTATAGTCTCTGCAGCACTTCAGCTGATCGATACACAAGCTCTCTCCCTTCCACTCACAGGCAGAATCTTACCAGCTTTAACACATTCAGGTGGTATTTGTAAAATAAAACAAACCCCATTTCTTTTTACTGCTTAAGTTTGTGTCACTGATTTAGCAAGAAAACATATCCAACCAGCACAGAACATAAGGAAGGTGAAAATTTTTAAGTTATTGTTTCTTAAAGACCCTCGGAAAATAGTGAATTTAAAATATCTTTTGGAAGAAACCTTTAATTTTGGGCCTGATCCAAAGTCCAGTGAATGCTCCTCTTTACTTCAGTGTGACTCGAAACAGCTTTTTATTGTTTAATCTTACCCTGATCGATTTCAGCAGTCCAGCTCCCACAATCTTTTATTATCATAATAAATTTAACTTTTCTATTTTCATAGTTCCTAAAAATTGCAACTAGGGTAGGCTCCAGTATGCCAAGCACTATTTAGAAAACCCTTATTAAATGACTGTCCCTTCCTTCAGAGGTTTCAGTTGTTAAGTCAATTTGCAGATGACACATCCCCCAGTTGCACATCAGGCATGTTTAGACCTGATGAAGTTAGCCAAGTGAATAAGGACTTTGCAGAACTACACTTTTTTATGACAACATCTTTAGGAGAGGGAACACATCTCACTTTTAATCCTAAATAAAAAAGCTTCCTTAAATAAGATACAATACTTGATACTCTGTTTTCTCCCTTCACTTCCTGCAGTAATAGGGAGGTTTTACCCTTCTCTGCAGCAGTACTGGGATGCTACGTACATTCTGGTGACCATGTTTTTTAAATTATATTGAAAGTGGATCCAGAAGCTACAGAAATGATGCAAGGGGAGGGGAACCTAACAGTGAGGGTTCAAATTTGATGTGTGCAGATTAACAAAAGAAGATTGAGATGTGTTTACCTTAAAAGAAGAAATCACCAAGCTGTAAATGTCTTCTAAATTCCACAGACACAGATGGAACAAGGAACCATGACTGGAATTTATATCCAGATAAAATAAATATGGAAAGGGAAGAACAATTGTAGCAATGACAGCAATAGATTCTTGGAAGTACCGAGGGAAGTGGTGGGTTCCCTCTGTCCTGGTAAATTTGAATCAAAATCAACTAGAAATGCAGTGCTAGTCAAACAAAAGTAAAGAGGATAATTGATGAGATAATCAGTGATATTCTGTGTCCTGGATGTAAGAGTTCAAACTACACTACTGATAAATTTTAAGATCAGAGTAACTACTTGTTCAAAAGTAGGGATATTTAATTCATTTTGGTAATAAGAAACTTAGGTTTCTGCTACAAAGTTTCTACTTTGCAGAAGCAAGTGCTTGGGGCACACATACGTCTCAGCTCCTGTAGGGTACCTGGTACCTCAGTCCAAACCCCATTCTTTGAACTCATCCCTATTAATCTGTTTTCTAATTCTACTTTCTAAGGACTTCTCATAGTTCCAGTCATCAGCTGTGCATGCCTTTATTCCCCTGTCTGTAGTGAGATACTATCTAGCCCAGGGGAAGTGTTTTATCTTGTCCAGCTATACAAATAATGCAAACATAAAAAGAGGATTCACAGTAAATGGTGAATAAGATGCACATTCAAGACACATCTAATTGCTGTAATGAAGTAAAAATACTTCAGATGAACTATAGATAGTCAAGGTACTCTGCCATTATTCTGAGATGCACAAATACTGTTCCAGCCTGCTGTAGTCTGCTCGTCAAGTAAACCCAGTACATGGCAGAAGCATTTTGATACTGAAGGAGACCAGCTTGAATCACAGCTGGAGGATTAGCATGAATCACAGGTGGAGAGTCTTTTAACTGGAAGGGACCAATTCCAGTAAGTAATACATGATGCACTGTAATGAAACCTAGTGAGGAATGGGGGAGAGTTTAAGCATTCTTGAGAACTGGTGGTCTAATGCTTCTCCGCTGCAGGAGCATGTACAATGTCATTCACTTAGTCACCAAAAAGTAAACAGAAGCTCTCCATTCTTTCATTTGAGAATGCAGAAAGACAGACACTATGCTTTAGGTCCGTAAGCTTAGTGTAGCACTTACTCACTTTGTTCTCTCTGCTCACTGGGTTCCGCATTTACCACAAAATAGCAATGGGACTATAGCAATGGGATTATTAATAAGTTAATAATCAAGATGGTTAATTTCAAGAAGACATTTTTTATGGTTAGTTTCCAGGAAGACACGACCCTCTCTCATTCACAATCTACCTTTGCAGGGTTTGAATTCCTCATGATGGCCTGCTCTACTTTAAGTTGTAAAAGCACAAGCCCAAGTCCCTCACAATTGACCCCTGACATCCACATATATTTTTGTTATTTTGTGCCTGTGGTTGGAGGTCTTATTTTTTTGAAACTTTCCCTCTGGCTGCTGGAAATGTTCATGTCCTGATCCTCGGAATGTTCTGAACAGCATTATTTTCTTTTCATGAAGGTTGTGAAAAAGTCATTACAAAACTAGAACACAGAGAAGATGTAACCTGCTGGTATTTATACTCAGTCTCGAGATTTTTGCTTTCCAGTCTTCCAAAAAGCAAACTTCAGAGAGGTTCTACAGCTGCTTATGATCAGTTTAAACAGTTCCGTTCTTTTATCCACACATCCAGTAAAAGGTTTCTTAAGTTAGCCAGAAAAGGCTAACCTGGAACAATGATCCAACTATTAAGATCTATGAATAGATGTTATGCCAACACATAAAATATTCCATATATTCTAAAAATTCAGGTAGTATGGACCTTTCTAGACTATCTTACATAGAAATCATGAACCTGTGACAACTTATGTCACAATTGGAAGTTTCCCCTTTTCTGTCAAATGCCAGATGTCCAATGCTAGACTCAAAGGCCAAACATATAACAAGGTCCAGATCAGTAACATTAAGTAAACAAGTGCTGCAACTTCTAAAACAAAGGCATCTGTACTGAATGGTATGACTCTTATGTCCCATTCTGTCAGGAGAGAAAGAGGTGTCTCTCAGCAAGCCAGAAATTTTGCTTCCTATGGGCAGGTATACACGCATTTTAAGTAACAAGGAATGTTTGGACAAGGCATGTATTGCAATTCATGCACTTCTTGGGAGCTGAGGCACTGTATTCAGCAAAACACTTTCAATAAGTCCACTTTTGCCCTAGACCTTAAAATTTCCTTTTGTGCTTAGAAGCACTTGCCTCTGGTTTTTTTTTTTTGTTTGTTTGTTTGTTCCCTTCATTTTTAAAGTAGTATCAGTGATTTTAAAATTATGTCTGTAAGTGGAAAGAGGGATAGTGTTTGGGAAGGGGAACACACAGCACCTTCTTGGAAATTGCTGTACAGCACCATTATTCCACTGTGTATACCCATGGTTTCTCTTTTCAACAACACCATGGTGAAAAAGAATATGTGACAGTAACCTTTTGAAGAGCAAATGACCACAGGCTTTTCTCTAGTGCTGACGTAGCTTACACATGAAGAAGAAACATAGAAGTTACTTTGCTTGACACCAGATGTCACACCTGTCACAGCTTCAGGTGAAGGTCCCAAAATAAAGCATACAGTAGCCTTGAATTCATTAAACATTGCCATGTATGAAGATACATAGAGACCTTGGACCAGAAGATATGTTGATTTCCAAGCACTGTTTTAGTGTGCAAGAAAATCCACTGTCTGTTACTTACTGTGCACACACAATATAGGTGACAAAAGTGTAGTGGTTTGAAAGCCTAAATTCTTCTGGAGGCTGTATACATGGGACAAGAGCCATGTCTTGGCACTGAGCAGTGCATATTGCATGTAACAGCGTACAGCCTCAGGAATCAAGTAAATATAATCATATGGAAAACATTTGTTTTATTTGCATTATAAAAGTGAGATTCACCTTGAATCTACTGGCTTAAAAGCTCTTTAGAAGATAGTAGAAGGCAAAGGAAATAAGAAAGTTGGCTAGCAATTCCTTAAAGATACCTAATTTTAATAGGGAAAAATATGTATCAAGAATGCATATCTGACCCCCTCTTTAACAAAAGATACATATATTTATTTGATTATTACTATCAGATCATTGCCTTTGAAAATTACCTTAAAATTCCTGCTTACGTTAAAATTTTACACCGAGACATACAGCCCAATACAAAATGTGTCAATTAACTGTGGCATTTGTATGCCACACTAATAGTTAGAATACAAAAATACCTGTAAATGCATGAATTAGATAGATAACAGAGATGTAACTTTAGACAGAAATTTGCCCAAACTTTGAAAGTTAAAAACCCCCTGAAGTTATTTAATTTCCATTAACGAGAATGAGAAAATATGCTATTGGAAGAAAATCTTTCTGAAAGCAAAGAGCAATTATGCGTCATGGTCAAAAGACCACAGATTCCACATAAAACTCACAATGCGCCGCCAATTATTTGGAGTTCAAATTCCCTTATTGTAGCAATTGAAACAATCTCAAAGACTGCAAAAATTACCGAGTTGAAAAATCCATTCTTTAAAGTATACCATGCATTCATTTTGCACATAAACGATCTTAAAATATTTCAGAAGGTGCTGTACTTTTTAGTTTTAAAAGTAAAAATAACATCTATCACTTTAGTAACACTGTTAGACATCTTTTAAATAGATACTTAACAGAATTACAGACATGTTGGAGGAGATAGCTTATATTCACTGAAAAGGCTACTGTAGTGCATTAGTCTTCAGAGAAAGTAATAGGATCTTTTCCATGTATTAACGATCCTTCATACAAAAGATTTCTTAAAACTTTTTAAACAGTTTTATCAAGTCAAGGTTACAAAGCACAAATGGGTAGCTAAATGATACATCGTTACTGAATAAAGGTATTGCCTGGATCCATACAGATTTTGATTGCTTTAGGCAAAAGAGGAATTTGCAAGGTTTGCTTCTTTAAAATTAAAGTGTATTTCAAAATTTACAATAGCATGACAAAGTGAAAGATAGTCCTGTAGTGCAGATATTTTTTTTACTACCTCACTTGCTTCTAAAGACTCTTTAGCAGACCAATATGATTTAAGCTGCAATGCATTGATTTGTCCGCTCTGTGACATGATCACAGAGACCAGCACCACTCTAAAACCTCAAAAATTTGTTGCTGACTTTCCATTTGCAGCTCTGTTAATTGCAAAGGCAATGCTAATTTTATGCTATAAATAAGCATTTTAAAAGCAGCATTTAGTTTAAAAAGTAGAGATATATTCTATTCTGGTCAAATTCCTGTTGATAGCAATAAGAGCTGTATATTCCAGAATGTGGCTACATACACAGAGAGAGTAAGAGCTTCTAGCATTTGCACATTTATCTATCCAACATCCACCACCCCACCACTGATTCAAGTACTACTAAATGTGTATTGGTTTCTGGTTCCCACTTCTTTGTCTTAATCAAGAGCATCCAAAGAGACTTGTACATCTACACCTACAATTTGTCCGTTTCTCTGTTTCAAACTTCAAAGCACTCAGGATCAGGAAATATAAACCCAGGCATTTGGCAAGGCACCCAAAAGTAATAGAAAAAAATACGTTGTGTGGAACAAACGATGAATCAGTCTTTTATTCATTTTTCTGCAAGGTTTGTAGCAAATAAATGAGCCTTTCTTTTTGGTGCTACCACAGCATAAAAAGAGAATCACTGGAACATGTTGGAATAGCCATAAAAAGTGAATAAAAAATAGAAAGAATGGCTCTCAAATGCCTACATAAAGCTAAGTCAGGGCTATAAAAACTGCTGCATCTAATTCCATAATTTCTTTCTGTGTTTTCATGCAGTCAGCCATTCCGAATTGTCCTGTAGTTCACTGTCCAAGGATATTGAAAAAAACCTTATCTAATCCATAATACAAATTTTTTTTTATTATCATTATTTCCTATTGATGTCAGCATTGCTAAAAAAGGGTGTTAGCTTCAAACCAAATAATTACCAGGACAGGGCATTCACTCTTTTACTTCCCCTCCCCCAGGATTTTTTATAGACATACATTTCACTTGATTTTCTGTACACCCCTTAACAGTTTGCGAATTTTCATTTCTTTCTAAGATATGAATATATTATACTAAGGGATATTACATAAATGAGGCCATTATTCAAAATGAGAACCTTCTCTACTAACAGCATCACTATTTGCAGAGTATGAGACAAAATAAATGTCTCCCATGAGTGACTAAATGCAAAATAAAAAGTAACCACTCAACTTTAATAGTTTAAAAATGCTATTAAACATAATGGCTCTTCAACATTCAAGCAGCACTATGTTTTAAGTGATCTTCATTTTTAAAGAACTATTTTATTTACATTTGAAATATTGATGGTGCATAAAGTTCTGTTCATGTAGTAATGATAGTCAAAAGTATTCAAAATAATTGACACAAGACCAAAGCCATAAGTTTGCTCTGTCCCTAGGCTGAGACTCCAATGCTAACAACACAAACATCTGAAGAAATAATAAGAAACACCTACTCTGCTCTTCAGAATTCTTGAAAAAGCATCTGTGACTTTCTTAGTAATTAAAAAAAAATTAAAGCAAAACCTACCAGGTTATTAAGCAATAAAGTAGTAACTCAATATGTTTTTTTACTGGTCAAGGGGTATTCTGGGTCTGGGTGTATGTTCCCAGAAATTAACTCTTTAGGTGGTAAGCTTATCATTGAAAATTATTGATGTAAAGGAGCTTTTTTCAAAATACCACAAAGACCATGCTTGCATTTAAACAGGTAAAAAGATAATAAAAGTATTTTTAATTTGCTATGCCATCTTTAAAAATAAATTCACATTACTATTTCTTGTGTTGCCCAGGACTGAAAGGCAAAACCTTCAGGAAGAAGTACAACTGATTTCCCATATGATTTTGTCACTCGCTGTGGAGCCTGGTGACCATGCCAGCACAGCATCCATACGCTATGTGTGTTCTGAGCAACAACACAATTTGCGGGAAACCAAACAAATACACATGCAGCTTTACAGGCAAACAAAAAGCCTACAAGTCGGATTTATGATCCCACAGTTACTAGTGTGCCAGCAACATACAAAGCTGTTTGGGCCTCGATCAGCCCAGCAAATGATGCGAAGTGGCCAGACCCGCAGGATCTGTCCCTCCAGTGAAACACAGGACGGGAAAAGAAGGGCACACTTGGAGGGCACACTGGAACACCTTGCAAGTGTATCCCATAAGTTATGTGGCCTTAACCTACTCTTTTAACTCAGTTGAATTCATCCTAAATTTCTATATAGTTCCATGTCTTTCTGGAGAGCACTCCAGCTTTTTGGTTTTAAGCATAGACAATTAAAAAAAAAAGGAGAATGGCTACATCCACTTACCAAAAACGTAACCAGCTATAAGCTATGTGGGCTTTGAAACATACCAACAACTACATCTTACTTTAAAGCTGGATAAAAAATTCAGAGCATATATATCTCAGAAAAATTCTCGAAGACATACTATCCTGGTATGGGAGGAAGGAGACCAAGTTGTCAGTCTCCCCAGAATCAGTCAAGAAGTAGATCAAGAAGTCTCCGGTTAACTAAAATACAGAATTGTCATTTATTGGCTTTTATTCATTAGAAGCTTTACTTCCTATTTTGTAATCAGGAAAATTAAACTCTTAGATCACCTAGAATAGATGTATATTTATATACATGTATATACACATATATAAAAATGTGTATTTATTCTAGAACAAAGAATAGAAGAATTTTCCTTTTTAAACAGTAACGCTTAATTGTTTAATACAATAAATCTAGAATGCTTTTACACTCATGGAGTAAAGAGACAGAGACTTGGAGCCAAATGTTTTAAAATCAGGCAACCTCAACAACATTAACATGCTGAGGGGTGTTCCATAAAACACCAAAAGCCTATTGGGGAACTGGTATTCCAAACACTCAAGCAGATGGAAAAGTCTTTCCAATGTAACAAGTGTAAGTAGTGAGAGATACACAACAGACAGTGACTGATGGTGACTTTGGGGTATTCTACAGTGGTCCTCAGACATTTTTACATCTCCTTTTTCTTTCATTTGTAAATTTCTTAAGGTAGCATTTAAAAGACCAAACTGAAAATGAGGCCAGTTGGGGTAAACTTTGCACGTAGATGTAATTAAAAAAATTCCCTAACACACTTCTCATAGATTTTTGTGAATTATATCAAATCACAGGATAAGAAAGATTAAATTACTTGTCCAATATCACACAGCAAGATGGGAAGAGAGCTTAGAGGTATTTCAGACATATATCCATGTAGCAAACTATTTACTTCTTTGCTTCCCCTTCTTTTCATCCCTTCCTGGGTAGGTACTAGCCATGTACATGCTTCAGCTGCCAACATTTTGCTGACAGCTCAGTGGTGTATCTACACTCACATTGGATTTCTGTCCAGCCAAAACCAGCTGGCATTGCCAACTGGAATAACTCATATTTAAAACATGGACACCACTAATTTCCACTCCCAGCTGTCTTTTTCTTCCTACAGTGTCACAAGTCAGTGTTCTCTGCTGACAAGATAGATACCTGTCCTTGCACTGAAGCCCTATCACCTGACGTTCTTCTTCCTCCAAATCATTTTTTACGGTTGTTTTTTTCTTTCTTTTAGAGTCAAAACCCTCCTTTCAATTCATAAAAGTCTCCATATACCATTCACAAGCACAACAAGTTGTAAAACACATC
Source organism: Dendrocincla tyrannina (assembly GCA_035047865.1). NCBI lineage: Eukaryota > Metazoa > Chordata > Aves > Passeriformes > Dendrocolaptidae > Dendrocincla > Dendrocincla tyrannina. Next base: position 58,375,259 of record JAWWMP010000132.1, on the reverse strand, counting down.
TGTGCTTTTTCTGATTGAACTTCCATATACTGGCAACCAGCTCCACCTTTTTTCTGGGTATCTGGCCTTTTCTTCAAGGCCCTGCACTACTCTGCTTCCAAGTGCCTGCCTGATTCACATCTCCTCTGTTTTGGTTGTCATGGCTACAACACCATCCTCACATCCAGGCTGTGCTTTTCTCGTTGGCAATTTAGAATCGCAGAAATATTGAAACATTAAGGTTGGAAAAGACCTCCAAGATCATAGAGTCCAACCTCTGATTGAACACTACCTTGTCAACTGCACCACAGCACTAAGTGCCATGTCCAGTCATTTCTTGAACATTTTCAGTAATGGTGACTCCACCAACCTCCTTGAGCAGCCCATTCCAGTGCCTGATCACTCTTTCAGTGAAGAAACTCTTCCTGGTGGCCATTTCCTCTTGTCCTGTTGCTCATTGCCTGGGACAAGAGACCACCTGGCTACAAACTCCTTTCAGATAGTTGTAGAGAGTGGTGAGTCTCTTTGACTTACAGCCCTGGTACCATAAGATAACAAAATTTGAAAAGAGATAAGGTGCAGGCAAAGAACTGTGTGGCAGCAAGGAGGAGATGTAAGTTAGGTAAAATTTTATTTATAGAGATATGCTCTATTTATATCAGTCACTGGTTTTGTAGAGAAACTGTGAAACAACAATTCATGCTGAAGATATTTGTTCCTTGCTTTGGTAGATCCATTGCTGCTGTAAATGTGGCATCAGCTATTGGCTATTACCTTTTAGCAGTGTTCAGTGGAGGGAACAAGAAGAAAGGAGCACCCATCCATTGTCATCAGTGGCATTTTCAACATCATGACAGGTTCTCACTCGCATGGTGACAGCTGCACTGACAATAGGTTGTTTTGCACCCAGTGTTTTCTTGAGGGAGAATAACCCAGTGACACTGGACAGAGCACAAGTCACTGCAGGTGTGGTAACAGCCTGTCTCTCTTGTGTAGGCATGGTTGGCGAACCAGAAGAGCTGCCTGTAAAACCCTTAAGACTGTGACCCTTAAAAGATTCAGTGGCCAATTAATTCTTGGGGTTTTTATAATTTTATTTTCCTCAACATTTTTTCCCGGCTAAGTTTTAATGCTTAGGGGAATGGCAAACCAAAATTTGTCTTTCCTTATCTATCATATAAAGACATGGAACAATTGCTATCTAACCACTTACTGGTTCAGTGCGTGGGTGTGTAGGCACAGAACAAAGATACCTCCCAGTCTCTGGGGAGGTTCAGATTTGGAGCTCTGTTGCTGGGGGACTTCTCTACCTCGTTGTGAAAATAATGTGAAATGACAACACTTCCCAAATAAACAGAGACTCCTTTCCTTTGTTAACTTCAAACAAGTTAGAGGTAGACTAAAGGATGAACCAGAATCCTTATACATCATGATTACTTTTCTCTCTATTCTATAGAAAACCCAGGAATCTTCCATGTTCTGCCAAGGCAGGCAGTGAAATACATATGTCACAGGTCTGCTGTAGGTCACACAGTCAGATGTGTATGCTGTTTGAGTTCCACCACACCACACTCATGGAATTTAGCTTTCTGTCCAGGGTTCAGCAGTGTCTTTCTTTGTCTCTCCAACACATTTTGCCCATACATTTTGTAGTTTAAGCTGAACTTAATTTCTTTGGTTTATAGCTTTCCTGTCCAGGGATATCTTCAAGTAATAAATGTATAATCCCAAGATTTCCTCTCTTAGCATGTCTCTTTTAAATCATGTAAATCTGCTTTGGTTCTGCTCAATCCATCCAAACTTACTTCTGCCCATCTGCCCTCCAACACTTGGGATGGTGCTCTCCATTTCCTTTGACTAGACTTGTTCCAGAACAGCTGGCATAACTCAGCAGATAACTAATTGTTTTAAGTAATGACATCATCAATTATTTTCTGTTTACATTTACTGGGTTGTTGCCATGTAAACAGTTGCTGTTAGTCTTTGATTTATGGCCCAATGTAAAGGTGACTAGATGAAAGTAAATAGATGTAACCAAAACAGAAACTGCAAGTTTCTGGACAGCTTCTGTTCTGGAGATGGTAACACCAAGCAAAGTCCAGAAAGTGTTCATGGGCACAATTGTCACTGTGTACCATGTAGTTCTCCATTCTAAGCACCTAAGGATGGTAACTAGATTTTAGATAATGTATTTTTATCTGATCTAATGCAATATTTGTTGGTGAAAATGAGACAGTAAAAAGAACTCTTTCCAAACAATGTGCAATGGGAAAATACAACAGTATATCTCTGCAGTAAAGGTTAGCTCAGATCAGTTACGGGAAAGGATTGTGTTATTTCCTTTGATATTTACTGCTCATATTATCCTTCACTACTTGCATCTTCCTCTTTTCCAGCTCCTTTCTATTATGTCCCCATGCTGAGTTCTCCCTGTTAAAGAGGTTCTCTCAAACCTTTTCGCTTGTTCTGCTGGTGTTCCTCGCTTCTTCCCCGGTGGCTCTGCTTTCAGGGATCAGATGCTATTCTGTTGCGACTCATGCAACAGAAGCCATGAATAAACACTGCTAAGTTCCTTCCTCCTTTTACAAACCTTAGCGATCCTTATAAAGTGGTTAGGATAGTAGCAGACACATTTGGAAACAACCAACAACAAAAAAAGAAAATGCTACCCAGATAAGCATCCAGGATTCCATAGGAATCAGGGCTCTCTTTTGGACTCTGAACTTCAAAATTCCCCAGCACCTGTTGCTGCTCTTGCTCCCATCTAATTAATTCTTTGAGTGAGCAGTTGGAGTTTGATCAATATAAAATCTGTTATTTTTTTTAATTGTGATTCATTACAGCTTCTTTAAATTGATAACTCCAAGAATAAAGACTAACCTTTTGAAACCTCTCATCTGGAAATATGAAAATGAGCAATTCCTAAGCTTCATGAAGGATGCATGCAATATTAACTATACTATTGAACAGACAGATCATTTATAAAACAAAAAGGTTACTTCCAGATAAAACACCTATAAGAAAATGTTTAGCCCTCTTTAAATTAACAATTCAGACTTTTTTCTTATTTTAAGACATTACCAAAAGACCACCTAGATGATAACCTTTGCTTTCGAAATGATACACTACTATTTAATATGGAGAAGAGGTGTTTGTCTGTACTTCAATCCATGTAACATATTTATAGAAATATTCTACAAAAAATTAAGCTTCCTAAAACGAAGTACACTGGTCTACATGTGAGGAGAGTGTGCGGGAAACTGCAAACCAAAGCCTATTTAATCTAGTACAATTTATATGAATGATCTCATAGGCACAAAATAAGTCCATGTTCAAACATTTCTGTGTTAAGTATCCAGCAAATATTCAACATGGCAGTTGTGCAATGCACATGGATGTTGATGTTATGGAACAGCAGACACTCTGCTTGAAGAATTTTGGAAAAGAGAATTTACAAACATTTATTTTAGGAGGTCAATAGTGCATCCTCTCTGTTGCCCAAGCTATTTGTGATGCTGTTAGGGAGGGTTATTTGCATACATCTATATTTACTAAAGGTTTTGAAAAGCAAACTTTGGTTTGAATTTTACTCCTCCATGGACCAAATTTTGGTTTTTACATTCAGAATGAAGTCTTCTAGTCATCTATTCCATAACGTCTGTGCAGTGTCACTTTACGACACTCACGTTCCAACACTCTAAAGCACTTAGGCAGTATTGTTAACTCCAGCACAACAATTTGCAAACTTAAAGTTAAGTACATACTTTTTGGGACCTGGGCCTAATACTTCCTTTCATTGTTTGTATGTATAGCAAACGGTTTCTGTTTCCTTCTGGATGCAGGGTAGCTAGTTATGTTTCAGTCCCAGGGCATCCAGCAAACACAATATAAAACCACAAGCTCCTGGCTGTTCCGTACCACAGTTCTGTCCCAGTGCAGGTTAGCTCAAAGTGCAGTTACAGCCTTCCACTCCAGAGCAGCTTCCCCCTGATATCCAAGGAAAGTAATCTCCTGGCTATGCTAACAGCCATCCAAAACCCCACCATATAATCTAATTGAACTATCGATTCACAGGCTAGGGCTTCTATTTAACATTCTAGAGAGAAAGAAACGAGAGAGAGAGAAAGGTTTTACAGACACAGTAACACAACGCTGCACAAGCCTTCCTCAGCTTTCTTTGCTTTACATTCATTTATCATAAAGATTATGCAAAAAGTGTAGGTACAATGATAATGACAATATCCTCTTTCTCTGAAATGTATTCTCCCTTTTATTTCAAGCTGCAAATTCTTACACAGGGAATAGACATTTTTCCCTAGTAATAAAGATTCTAACAGCAAGGAGGAATAGGAGAATGGAAAGTGCTCCAGCACAGCATCACCTCACATTACTTATGTGTCTAGACAGCAAGTAGTATTATTGGTATGACACAATCTTTCTCAGATTTTTTTTTCACTTGTTTAGTTTGTGGGGCATTTGTTTTGTTTTAATTTAAGAGGAGAAAAAAGCAAAAGAAGCGTTTAGAAAATTCCAACAGAAATCTACTTTGTCTTTCATTCAGATTGAAAGAGCCACAAACTCCCTTGACAATTATTTCCTATGAATTTTAATTAAGTTACTGCTGCAGTGTTTTTACTAATGTTTTAAAAATAACACAAGCATTACAGAGGCAAGATATTAGTGCCATGAATTTTAAAAAAAATTTTTAAATTTTACAATCAATAGAGATTCTATTCTGACAGTTCTGTATAGCTATTTTACAGAAAGCTATATATGCTGATAGTAACGTGATATTCCTCCACCTTTTTGATAAAACAAGTCAGGTTTATTTATACTAATATCAAAGGTATGTACTTACAAAAGTATTCTGTACTGGTAGCTGATCCCAGAATACTTAGTTAATATAACTGAAATAACTTGAATAAGAAAATATCTTTATTTATCTAAATGGTATTATGACATTTGTTCTTGCTGATCAAAACATTTCCTTATATCATAAATTACTTAAAGTGAGGGGTTAAAAGCACTTTTCAATTGTTTCTTGTGTAGATTTATATATTTTCAGATCTTTTAAGTCTTAATTTAGCAACTCTAGGAGGGAGAGTCCTTCTCAGAATAATTTAAAATCAGCTTCTAAAGAGTTTCTCGTCTGATTTTTAAAATGTAGCTTTTGTCAGAAAATAACCCTGGAGGTTCTTCAGACTAGCCTTCTTCATGACTAGTTTGCAGGTTATAACAAACCACTTCCTGTCTGCCAACTCCTGAAACTTCCCTAAATAGTTAAACAACATGTTGATAGTTAAGAGCTACAGTTTACTCCAGTCTTGTACTTTTGGTTTCAGGCAATGAAACTGAAAAACATGACATCTGGCAACAACCTAAACTAGTATTGTCCCTGCCAGTTTTCCACTGGGATTATAAGAGTGAAAATTTTAATCATATCTAGGACAACAACAAATCATCAAGGGAAAAATTTCTTTCTACTGGTGAGGTCCATATACACATAAGGGGAATGGAGCAGCATAAAAGCCCTAGAAGAGATTTCCCCAGAGAAGGAATTACTTCCTTAGGGTCCCTTTGCAAGTTGTGATGAAGGAGCAGTTGTGTGAAGACAGACAAAGAGATCTGTCAGGAGAAGTTTTGCAGTGATTGCAGGCAGTGCTTGCAAGGCAGTGCAGGGAAGTTGCTGTAACTGCAATAGTGGTGATCCTAACTTTTGCAGGAAGCACTTCCAGAGCAGCCCAGTGTCCATTTACTGTGCTTTTGCATAATTCTTCATTATAATTATTTTCACCTTCTGTTACAGAATCATCAAGACAAACTCCTTATTAGCTGATAAAATGCATTAATTCTACATTATCCCACTCATACTCCAAATTTTGAGGACTTCAAGATAACTGCCAGTGCTATGCCTATTGATATTTAAATCATAGAAACACTGAATATTTTGACTTGGAAGGGATCTTAAAGGTCATCTAGTTCCAACCCTCCTGCCAAGGGAAGGGACACATTTTACTGAACTAAGTTGCTCAAAAATTAATAAAACACATAAATCCTGAACAGCTCAACACAGCTCTGTCCTATTCAGTAGCAAGACCTAGAACTTTCACTCAGGAATTCAGCTGAAGTGAAATGGCATCCTGTTCAGTGGAGTACGGAGGAATCATCTCTAATGTTTCTCTCATGTTTCAGCAGTACAGAAATCTCTCGGCCTAGTCATGCTCCTTTACTATGCTGTTCTACTGAAGTTTATTGAAATGGGTTCCGGCATGAAATGCGTTTGCCCAGATAGCCCCTTTACTAGCAAGTGAAGCTTCATCTCCTGACTGCTAATGAGGTATGGGTTTTGTTGGGCATGCTGACAAGCATCTTCAAAAGCACTTTGGAAAGGACTCAGGCTGCCAGCTCAGACAATGAAGACAAATATTTTAGCCATTCACAATCTTGTAAATCACTCCTCCCTCCTTTACAAGAGGAATTTATGCTTCACTTCATTATGCCTCACACTAACATCCCCAAAATGAAACATAGGAAAAAAAATAAAAATTTGAGGCGCGCCTTTCTCCTCAGCACAACTGCAAGAGTTACACACACCTTACAATGGCCCAACATCACTGTGAATCCACTTATTGAGGACATTTGTGATGGCCATCATTTCAGAGGCTTTTCAGGCTCCTTTCTGGAATTTTATAAACCAGCTTCTCCTTCTGAGGCAGCTTTGTTCCTCTGCCTTATTTCTGTGTTTGCAGAAGAAGATGCAACTGAAGGTTATCAGAGCTAATAAAACCTTGGAGATTGCCCGTGAAAGAAAAGGTTCAAGTATTAGGTCCATTGGTGGTAGAACATTTCAGTGAACTCTTCCCCTTAAACAGTACATAATTATGTTTCCATTTTACCTTTTTCTCCGCAGTTGCATAAACTCAGAGAACCTGTGTAAGCGTAGATTGTTTTGAAAGGAATAGTGGATTTAAGGGGTTAAAATGACAATATTCTATTAAATCGTCTTTTCAGAAGTCGACAGATGTCACAGACTACATGGTAACAATGCTTCTAATCAAACTGGTGAATTCTTTTTAAGCAATCATCTAAATAAGAAGTAGAGAAATTCCAGCTTTTAAAAACTCTTATATTGTCATATTTATTTCTTCTGAAAATTGTTTTTTGAAAAGGTGGAAAGTTGAGCTGCCTAACACAATCACATCAATCAACAAATAGAGGATTTTTGACTCTATCTCCCATTACAATGCGAGAACTCAGTCTTTTCTTGCTTATTTTTCTTTTCTTTTTCCAGACTGCTTTGTGACACTTTGAGTATGAAAGCAGCCAAATAAAACCCACTTATTCTTTCCAGCTTCTGAAGCTACCTGAATTATAGGGGAAGAGGATAGTAAAACTACCAAAGTTTCATTACATTGTACTGATTGTCTACAAGTGCTGTTTTACTTGTTTCTATTAATTTGGCTTTAGGGTATGCAGAGGCAGCTTGGCAAAATCATTGTTTCAGCACTGAAGAATCCTTTCAGTCACCCATCCAGCAAGCACACGAATCATTAAATTCTTAGTCAGCAAAGATACCTGTATATTTGGAGAGCTGGCAATGAAGCAAGTGCAGAGGAAATTCTTAATAGCAAGAAGATCTCAATTTTTTTCACATTTGAATTTAGAAAGGAACAAATTTTGTTTGCAAACAGCTGCAGAAGAACAAGATGCATTTTGCTCTACATGCAGGATTCTTGAGCAGTGACTGTTATTTCCCACTCTAATGGGAGTGACATACTTCCGTTTATACATACACACAAAGAAAATACTTCCTAACGATGTACTCCCAGATACACAGCATTTTTTAATCTGATTTTTCTGAGCGTTCGTCTAAGAGGGACGCAAAGCAGTTATTGAGCTGTAAATAGAGAAGGACCAATGACAGTCAGAGGCCCTTCTATCTATCAGTCAAGTTGTCACTATCCCTCCAACACAGGTGAAGAAATGTCAAACAGTATTTGCATCAAGTTAAGCATTCCCACAAGTGTTACATGGAGGGTATTGGCTCCAGACACCTGTTTCAAATTTTTTTCTTCAGTGAGAACAATCTTAGCAGGAACTGGGAAGGAACGCAGCTTTGTGTGCCTTTTTTCCTTTAGATGACTAGTCTCCATCAGGACCTGAGGTAGAGTATGAAGTATTATGGAACACTTGAGAGACAACAGGTGTCTAACACAAATAGGTAGTAAGTGCAGGGGTGTTAGTGAAGGTAGCAACCTGGCACATGAAATAATAGTGGTAAGTAATTGAAACAAGGAAAAGGTGCATCAGATGAGACAGCTGAACTGGCATGTGAGTCTCCCATGAGATACAAAGAGACATGGTTTTGGAGAACGAGACTCTCTTCTGCAGTCACTTACAGAGTCTCTTTCTCATCCTCTTAAACTGAAAAGAATCAGACAGGCAATACCATGTGTAGCATCACTTATATTTAATCTGTGTGATCTGCAGATGCCCAAGCCCAGTAACTTTAGGGCAGGTGCTGAGTGGGTGAAGGGTTTTTTTAACTCTACTGCCTAGCCTGAGCTAAAGCTCTGCCAGCAAGTTATTGTTTGCTTCTGGTATTTCTTCTCCTTAGCTAGTATAAAATTTACACCACTACCTTGTTTACACTAGCAGCTTAACATATACTAGAAATACGTTTCATAGGTAACGTCTATGCCTTTGCATAGACAACCCTCCAGTCTCCCCCCCACACACACCCCATGAGCTTGGCAGGGCGATATTTAGCAAGGAAAGTGAGAAAGGGCCTGTTTTTTTCTCAGCAGCCCTTGTTGCCAGCCTGCAGTACCTCTGTGAAGCCAATCTTCTATCACCACCAGCAACCAGGTGATGGAAGAGTCTCCTCTGGGAGATCTCCATTCCTAAATCATTTCCTTCAGAACAATGTGCCACCAAGCTGTACATAAAGAGTTAAATTTCTACACTGCCACCTCAAAGCCAGTTCTTGGTCTAAAAATCCAAAATTACATAGGTTTTGTGGCAGACAGCACACTTTATAACACGAAAAAAAAGAAGTAAAATTCTGCCCACAAGGGAAAAAACTGCAAGGGAGGGAATGCAGGAGATTATTTTGGGTATGCAGCTATGAGGTACTTTTAAAATAAAAAAATAAATAAATGGACTAGCTAGTATATAAACATGACTGAGGAAAAATAAATATTCAGATGGGTTCGGCTGCTTCATTATTTCCCCCGATGCTTTTCAGACATCTTCACTCTCAAGCACTTAAAACTCATACCAAAAATATTTGCTACTCCCTTAAGCCATTTTTAGCCTACCTGTCTAGTGCACAAATACAATTCCTTGCAACTGCAAGCCGTAGTATTGTGTTAATAATTTTTCCTCCCAATTCCACTGAGGTACTAAGAGAAACTTGAAAGGAAAATCAAAAATTAAAAAGGCAAGGGGATCATTTAATATATACTGTCAAACTGCTGTGAGGCCTTAATCTTAGATGCTGTTTTTTGTCCTTCCATAACACCTACTCAAGGTTTTTCTCTTCAGCAACAAAAAGATGCTAAACCTGAAGAATGAATTTTTACAATATGATTTTTTTAAAACATGGTGATTTAAGCAAAAGTTCTCTCACTGACTTCACAACAGTACTCAGAAATTGTACACGAATTTGATGAGGAAGTGACTGTAGCCTGTTACCACTTAACCCTCACCCCCACCACCATTTCCTTGCTGCAGGGCATTTTTGCCCAACGTACAAATTCAGAGCTGTTGCCAACAGATGGTTCAAGCCACATTTTCACTTAAACATCATGGACCCAAGCTGGAAGGATCCTTGAGCAAGAAGCACATCATTGATATTTGTAAAACCTTTATGTACTTATTTAACTACACCTACAAGCTGAAAGCCAAAGACTCAGTTCTTTAGGATGTCAAAAGCCCCATGTCCCCTGAAACAGGTAGAGACAGCACTCCTCAATTTGCAGAACCCAGTTTAGAGAATGAAGATGCTGTGTGCCCATTTTAAATCTCCTGCTTTTACCAGTACAAGCACGTGTCCCTCAGCATCTTGACATAAAGAATTGCAATCCAGGTAAAATGACAGAAAACAAATGACCTGGTTTCATTCATTTTTCCCTGTTGGAGTTAAGAGATGGATAGATAAGTTTCTCACATGGTATTTCTATTAGCAATTTGCATTAATCTATCATTAACTCCAGTAAATACCAGTACTGTCTATACAGAGACAGCTAAAAAAATTAAACCAAATTAATATCTAGTAGTAGTTTAATCAGTTTGTGTGAAAATCCCATTTAAAAAACAAATCCTGTTTTCATTTAAAAAATAAACCAACTTAAAATTAAATTTCAAGTTATGACAATCTTTGTGAAAGGTCTAAGAGCAGTGTTAAGGTGTCTCATTAAAACCTTAATGCTACAGCTGTTTTTTTCAATCTGAACGTATTGCAGTAGCCTCTGAAGACCAGAGAGAGGGAGCATTCTCTTCACTACTACTTATGCAGCTAGCAAACTCAGTGATTAGATAATGAAAAACAGAGCAACCACCTACAACCTGAAAAAAGCCCCAATCTATTTTCCCCCTCTATGATTAGGGCTAGAACTAGGCAATAGCAAATGAGATCTACCGTTTCTAAATCCCGGCAGACTCAGTCCCCCAGAAGGTATTACATCAGTTCCTTCATTGCAGAAAATGCTTATTTTGTTAAATAATTTCTTTATTATGTGAAATGTATATTGATGAACTTATTTACTTATACATTCAGCATACTTAACTGAATTTTTAAATTCACGGTTTCATTTTATATCTATTAACTAAATTCCAATTGCTTCCAAAAGGTGCCCAGAATATAAATCACTAGAAAAGGAAAACATTCAAAGCTTGAATCCACCTCAGATACCTCTAATATATGCTTCTTTCTTTAAGAATACCTTAAATTATATGTATAGGGGTAACCAAGAAGTGTTTCTTTTATTGTAAAGGCAACATTTTGTAGCAAATCAATACTCAATGGCAACTTCAAATTTCAAAATACAAATGCATTGGCTATCAACTGACACAAACTATCTCTTCCTTCAGAAAGTGATGGGGGGAAAGGCCTTTTACAAGGCTTTTGCTGAAGACAGGTTTTTTCCTGCTTCAGGCTTTAAATCAGTAATAAAAATTGCTATTTAAATTACTTTCATGTCAATCCATCCACCATGGATGTAGAGAGATATTTAAGAAGACAGAGACAGACTAAGGAAGATCTTCCCTTGTGTTACTGTCAGATCTTGTAAGGTTCATATTGGTCATGTGATACTAATATTTCTTAAAACTCATATTTTTGCTGCATTCACTATTTCAATGGAGAAAGATACAAACATTATTATGAACACAGAATAAATAAAAAACCTTATGTATTTGAAAAAGCATGTTAAGGAGATAACATATGAGACTCCATTTTAGTAAGAAGATATAGCAGCACCAATTGTCAATAAGCAGAAGCACAACAATATATGATTACCCCCTATTTCTCTATTACAGGCAGCAATACAGAAAATAACATGAAACAAAAAATTTGTTCTGTAAATCAATTTTAAAAACCCCAAACCAGCAGTACCTACTGCCTTCTGTCTTTCTCCTCCATCATTCCTCCATTCTTTAAAATCTTCTCCCAGTAAAGGGATGTTAGAGAATTTTATAGAATATCTATTGGACAGTTCCATTTGTGTCTTACTAAATTCAGAGCTATCTAGTAGGTAAAACACACCCTGCGAAAAAACTGCCAGCAAAGATTAAGAACTATGTTTGCCTACAGTGGATGCTTACATTTCACCAAATTATCAAGAGGACATATAACCTCTGCTTTTCTGCAAAGTAGAAGTGGATTTAAGCAGCCTTCCCAGGAAGGTGAGAGCACTCTGGAACTCCTAGGTACCTTGGATAGGATTGTTACTGTTAAAAAAACCTAACAAATGAACAAATCTTAATTAAAGCAGGGGTAGGGTTGCTCCAGAGCACGTCCTGGGAACATTATTACCAATGGAAAAAAAGAAGTAAAATCACTATCAACTGTCACCAAAAAATGTTCATGTCACTATCTGAGCTTCAGAACCACAGATACTCACCCAGGCTGGCTCTTTACCAGCAACTTCCTTACCCTTTCAAAATACATTTGGCAGCAGCACAGAATTCAGTCAGGTCACACAGTTTTAGGTCTGTTCTCCTCCCCTGCCCTCCCCCCGCCCCCCAAAAAAAAAAAATATAACGTGTAACAAAGTGGAACATCATTAATAACCGGTCAGGGCTGTCAGCAATATTTGGATAGCACTTATTGCAGTGCACTACTGAAAATGATTATAAATACAAAAAATAGCCATGTAGCAACACCTACAGAAATGAGGAATTAATCTTAAACCTGTGCATCCGAAAAAGCAAACAGTTTTGGGCAGACACAAAAGCTTTAAAAAAAGTATTTAAAAAAAATTTGAGAGAGAGAGAAGGGTAGTATAGTCTGGTTTTATGATAGTTGCTGCCTCTCCCTACAACTGAGAGGTGACAAGTGTGAGATCTATTTGGTCTGAAGTCTTAGCTGAGGCTTTTCTCTATTTTTAGCCACAGTAACAATAGCAAGTGGATGAAGAACTGCAGGTTTACATTACGCCACAGAACAAGCTTACCACATCTTTTGGTGAATTGCCTAGTCTTCCTTTCACCTGGTAACACCTTGCCATGTGAATTAGCTCACCGGTATTAACCTAACTTCACCTTAAATACTCTATTTTCAAATATTTCTACGCACTCAAATATAGAGAATAGGGGAAAAGTAGAATTTTTCACATCAGAGTACCTAAATAGGTAGTTGGGATGTAAGTTTGTAAATCTGACTAAATATGGCAATTTATTTTGACATATCCATTTCTTTATGAAAAAAGAAAGAAATAGTTCATACCTTACATAGCTTATGTTTCAATATTTAGACATCTCCAAGGCTCACAGAATCACACATACACAAAGATGGACCAGCTTGGAGAAAGCTGGCACATTTGGGGAAGGTACACACGTCTGTAAAGTAGCAGACATGAAGCAAAAAATCACACAGAAATAAAAGGAATCTCAAAGGTAGTGTTAAAACTCACATGCCTGAAAACAAAATAGCAATGACTAATCTGTCATGTGAAGCCTGGAAGTTAAAGTCCAGGACAACGGATGAAAATTATGGGATGGGTGGAAGAACCTTCTCAAACTAGAGCAACTACCTTTGACTCTGACCACTGGTCTAAACAAGGGAGCAAGGCATAGTGCTGCAGTCAGATTATCCTCCCCAAAAATCTTTACACAGCTACTCATCACCTCCAAACCACACTAGGACGTGTGCGTGAAGGGGTTGGCAAGGAAAGTGTGTGCTGTACCCTCTGCTTTTTCACTTGAAATAAAGTCAAGTTCCATTTCAGAGAATCAAGCTCTTCTCAACTGATGTATAAAATCTGCTGCTAAGACAGGGGACTCTGTCGATAATCAAATTAGACATGAATAGGGGGAGGGACATTTCCTTCTGCTATACCCAGATTTGCCAAATTTAGGTATATTTGTGACATTTCAGACAGTTAGAGCCATCCATCAGCATCTCTGTCACTAGCTTTGGGCTTGCAAAAATGGAAACAAGATGTTACTTTGGAATGCAGCTTTGTACCATTCTGCAGATTAAAAAACACCTCACTATAAGTTTCTATATACAACTAGAAGCTTCTGCCATAACATGATAAGCAAGATAGGTGCTACCTTATGAATGGTCATTTAATAAAATGTTAATAGCAGGATCCTGAACTTACTCAGATTAACTTTCCTATTATTTACACAGAACATCGTTAGGCTGTCCAAACAGACCACACTGTAACCCAGAAAAACAGGCAGTGTGCTGGGGGGTGGAAGGAATCAGTATTCTGGTGCAGTAATAAAGGTTTCTTTCTCCAATGATAATCAACTCTGCATAATTAAAATAGCTCAGACTGTTGAACTAATTTTCAGACTGGAGGTTTCTTCCTGTAGCAACACTTACACACAAAGTTTCTACTGCGGCTGAATTTAATCGTGAGCCTAATTACAATTTTAATGAATATCTTCAACACTGCATGTAAACTTGCACTTCACAGTCTTGCTATCAGAGCATTCTTAGAAGCTTTCTGCAGTTAATATAAAGGATTATTCTGAGATGCTCATGGTATAGCTGTATTTTTTAAATGAAAGCTTAAACTATATTTGGCCAAATTGAAATATTGTTCAAAGTAGAGTTATAATAACTTTAAGTTTTAATATACATATTTCAGAATATTTTTACTACATTTTTACTAAATTTACATTTATTAATTACATTTAATTAAAGATGAGAATTTTGCATTTTTCTAATCAAGTTCTAACTCCAGAATGGTCCGAACTGTCTGTTAAGTTTCCCATTTTTGTAAGTACTCAAGGTTTACTTGCAGATTTTCTCACCGGGGGTAGAAACCAATACAGAAAATTCTCTGTTTACAAGAGAGAAGTCAGATTTAATAGTCAAGGCCTAAAACCTACATAAAAAAAATTCCAGTTCTATCTGTTTTGACTGATTTTTTTATACACTTCTAGTGCCGTGAACTAAAAATTCTGTAGCAGCCCCACATAAATCAGATGACTTGTAATTAAACATGAAAACTGACTATTCACCATGGAGTTTCCCTTCTACATACAGTTTATTTTATTTTACACTCTCCCCCAAGTCACAATGGCCAGACTGATAGATCATTTGCATTACAGCAGCACAGGTTGCTGGTAAAATAAAAATAACCTGGTCATCCAGCAGTTTGCAAATGACACTTCTAGGTCCTAGGAGGATGGGAATGACTCAAGATGACAGGATATGAGCATTCTGTAACAGTTATTGATCTACCCATCAGTAATGAACTCATCAATACAGAACAAGCATTTTTATGTTCCAGGGTTAGATTTCAGTTAAGGTTTCTCTAAGAAAGCCTATTCAGATGTGCTGAAGGTTTCTGTGATTAGTTTCTTCCCTTCTCACCATTCCGCTTGTATATTTCAACTGAGAAAATTTGCTTTAGAATTCAAATCTTGCAGAACCACCTTCAATCACTACTCCTACTCCCTCTTTCTATACAATAATAATATATAATCACTTTCATACATTCATAAAAATTGATGTTGAAACCAGTTAACTTTCTTGTCACACTAGTCCTAGTGGGAGGCTGTCCTAGAATGACACTGATTTACTGGTTAGAACCCCCCTCCCGTGTCATCTGTTAACTTTCTGTGCAGGAGGATTCCTCCTCCAGAGCCCATCTCTTTGTCCCCTGCTGGAATGCTGGCAACTTCTGCATTCCCAGTTCAACACAGAGGGTTCTCTCTCTCTCCAGCTCCAGGAAACCCCTATGCCAGATACTACCACTTAGACCTCCAACCAGCTATGTCTCACATGTAGCCCTAGAAATATTCAATGTTATGAAGCACGTGGGGTGCTGTGTTCAAAGGAGTCTCATGAGAAATGCTGCTTTTCCCAGCTGCAACTGTGACTGTAGATTACAGCTCTTCCCACCATGCTCTGGCTATCAACAAAGTTTAGAGACCTGGTATTTCAGA
This sequence comes from Dendrocincla tyrannina, assembly GCA_035047865.1. Taxonomy (NCBI): domain Eukaryota; kingdom Metazoa; phylum Chordata; class Aves; order Passeriformes; family Dendrocolaptidae; genus Dendrocincla; species Dendrocincla tyrannina. The sequence continues at coordinate 58,359,650 of JAWWMP010000132.1, read as the reverse complement.
TGAAGGAGAAAAGGATTCAGACCCTGAAAGGAGCATATTTCATAGTAAATTTTAAAAGCAATTCAGAACAAAAACGGTTTTCATTGTTTATTTTGCTTTTCCTTGCTTTACTTCCAATGACCATATAAAGACAACAGGTTTGGTTTTATTTTTTTTGTTTTGGTTTATATTCCGTCCACCCCCCCCCCATGGCTTGCATTTAGTTTCATGAAGAGAGAGAGAACAAAGTTGCTTTTTAAAATTTAAAATCATATTGAGTACTAGAACTCTTTAATCTCTGCATTTCACGGATAAATTCAGCTTTGTTTCAGTGGAAATATGAATGCTAGAAGAAAAGAGGTTTCAATTTCATTTTTTTTTCTTTGCTCTGGAAACATCACCTCAGTATTGGATCATGCATATCTTCAGCTGTGCTGAAAGGACGAGTAAGAACAGAGGAGAAGAGTTTGCTTTTCTGTGTCTTTTACTTCTAAATATGCTATATCAGATAAATATCTCCAACCTAAGAGGTAACACAGGTAAATATAGTTTGCCCTACTCTCAGTGTGGAGGCCATTTTTCTGCTTGACTACGTACCAGTAAAAAAATACTGTCCAGAGCTTGGGGGGAAAGAAAAAAAAGAGTTCAAATCCATGAAAACTAAAGCTTCTCAGGGATTTACCAACGTTTAATCATGCTTATGCTTGTAAAATTCTGAGTTGCTCAATGACGAGGCGATGCTGGAATGAGAGGCACAGACAGGCAAACTTCAGTCAATAAGTGTGTTGCACCTACAATCCCACCCCGTGCAACACAGAAGCAGATATAGCCCAAACTTGCTGATGGAGGTTTGCTGATGGTAGGTGTGATTTCGTGGTTTGCCTAAACCGATCTAACTGCAAACCAGTGCAGAAAGGTATAGTTGTAACCCCCTTGTTCCTCCCTATGTATGTGTTGCCACGTTTTCCTTCTGCCTGTTCACACAGCCAATCTCATCTTTCAGTCTGACTGCCAGCAGGTCTGGCCGACTGTGTAGCTGTATGCTGTAATACAGCAGGTTGTCTCCAGGACTGTACAGCTCAGCATCAGGGACAAGGACAAAGACTTCTCTGAAAGTGGCAGCATCTGCTCAAACTGCTGGGATAACCTGCACTATGCACAGAAACTTGACTCTGATTTCTAGGTTAGCAACTGATGCAATAATGACAGTTTTGTTCTTTAAGTTATGTGCACAGTGGATGGAAAAAAAAGGAAGTAAAAGCATGACAAAAGCTGGAAATATCTGCAAAATACAAAAACATAAGGACATTTACACAGCACTTCAGACGTACTTGCGAAGAATAGGAGCCAAAAAATAGGAAGATACATGGGAGGTGGTCTGATTTTTCACATAGCACCGGCTGATTCAGAGTACAATGTTTAACAGTTTTCAGCTATCTTAGACACAGAAGTGTAACTATGAAGCTGTACCAGAAATTCGAGGAGCACTGCATTCCATGCAAAAATGAAACACATGAAGTATGTGCTTTTAATCAGGGTACAGAAGAATGTGAAATTACAGAGGGGGTTGTGATCAATCTAAGCCAATTTTACAAGTCTAACTAGGACCAGATATGAGATAAGGCTGTAATTGAAATCTGGAAGAAAAACTGAGCGTTTGCTGAAAAAAGCAGCATTAACCCTGAACTATGCAATTGTAATTTACAACCCAACTGTAGTTGTCCAATACACAATAAAGACTATGGGATTATGAAAAGTAAACAATTCTCTGACGCTGGTCACAATTAAGGATACACAAAAGAAGAACACTACCATAAGATTAGGGGTGGGTTTTGAAGTCTGTACTCATTATGGAAACTAATGTAAACTGCTATAATAGAAAGAAGTAAGAAATTAAATGAACTAAATTTAATGGGGTTTATCACTTCACAGTAGTTTGCAAGCTCCAGCAACATGGGCTGCTGACAAGAAAACACCACCTCTGCTGGCTCACTGCTCCAATACAGGTGAATAGTCTGTAACTTGATTTTAATCAAGCAGGACATTGCTTTCCTGTACATCAACCCAGCCCATGCTCCAGGGAGCAGTTAGGAACAGGTAATGGAACATAAATGGGTGAAAAATGCAACTTACAGGAATGACTGTTCCCTCTGGAGAGGGATCTAAGCACTAAGCACATGGGTGAGAAAGAAATTGCAGTAACAGTAGTAAGAAACAAATAATTGTTATGGAGTTAAAAACTCATCCTCCATTCAGTCTCATCAAGCAAATAGGCCAAAATTATTAAAGAAGGGTTTCAATCAGTCTTCTGCGGACAAAGTTCATGCCAGAAAACAAAATATAGCTAATTCTGTCACCTGTAGAAATGTTGCTCTTACCTTATGACAAAAGCCAAAAGAGGAGCCCAAGAGACACATTGTTCTGAGCATAAAGAGAGAAACAGATAATGGAGTGAGTACACACACTGTGCATCATTTTAAAAATAGAAGAAATAAAAGAGACAGAGAGATTAAGATCACACTTTATTTACAGCTAAGTTACACAGCAAGGAGCAGGTATGTAAAATGCAGGCGATTTTGCACTTGATGAACAAGAAATACTGGTAGAAGTAGAGGAATACAATGTATTTCAAGCATTTTTCATGTATGTTGTGAGAGGTTGTCATAATAAGCAACGTTTGTTAAAAAGTATCATAACCATGTAGAACAACTAAAAATCCCAACAATTTTTTCACACTTAGATGGCAATTCCAATCAATACCCAGTTATATCTGAAAACACAGAAGTTTGATTGTATAAAATACACTTAGGTTTATTTAGATTATGTTTTAAAATGGGGGAAAACAAAAGAAGAGTATGAGTGGAAGCTCTTGGCAATCTTTGGCAGAGCTACAACTAAGACAAAACAAAATGATAGCAATGTAAATTCTACATCAAAATGACAGAAATATAAATCCCATAGAACAAAAATAACAAATAGGAAAATCATTAACTTAGCAAAGCATTTAAGCATAATATAGGAATAAAAAGTCTAACACTTCCTTTTATTTCTTCCAAGTCCCCTTGCTAGAGTTTTCTGGAAGGTATTGTGGAGTACGGCTGATTCTGGCTTGGGTTTTTGGGATAGATCACTGGAGGTTTTCTAAATTGGTCGGCAGTAGATTTTGCCAGCACTCATCTCAAACTTCCCTAGCTTTCTCCAGGGTGCAGAGTCAGCTGGATCAAGTTTCATGTTTAAATTAATTTGGAATTACTTTTTCCAAAAGTGACTGGAGTTTGCAAGTTTTTCTGCTTTCCTTTGCTGGAGATGAAATATTGCTTTCTGCCATTATACTTTTCAGTGTCAGTCTCCAGCATTTCAGCCTACCTACATGACCAGATCTTTCTTGTTTTCTACCACTATTCATTTGTGTTCCATTCTAAATTTTTCTTAACCAAGTACAGTTCTATTCCTGTCAGATTTACCCAGTTCTGAGATCCCATCTGCTTGGCTATATATTCTTGAACAGATTCTGTTTGCTATATGCTGACCTAGTTCAAAGTTACATTTGCTCAGTGACTGTTCTGTACTATACCTTCTCCTCCCATGTTTATTTCACCAGAAAACTGTATGAGTTTGCTGTTAGGTTTTTCACCTAGGGCATTTTTATAGATTAGAAACAGTGCAAATTCAAGTATTGATCCCCAGGGACCCCATTTAAGACTTTGCCTAAATTGAAATAGCCCCACTTACAATCACTTTTTATTCTATACGTGTAACCACTGAGCTATTAATCTAATTTCATATTACTGAATCTCTTAACTCCTTGAAGCTTTTTACTGTAGGCAGTCTTGTGTCAATGCTTTCTGCTTAAATACACCCATTATACCCCTGCAGTGTACATCTGAAGTATACTGTGAGTGCAAGTCTCACATTACACATGTTGAGCCTTTTACACGTTTCCCTTTTGCTTATGCCTGCATTGTTTATCAGAAAAGCAAAGGATTTATGTTCTTGCAGCGATAACATTGCTGTTCTTATATGCAGGAAAAATGCAGTGAGAAGCTTAACTGCCATTTTTTGGCTCGTCTCTCTAACAAGTGACCTTGGTTGTTCTCGTTTGTACACCCAAAAGGATCATCATTACAAAATACCTCACAGAGAGATCTCAAAGTCCTCCTGAGCGACATCAACTTTTTGAAAGCTCTACTTTCTCCCTGCAAAACTGAGAAGCCTCACTGGGCATCAATACAGAGCCCCCTTTGAGCAAGCAGATCTCATACCCTCTAAGGGCTCAAAAGCACCAGATGATTCCTGTGCAAGCTCAGGTAGACACAAGCTAATTTAGCAGCAAGAAGAAAAGCTTCAAATCAAGCAAAATTTCCATGGTGACTGGAGGGCTGGAAGGGAACTTAGGACAAGTCAAGCAGAGAAACAGGTCTGATGCCCCAGGTTAGCCCAGTTCCCCTCTCCAAACCACACTTCCAGAGGCTGACACTTTTCGCATTGAAGGGGAGACTGTACAAGACAGCAGAAACAGCTCAGCCATTTTAATGTCCTTTTCCAATCTTCATCTAGTTCTTAGAATAATAGAAGCACAGAATCATTAATGCTGGGAAAAGACATCTAAGATCATCGAGCCCAGCTGTCAGCCTAGCTCCATCTTGTTTACCATTAAACCATGTGCCCATGTGCCACATCCTCGCTGCTTTTGAACACTACCAGGGATGGTGATTCCATCACCTCCCTGGGCAGCCAATTTCAATGCCTGGCCACCCTTTTGGTGGTCTAAATATCCTCTGGCACAGCATGAGTCCATTTCCTCTTCTGTCACTTGCTGCCTAGGAGAAGAGACCAACCCTCACCTTGTTATGACCTTCTTTCAGGTATTGCATCATTGTGCAATATTTTTTCTATCTCTATCTGATATACCACCTGATGCATACCAACCATCACCACTTCAAAATCCTTCTGGTCACAGCTGAGAGGACAACTGGACTTGATCCGATGGATTAGCCTACCCTGCCCATTTCATATCTTATCAAATAAGCATCTTTCTTTTTTTTCCACGCATCTGCCTACACTTGGAGTAGTGCCCTCAAGCACCTGCAAAATTGCCTCATTATCCTCCTTTGAACTTGCTTTGCATCATACCTTGGACTGATGTGGGGTGGGTAGGAGAGAATAACAAGAGTTAAGAGCAGGTCTAATGTGTGTTACCTTCTGCAGAGTTATAGCAAAGGGCTGAGGTAACAAGAATAATCTTCCCACTCTTCAGCAAATTGAAGGATTCTTTTTACCAGCACCCATGAAATAATTCTGAATTAAGTTTAGCTATAAAGCCATGACCCTGGGAAAAGGACTTGTCTCTAAACCAAGTGTTTTCATATTCAGTTTCACTTTCCTGGTATAAAATATTTAAGAAAACATAATTCTGCTTAAAATAATCCTATAAAAAAGTCATCACATTCTTGTCTTTTATATGTATCACAGTCAGACTTTTCAAAATTATTTTATCGAGCACAAGGCTTCAACCTCCCTTATGCTGCAAGTGATCAGTGCTTGTGAAAGCCCACAGAATTTATACTGAAAGGCAAGGCAATGAAAAAAATAAAATTTCTTACTGCATTAAAAATGCTCTTCCTCTTATCTTAGTGTTTGTACTGTCACCAGCCATTGGTGAATGTGAATGTTTCTACATAAAACAGATTAACGCTAATGAAATCTCTGGTAAACCATGTGGAATTTCTGGCCCTTCTGTCTCTTGAGGCTGTGGAAAACTCTGCTCTTGGTGAGATTTAGAGAATTATGATTATTTAAGAAGTGTGAGTGCTTAGTGTTGTCAGTGATGTTCTAGTTTTGATGGAGGAACTTTTTCAGATGGAGAGGTTTTAAAGCCTTTCTTTAAAGATGGTCAGAGCTTCAATTCACCTAACCTCCTCTCAAAGTTCATTCCACAGCCAAGACTTTTTGTTCCCAGTCCTTACATGTGTTTCTGCATCACGTTTGTGATGAAGAGGAAGGCAAGAGATTATAACTCTGAATCTCTATATTATTAAAAAAGGTTTAGCTAATAACAAAACCTTGCAAGTTTTATAGTTCAGGAAATAGTTTTTTGTTAACCAGTAGAATTTATTTCACTTAAGGAACTATTTCATTGACTTTTTAATTTATACAATCCAAGTTTTATATAACCTATGTTTTGACCTCAAAAGGTTTCTTAATAAATGCATCCTGAATAGTTACACCCATTAGATCCTTGTTTTGAATCTGGTATTTTTGAAAAGTACAAGTTATATATGGCAGGCAACCAAATTATGTCCATCTTAATGCTGATCTTTAATACTGCTTCCTGAATATGCAGCTGTGGAGGATGCCCTGAACGAGGAATCTTTTTCCTTCAGTAGCAACACAATGCTTGGGCCTTTCCCAACACTGGTGCTGCAAATTCTACCATGTGGCTGCTCAGGTGGGCAAAGTCTGTGAAACTCAATGTAAGTCATAGCGTGGGGTTTGGGTTGTTTGTGTTTGTCTGTCTGGGGCGGGGGGCATGGTGTTACCTGCATTGGCAAGGAGAGTCCTTGATTTTCTGTGGGATGGCTGCAGCAGAGCAGCTCAATGTTCTGCTCGAGCTATTTTATGGAAGTCAGTGAAACTACCTGATGTCTGATATAAACAGAGAAGGAGGAAGATATTTGAAGAGGCTCCTAGGTCAAGTATCACCTTCTTCACAGTGTAAACAGAAACGAAAAGGATCCCGAGATCCCCTATCTTTTGATGTCACCAGTAATATCTCCTTTCTATGATGTGAATTAAGAAGTCAGCATATTTAGTACCTGAACTTGATAGAACAAGAGTTTTCTCTTGGTTTCCATGAAGAGAGTATGAGTCAGCTAAAAGGACAAAAAAGGACAAAAATAACTCCTTCACTCCCAGAGATGTTCCTGAAAAAACAGTACCCTAATATGTCGTACAAAGACAAGGAAGCAGATCACTGTAGGGAAGTGAATAATTTGCTGACACAGAGTGCTCTGCTGGTGGGCTTCCTTCTCCTTGCTTGCCTCTTAGAACTCGCCAATCTGTGTTCTGCCAACTAAAACTGCCCCCACCAACAACAGCCCTCTGGTGCTTCAGGGCCAGAATGCCCACGTTCATTCAGAGACTGGTCCCATGGCAGTCTTCTTTATGAAGGTCCTAAATTTTAGAACTGTTAGGAAAATAACAAACCAAACCAACAAAAATAAACCCACTTCATTCTTTGAAAGTAAAGAACTTTTTGGAGAATAATCATGTTGCATTTCAGAAGGTCAGAAGTCAAAGGATGAGTGCTTGGGCTTGAGGTCACCAGGCAACACAAACTCCTTTTGAGACCCACAATATGTCAGGTGAAGTCTTGAGTCAGTTTTAGTGGTTTTTCAACACAGTTCTCTTTGGTGAAAAGTGTGTTTTTTGGGGAGGGGTTAGGGTTATGTTACAGGACAAATACCCCCAGCATTAGTAAATACTACAGACATACTAACTTCTATTACTTCTGCCTTTTTATTTTAGTTTGTATTTAGCTTGTCTTCTTTTTAGAAAAAAAAAAAAAAACAACAACAAAACCACAACCAAACAGAACACCAAACACTACAAACTCTGCTACTTTGGGCTTTTTTTTTACAGTGCCTTTCTTGCTCTATTTTAAATGTATTGACAATCACAACAACAATCTTTCACTGAATCTGTTCCTGGTGTTTTACAGCCAACAGCCAAGTTGTTGACAGAGTACTGAAAGCCTTTTTTTATTGGGGACACTGAGACTTCCTTAATAAATGAAGCTTTATCCCTCCAGTTCAATTACTTTGAGATTTTTTTTCAATCTGGTTAAAAATCAGATATCAGAAAGCATACCCTTTCCAGCCAGAGCTACTCATGTCCAAAAAGGAGATTGCTTCCTGGTGTTTACCACCATAGTGTCAATCCCTACATCCATTCATTTGAATCTTAGTTGAACTGAGGTTTATATCTTCTTGTTCTTGATCAGATTATTAACCCCACCCTCACCTCAACTCAATCCTGTTTAATTCAGTGTCTTTATCTTCATAGAAACACAAAACTTATGAAGTACAAGCGATCTGCAAGCTGGCGACTTAGCAGTAAGGTTATTAGCATACCTAGCACTGACAGTTCTGTTTTCTGCATTATTTTGGATTTTTATTATTTTCTTTCTTTTATTCCATTTTAGCTTTTTAATCAGTCTTCAGCTGTGGAACATTTTCTTCTTTTAAGATTTGCCCGATAGAGTGGCTTTGGAAGAAATTTTTTTATTAGTATTTCACAGCAATTTTGTTTTATCTTTAGTTTGTGATTCAGTCTAAATTAATCCTTGGTTAAGGCACTGTGTGGCTCCATGGGGCATTTTGACATGCCTAACATATTAATGGTTCAAAATCACCAGTCATCTCCCTCTCTTTCCCTTGGTTTATCTCTCTGTGCCACATTTTAAATAAAAAAGGCTCTTTCAGGATGAAGTCCATGCCTGTGCTAAGAAGAACAGGGTCCCAGGCATCAGAAGCATTTACAGATGTTACACTACATTCCAGGCAGTTCTGTGTGGGAACCTTTTGAAATTAACAGGTTACATTTTATAACAGTTTGATGGATATTCTTGTCTTTTTCCAACAAAGCATTTAGCAAAACATTTGTTATTCAGCAGGACTTATCAGAAAAAATATGGTTCAAATATTTTAAATTTCAAACTGCATAATAAACATCTAAGATGAAAATCATTCAGCAGTGACTAGTTTCTGAATTACTTACTCAAGTTAACTATGTAAGTAACAAATTCTGTCTCCATAGTATCACGTGCACACTTCTCTCCATGTTGAAGATTTTTTTAGAGGCAGAAAATACAAATGTTGCCTTCAGTTCAGATTTTCATATGTCCTGTTTTCTTTCAGTTTAAAAAAAAATAGTTATATTTTCTCAGATTTTCTTTCCTAGTCTGAACAAGCAAACGTCTTGGAACGCCAATAAGTTGTAGAATTTTTCATTTCTCCATTCAAAAGGAAAGAGTTGGTGTTCATTGACTACACTGGTTTTGACTTAATGTCCATCCACTGGGTGAGGGGGGTTATATTTCATCTTTTAGAATAAAGGAGTCAAGCACTAGAGTAGAGGTCCATCTAGTCCTGTCAGTCTTCTGACTGCAGCCAACAGCTTAAAAACACACAGTGTTATTTTCCCAGCATACTCTCGAGCCTCCATGTATTTGCCTCTAAGAAACACGGCACCCAAATTCATGGTGGATTTGGGTGGGTTTTGCCATTAATTTCTCCAGTCATTATTTAAACCCATCAAGTACACATTTCTTTCTATACACATAATACATACGGTACACATACATACATATATATATATGCATACACAAACATACAGATATGAAAATTCAAGGCAAGGCATTTCACAGATACCATGAATTACTTTTACTTCAGTTTTAATGTGCTCTGTAAAATGAACAATCAAAGCCTAAAGATTTACTTATGATAACTCTGAATTCCTTGAAAGTGAAATATCAAATTGAGGATTTTCATAGTCATACTCTAAAATATGAATTATAAGTCCCATTTAGAAAAATATTATTTTAAGCTACAATTTTTTTTAAATATTCTAATTGTATGGTAACCAACAGAAATACTGAGAGGCTATACAGCATAACTAGATAGTTATTTTGTAATAACGCTCTAAAACTTCCAGCTAATGAAAGTTACCCCATGTTGGGCACAGAAGCACCTTAGCTCTTTACAACATCGTACTGATGGACAAGACCTTCACATCTGAAGCGATATGAACAGTGCCTGTGGATATTTTCATGTTATCTTAAAGATTTCTTGTGGAAAGTTCTAGCTGTGAACATGCAACAATAATGTAGCAGTAAAATCTGATAAATGAATGCAGAGGGTACTTCACCAATAAGTAGGTTTCATCCCCAAGCGTGAAAGCGTGAAAGTTGTCTGAGGGCAACGTCACTATAAATGAGAAGGAAGGAGAAAGGAAAAGCATTGAAGCTGATCTTGCCTTTGAGCTATGCTGACCACTGGATCAATAGCTACCATTAGTAGGGGTCCTTTAAAGGAAGCTAGAGGACACAGTGTTGGCATTTAACCCGTGTCAGGTGGCACCATGTGCACACAGAGAACTTCAAGTTTACAACTGGAAGAGACAGTAGTTGTTTCAGACAAAATTAACCTCAGACAAAATTTCAGATAAAATTAACTTCTTGTTACAACACATCAGTGAAGTTACAGCTAATTTTAACACTACACTTCAGGCATTTCAGCTGGTTATGTGTATTTGGGATCGCTGGAACAGAGAAAACAGTGCACGTTTGCATAAACCTCATTATCAGTTGAAGGCATGTCATACTCATTTGATTAATCTCAATTTGCCATTGAATCTCATTTCATTCCAAACATGTTGTCATTTCAACTAATTTTACTAAAATCCCACCCCGAATAATGATCATGCCAAGCTTGCTAAATGCACTGCTTGTGTTGTTTGTATTGCCTGCCTCAACTGACAGCCCTCTCTACAACAGCCTGTATTTTTAATATTGCAGCATGATCATAAAACACTGAACACACAGATAGCATACATGTCCCTGGAATTAACAATGAGATCAAAAACATTTTAAAGACTGTTATCTGCATATAGATATAAAAGGGTTTTGTCTCCAAAGACGCTGAAGAATTAAACCCAGACTGTCCCTGAATGTGGGATGACTTCATATATAACAGCACTCTCTAGAAAACCCTCAGAAGAAATAGATTTCTCATAGCTCCATCATTGTGCAATCATAATAAAAGATAGTCACCTTACTCCAACAAAGAATAGGCAAGACAAAAGGGGGAGAACGGAACAAGTACCAAAGGAAAAGTGACATGCCCAGATTTAGACTGAACAAGGCCTGCCAAATTCTATTCTAATACCACAGTCACCAATACTCTGACAACGCTACTACACATTTAAGCAGTGCACTAACACATGGTGCTACTGCTTCTTGTTCAAGGGTCGTCTTCCCCCATCCGAGCAAGAATATTTAGGAATATCATCCTTAAAAGTGCACAAATACCACAGGCAATAATTTTCACTGTACCTTCAGCCCTTTTGTTCTAATAGAATGCCAAACATGAAAAATCTTGGCTTCCAAATTCTCTCAGAATTGTGCACATTTTAGACATAGTCCTTTTCTATATGAGGAATGACACAAAGTGTCTGCTGTGACCAAAACAGTGATAAAAGCATACTCTCACTGAGGTCTACTCTATCTTCTATTTCCTTTATAATTTCAAGCAAATTACAGATCTGTGGTATCTTAAAATAGGAATGAGGGAGAAAGAGCTTTATATTCATTTGGCAATTTATTTCTGTTGAAAAAGTAGCCAAGTCGTCTTTGTCTTGAGGAAATCAATATAAGTTTCCTCATAAATATCAGGAGAGTTCATAATCTTGTAAAATTATCATCATACCATGCTATGCCTGATGAGAATAGAGTTCTTAGTCTGTCTTCAGAGAGGAGATCCTGCATAGTTAGGACTTTTCACCTTCTCCTTGGTTTCCATTCTCCAGCTGCATCCACCCAGCAATAACAGACAACCTTGCCTTCAGCTTTCAAATCCTTTCTCCTCAGTGCCTTAGAGCCTCACAGGAAACAGGCCCAGAAACAAATAGTAATTCTGGGAGATCAGTTAGCAAGCTCCAAATCCATCTTTTTATTCCAATACAAGGATGGGTTTGCTTTGATCTGTTCTGGTGCACACTAAGATTTTTCTGAGAGCAACAGCTACAGAGCTGTCAGCAATCTCTTCTTGCTCATACAGCTGATGAAATATTCCTTTTTAGCAGTAAATCATAAAAGAAACTGATGATACATTGCTCCTTTTTTTTTTTAATGCTCTCATCCCTATCAGAATTTTTTCACAATGTAACTGCACCTCTGGTGACTGCTAAACAGTTAAGAAAAAAGCAGTGCAACATTTGAGAAATAATTGCTGCAGCCAGTGAAAGAATATTTTAACACACTATTGTGCCTCCCCAATTCCCTTTTCCTCCTCCAGCCCCTGCCCATCCCACAGAATTTTAATGCTTGGCATCAAACACAGACTTCCCTTTCGTGCTCAGACTTCGTAGGACATCCACTTGAAAAGGAGGATCTAACCACACTTTGAGAGGCTCTTGGGTGAAACCTCTCTGACATCTCTTGCCTTCACAAAACCTTTCTTATTTCTCAGGCTGCATCCTCCGTGTCCCAAACTCCCACAGATCCCAGCTCCCAAGAGCCATGCTGAGCATCACAATTACTGAGAAGTCCAAATAAAAGCAGCCAAGACCTGACCTAGAACCAAAACCAGGAAAAGATTGGTGAACAGTTTTTCAGACCTAAGAAGCAATGCCACTCTTTGGGAAGAATCAATGCAATATAGGCAAAATATATATTCCTTCAGAACAGAAGTAAGTCTTTTCCTAAGGGGGTTTAAAGTTTTGCAGGCTTAATTTTAATAAAAATAAGTCTAAGACACTTTTTTGCTTCTTGTTCCTGAAATCTATGGGTATGTTTGAGCCAACTTTTCTGATGCAATAATGAGAAAGCAGTAACAATAAGTCTTACCCAGGACTTGAGGAATTTGAGATAAATATAGTGAGATTCATACAAAACTTGCTGGAGCTGACAAAACTGGAAGAGCTTGGAGAGAAGTCGACCCAAGGATAGGTATAATTTATGTGAATTTAAATCCTAAGAATCTGAGAAATAAGTATCTTTTTTTTTTAAATAAATCTGAAAAAGATAATGAAGATGAATTTTCTATTTCATCTTTTTTATTCATAAATAATAGCAAACTGCTAGTTGTAGGCCACAAGCAAAGAATGTTTATTTTTATCAAGCTATTTGAAGGCAAGAATCAGCACCATCTTTCTCTTGTACTCTTCCCCCATCCCTTCTTTTTCTTTTAAATCCTTCCTTTGCAACACACAGGAGAGATTTCCATTGTGTTGGGGGGAAAAAAGGAAAGCTTTAAAATATAAAAACTAATTTTAATAGAAAGCTAATGAATGAACCATAACCCAGATTTTCTATAGCTATTGCATTAGGGAAAAATAGTTATGAAACTTCATGCTTTTATAGATTTTGTTGAGCTTGCAATCCTGGCTGAAGGAGAGAGCAAATTCTCAGGTGCTAAACATCAAATTGCTTATTGGAACAGCTGCTGCACTGAGCTGAGTAAGCAGGACATGTGGGGGGGGGCTTTTTCTAGGCTAGTCTTTGACCAGAATCACTTACAAATTAGAAAGAATATCTTACAATTAGAATATTGTTATTGCCAGTTTTAATTTTCCACTAAATGTACAGACACAAGTTTTCTTTTTGCATCTCTTGGTTCCATTGTTTTTGTCTCACACTGGCTAGGCTCTGCAATGTGAATTTTATGTTTCTTATTCTCCAAGCTGTAAAATCTGTGGTTTCTTTGTTGTTGGTTTTGTTTTGTGGTAGTTTTTGTTTTGGAAGGATGGTGTGGTGTTATTGAACAAATATTGCTTCAACTGGGGGGCTGAAAATCCAAATCTTTTCCCTTTTGAGGACAAGTGAAATGCACTAGGATAAAGTTAATGCACTAGGAAACTGCATACTGTTTTTCTTCTTATTCCAAAGAAAATGATATCTTATGTCATGAGCTCAGGAAACCCTCCAAAGTACAGCATTTTTTTTTCTTTGAATATATTACAGAGAAAAATGTTCACTGATTTTAAGGGGAATGGGCAGAAAATGTTAAATATCAGGAAATAATCCTGATAGGAATGCAGATTATTCAATATTGAGATTCTTTAACTTCCAGAGATGAATTTGGGTTCTTCTGCCGACTTAGATGATGAATTGAATCATTTACTTGGGAGCAGGTAAGACTGAGCAACTATTAGTTGCTCTGTGATGGAAACAAGATTAATATTACAGCAAACAACCTATTTTGGCTGTCAGGGTAGAAGCAGAGGAATGTTGGAGCACCTTTCACTGCAGACCCTCTAAAGTGACAAGCTCTGCAAGCAAGTAGGAGTGTCTGAAGAAAAAGGCATGATTCTGAAGAGCAGGCTCCATCAGACCTGTATTAATACCCCTCCCCACTCCCCTTCTCACTTTCAGGCTTTATTTCCTTAACCTTTGATGTCACTCTTAGTGTTTCTACATCTTTTTTTTTTTTTTGCTTCTGTAAAGTAGGGGTTCAGCTCCTGCTGGGGAATAAAAGGTGCCACTCCTGAAATCTCCTGCTCACTTTGAACAACAACTTACTGAGAAAGTCAGCTTCTGTTTCCAGCAGGTTCCAATTCATGTTAGAAGCCTGCAGGAAATGGGCACATTGCAGTATCTGATTAGAGTCTTTCATTGCTTAGATTAATGCAGGGTCAGATGGTGAAAATTCTTTCTTTAATAAAAAGCAAGCTGAAACAAACCTAAAAAGCAAGCTGAAACAAAGCTAAAAAGCCTATTCACTTAAAACTCAAGCACAAGAAATCCTAACAATTATATGGATGCTTTTGAAAACTCTCCTAAAATGCATTTTTTTTCCCCAACAGCAAAAGGTTGTCCATATTCTAACCACAAACTTTCACATTTCAATAATCAGTGGAAGATAATTATCTGGAGATCAAAACCAGCTTCCATACTTTTCCCTTGCAATTAACAGCAAGCAAGTATAAAAACACCAGAAGTATGATTTATGAAAGTCTAGATGATGCATTCTAAGACACATCCAGGATATATTCAGGCTTTCCCTTCTCACAAGAAGAAACAGAGCTTTCACATTTCTGAATCACTACTTCCCACTAATTCTCATCACAATCCTCTAGTCAAGCAAGAAACCTGCCAATCACTAGCTTGATTCATAATTCTGATATTTTGTATGGTCTCAGTATATCAGCAGTCACCTTCTGTGTTCTAAGTTGCCAGGGTGTCAGATTTCTTGCCCTTTTAACAACCCTCTCTGAGATTTAATCTCCCAGGTGCTTCCTGTTTGCAGATTGTGCAGCAATAAACAGCAACATCAATAAGTATGTAGGTTTGCTGTGTCTTGCTAGTTGTGAATCTGGAGGTAGAGAACAGGTCTGAGAGAAGGAGGATGATATTTTTGCACATTCTTCTGAAAACAGTAAAGATCAACAATTATATTTGGTTTCAGTAGAAAATGCCTTTACAGACACTTCTGTTATGGAGATTTGTAAATACTCCTGAGCTAATTCTCAAAGAACATTTAGTCATTCTGTTGACTACAGCAAAAGTTGCCCTTGGGCCATTTAACTTCCAATTGAACTACACAGAAAATATAGGAGAGTCTGCTTAAATGTTTCCTGAGCAGACAGTTTTTTAAATGCCCAACATACACGTGCCTGTAAAATATGCCTCTTGTCAAAGTAAGTGCATGCTTACTATACTGTATAACTAATTTAGTAAAACAGAAATCCTAGATCAGACCTTGGTGTCTTTTTTGCAGTCAGAAGATACTTAGTGTCTTATGATTTAGGAAATGCTGACTGAAATGGTGGTGAAATGGAACTTTTTGGAAATTCATGTCAGCTATTGCTTTCTCACAGTCTTTGAAAGGTTTAACTCAAATGTCTCTAAATTACAACATTTTCTTTTATTTGAGTTCTATGGCATTTGCTATGTTTTTTGTCAAAATAATATTGCAATTCTTGAACATGCTGGGGGCCCTCAGAGCATCTTACTGCTGTGTTTCATTTTAGTGGCATGGCAATTAGAGGCAACTTCCCAATCTTGGTGTGGACAAACAAGTGGCCATGTCAAACTTCTTTTCCAGAGTCATAAATAGGTCTCTTATTCTTAGTTGTTGTTTTCCTGGTTACTTACTTTCCAAATTCAGTCCATCTTTGCATGTAATGCTTTTCTATAAGTATGTAAAACTTAAATACACAGTTTTAATATTTGTATGTAGCAACATCCTACACTATCTCCTCTTTTTTGAAGAACACCATACAACAGTGATTGTTCTTACAGATAGAAGGACCTAAGGCTTACCCTCTTTCTAGATATGTTTGTCTGAAAAAGAAAGTTTTTTTGGTCCCTTTTGGTCCCAAGATATTGGAAAGAAACAAGTGCAGAAATGCAAAAACAGGGCTGTCTTTCTGAATCTGCCTGCAAGCTGTTGTGACAATAATATGCTCCTATTACTCAGCATATTCTCGTGGAACAGGGGACTGAATTTCAAAACTGATTAAAGTCCCTGCTATGAAAAGGCCACAGACCCCAGCTAAGAATCCAGCCAGGAGTCTTCAAAAATTGTCCCTACAGCAGCTTAATGCATAAACAGCAGAAGCAGACACTATAGTTATTTAAAATGAAAAATTACTCAAAAAGATCAAGACTGGCATAGCAGTCAGAGGGATTGTGAGACACCCCTCCAGTAGTTACTGCCCTAGCATGAAAAAATGGCACTTCTCTTTTGCTCCTTCAAAGTGTGCATGGGAGCTGGGCACGGGGGTGTGAGGGGATGAAGCAAGCTGCCACCGTGAAGAATTTGACACAAGGCATTCTTTCTTTTTCTAGTTTTTGTGAGCATGACTTCACATTGTAATAAAGAGAAGAACTGCTATAGTTCAAACATACATAAATCAGTACAAAGCCAAAACTGACTTAGCTAAGCTACAAGGTTGCTGGTAGAGCTTGCCTATACAGGAAATCTACTGCCAAGTGAGCTAGAACACAAATTTATAGTAAGATATTCCTTTCAAACAACTTTTCTGCAATGGTGAAAAGTAGCTTTCTCCAAATGGACCAGACCTTATCCAACTATATCATACAAAAAAAGGATAAAGTTTAGAATTTTTCAAGCATTATCAATTCACTTAAGCTATTTCATTGTTACATGTCATTTCATTTTTCATTATCAAAGCCCAGGGCCTTTAAAAGGTCTACAAGAACTCTTCTCTCCATTTGTTTGCTGCTGCAGTTCAGCAATATTTAGCACCAATGTGTGCCGACCCTTTGGCGTTTTTCTTCATCTTTAACATAATTTATCAAAGAGAGAAGCAAAATACAAGTTGATCAGTCTCTCCGGTTTAATTTAACAAGGCAGGTCATAAAGGCTTTGTTCCTTGACCAGCCATGCCAAAGTGCTGCTTTCACATATTAATGTGACATGACTTGTACAGTCATAATTACTATGACAAGATAAAGGGAATTAGTTAAAACTTAATTAAAACCACATGCCTTACAACTGTGACCCTGTACATATTTAGTAACTTTACTTCTTTGTTCCTGGTTTATCAAGTGGGGAAGAGGTCCACATGAATTTTCTTGGTATTACAAGTGCATCAATTAAGAAAGAAAATTAAACCCCAGTCACAAATAACCAGATAAGAAACAAACCTGAAATAAGACAAGTATGCTGATTCATGGTTAGTAATGAATTTCCTTGCTGATACCTATGTACTAAAGTAGCAATAAAGGACAAACAGCAATACCTCTTCTATGGGTATGAGAAAATTGATCAGTGCAGAGGTAGGGCACAGAGATGGAAATCTGCAGTGACTCTGCGTTGCATTATTGGTAGTCCTTTCAAAACAGGCATTACTGAACAGCACCATAAAGAATAAAAATAAGGCTTGTCTTTTCACATTACAAATAAGGCCAATCAAAAGGAAACAACAGCTTTCTCTGGTTTATCATTATGCTGTACAGCTCCTATAGAAAGCATAGAGGGAAAGAAGATAAACCATATTGGACTAAGGTAAAAGTTTAACCCTGTGCAGTATACTATAAGTCAACATAGTCAGTCTAGTTATACGTGCTTTGCTTTAGCAACTACACTATTTTCCTACAAAGAATTGATAGGATGCCCTGTTGTCATTTGTTGTCACCTTCTCTTTTCTATTAGGCACTTCCCCGAGGGCAAGACCATATTATTGTGATACAACCCCTCAGCAGCATCAGAGCAAAACATCACCCTTTCCAGATTCTGGCTGCAGAATAATCTATCTATTCTTCTACTATTGCAGAATTTATATTCTGCTTTTAGTGCAGACATTCTCAATATGGTCTGAGCTCCACGGTGACAAGTTCCCACCACTTGGATTTGACTGTTTCAGTCAACTTTATGGGCTTCTCATTTTCAGCATCTCAAAAAATTTTGTATGTCTCAGTGTGTTTCTTAACCTTTGTTCACCAGAAGAAAATAATGGCAACAACTACAGGGCAACAGAAAAAAGCAAGACTGGGAGAAGTTATAGCCCCAGTGGGATAGTTGGCTCCTTCTTGACTGAGGTAACGAGGTGGCTCATCTCCCACACTGGTACCACTGGTACCAAATGAGCTCTGGCTCTTAATAGGTTTTGCAGCTCTTTCTAATCCTCATTCTGAGCAGTGAAATAGTTAACAGCACTGAATTTACAGTATAACTAAGTATCAGCATTAATACTGCTGAAATGAATGAGCCCGTCAGACCTGTCAGAGCTATTGTTTCAGGCTCCTGCATGCAGTGCCCTCCTCAAGGCTAACAGCTAGAGGTTCACTTCTGTATTCAAATGGAAAACATTTCAGCACGGAGAGAGAGGGTGTGTGCACCAAAGAAGCATCTCTGTTCTGATGCACCACAAATCTGCAAAATTAGACTTCACTACTATATGCCAAGGCTGAAAGTGTGTGTATTGAGGAATAGTGCCAAAACATATAAAAAATCTAGGAATTTAGAGACGTTTACAGGCAAAATTTATGCAAACACCTTTCTTGGTAAAGGAATGTTGCAAAACCAGACAGCTCCCCAGACCTCCAACTGAATCTGACTCAAGATCGAGCTGCTTAATAACTCTTATAAATAGCCATAAGGTAGACCAAAAGTAGGTGGTTCAGGTGTCACTGGTAACATAGCTGTAGCAATACAGAATGTGACACCACCTACCTACTTATACAGTCAGCATCTAAAGGGTGAGCCTTGGTGTGTGCCATGACCATGCCTTTCTACAGAAAGCCAGTGCAGGCATGTAACCCTTTGAAGGTGGAGACATAACGACACAATAGCAGTCTGGTTCTTCTGTTCACATCATGTGACACAGAAAAGTTTCACAAGAATCAGAAAAGCATGGAACAAGGTTTTGTTTCTGCCCAATACTCTGACATTTTCTCCGAGAGATTTTGGTGTATAAGAGCACTTTATAAACACCTTTTGAAAGGGAATTCCTCTTTTTTATGCTGCTGGATGAAGGGGAATTATATGAAATACAATCCTTAGATTTTAAGATAGAATTAGCAGCTTGCAATTCCTGAAAATAAGAATAATTAAAATGAGAAATAATCCTGTAAATAAATTATAATCTCTTTCTCCTATGCTGGATGCAACTAACTCTATCAGAGCATATCAGAGCATGTCAGAGCATGTCAATTAGACCATATCACAGTAGACCATACTATATTATCATATTATATTAGTGTTATCTAAGCAGGTTATATGTGCTTGCATACTGTAAAGCATAACATTTTCTATACCGCTGCAATGCTTCTAAGGCAGATGTTGCTATATTGATGGACCAAATCTAGCACAGTCTCATTCTCACAAGAGTTAAATAAGTAGTACTAAAAAAATCCTTTTTGGGTTTTTTTGTTTGTTTTTGTTTTAGGTATAACAGACATGCTCAGGCAAAGAAAACCTCCACAATGATTTAAGACATTTATCTCACCCACCTGGTACAGGAAAGGGGCCCCACAGCAGCAGAGATAACAAGAGCAAACTCTAGTTCACAGATTAGCACAAGCCTGTCCTCACCAGCAATTTAAGCAAATATAGCAGAATGTGAACTGAAACACCCATAACAAAGATCCATGTTCCTTTAAGCTCCCTCTGCTCAGCAATACCAATGGGGTAATGCAAAAAATTAAGGGGCAGTAACATCTTGTTTTATTTCGGATAACTCCAGACTTGAGGGTTGGAGTGGGATCAGCTGGCAGACCACAACTCACCTGTCTATCAGAGCTATGCCAGAAAAAGTCCACTATATAAACATGTACCCAAACAATTTAGAACATTTCTTAGATAGTTACGACAATTGCACGTAAACAGAGTGAAAAAGCTGAAATATGATCTGTCTTGAGCTTTCAAGGCAGATGTCCCTTGGTGACTTAGAAAATCATCAACATCTTGAATCAAATGCAATGTTTATAAACACATTCATGCAACCCTGTGGCAACCACTGTAATCTGCACATTTATAAAATAGTGACACTTTTGACACCAATTCATCTGCAAATGTGGAAGATGTGAAAATATCTTTTTTTTGCCTCACCAGTAACGCATCAGGTGTGGCACTAAAAAGAATGTTTCAGACACCAAAACTATTTGAAAGACAAAAATATCAAGAACAAAAAGGAACATTCAGGGCTGTAGTAAGATGTGGCTACTCTGAAGACTGGGATAAATAAAATTCCAAATTAAATTTTACGTTTTTAATTTGCAAAACACTCTCATTTTGAGCCACTTTATATGGTGTCATTTACTTACTGAAAGCCAGAGGAACAAAGTAGACATTCTCAACAGCAAAGTCCAGACCTGAAAATATTCTGGGAAACAAGTACATCTGTGTAGCCCAAACCACATAAGATAAGAACCACTTTCTGAATAAAAACATGACAGACAGAAATATGCATATAACCCATACAAACATGGGAAAAGTTTTCGCTTTGAACTTCAAAACCTACAGAGTTTAAAGCACTCATTGGAACTACTTACCTGCCATTTTACAACCAAAATCACCCTGGTCCTTACAATGCTGAAGGCATTCCATCTTGCTCAGAGTCTACCCGAATACAGCCACCCTATAACTTGTGTAGTATTATACCCCCTGTACTTTCAGCTAGAGAGCTATGACAAGACTGTCATAATGTTTTGTCTAGGTTGCAACCAGACAAAAACCTCAAAGAACTGTCAGGAGAAACCTCCCTTACACCCAGTCTAACACAAAAGCACAGGACATGTCCTGCTGGGTCAAACTTTCCGGTCAGCCTGTCTCCAGCCTCCAGACTCTGCTTTTAGCACAGGTGAGCACATTAGGCTGGCCACTCCCTGCAGCTCATTCCTCTCTTGCTCTCCCAAGAAATGCTCTGTTTGGATTAGGGATCTCAAGGCATCTGCCTTGGCCTTCTTGGAATTTCTCCAAGCATCTTTTCCACCTGATGATACCATCTGTCTTGTCTGCACAACCTCTTGTGGCAACAGTTTAGTGAGTTCACCATCCACCATGTAAAAAAATTCCTTTCTCCTCAGCTTTTATTTGTTACTATTTTCAGTGAGTGTCCCTAGATCAATTGTTGCTGCATTTGTGGAATAACAAATGCATTTCCTGCAAGCATCAGGTGTAACACATTCAGGTTTTACCCCTCCTAGTTGGAAGGTCCCAGTCTTTTTAGTCTGTCCTTGCAGTACAAAAGCTGTCAGCCCCTCAATAAGTTTGGTTTCCCTCTATAGAGACCAGAATGGCATGCTGTACTTCAGATGTGAGTTCTTTAAGGTCTTACATAGCAGCAAATGATACCCTGTCTTGATATCAAAACTCTTCCTGATCATGCCTGAGAAGTTTTGCTTTCTGGCTGACACTGTGCATTGAGCCAATTCCTTCAGAGAATTGAAATCAGTGATAACTCCCAAGATATCTTTTCTGCGTTGCAATTACAAGATCAGCTGTATGTATATTTTGATTCAGTTTTCTGCAATTACATTACTATACATTTATCTATAATAAAGTTCATCTGATGTATTTTTGTACTTTCACTCAATTTTGCAAGGTCTTTTCAGAGTTTTTGTTTACCAGTGTGTTGTTTGTAAACCTGAAAGTCCACGAACTTGGAGATTTCATTGCACTCTCCCTTCTCCAGGTCACTAATGAAGGTGTTGAGTAAGAATAGTACTAGCACTGATCTCTGGGGGTCTCCACTAGTGACTCGTTTCCTTCCTGCAGTGAGCTTAAAACTCAACTGTCTGATTCCTAATATTTAATCAGATTTGAGTCCTCAAAAGGATCTTTCCTCTTGTTTCTTCAGTAACCCCAGCTATCTTTTCCTCTAGGTCTCTAGACTGTACCAAGAAAAAATAATGCAGAAATAGTCTCAACCAAGCAATAATACCCATGGTTTCCTTTCCCAAATCCTTTGTGTACTGGAAGATGCTTTTCTTTAGGCTACAATCCTAATAGTTTTTCTGGCCCCTTCTTTCATGTCTGACTTCTTATCTTCTGACCAGTTCCACTGCTACTTGTACCAACTTCCATCTTTCCAACTCAAAAGTCTTTTTCTTTATTTCACCACATCAGATGCTTTACTGACTTCCAGTGGATTAGAGGGAGTGCATTTCCTTTGTTTGAGGTACATTATTTTCTCAAAGAAAAAATAGCTTGCTCCAATCTTCTTCTGTATGTTTTTCTTTAAACAAAATGTTTGCATCAACATTTCAGAGAGTATTTAGCACAAGGGAAAGCTGGGTAATAATTTCATAAGCAACACAAATGCTCAAGAAATTATCTGCCAATTTGTGACTTGGTTACATTTTCTTTACATAAATGATTTACAGATGAAGTACTAAACAGACCCCATTAAAGGGTTTTTTCATCTAGCTAGCAACTTGCTGCTAGCTAATCTGGTACAGCAGGAACCATGTCAGAGGGGAATGATCAAAGAATTGAACTAAAAAATAAAGTAAAAAGGATTGGGTGACAACAGTTTGATGTCTCATTGAGGAGAGAGTAAGGCTTGGAAACAACTTTTAACATTTGGTTGTACATTCAAAATTCAGTTCCTTTGTAGCACACAACAATTAAGGAAGGAAGGGATATTTGTTAATACTATTTAAACTATTGGTGTTTTTCTGGTATTTATTAGCACCTACTTGTCTACAATGACAAGTGAATGCTTTTGATAAATGAAGTCTTTGTTAAATTTTCAATATTTCAATCGTGGCTACATCATGCTTAACAGAGACCAGCCAGTTAAGACAGGGAAGGCTCTCCCCTGACCCACTATATTCAACTGTGAACAGGTCTCTGATAATTTGGGCTAGGAATTAGAAATTCCTCTCTGATGATGTTGATAGGCCTGTTCTCATGTGCGGCTAACTACAGAAGATTTTATAACTTGACTGATTTCTACCAAGGGCATTTTGAGATTCACAATCATCCATAGATATTTTCTGTAAAACTGAGAAAGGCCAAACACTTCTAATGTAAAAAAAGACCTTTTTCTCCCTTAAATGAAAAAGGGTGGAGCCAAATCCCTACTTAAAATTAGAAATGAAAAAGGGAGAAAGAAAGAGCTAAAAAGAAAAAGCATGGGAGATTTTGGGTATCTCCTTTATGGACCTAAACCTTTGCTATCTGGCACAAAGTTATCAGACAACTAATTTTCACTAATAAGACATTCCGTATAGTCTATGAATTCCTTTCTAGTACATTCTTTGTTTTCTCAGTAATTTCATTCTGTAGACTGCTATACCAAGGCAGGTTTACATCTTTGCTTATATTTTCTTGCAACAAAATAAAATATTGATAACAAGGCAGTTTTTACTTCATTGCAGTTCTATTATGTTTAAGCTAATGCAAAGGGATTGCAATAAGCATTAGCCACTTCCCTTATGCTTCATTTAGTTGGATTTTGTCTTCCCATTACCATGTCAACATGACAAGAATCAGAACAGGTGTAACTCATAAAGATGAAGTTAAGCCAGTTAGTTACAGATGCACAACTAATGTTGAGATTGGCTGAATTTATGCTTCTGGAAAACACGGACTGAGGGTTTGCTACCTAGGTAGAGCTGGGGGTGGGGAGAGAGGGAGAGGTGGGAGTTAATGGCCAACCTGAAACTAGGACTCCCAGAAGTTCATATTTTTTTTTTTACTTTAAACATTCACTTTAGGTTAAATGAAATATGGAGGATATGGAGGCTTTTTTATCTCTGACAGTCCAGGGGGCACTTTTAGTAGATGGTGAGAACATGGAGCTAAGGAGACCTGCTTATACCCTGAAGTCTGGCATTTAGACAAATTATTTGGATTATTTTTCCTGGAAGAAATAGACCTGGGTACTGCCTATCTTGTTGCTGTCTAACATTAGGCAAAGAAGATTCTAATCTTCAAACTCTTAGTCCCAGCAACAGGAACTATTAAGGACCACTTCAACCTTTTATTAAAGATAAAATAGAAAAACAGTCAAAGAACCAAAATTTTAAATATTAACTCATGCTTTCATAGTAATTGTCCCTTATGGAGACATTTTTAAAGGGAAACAGTCATGGTAATCTTTCAGGTGATATTAAAGATGGTAAGAACTGTCCTTTTAGCAACAGTTGACATAGATGGGAATTGCTGTTAAAGTTCAGTGTTGCTTCCCTGGAAAAAAAAAAAAAACAAACAAGAAAAACACAGACTTAAAGGTGAGGCAAAAGAGCAGCAGTGGCAGAAAATGCAGCTTTTGTTGACAACACCCTTGGTGACAAAGGCAGACACTGCACAAGGGACTACTACTGCTACTATGAGACTTCAGTGACCTGCACCAACATCAACCTGCTTAAGACACTGCTTTTAGTTGTTTTCTAAATTATGACTGCATGGCAGAGTCACAAAAGAGACCTTTTTAGCCATAAATGTCAAAACAGCAGGGAGAGAAGAAAGGTCGGGGAGGCGAGGCCAAACCAGACAACAGTACTAGAACTAAACACCACAGCCAAGATGCTTCCTCTCGTTTTTTGTATAACCACCGTAACTGCTCTTTGGAGTAAGGCATCTTAGCAGTAAGTATTTTTAGTAGCAAGATGCAGCTATGATGCCTGATCCCTCTTAGTTCAGTCTGGCTGTTGTAGTAAATCCAGCAGTAGCTGGGATGTTGCAGTGAGCTCTTCATTTGCATGCCTGCATTCAGTCCCGTGAGCAGGACCTCCTGCCTGCACACGGCAGTACCAAGAAGTTACCTTTCTTTTTGCCAGAAATGTGTGTAATACCACTTGTAGGTCTGTCAGTAAGACCTTTGTTTTGGAAAAAAGTCATATTGTCGTTATAGGAGACAATAGATGTAACTTAAGGATTCATAACTAACCAGATAAAAAATGCTGTGTCTACACATTTTACATAAGAGCTTAAACTCACTCTGGTTCATTTTCAATAACACTTGTATTACTGGGTTTTCTTATGGATCAGATATTGCCTGCCTTTCTGCAATCATCATAAAATCAGTGCAAAAGTAAAAAAGCTGGCACAAACCTAATACTATGTTCTGATTAAATAGACAGAAATGCACTTGTGTGCCTGTGATTGATCCAGATCTAATTTGTCTTGCTGGATGATTCTCCAGAACATAGATCTGGTATTAACAATCACGCAACCACTGCTGCAGTCTCTTTTTCCTGCTTGGAATTTTGCAAGCAATTTGATATAAAAACCTGGATTAGACTTTTATTATTTCTGATAACCTCAAGCCTAGGTCTCTGCTGATCAATGACAAAGATTTAAATTCTCTCTGTCTGATTTAGCATGAGGATTTCTATCAAAATCTCCAAGCAGACTGTGCAATACAGTTCTTTCACTTTTGTCAGATTACATCATCTTTGCAAAGCTCCATTCTGTTGCAAAAAAGATTTCCCTGTCATGACCTACTTCATTAGTCTTGCTTCTCTTAAAGACTGTGTTTTCTTTTTGTCCTGGGCAAAGTTTCCCTACTTGGCAACTGAGTTGAAGACATGTTCATCTTGTTTCTGCATTCTGTCCTAGGCATTGCAAAACTATCCACGGCATCCTTAGGCCCGAGTCTCAGGATTCAGTGGGAACATCTGCCAAGTAACTTATCCAGAAAAGGTAAAAAGCCCCTGATCCTTTGTCATTTTATAGGCTATAAAGACCACTAAAGCTCTGTCTCCAAGAACGGAGGTATTTTATTAAAGGAGGTGCATTGACAAGGGAATTACAACTCCCTCCAGCAAAGTCACAAGGTAAGAGATCATGTCAGTGCTACATCTCTCTCAGGTTGTATGGCAGGATAAACAGACTGATGAGAACTCAGACTCTTGCTCAGCAGAGCACTGCCAGCAAGAGATACACCAGTGTATGCCAGGGGCCAAGTGGCTGGACAGCAACTTTGCAGAAAAGGGCCTGGGGATGCTGGGGGACACCAGTTAAACATGAGCCAGCAATGTGCCCTTGCAGCAAAGAACTGTTACAGGTCCTTCGCTGCTTTGCGAGCAATATTACCAGCAGGTCAAGGGAAGTGCTCTGTCCTGCCCTGGAGAGGCCAAAACTGAGTGCTGTGTCTATTTCTGTGCTCCTCAGTACAGGAAAGACATTCAGCTACTGGAGAAAGTCAAGTGAAGGAACACAAAGATGATGAGGGCACTGGAGCACTTCTCATATGAGGAAAAGCTAAGACAGGTGAAATTGTTTAGTCTGTGGAAGAGAAGGTTCAGAGGGGATTTCATCGATGTCTACAAATATCTAAAGGGAGAGTATAAAGAGGAATGAGCCAGTGGTGCCCAGTGACAGGACAAAAGGTAATGGATACAATCATTGTGCATCAGGAAACACTTTTTATTCTGTGAGGGTGACTGAGCACTGAAACAGGTTGCCCAGGTAGGTTATAGAGTCTCCACTCTTGGAGATAATTCAAAATTCATCTGGATATAACAGTGCACAGGCTGCTCTAGTTGACCCTGCTGTTGCAGGGAGTTTGCACAATACAATGTCCAGAGGTCCCTTCCAACCTCAAATGTTTTTGGATTCTACACACCTGCAAGTCAAGCTTGCCCACCTTTAAAACTTCCACCCTTTGTTTTGCAGGGACCTCTTGGAACATCCTTTGGTGCAAGGGATATTGCAGCAGTTTTGTACTGCTCTAACCTTTCCTCCCAGCAGACTTCCTAGTGCCATGCGTTTGTGTCAGGATTTATGCCAAAGAAAGCTGGCAGAACCCCAGCAGAACCTCCCATGATGTTTTAAGGAGTCTCAGAGGTAGAATATGAAAAACAACCTCTCTCAGCTATTGCTTGTTATGGTAGCACAGCATTTCTAACCCTAGCCAGGCCAAAATTTAACTTCTTAGAGGTAAGGAATATAATGCCAAATTCTTCCCCATCTGAAAGGGGCTTATACTGGTATAGTTAATGAAACTGAAATATACTCATTCTGTCCTTCATCCTGGCCTCTTCTTTGAACCACTGCCCTTGTTATACATCCCAGCCCATCATTTCTAAACCAAACACCACACCTGCCCATCTCACTCCATGGATGCTTGTGTTCCCATTCTGAGAAATACAGCTGTGGCATCTGTTGTTTCTTCTGAGGACTAAAAAAGAATCCCAAGTGCTATCAAAAGTCCTTGTGATTGTGCACCAGTTAAAATATTAGATGTATCTGCTTAAGATCCATTAATTTCAGAAAATCTGAAATTTCATTAAATATAAAAAGGGAGAGGATTTTCTTTCTGGCAGAGAACAGTTTGAAATATATTCTGAGTATATTCTACTCTCAAACCCTAAAAGGTTACTATGAATATCTCACCATTGTTAATTTAATACAACCTAATAGATTTGGGAAGGGGAGAGGGCAAATGCAGTACTTTTCTAGCCAGAAACACAGGACTACTGTCTTTTCAGGCTTCTCACCACACGACTGCTGTTCTAAGTTGAGCTCCAGACAATCAAGCAGAAACACTGAGATAGGAGACAGTCATACAAAAGTTTATTTCCTGCAAATCAAGCTCTGTCTACACAGATCACACTCTATTACGAGAAGCAGAAGAGGGTCCAGTTGGAATATGAAAATCTTCAATTACTTTACACTTACATGACACTTTGATGCAGTAGATTTGTACTGTGTTTATTACATGACAAAGGATTTTGATGTATCTCTGAGCATGAAATATGATCTCTTGATGAACCACCTTTGGAAAAGCAGTTTGTGATCAAGTCTTCTTTGGTCAGATTTCACCCAAACCAAAGAATCTGGAGTTTCCCCAAGCTGAATTCCATAATCAGAGGGTAAAATCTTCCTAACCTCTGAGGTAGAAGGCACAGCAGGTTAGCAATGGTGCTTACTACAGAATTAATTGCTTTCCTAGTCTGTGGAGACAGATTTGATAGAAGCCCTTAGAAGTTGAAAGATGAACAGCTGCCTAGGGAAATACAGTGGCCAAAGTTTTGGAGCAGTTTGGCAGAAGAAGCCAGTACAGAAGAACAATGAACTGGAGTCTTTGTTTCTGAAAAGCTGCAGTCAGAGCTAAGGGCCAGAGGAAACATTTTAACAATCCAAAGAGCAAAGGTGAATATTTCCTGGGGCGGCCAAGCTGAAAAAAATGTAACAATCAGATTTGAAAAATCTGTAATTATATATATATGTTTTATTAGGAATCTAGAATACCTATGTCACTGGATCCAGGTCTTCACAGTGACAGGTAATCACACAATAGATAGTTAGTTCAGAAGAACCCATGAACACAAGCATCTTTTCAGTAATTGAGCTCACCATGTCCCCCCATCTTCCTGTCTGAAATTTAACAAAACCCATGCAGCTTTAACAGCAACGTTAAAAGGAAAAGAACAGGAGATTCAATCTCATAGGCACTTACAATAACCAGGAATTTCCTCAGTCAAAATGTTTAGTGTTCTAGGATTCTATCCTCCTGATAGAGAAGGTAGAGTTACCCTGTGCAGTCCCAGCTAATCTGACATGGGAGCTAATTACTTGCTAACCCCAAATATGAGACTAATGTAGCAGTCTGCTACAAAAGCTCTTACAAATTGACCCAAGTACTGAAGTACTGAAGATACAAGAGGTGTTCTAACTCATGAACAGTTTACAATCTAAGGTAAAGTACTCTGGGCAGTCTGACTGGCTGATCAAACTGATATTGCCAGAACTGCTCATTTACCAGGAAGAAATATTAATCCCTACTAAACTAGGCAGAATTAAAGTGAAACAGACACCCATCTACTGCTTAAATAGCTGAGGAACTCAATGCAAAAGGATGCTCTGGATTTCAGAAGTATGGGTGCATTCAAATAGGGATCAGACAAATTAACAAAAGAAAAATGTATTAAGGACAATAAACTTAAACAATTGGATATAACTTAGCTTCAAGAAGTTCCTAAGCTGCAGTAAAATTGCAATGGAGAAAAAATACTATAACAGACTGACTTATTTTTGTGTTTATTTCATAGTCATCTTCTAATGTTTATTTCTTAGTTATTTATTACATACCCTGTCTAATTACTATTAAACATTATTTTGTGCTTATTTCTTAATCATCTATACCTCCCTATTATGAGGGACATTAGACAAGGAAATAGATCTCTGGTCGTCTTACTCAGTAAATTTTTTTCTTATATTCTTATGTTGTGGACAGAGAGGTGAGAGTCTCATTAGTAGTGTCTTGTGATATAAGCACTAACTTTAAGCTGAAAAAGACCTTACTCTCTGGAAAAAGAAGACATTTAAATATTAGGTATTAAACATTTTTGGCCTTTACAGAACTCAAATAGGTAAGAATGTCCATTCTCTTCTTCAGCTGACAAAATTTTATCTTCTATACTGCTCTGCTTGTTGAACCTACTAAGCCTGCAGCACCCAAACTGTGTACATTTGAAACTATAAACATTAAACAAAGTACAAATGGTTTTGAAAAACACACTGCAAACCAAATATTACTGCAAGGGCTAAGTTATTTTTGAAGTAGAATATCCAACAATAGAAAGCCATTCAAAAATTATTCCATTGATCCTTTCAGTGACTCTTCTGTAGCATGCTGTTACTGTTTTTCATACTTCATCCCCTGTGGCCATAACAAAAGCCAGGTATTTAGCTCAAAAACTTACTAATCACAGCTACCACCTCTTTCATCCCAATTACAAAAATAATAATAAAAAAAAAGAGAGATAGCATAGATAAAAAGGAGTTACCACAACTCTGTGGACTAGCTCATATAGAGGAGATCTGTCCCTACATCTTCAAATCATTTTTGCTGGCAGATTGGACAGTAGTGCAGCAGTGCTCAATTTCTTTTCCTTTTATTCTTAAGAAAAAAAAAATGTTTACAGATGTTAGAAGGAAATAAAAAGAATGTTTGTGTTTGGACCACAAAAGACAGAACTCTGGGGCCTTAGAAAAAGCATCACCATTCCCCACTCGGTTAAAGCAGCATGTGTAAGCCCCTATACCTCTACCCACAGTAGAATCAGAAACCTCCATGCATGTTTAGATGCTGTCCAGTGACAGGAGCATAACATGGCAAAGCAGACAAGCATAGATCAGCTTTTTGGAAAGACGGGTTCTGCAGCCTTTTTCAGATTCTCAGTTGAAAATAGTAAGAAGCGCCACATGTGCCCAGGAGTGATGCCCAGGAGCATACAGTGATGGCAAGGTTCAGATATTTCGACATAACTTCATGTGGCTCTGCATCCTAGTCTCTAATATAACACATGTTCCATTTCATAACACAAGGGACTGTAAAGATGCAGGGTAGAGCTGATTCCTCTCATGTCATGTTAAGGCTGCTGGCTTTCACATCATACAAGACTGCCCACAAAAGGGAAATAACACAGTTTGTGAGAGAACAAACATTCTTGAAGATATGACCTACGGATACATCAGCATGTTACACAAGAGCATCCCAGGGCACATGAGAGGAAACTGAGGTGTAGTCACACACAGCCACAGTTTGTCTTTGGTGTATTACACCTCTCTCCATACAAAGAGCAACAACTTAGCCTATGGGAATAAATGGAAATGATCTTGGTGCCTAACTGAATAGTAGGAGTGCAGTGTGGAGTGAAACATCTAAGCAAAGGAAACACTACTCAGACATTTAAACCACAATCCCTTAAAAGGAATCTTGCAAGGCTTTTATGGCACTGCCTTTGCCCTTTCAGAAACCATGTTTAATTCTTTTCTCAGATAGATATTCTTTTCCAAAATAGTTGGAATTTTTTTAAAAAATATTTGAAATAATTAATTTTAAAATGCCACAGTGAGCATTTCAGTTACTGTTTCTCCTCTTTCATGCTCATGGACTGATAACCACTAGAGAGCCCAGATGCCAGTCTGTATATTATAGTGTCAGCCAGGGTATTTGGCTCCTTGGCAAGATCCACAGGCAGCTATTCTGGCAGCTCTCAAGTTGTCCCTGCCTAGCAAATGATTAAGGCTGTTGACTGACTGCTCAGACTACCCTGTTCTGGACATCTGGGCTCTTCTCCCCTCCCCTTACTTGTAACAGAACAGCTGTTCTGTTACAAGTACACATGTACTGCACTTGTGTAAGTGTGCTTCCATTCATTTGTTAGCAAAGAATCAAGAAAACTTGTTTATATAGATCCATTTTAATTCAAAAAACACACGGTTATCCCCTAGTCTAGCATAATTTCCCATACATTAGAGAGAAAGTTTCTAAATCAGTAGACACAAAATAAGCATGGAAAGCTGCATCTGAGAAAAGGTCTCTACACACATACAGATGTGTGGCAGATGATGCATATTGCCTGTTGGCTTCCTCTGGAATCTGAAGAACATTTATTTTAACATGTGCCTAAGAAAGTTGCCAGAGACTCTGTAAACCCCAACTCTGACCTTAGCCACCTCTTTTACTTCCTACATGGAATTTCCTCTGCATCAAATGGGCCAGAAACCCTCCATATGTGGCTGATATTTCCACAGTATTTGGCCTTAAGTTATTATTATTTCTTGAGTGCCATCAAGGTATCTGAGGTTGTGTGACACAGAGAATAAAAGACATGGTCCCCATCTTGTAAGACCTAATCTAAATAAGACAGAATGCTTAGTGCAGACATTCAAAGTAATACTTCATGGCACGAACAGATGAAAGGTCAGGCTCAAAATTTCATCACTCAACTCTGCTGTTATCTAACATTATTGCAGAACATGTGTTCTTTCAGTAAGGCCAGGTGTGCATGTAAAGATTTTCTTATATTACCTACATCAAGATGGAAAGTGATAAAAATCAGACCTGTTTGATAAAATCATTCTGTCCAAAACTTTTGCGTAGATGAAACAAAATCACCAGGTGCTCTACTGGTGGTTGTGGCTAAATGTTTTCAGGAAAGCTTGGACTGAATGCACGTGGAAGTTACCGTAAGGTTACATATAGTTAGATATCTCCACTCAATAACTACTTCTGTGCCTGGTCATGCTCAGTATTCACACACTTAAAAGGGTAAGAATTTGGAGGAAAATTACTTGCATTTACAGCCAGGAAGAGAATAGCCTTGGGTAGTTATTGGGGTGCAGCTGAGGCATTGTAGGTTTCCCACCTAGCCTGCTTCATATGTGCATACCCACATGCTCTGAGAAGTAACTTTACCCCAGCAAATGGGCACAAAGATCATGTGGAAAGGAGTGAGCAGAATTCCAGGCACAGCTGGAATCACTCAGTTATGACTGCAAGGAAGCTGGAAATGAACATGACAGACATGGGAAAGTCGTTAAAAGGATTCAAAAGCAAAAACATGGTCTAAAGAGTCACGGGGAAAATCGGTTGGCTTGGTAGGACAGGATGAATTGAAATATCTGAACATTGAGAGTGGGGTTAAGTATCTGAGCCAAAAACTACTTCTGTCAGATGTCCTAAGACTAGCTTACTGAGAGGATGTTCCGTCTGCAACAGAGCAAAGACAACTAGTTTGGATGTAAACCTGAGGATAACCTACACAGGCATTTTGGTTTTTATGCTTCATGTTATTTCAAATCCTGGTCTAAATTCCCATAAATGAAGAACAAACATGACTACTGACTGCCTACACATGCCCATCTGTTCAGATGGCACAGCTCCCACTAACAATTTAGTTGGGCACTTTCACTGAAGTCTAGGTGCCAAACCAGCATACGTTTCACAAAGATAAGTCTGTATGACATTACAAGCACCGTTTCATTTGCAATATTCCCATGTCTGGGACAGGTTTGAAGATTAGCCATCT
Source organism: Dendrocincla tyrannina (assembly GCA_035047865.1). Taxonomy (NCBI): domain Eukaryota; kingdom Metazoa; phylum Chordata; class Aves; order Passeriformes; family Dendrocolaptidae; genus Dendrocincla; species Dendrocincla tyrannina. The sequence continues at coordinate 58,326,709 of JAWWMP010000132.1, read as the reverse complement.
AATGCTTCCCTGTTAGCCTAGTTTCATAGGAAACAAGATTACACAATCACAGTGTGACTCCTCATCTGTTAGCCCGCCTTCTTCTTTCGTACAGAAGTTTGGCAAACCTCTATCAGATTTGACAGAAGGGCAATGGTTTCAAAGTTATTATTTTTCTATACATTTCATTAAAATGAATAGCTGGTTAGAGGAGACCAATGTTCAACTGTGTGAACTAAATCCTTACTAGACAAGAGAAAATCTCCACAGGTGAATACTGTCTTATCTATGGGGAAAGCTATCAGAACTTCACTGACACCAGACAGAAGGGAATCCAAGCACTAGACACAATCCATAATAAAGAGGACAACTTCTCACAGAACAACTTGGTTCTGATCACACCTCTCATCAAAGTATATGACCATACCAAATACCCGAAGGCAAATACGGAAGAATCGCAAAGAATTTACAAACATTTCTGGCCACCACTCAAACACTCCATGTGTGTAGCAGAACAAATTGGCGGCAGACTCCCAGCTTGCATAGGGCAAGCACAGTGCCATCCACCTACACGTAGCAAGAGTACATCGGAATATCTGTTGGGTTTTTCAGAATTTTGAAAGTTCCTCAGTAATTTCCTACTGAATGCTACAGAACTTGCATAGCTCCTACAAGCCCTCTCACACTTTTCTAGATGTTCATGTCATCTGTAAAACACTTGGTCACAGGAGAAAACCAATTCAAGGAGCAAGCCAAACGTACACTTGTACAGTACAAAGAAAAAAAAATGTGACAGCTTTCCCTAGCTGGACTGGCACAGTCCAGTAAAAGTACCTTGAGCCTTTGATAAGGCTGCTTGCTAAGCTACAGCATTAAAAACTCCCAGCCAAAGGCATGTTGAACTCAGAAGACCAATGGCAGCAAACTACACTGGTTTTCAGCCTCATCAAATGGCAGTGCAGAATGGAATGAGGAAATACAGCCTAGTTTCCCACCAGAGTAATAACAAAAAGTGACCAATGCATACTGGTTGGGAGAGAGGGCAATTGTGTACCTTTTCATCTTTGAAAGAAAACCAAATTCACAAAACTCTCAGCATACACAGGTGGGATCTACAAAAACAGCTAGTATAGTAAGGGATAGGGAGAACTAACACATTTGTGCTTGTAGTGTTGATGCAACCACACAAAAATCAGTCCCAGCTGTCCTGGCTAAGAACAAGGAGGCAAAGGACATGAAGAAAACTGGTTTAACAGTACTCAATGAGATGGCTGAACCCACAGCAAGGAATTAATATAATCCTGGCAAGAAGAAACATCATCCCATTTCCTTTCAAATGCACTGTGGCCACAAACAATCCACCTCTACCAAGAAGTGTGTGGTGAGAAGCAGAATTTAATCTGAATATCTGAACCATATTGGCATCAAGAGTATCGGTATTTCCACCGTGAGACCTGCCCTAAACTGGAACCCTCCCAAACTAGGATATTGCTGTCAGAAAAAGCAGACTATCCCTACAATTCAGAATTCATTAAGAGAAATAATTTCCATTGAAACTCTTATTTGAAATTGCCATTTTGTACAATAGTATTTTGATTTTGTTGTTTCATTTTTTTAAAGTAATAAGTATTTCTCCCTTGGCAAGCCTAGCTTTAAGATGAGCATTATTGCCCTGGATATTCTATCCTGGGGAAAGCATTTTCATTAGAAATGGTGAATTTTGCAGGTATATTAATTGACCTTTTTGAACTTGGTGGATCAAATTCAGCAGAGTTTCTATTTATAGGTGGTTGATGTCCTACAAAATAGCTTCACTGGAGTTCTTTGTGTGGAGCAGACACTGACAGTGAGAAACAAACACAAAACAGAATAACAAGGTTTTTTTATTTTTCTAAATGTTTAGGACTAAACAGAAAAAAAACCCCATTGCTTGTGTTTTCTGAGAATCTTTGTTAGGCAAAATTGGTGAAGACTTTTGAAGGATACAATTTTGCTGGCAGTTACTTCTCAAGCTAAATAACATTTTTAATAGCAAAGCTCTTTCCATCTGAGTGGCTGTAGTGCATGTGCATAAACTGCAGTAATGTTTATTGTATACCAAGATGAAAAACCTAGACTTTAAATTGTGTAACTTTCCATAACACAGTTTTCCTGAGGGCTGTTCAGCTCAACAAGCAGCCAAGGAAAAGGGAGGGTGAATGCAGCAGATCTGTTCCTTTCCAGCTTGAGATGCAGATGAGGCCCCACCCAGCAAGCCAAACCTCTGGCATTCATCCACATGATCCTTCAGGCTAAGGAAAGAGGAGCCATGGAACAATGCAGCACTACAAATCCTCCTTACCCTTCTCTTTCCCAAATCAACAGCCCTAGATGGTAAATAAAGCTGTCAGGCTCATGGTCCTCCATAACTGCAAAGTAGCCACACAAACCCAGCTTCTAGCATGCCACCATTTGTCCTGCTTTAATATGGTAGAAGCTACAGATTTTTCTTACCCGTTCCTCACCGTGTCCATTGTGCTGGACACAAACAGGGTAGACTCCTCAGTACGGGCAGAAACATATTCTCTTTCCAAACATAATTATCAGTGAAGCAACAGGAAGACTCTCATCTGAAATTTAAGTAATCAGAATTCCCTTAAATGACAAGATTTTTACTGCAAGATCAACGTGCAAATAATTTGGTAAAACATCACCATCTGGTGGATACACCCACTGACAATTTGGTTTTAATTTTTGTTTTATTTCCCTGATAGTTCTTCAGCTCGCTGAAGAATATTACATCATAAGGTCACAGGAAAAAATACCTCTGTTCCATTCATTGGTGATCTGTAACTTCTTCTTGGGACAAGATACAAAGCTGCACAAAGGAGTAGGGGCAGGGGAATTCCTATTTTCACATACCGTCAAAGGTGGCAGACCTGTAGAGTCCAGACAGGGGAGGTTAATCAACAACTCTTCCAGGCTGCCATGGAAAGATCCTATCCTTTGCAAAAAATAACACACACCTCCTCCGAAGTCAGAGAGCAAATACTACTCTGTTACCAGTTCGTTAAACAGCACATTCCACACCAAAGCTGAGATTTCTTTTTCCTTTTACTCTCAGAACTGAGCAATTAATCTCACTGTTGATGGAAATCGTCTGCTTTGCATAGTCCCTACTCCCCAGCATGTCAGCAAAGGGCAAGATGCCACACTTTTCACAAGCTCTAACAGGATAGTGGAGGAAAGGGGGAGGAAGGAAAGCAAAAAACATCCATATTGTCTATGAAGGAATTCTGCCAGGTGAAAATTGGATTGCTTAAAAACACCACCTTCTCTTAGACCTGGCATCTCATGTCACAGAATCACAGAATGAGTAAGGCTGGAAGAGAGCACAACAGGTCACCTGGTCCAACCTCCCTGCTCAAGCAGAGTCACCCCAGAGCACATTGCACAGGATTGCATCCAGATGGTTCTTGAATATCTCCAGTGAGGGAGACTCCACAACCTCTGGGCACTCTGTTCAGGGCACAGTCACCACACAGTAAAGGTCTTTCTCATATTCAGGTGGAACTTCTGTGCATCAGTTTCTGCCCTTTGCCTCTTGTCCTATTGCTCGGCACCACTGAGAAGGTCCTGGCTCCATACTCTTGACACCCTCCCTTCAGGTGCTTACAGATAATGATGAGGTCCCCTCTCAGTTGTCTCTTCTTGAGGCTGAACAGGCCCAGCTCCCTCAGCCTGTCCTCATAAGAGAGATGCTCCAGACTCTTTGTTCCCCTCCACTGGATCTGCTCCAGGAGCTCCATGTCTCTCTTGTACTGAGGAGCCCAGAACTGGACACAGCACTCCAGATGTGCCTCACCAGGGTTGGGCAGAGGGGCAGGATCACCTCCCTAAGGCACCCAGGGGTAACATTGGCCTTCTCGGCCACAAGGGCACTGCTGGCTCATGGACAACTTGTTGTCCACCAGGATCCCCAGATTCTTCTCCACATCCCAGCCTGTCCTGGTGCAGGAGACTGTTCTTCCACAGATGCAGGACCCTGCATTTGCCTCTGTCGAATTTCAGACAGCTCTCTGCCCATCTCTCCAGGCTGTTGAGGTTTGTCTGAGTATGGTATTTTCTGTCTACTTGCTTTAATTATTTTGTTTTAAGCCAAAGCCCTGTCAAAGAAACCATATACATGGCAGGCTTGATAACTTTCTCATAGAGTTATAAAGACCTATGTTTTTCAGTCCGTTTCCTATTTGCAGGAACTTTCATCCTATGGCTTCATATAACCTGCGTAGCAATGAGCCTTGCTTCAGTATTCTGTGTCTAGGTGTTTGTCTGAATGTCCACCTGCTTCTTTCAACCAAAATCTGAGAAAAGGTAGTGGCCTCTAGATCCATTGCATTGTGACAAACTCCATGTAATTAGGATGATAAATAAATAACGGGATGAAAATTAGACCATCAGGGAGAATTGTGCAGCACAGAGACTGCAGAGTGTGGAGCTCAGATTCCCGGTGACAAAAGTGTCCCAGTCACTGAGGAAAAACTTAGACAGGATGTTGTGAGACAACTAAGGCTTCAGTGCTCCCAAACTAACCACTGAATCCTGTGGTCTCCCATTACAGTTTACCCCACTGCCTTTATACTGTTTGCAACTTTCTCACTTTTCCTACAAATCCCTTAGCCTGGCACACTTAAACACTGCATTATGCTGATGTACAGCTAGGCAAAGAAAAAGCACAAAAATCTAACTGATTTCAATAGAAATGTGTTTTGTATGATTTATATCATAATGTTGCACAATATTAAAGCAGGTGTAGGTTGTGAAAGAAAATCTTTTTGATGAGATTTTACACAATAAAATAAAACCACATGCATCTACACAGCTGCTTCCTACTGTGCTTGTCAGAAGTTTGCACCATAAAGTTTCCATGACCGCCTGTGATGAGCAGTGACAGGGTGAAATAAGGGTCCACAGTCACTCAAATAAAGCTTGAAACAATGACAAATAATGGGCTTTAAAATTATAATTTTCAGACACTACAAGAAAAAACACCTATTAAAAAAAAACAACAAAAAAACCCACAAACAAACAAACAAAAAAAAAAACCCATAAAAGTACTAAGAAAAGGATACAAACTAGCACAAGCACAGAAATTCAAGAGTTAACAGCAAAACACTGTTTCTTATTTGTGGGTATGGGAGAGGTCCCAGGGCAGTATATGACCTGAGGGACTCGTGTTCTAAAAGATTTCGAAGTCTCAAGGAGAATTAAAACACCTGAGCAGTGGTTGAAATACCTAAAGCTTTTGCAATGTATTTAAAACAAAAGACCTTCTAAAGACAGCCAAAATACATACTCGGATGATGACAGGAAAACGGGATCAATAGCAGATCAGAGATAAACACATCCTTAAGATGCTGTCAATAAAAAGAGCACAATTTGAATTCACTGTTGTAGCAAAAGGCACTTTGGAAAAAAAAAATGTTTAAAAGCAATTAAGCAATTTTACAGAAATAGTCTGGGATTTTGTGCAAAGGGAGAGAGACTCCAGGCTTGCCTCATCTCCTAGAAGCATCCCATATTCTTAGATGTGATGTTGCCATGACAACCACAACTTGGTGACCTCGTTATTTCAACCTAATCCTGCTTTGAAATTATAGTTGCTCCACCCTTTTGCCTGGCTAGCCTGATAACATAATCATTGTAAATGAGGATGGAAAAACACAGCAGGATACCATTCCCCTAGTGACATGGGACTAGACTCACCTTATCAGGGAAACAGACCAACAATTAAACTGCCCAAATCTAAAAGCCCAAAAGTAGATTTTTATTTTTGTTGTTTGTTGTTGTTTTGTTCACTATTCTATTTTGCAGAAAAAAATCTAATAGCTTGTCAGTGCAAGGATTCAGTTTTGAATAGGGGTTTTTGAGGATATTCCTTTTAATTTAATTTAATGTCTCTATCAGAAAATTAAGCAGTAATAAGTGGTAGTTCTCCTTAATTATGCATTTGTTTTGACTAACAGCTGGAGAAAGATTTAGGATATACACAAAGAGTCAGGGTAGAACTTGTTTAGCAAATCAGATTTGGGTTTTTAGGTTCAGGCTTGCCTTGCTCTATTTAAACTGGTTAAAGCAGTAAGTATTACGAAATTCCAGCTGTAGACATTGTGAAAATACTTACTATATTTGCTCACATGTTACAGGAACATTACTGTAATTCTGCACTTATTAAACGTGGACAACAGTGGTACTGGTGCTGTCGCAGATTTAAAGGAAACATTTTCTTGGCTCCTTGGGGACTTAATTCAGAGTTTGCTATGTACATAGGTTATATGAAAGCTAAAGGAGGAAGTGAAGCACATACCTTCAAAAGAACATAAATACAGAGTTATTAGCACGTACTTCAAGTGAAGTGCCATAGATTGTAGTTCACAAAATCATTGTTGGACTGTTCTTAGATACTTTTGTCTCCCTCACTTTTCTGTCAGAGCAGTCCAACTTCTTCCTTTCTTGGTGGTTGCATGTTTTAGTACACGAGGACATATATTACCTTGGAGGTTGTGATATTGCCTGAGACTTCTTGAAGGAACACCACACACATTGAGGCAACTAAACTTGTAAAAAATGGCCATTATTAAAAGAAGAAAGAGGAGCTGCTTTGACAGAGAAGTTTGCTCAGTATGGACACAAGACTTCTGTAATTACAGCTATTTTCAAAGAGTAATGTGAAGACTTCCTCAATTCTAAATTCATGTGCCTCTGCCAGCAAACGGGCTGAGTCAGCCTCTGAGGATATGAACCCATGATTCTAGAAAGAAACCCTTCATTTTAACATTTGTAAAGTTGTAGTGCTAAATTGTACTTTCCAGCTTTCCTGTCACAATAGGGAAGTTGGATGATGCCCTCTAAAGTCAATCAGCAAGGACTCCATGCACAAGGAAAGGTACCTATCAGGCACCCACAGATTCATTCGATGACAAGCCAGAAAAACCTTTACCCAGAAAGTGCTTTATTAACAGTATAATCACAAGTCTGTTAGCAGTCATCATCTCTGAGGTAGCTGATGAAGTAGCAGGGCAAATAAAGTGATTTCTGGTAAGGCTTTACATAAAAAAATCTTTTGAATTCTATGGCAGCAGTGCTTGGGGATAATTTTCCTAAATAACCAAAACAAAAACCCCAAAGCACTGTAGCCATGCATTGCAGGTACAGTGTGAGGAGGTGACAACTGAGCTCTGTGCCTTGGTAATACCTCTGTGCTCAAAAGCATCTGCAACAGGCAGGGCTAAACCACCACTTGCCCCTGTTTGAAAACTTGCCACTCCCAGGTACAGAAAATGAAACCACTGACAGCTTACACAGTCACCTTCATGTAGGATCACTACAAGGTATCTCAGGCAGAGAGAATTTAGCTTTTCTCCACAAAACAAAACAACAAAAAACCCACTAAACAAACAAACAAACAAACAAAAAAAGGGAGACCACCAACATACACAATTAGTTTCTTTTGTGAAAGGATCCCTTAATACACTCTTGGCCTTCCTTCCCCTTCTAGTGGGGCACTTTGCTGCCAATGGTTGACCATTAAATTATTATAAGATATGTGAATGTAATCATTAGATGTTTTTATTCTGGAGCTGTTCAGCAGGGGTTAGAAATCAGTCTCCATTAAATATTTTTCTTAAGCTCTGTTGAATCCCAAGAGCAGAGAATAGACATGAGTAGGAGATGTTTTTACAGCACTGCAGCAAAGGAAGCAGGTTTTCCTTCACTAAAAGGCCAAAGTTGATTTTCTTGGAATAGCAGCATACATTCCAAAATGGTGCCTCACATTTACCAAGAGCTATCAGGGAACAAGTGAACAAGATTTATGTCCAGATTCAAATTTAGTTCTCCTACATACAATAGTAAAAGGCCAGACCATTCAATACTTAATCAGGTTTGGAGTCTGATTTTTTTTCAGCCTTGCCTGAGATCACCATATATCGTGTGCAGGCTGATTAATCCTTCTAACTTCTGATTCTAACACATGAACAGGAATCCAGAAGCCCCAAATGAAATTCTATGCCAAAAGTGTACTTTGACAATTGATTTTTTTTGCATCTGTAGTCTGACCTCTTAATCTATTGCAACCTAGTTTGCAGTGCCCCTTTCAGAAAAAGGAATATATTTTCCATGTTACAGTTACAGTCCTGGATTTGGACAGCAGTTAAAATCATTCTGTATTCAAAACAGCTAACATACTGAGGGCGAAAATTACCAACTCTTTATTGTGTAGTTTAAAGTGGATTGCATAGCAGACTTCTCGATGAATTTGTGGGACACAGTGACTCCTTACCGACCCTGCTACAGAATCCTTAGGTATGAGTTTTTATAGACAACATAAAGTTCTTACACACAAATGATTTTCTGCATTGTACAAATTTAAAACAGAATTGGGAACAAAGCTCTGCTTCTCTCCTAGATCAGTAGTGACACCTAGTGACCAAGGACTAAAGGAACCACGCTCGAAGAGGAACAGCTTTGCACTGGGCTGGATTGCATTACAAAAACTGCAGGGTGTGGCAGGAAGACATAAACCAAATAAATACTGACATTAGCTATGGGGTGACTCAAATTTACACAGAAACGCTACATCTGCTTTAAAAAACAACGTGCTGCAAATCAAAAAGAAAGGAAGGGATGTTTTCATAAGCAGGAAAGAAATCGTTTGGACAAGGAGAATATAACTACTCAGTGAAACCTGGGAAGGTTCTGGGGCAGAGCATTTCTACAAATGATTGATGTTCACAGGACACGGAAAAATCCCTAGTTCTAAAAATCTCATTTTCCTATCCCGTCCAAAAAGGTTGATTATCAGAACAGAGTGCAACTGCTCCTTATTCTGGTCCAAATTCTTGCTCATATAGATAAACCTCACCAAAATAGCTGTGTTACAATAAGTTATTCCTACACCTGAACGGATCTCTCTCTTTTTGGATATAATACTCTAGAATAACATTTATTTGGTTACTGATCATTACCTGGATCAATGACCTGTGGTTGCTGGGCAATGCTAAAAATCTACAGCCCTTGTCCTAAATTGTTTATACATTCTATATTATGTGACTAGGAAAGAATGTTCCACAAACAGCTGGTGGCCAGCTCCAACTCCAAAGTCACCTTTACTTTGTAATGCACTATCCACATAGTAAACCTTTTGGCAAGTGGTGTAACACTCGGCAGGCTGCAGTAATGCTGACCACAGAGTCACAGACTATGCTGAGCTGGAAGGGACCCACAAGGATCATGGAGTCCAACCCTTAGTCCTGCACAGGAGCATCCCTAGGAGTCACACCACGTGCCTGAGAGTATCATCCAAATGCTTCTTGAGTTCTGTCAGGCTTGAGTGTTTTGGAAGCAGGCTTTGCTCCTAGGGGAAAGGATGTTGCATTCTGCCTGAGAATCACTCTTTCCCCCCAGCTTTTCAACAGGTTTAAGATTTGCAAAATGATCTGTGCTGCACTGGAAATATAAAATGTTAAAAAGATGCCCAGCAGTTATGTTAGGAGACTTTCCAGAGGAAGAGATTAATCAAAATAGGAAAAAAGATTTTAAGGAAGAAAAATCTGGGCAAACTCCATCGTAGAAGAGATTAGAAGATGTACACTCCCAATCAAAAGAAAAATGCACAGTTCAAAAGTGGAGCCACTAATTCCTTATGCAATGTATCTCAGATTACATTTATGGTGGAAGAAATGCTTTATTTTTTTTAGTATCATAGGAACACGTGGACATTCAAGTCTTCATCAGTCTTCCTTATCTTCACTTTGTATTCATTTCACAGAGAAAGTGACACCAAGACACAACACAGTAGAAACTCAGGCTAGTAATGTCCAGACTGGAGAAACCATGCTGATTTGTGCAAGGATGTTGGCATAAAACACTTAATATCACAGATGGCTCAAGCAGCTGATAAAGAACTTGGGTGAAAGGAGAGACTTTCCATGACCAGGAGCAAAGACATCATGAACCATACAGCCAGAAAAGCTACACACGTCCTGGGAGTTTTCAAAGTGTTCAGAAATAAGAGAGAATGCTACTTTTTGAATTTCTACGATAAGGAATAGTGGGGACTGATGACAGAGAAGGTTTAAGAATTTTTTTCTTACCAAAAGATGATAGGTGCAGCTTTGATTGATAAAAAATTATCCTGCACAATGGCAGCATCAGAAATATGTTTGTTGTTACACCCAAAAATAAATCCAGCTGTTACTTTTGTTCTCTACAAGCAATTTGTCCCATATCCCATGAGACTTCACTTGTGCCCCTATCTGTACCACAACCTAGTATGAGGTCCCCTCAGAGAAGGAGGACAAAATTCCAGCAGAAACCAAATGATTATCTCAATCAAATAACTCTGGAAAAGCAATCAAACCAAGCCACACTGCACCAAGATCAGAGAAAGGAAAAGGTCCCATGTTTCACCCATTACAGCTTTTTCTCACTGCCAGCAAGATAACTGATGAGACTAACCAGTTATCTTGGCCTGTTTTGTACAGAATACAGGTAAGTTTGAAGAGGAACAGAAGCTTTTGTTGATTCAATCCACTGGCAAGACAGTGGTTACTTTTAAATGAAGAAACAGCACAGACTTCTGAACTCTGGAAAACTGTTCTCTGTGTGACTGGTCTTTGATAAGCACTTTTCACCCTGGCCCTGAGTCTGTGTAGTACTGCTAAGGAATCCATGGAAAGTGAAATGTAGCCATTGTTTGACCCTTGTGAAATTTCTGAGAGTCAGAATCACTGCTGGAAAATCTTTAGGGGTCCGCAAAAAGGAAAAACAATGACAAGCATTGCCTTAAATTGGCAGGTCTTCAGTGTTGCTCCTTTCTCTAATGTGGTCTGGCTGTGACCCTACAGAAAGTTCACTAGGACATGTTTGATATTAAAATAATCACATCTCTTATTTATACCTTAAGTTGAAGTGATCTTAATTTTAACTTGTATTAAGATTTGCAGCCTTCTTCATGTGGTATCTTTCTTTATAAATAGTGAAGGAATGGTCAGTATCTATTCACGGCATAATTTATGTATTTGCTAATCACTGTACGTTACACGTGAAGTGAGGTAATCACACACTTGTTAGGTCTAATTACAACAGAGAAATCATTAATCATAGCTTTACAGTGCAGAATAGGTATTGTAGGCATTAAATAGATGTTTAGTTTATTGCTATACCACTCCTGTGATATTGGTGTGAATAACTTAAATATCCAGAGGTCACAAAAATGTCTGGAATGCCTCTGTTATTTTTCAGTTTTGTGATCTGAAATTCTGAATTGCAAAAGAAACCAGGTGCACATGCACTAGGGAGAGAGACTCTCTTAAGGTTTCATACTATGAATTGTACGTAGTTTAATAAGAAATCCCTCATCTCTGTGTTAAACATTTCCCCAAACTTCAACTTTTTCCCAAAATGAAATAGAGCATTAAGATTCAAGAACATAACCTTGTATCTGATCTATTATTTCTTTGCATCAACCCCTAGATTCTTTCCCAGGTGCTTTTTGCCTAATGATCTTACCATTAGGTTCGACAAAACTGAGTGTAACGCACTGCAAATACACTCGATTGATATTGAACTTGTTGATGAGGACTGTAGGCCTGTTAAAATTGACAAAACTGACAAGTTCTCTATTGCCCCTTATTTTATTGCTCTTTTGGTTCAACATGTGGCTTTGCAAGCAAAAATACTTTATTGCTTGCTGGTTGAAAAGAAAGGTCATGCTCAGGAATACATTTCATTAATCATGATTCAGACTCTTTTATCAGTTTTCCTCTTTGATGTAAATTCCAATTTGTTAATGGTATCTAGGTACCAAGGTAAAAATGAAAATATTTCATAGAGTTCTAGAGAATATCACCGACAAACTAAGGTCATAACTCTATATCGAAGAGGTGAGGTTTTCTTAAAAATATTTTCTGGGAACTACAGGAGCAGCAGAAACATCAACAAAAAACTCATGCTTTTGCTTTAGTGGTGTAATCATTTCTAGAACCAGTACTAAATACAGGGACTGCTGTCCAGATATTATTTTGCTGATAAGCCACTAAAAAATCTAGTTCACCGAATGACCCCAAACCAGCTGCTCTGGCAGCAGCAGTGATGCGGCAGAGGGTAGGCATGAAGAATTGTAAACAAAAAGCCAAGAAGCATGATACATTGCCTAAATCCAGAACTTCAAGGCCATATTTCTAAGCAGCAAAATTCTAACAAGCAAGTCTGTGCTAACTTTAATTCCTGTGACCACCACAACACTTCATGGGACTAGGCTGAGACCCACATCTATGCAAAAAGATATTTGGTGATCTATTTCAACAAATAGTCCTGTAAGTAGTCATATAAGCACAGGTGAGGGAATTAAATTTGGGCAGAAACGACTGAATAGATCAAGGAAAGGAAATGCTTAAGCCAATTTAACAACTAACAGAACTACCCCCCTGATGTTGTCTATGTATCAAGTTATATTCAGTCTGTCCCGGCTCTCAGAAATAATTCAAAAGCTCTTAACTTATTAAAAAATGTTAAATATTAATAATCCAATGAAAGGTTTGAATGTTACATACTACATAAAAAATATAACTTAACTAATGCATAAATATCTATGCATTAATTTAGGCTCCCAGTGTAACATATCCAACGTTCTGCCATTTATTATATGTATCACTCAGGTCAAAAGAGTATTTTACCAATTGTAAAACAAGGAACCTCAAAATTGAAAAAGCCGCTTTGTACGTTACAACTATAATGAAGATATTAAATCCTATTCATGTACCCTTTTTCATACCTGATCCTCCTCAACCCTTTTCCAGTCCAACCAAAATCAGGACTATACACTCTCCTTCCCAACCTGAATCCTTGCACTTGTCCTAAAAGGAGTCAAAGATTAATTCTTTGCTCAAATCATCAGCAATAGTGTACGTGAAAAGCTCAAGACAGAAGTTGTTTAGTAGTTCTTTAGTAGCCCAAACCTTTCTTTAGCAGTCCCCTTCCAGACCTGCTCCAATCAGATCTCTAGGCTTGACAGGTTGATTCTGCCCAGCTTCAAACTGGCTCTTTCAAGACTGACACTAGTGCCTCATATCTGGCAAAATATGAATGTTCAATATTTACTTAAAGAAAACCAATGTACCAAGACCTCTCAGATAATTAGGGCTTTGCTCACAGACCTTCTCTTAGCACTGACACAATCTTTAATTTTGTATGGGGGACAGAAGAATTGTCACAAATTTTCAGGCTTTTAGAATAACTTACCATGTTCTTCAAAGAATCCTGACCGGACACTACCACTTTTGACTAAACTATGCATGCAAATCCACTAGAAAAGTTTTAGAATGAACTTCTACCAGCTTACCAGTAGATCTGCTTTCCATGGATTTAAAACACAGCACCTGTGCCTAGTTAACCACTCACAATCAAACATGGAACGAGGTCTATTAATGGTCTGCTTCCCATTAATATCATTTGTAAGTAATATTTTTGCCTGCAGGAGACATTATGAAGAAACCACAAAGTTGCCTCCAATTTGAAATTAGGAGCTACTTCTGTGTTTATTTTAAACAGATTCACATGACTGAGGTGTAGTCAGACATATGGCTGTCTGCAGAGACCTGAAGATGAGGAAACCTTTCTCTTGCTCTGCTTGCTTTGCAAGACCAAGGCCTCTCCCTTCAGCTGTGCTTCAGACTGCTGTGATCTGTTCCTTCTTCTCTCCTAGAACACATTGCAACATGCTACTCCTGTGCACTCAGAACTGCAGCTTCTACAGCTGCTCCCTTCGTAGAACTCTCCCATGCAACCAAAGGTACTTGTGCTTCTCACATCCGCCACAGCCCTGGATTCGTTTGGGTTAAGAAAAATTCTGATTCTGTGGTTAGCAGCTAATTATATCACTGTGAACCACTCAAGTAGCTGAGCAAAGAGGGAGTGCCCAGCTTACAACCCTCAGAGTTACATACTTTTAGATGGAGGCTAAATTTGGATCCTACACTTTGATCTTTTTTTCAGAGAGGTAGAATACCTGATAAACTCTTAAATGTGGATTTTTGTGTATCTGCTTCTAGTATTGTTTTGGTCCCAGCTCATTTCCCAAGTATTTTACATAAATTCCAGTTCTTGTAATTTTTACAATTTATGTCCAGCCTAAGTACAATCAAGTACATTGAGAGAAGTATGGGATAAAAAAATACAGAAGACTGAAATAAAAGCATTATTAAAAAGCAAAGGCAGATGAAAATTTGAAATTAACACCATATTTTTCTAAATAACATAATACTTTCCATTTAAATTACTGTTTTGTGTTCTTTTATATTTTTCAATTTCCCTTTCAAGTAGAAGTATGATGAATATTGATTTGTTCCAGAGAAGTGCACCCACAAGAGCACTACATTTCATTTTATCCTTCTTGTTCTGCTAAAAATTTTTGTATTCTTTGGTCTTTTCTTTATTTTTGACAACTAGAGGAGTAGACAGCCAACCTCTCATGAAACAGGAAGTCGTCCTTGTGCTATTTATACACTATGGAACAAAAGTGTCTCCTGAAATTGCAGCTGTGTGGCAGACAAGCAATGAAATAGTTTAATGCAATTTAGTCAAGAACAGCTAAGGGAAAAACCTGACTTAAGAAAAATAAGAGAGAGATTCCAGCTTTGCTTGTTAAGGTTTAAAATTAAGTCCTTTATGTGCCTGAATGACTGCCTGAGTGTGGTGTATTCCTTTCCAAGTCCTGATTTTCATGCCTCTTACTCTTTCTAAAGCTGACTTCAATTTTAAACAGCATCCATCTAGAATGACTTGTATGTTTTTAATTTCTCCTTTGAATACAGAATTTAAACAAACAGGTTTGTCTGGGTGGCTTTAATCAGAAACAGATTAAAAGTTTTTAAAAAGAAATGTAAGTATGCCAAGTCCACCAGAGTCAACTTGCATTCATTTAGTCCTCATTTTTTTCTGTTACATACAACAGGATAATTTAGCACACAGCTTTTTCAAAGACCTGAAGGAAAAGGAAATAATGAGAGCACTAAGGATACTGAAGTTCCATATCAACTTTTTTGCAGAAATCTTATATCAGTAGAGAGAGTCAAACGGAGTTTGTTTTCTGTTGCAAATGAACTAGATAAAGGTGAAAATGAGTCCAAAGTAAACGGGAGATAAGTAAAGTATCAAAGATTTGAAGAACAGTAGTTCGATTCTGGTATTATCTAAGGGTCTTTTAATGTCCTAATTTGTTCTTTATTCTTCACTACCACGAGGCAAGACTGATTTATTACTACAGTCTTACCACCACTTTAGAATTTCAATTTATTGTAATAGGACAAGGTAAGCTGTTCGAAAAAAGAATTGAACTTTCTCTACAGAAAACAACCCCTTGAGATCTTTAGATTTGATATGGGGATCTCCTACTTCCTAAAATCTTGGATTCTTGGTCTTACCACTGAAATAAAACTCCCTTACCAGACACAACTAGTAGGATTAGGTCTGCAAGGAAAATGACTTATGAATTCAGTCCACTCGGTAAAAAAAAACTTAGTCTTGTAAAAATTAAGGACACATTATGCTTCTGCTTAAGTTAACTCAGAATATGTGCATTAAACAAGCATATAAAACTTTCCATTTCGGAGTCCTCATTTAAATACAACTGTGCCTAAAACTGGTCATTAAGCACGTTAGAAATTGAGTCTCACTGAATTCCTAGCTTTGTCAATGTCAACTGGCACTCTGCTGTTGACTTTTGTAGAATCAGGATTTTATCCAGGACACTACAATCTAAAACAAGTTCTGAGAAGTTATAGCTGCCCTATTTATCATAACATGGTTTTATCTTGAAAATATAAAAAGTGAGGTTACACAAGTTATGTTATTTTTCACTGCTAATAATTTTTATTATTGTGTGTATCTATAACTCTCAAATCATACAACAATTACAGAAGTAGAGACTCCAAACTTGCAGACTGTCACCTTAGCTGAATAAGAGACTAAGAGTTCACATTACATTTGCTAGAAAAATTATGAGAAAGAAAAGGAATAGAAAAAAACCCCTCTGATCCTGCCAGTGTGCTTAAAACAAGAAAATAACTTCCTCCCTGTCATCCAAGAAGCAATCACCAAATAAGAGCAAATAGCCTCCAACATTTTTCCAAAAGTCAAAAACATCAATTATTCCACACCCAGATGTCAAATCTGTCTTCTCAACTTGTAACAATTTCTATTATACAGTCGTGTGTTAGTCAAACTAAACAGATATGGCAAAACAAAACCTCAGGCATAGCATGGAGAAATGGAAAGGAGAATGCAGAATAACTACTGAATACATTATAGTAGAGCCTCTGCATCCAAAAACTTGTCTATACCTCACCCACACCCCTGCCAAGGTATCAGCAGGTCTACAAGAATATATTATCACACTTCATAAACCTATGTTATTCAGTATTAAACAGAAATTGTTTCTTTTTAAAACATGGTGTCAGCAGAAGGACTACAGAAAACTGACTAACTGAAATATCTGCATGTTACATGAACTGTTCACTAAACCAGAGAGGAGGGAATGAAAGTAAAGCTTGAGAGTCCAGTTCCAGTAAAGAATTCATAGCTCAAATACCGAGTGCACCAGAAATTCTCAGGCATGATTACACAAATATAAGCTAATGCAACTATTAGCATGTTTCAGATAGCTGTGTCGTAATTTTCATGCATCAAAGAAAGTAGAGACAGGGACAACAGATGATCAGCATCTTTGCCTTGGCTTCCAGGAATGCTTAAAGTAAAATCATTATAGACGAAATCCTGTGATCCTGAACAGATGCCTATTGCTCTTTTGTATAGTATGGGGACAAGCAAATTGCTGATGCTACAGAAATAGACAGTGATTTCTCC
Source organism: Dendrocincla tyrannina (assembly GCA_035047865.1). Taxonomy (NCBI): domain Eukaryota; kingdom Metazoa; phylum Chordata; class Aves; order Passeriformes; family Dendrocolaptidae; genus Dendrocincla; species Dendrocincla tyrannina. The sequence continues at coordinate 58,309,828 of JAWWMP010000132.1, read as the reverse complement.
TTTTTTTGTCGTTGTTTTGTGGGTTTTTTTGTTGTTTTGTTTTGTTTTGTTAGTTCACAACATATTTCTATGGACTTATAGGTTAAATCAAATTTTTCTCAGAAATAGTTTGTGGATAAGTATTGGTTTCCCTTTACACTGCCACACACAAACATGAGAACATGTTACAGTTCACATACAGATGTTTGTTTTGCTCAGCCATCTGCTCCATCTGAAACACAAAGGAGATCACAGAAAATGAACTCCCACTCTTAACTCTCTTTCTCAATACAGAGACAAACAACTGGGTTCTCAATAAAACAAGTCTGTTGGTTTTCACAGTGTGTTGGAAAAGGCTGGGCTTTGTGGTTGACTCAGAAAGTCGGGTCCCTGGTCTGAACAGTGTGGAATCCTAGCAAGGTAATAATGAAGAGTGAGTAAGGGATAAGGGAGCATACAGATCACTACAGAAGGATTTTTGTTTGCAGGATGGTGTTCTGAGTCTTTAATTTCATTTTTTCTCTTTTATGTTATAGGTGTTTGGTAGTCAGTGGCAAAAAAAGGAAAGAACTGTAAAAGAATAAAATTTACAGTGGAAACTGTTAACTTAAAATTCAGCTACTTGGTGTAACTGGAAGACAGTAGAAGAAAGGGAAAAGAAGTACAGCTGCTGTAGGACTGTCAGAGAAATGGTTCTCATGAATATGAAGAGATTTTGGCTGCCTGGAAATAGTGCTTATCCATTCCTGCCTCCTGATCATATATCTGCATGAAAACCCATACCTTTATTTGTTTCCTCGTGCTCACAGCTATCCAAGCCTCTTTCAAAATTTAGTCCTGAAAACTAAGCATTTTAGAATACTCTCAACTTAAAAACTGAGCAGGTATAAATAGTTTACCTAGGGGATGATCTGACCCACAAATAAATCAACATAACTACATTCAAATCTCACTGGAGAAGGCAACAGTAACATGTTGAGCCAAGAGGGATCACTACCACTACTCACACTATTTATACTGACATATCCAGTCAAATTTCCACATACCAGTCCAATTCTCACTACATGTTTCACTTGGCTATCACTCCAATAGGTCATGTACTCCAGCATTGCAATGGGTATAGATACAGCATAATACCTGGCTTCAGGATGAAAACATTCCATTTTGTAGTCTCTGAAGTTAAACCAGACAAAGCATGAAGTTTCCTGTGATTGAGTCAATCAAATTCATGTCCTAATATCTGTAGTCAGGCTTTAAAGCAGAATCCTTCTTGAGGACTAAAAGCCAAGCCTAGAAGAGTAACACAACCTTGCCTCTTATTTTACATGTCAAGAAGGCCAAAGAAGCAAACAAAATCACAACAATGACAAGATTTAAACGTGGAGTTTCGGTGGAGTTATTCCTACCTTAAGCTTCCAAATAAGGATATCTACCCCATATACCATCCTACCCGACCTCCCTATATATTAAATAGCAAGGAGTCACCAAATGAGAAAATTTTATTGGGATGTGGGATTTTTTTGTTTTGTTTTTGTTGTTTGGTTGGTTTTTTGTTAAGGATGTCTGGTACTACAGCAATAATATTTTTTTTAATGGAAAAGCTATGATTCAAAAAAATACATGGATTAAATATTTACACTACAAACCCAACAGTAAAACTAACATTTTAGCTGTAATATTACATCTGAATAATGTTTTGGCATATTTGATGCACACATGAGTTTGGAAACTAAGAGTGAGAGTAAAAAGTGACACAGGCAAGGTAATAATTTGTAAATCTGTTAAAACTTCCCACGTTTACAGCTATCTAGAATTACCTCCGGAGGTATCCAAAGTGGCACTAGCGAAACTTTATCAGACCCTGGAAGCAGTTCAGTGATGCTATTATGGTATAAATCTACTGAGGCTGACTTGTCTTATGCTGAGCAGAGCAGTTTTAATGCAGGAAGAAAGCTAAGTTAGCACACGAGGACTAGCTTAACCTCCACTGCAGTACCAGTTATGTTTGCAGCAGCTCATTGAGGTCTAGCTCATGAGGCCACGCACTGCCTTGCCCTGCACTGCACAGAAAAACAGAAATATCCAAAGCAAAGGAATGAGTGTTTGAATACCTTGAGATTTATACTCAATCCTATTGCCTGTGGATGATTTTTCTATCTGTCCCTCTGCACTATAAAAAGTCTTCATCTGGTACGCGTGAAACTTTCAGCTTTTCTGTTAGAACAGCTGTGTTTTATCACAGTGAACAAGGTTTTATGGAGCAAGCCTAGAGAATTAGGACACACAGACCTAAGCAAGTTAGATTCATTCAAGTTCATGTTAAAGGGAAATGGCTCTCCTATAGTCCTTTTGTAAGGCCACATTACTGACAACGTGTTTTTTCTACTGATGTCTTAGGCATGAAATAATAATGTTATACCACATATCCAAAGTAAAAAGCATAGGCTCTCTTTAACAGGAGAAAAGATACATCCACAGCTCTTCTTACTGGACAGTGGGCTTAATATAGTCTATAACAGCTGATATCATGGCATAAAAGGACTCAGATTGTGCTTCAAATACTTATCCTTGCTGATTCTCTTACTTATGTATTTACACCTCAACATATATAAACACCCTCAACAATAACCACTACGAGTTTACACACAGACGAGTCATAAACACCCCTATTTTAGAAACACTGGTTCAATCACTGCCATCTTGCTTCAGTTAACCTCATTCAAAATAAAGCCATTCTCACCACTAGATTTGATTTGCTGTATAAGCCTTTCAGACTCATTTGTGGTGTTCCTCTTGATGCATTCTATTCTAGTCCCTACCTGGGTATAACCACACAAATTGATGCTGATGCTTACTCAGTACAGTGACAGGATTATTAGAGCTCTATTTTGTTGTCCACAATAAGCTCCCTCTTGTGCCTCTGGTGTTCTGTAATTAGGCCCCTGCAGACACACAGTTTGGTTATTATAGTTCATCAGCTCACAATGCATTATTCTAAATAGCTGCATTTTCATTCTTTTTTTTTCCCTTTATGTTTTTGGTTTTAAGTAAAAAGAAAAATCAAAAATGGAAGAAGTGAAAAGAATTACTCACCCTTCATCACGATCTAACATAATGTTTATGGGCAGCAGAGAGAGCAGGAAGATGTTCTTGCAAAGAGAGGAACTTGAGCAGCTTTATAGGACAACAACCTAGGAAGAAATGACAAGCCAATACCCACATTTACTGTTTGTAAATCTGAGCATTGATTCTGCTTTCACAAGTGGCTTTCATCAAATGCAAATCAGAAGCCTGGCATCTGCTTGAGTAACCAGGCAGCCCTGTCCCCCTTTCAGGGGAACAAAAGCCATACAATCAAAGGGTTTTAAGAGGATGACAAACTTATTGTAAGCTAGAAAAGGTTAAAAGTCTGCCAGGGCTTAAATATACCTCTCAGAACTCCCAAGTATGGAAGCACTTCTGACCTTTATGAATATTTTTTACTGTGAAATGTTTCTGGATGTTAGAAACACGATAAAAAGTGTCCAAACAGGAGAGAGACAAACTAGTTACATGTCTTACTTTCCAACGGGCTTTGAAAGCTTCAGAAAGCAAACTTAGATAGTTTTATTTGTTCTCAGACTTCAAAAATCCTGCTCTGACCAACAGCACTGTGGCTGTTGTAACAGGGTCTACCTGTGCTCCCCTGCATCAGTGACAAATCTTCTGGAAAGATGGGTAACAACAGAAATTCACCCCAAACATTCTATTTTCTCTCTCAGAAATCTTCACTGAGAGTGGCACACCCTGAAAATGCCTGAATCACGTCTGGGTAGAGTAACATATTTTTAAATACACTGAAAATTCGCTACTTCTACTTACTTCAGTTAAAAGCACACTTTCCCAGCAACAGGGTACACCAGATTACTATTTCTACTGATAATCATACAGAAAAATGTATAATACAATATTTATTGTGAAAACAAATTCTTTTGCTGCCTGGTAACAGCACAAAATAGAAATTTAAATAAAAATACATTAACACAAGTCATCAGAGTGTGTCTTTCTAATAGTCCTATTTTTCATTCATCTGGGAATAATCACAAAGCTTATCCCAATATCTCTGAAGCTAGAAACCAATATTCAAAGACTTGAAATGAGTCTGAAGTGTCGGTTTGATTATTTTTCAGCTTTTTATTTAATGATTGGTTCTAGATTCCAAAGTACAGAAAGAAATACCATCCCACACACATGTTTTAGTTCTATTTGTTAATGTTATTATTAACTAGCTGGAAAATAATTCAGTCACAGTCATGTCTGAAGGATCCTGCTGCTTTGAGGAAACCACTCTTTATAGTTATAAACAACTTAATTTAAAACAGGCCTTGGTCCTAATGTTTTGAATACAGTCTGACTGAACAACCTGTGATTTCTTCTGAAGGAATCATAACTCACTCTGGTGTTTAGAGACAACTGTAAAGCAAAAGCTGGCAATTCTTTAAGGCAAAACCAGAACAAAAGATTCAAAGCAATAGGAAGGAGGTTTGGTGTTGGTTTTTTTATGCAATGTGAACTACATAAATCAGAGTATGAAACAGTATCATGTCACAAAGTAACATGGAGCCCAAAATATAAATAGAACTGAAATTAAATTATATTAACTAAGGGAGAAATCGATTGGTACCTATTGGATCTGATGGTACAAGTGTAACCTCCTGGTCAGATGGACATACTATAAACCATCAGGTTTACCCTGTACTTTCTGTCTTTAATTCTATGTTTTCAGCACCTCCTGTTGGCAGATATCCTTGTTGGATTACCCAAGGTATCAGCTAGCTTGAAACAAACAACCTTCTCTCTGAAGCATAAAATCTGAAGTTCAAGTTCCTCGTGCAGATGCAAGGGTTGAAAAAAACCCCAGAACAACTGCCAAACACAAAACAAAACTGGAATGATGATTTGAAAATTAAGGATTCAAGCAGGAGCTCCCAAGTAGGAAACAGATTCTGTTATAATTGTAAACATGAAAGGTAAAAGGCTGCTTCAGGAAGGAAACAACATAGAAGCAAAACATGAGTGGTTACTGCTGGACTAAGCAATCCTGCATTCTGGCCATCGCATCCCAAAGACTACACCGTTTGCTGCCAGTGAGGATTTCTCCCAAACTCAAACTCCTTACAGGGAGTAAGAAGGCTGCAGAAAACAGAATACAGAAAGCAATTGGTCCCAGACTACAACAAATTTAATAAAGGAAGAGATCAAACCATCAAGAGAGGAAAAGCCAGGCAACTGGTCAGGGATGGAACACAGAGCACTCCAGCAAGGCAGCTGATGGGTGCTGATGAGAGGTGGTCTGCCCAGGCACACAGACAACGCTGTCAGAAACAAGATACTGACCTGGACTCCACACCTAGTATTGAGCTGGCACTTCCATTGGACCCACTAAGAAAGTTCTTAAGGCAACGCAATCAGGAAAAGAAAACCAGAAATTACACTATGCTGGTTTTCAATATAGTATCTTTTGTTCAAAGTTGACCTACTCCCACAGTAAGGCCTTCCCCACAAAGACCTTTGTGTTAAGTAATATCACAAGACCTTTTTCTTTCTAAAAGCAATGTCTGGATTTAGTCTATCTATTCAAATCAGACCCAGGTGAAATAAGAAATTCTGTGCTGAGTCATGTTCAGAATAATTTTTACCTACTCCATGATTCCTTTCAGCTGCAGATATTAGACAATGTTTCTTGAGAAAGAAGGCAAATAAAGTACTTTCTTATTAGTCCTGCAAATAAGTCACTTTCACAATATCAGCCTTGCATAACTGGTTTTCTCCTAATACCGTCATCTACATATTAATTGGTTCTCCCAGACCCTTCCACAGAATCACAGAATGTAAGAACAAGTGCCAGAGTAGCATGCTATGCTTGCTTCAGACATCTATTCTAGAATATCTGCAATAATGCAAATTGCAAAATAAAATTGATAAATTCTACTGCTATCCAAAATGCTGATAGCCTAATGTGAAGTATAGTATAATTCTCTATTATGTTTACAAAAGATAGATCCTTGTAATAATAGCATGACACACTGTGATAAAAATTAAATCATAATATAGACATTAAACTAGTGTATTATTGTTTTCCACATAGTCCTATGAGTTTATCTAAATCTCACTTGAAACTGACGTATTAGCAAATAATGTATGCTGATTTTTTCTCGAAGTATGAGTAAAAATTTTTTAAATTTTTGTTTTCCACCTCTCATTAAATAAATGGGATTCTTGTGTCTAAACAACGTTAGCTCCCTCTTTTAGGGCAGTACATAGAATAATACAGATAAAAGTTTAGAATCTTCCTAGTCTCTTTAGTACTTTTAATCTTATTTCACTTTTACTTTGCTATCAGAGCAGTAGCGGTACTAACTGTAAGATAGTCAAAGATATTTAAACACGAACATCAAGTATTGAAATTGCATTAACTTCTCACCTTCTCTTCCATTGTTGTTTCCCTTTTTTCTCCTCCCATACACACAAGCACATGCAAACACATTCTCATACACACACACACACAAAAGCACTGAAAATCAGAGAGAGTCAACATTTTTTACTGTAAAAATACAGAAATATACTCTCATAAATGTTAAGCTACCCTGGCTTGAAGTCTAAACATTCAACACATAATTTGTAACTTTAATCAACACATCTCATTTTGCTAATGCATACTGACTGGCTGCCTGAGTGCTAATGAGCGTCCCTGAATGCTAATGGCTCTGTGAAACGAGATGGCCTCTGAGCATCACATGGATTATCTGAAACTTATTTGCATCTCAGATTCCCAGCACCATTCAGCTTCACCTCTCTTTGACCTTGACATTTTATAAACCACAGAGAACAGTTGTGTTATGAAATAAAAGCCAAAACTGAACCAAAAAATGCAGGCCAAGATATATCCACCTAGAATATGTTTGAAACAATTTACTGAGCTGAATATTCTCACCCTAGAATGTGGTCACTGTAAGGTATTAAACATCTTATCTCCCCTTTCTTTGAACTCTGATGCTTACAGAATATACGCTTAGGAACAGAGTTGCTGGAACCAAGAAAGACTACGAATATAAGTAAGACAAGGACTGTGAGAAGAGTTAATACCTTTTAGAACCAATTGATTTGCCAGCAATTAAAGATATTAAATATATTAGACATTACTGCACATATTACTATGAGGTAATGTAATAATACATATATCATGAATTCAGCACAGTTGGAAAAGTTTTCAGGCACACAAGCCCTCCTTCAAACCCTGTCCTATGTATTACAATCATATAATCCCTTTTCCCCAACATATACCATCTATTTGGTGATTGTCAGATATGATCTGTAACCTTGCAAAGCCCCATCCTGTTCCAGTGAACAGAACACATCAGGGTCCCACCTTGAAATAAAGCCTATACTCGAGGTATTACTTCAGGGCTATGCATGTCATAGCACTCTGCAGAAAGTCAGAAATATTTTTCCCTGAAAGCTTTTTCTCTTTTTAATTTTTTTTAATAGTTTCCCATGCTATATTTATTTTTTCTGTGAAGAAATGCATATATACAAGTATACTTACATGAGCATATATACTTATTTTCAAGAAAATAAACTTTTTTTATCGGGTAAGAAATATTATGAAAATTGTAGTTGAAAAATATGATGCAAAGGTTATTTTAAAATAAACTATCTTTCTACCCTTTATTACCCTCAGAGTAAATAGATACATCATGTTCACATAATGCTCAGATCTGTTTCCCAGCTTGAAATACAGTGGAAGTTAAAGCCAAAACCCAGGAGAGGCCATGAGTTCATCAGATGTGATCTGTGCAATGTACAGTCCATTTTACCACCAAATTTAACATTAAATTCTTAAGCTGTGGTTGACTCAAAAATACCTTCCAGAAAGGTGTCTCACTTTGTTCTGAGGACTTCAACTCATGCAATATCCACAGCTTCTCTGTGTGTTTGCTTTGCAATGGTTTAATCACTTCTCTTATTAAATTTTTTTTAATATTAATTTTTCAGTTTTTACGTCCATACGATAGAACTTTTTGATACATGGAGAAAAACAAAATTAGAGACCTGTAAGTTACTTTTCCATCCATCTAAACACATTACCATTGGCTACCTTGTCCAACTTGTTCTTTTCCTTCTAATATTTACATTTTCTCCTTTCGGCTGTTCTGAATTTTGTCCAGTACTTCAAGATTTATTAAAAATTACCAGCATGCCAGATTTTTTTTAATTCTTTAAAGACTGTTTGGTACAAATTATCTGCAATCCTAAAAATGTTTATCCTTTAATGACTATCTATGGCCTGAAAAGTACTTCCTTATCCTCATGGAATGCAAACAGATGGTTTTCCAAGTGCAGAACAGAAAGTCTTGCTGAATATTTCAACATCTTCTATATAATAATTAATGATTAATTTATCTCTAGTTGGTAATGGATCTATAGCACCACTAGGATGTTTCTGACTCCTCATTATCATTAGCTTTGGGGTTTTTTCCTATTGTCCTTGGATTCCTTATTAGTTCTTTAGGTTTTCTATCTTCTAAATGACATATACTGCTGGTTTATTTACCAAAAATATTTTTCTGTATATATATAAAATCACATGTCCTACAATAAGGCAGCTGACATCGTGAAACTGTCTCCAGAGGCACTTACACAAAAATTAAGTTTGGACTGAAGACAAGTTTCTCAAAGATGGAGCTCAGGGGATCATGTATTCTTCTGGGAAAACTCAAACTGGCGTCTAAAACAAATTATATCACAGTACAATCAGGAAGCCTGCATTTAAAAGGTTATGATTTAACTTCTATAAAACATAAGTTATCAATAAAAATTTGGTGAAACAATTAGATTTGACATTGTAAGAAACTTTGGCCCATCCTAAACAAGGATAAGCTTGTTACAGAGGGATTTTGCCGTACCTAGTAGGTGCTAGGGGCTGCTACAATCACAGCAAGAGTATATAAAGAACCACAGTGTAAGAAAGAATCTAACATTTCAGCATAGTTAAAGCTATGTGAGTCACTTTATTAGAGAATTAGTTGTTCTGGGTTCATGCCAAACACTTTGCATAATTAATTTTCAAATACAAAGCAGTACGTCACATGTTTGGAAATAAAATTAATAAAAATAAAAGCATCAGATTCTACAAACCCTTTGTATTAGTAATAATCAAACAAACATGACAGCATCTTGGACTGACACAGATGAAATTTGTTTCAGAAGAACCCATTAATAGTATAGGGAATTTATTACAGTAAAACTTCTAAGCAGTAATGTTAGAAAAATACTCCATAAAAAACTTCATCCGGTGATGTAATTTAATTTTGGAGTCTAAAAGAGTTACATTTCTATTCACTGTCTTCTTATGTTAACAAAAAAAATTAAGGAATTGAAAAAATTAATTTAAAAATGTAAACTTTGCTTAATTTTACAAATTTCAAATAATTTGTTACTGTCTTAATATGATATACAAAAATAGTCTTATCAGATATTTAAAGAACTTTGGGAAGTTTTAATTAGTTGACAAATTGCAGCAGCCTCTCATCTAATACCATAATATATTCCTCACTACTTCCCATTTCCCTGTAAGCTGCCCGGGTTTCACTGACATCAGAAAAGAACCCACACTGTAGGCTGACTTTGACAACCAGTTATGAGTTGCTCTGGTGGGTTATCTAAAGTGAACAAAGGGCCTTGACAACTACTTAATTCTCTACCCTTTCTGACAACCCTCTCAAGACAGGCAAAAAGTCAATTCTTCCGTGCCATGTTCCCTGAGCTGTGTGATTCCAGCACACGTGGAAGAATCTCAGTAGGGTGTTCAACCCATTCCAGGTAGATCCTGTGGGGACACAGGGCAATTCATTCTTCTCAGACCCTATTCCAGGCTTTCTTCTGACCTCTATTTAACTGCAGCTCAATTCAGGTTCAGGTTTGGAGGTTTTTCCTCCTCAGGGGTAGCAGCTAACAATTTTAAATGTTAAAAGAGAAAAGGAAGAATTAGGGAAGTCAGTGGTATATCATAAGCCTATTCAGCTGCCATGGGGATGTGGGAAAAGAGTGGCAGTGATTGTTTGTTTCCAGTTTATTCTGTGCCTTGATCAACCTTTGCATTCACCACTAACATTTCTGTCATCTCCTGGTTCCAGCACCCAACGCCAAATGTACCTGCTGGAGGCATTTGAAGCTTTGTAGCACAGGGCTGTTCTACTCTGAACCTGAACTGCAATGAAATTCTCAATTTCAGTGAGAGGCCCGGTATTGACTACCATGTAAAGAAGTTCTTGTTATAAATGTTGTGTTATTCACAAAATAGAGCAGCAGCAATGATTTAAAATAGTCTTGTCCTGCACTCTGGCATATGGACCATCTCAATTTGACCAGCACCACCTTCTGTGGGCACATCTGGAACTAGATCAGGAAACTGATGCAGCCTGAATGAAAGTGAAGAAATAAGCAGATGAGATGCTAAAGCTAGATTAGGCCCACAAATTCTCCTTTTCTCATATTTATAGCAAGGATACATGTCGCATCAGAGCTAAATTTCAAAACTCCTTGAAAAAACCCCAACCTTTTCTCAGTTTTCCACATTTCTTTAAATAAATACATATATTCTATGTATTTGATATGTAAAAAAGCTATTTTGAAAGTTTGTTATTCTTTAAATATATTTTCTTTTTTTTTTTTTCTAAAAACATTCTTCTGATACAGACAACCCAGAGGAATGAGAAAATTCAGACAATTCCTAAGCTAACTTCTGTCCAGGTTAGATATCTCTTGAGCTTTTGGGCTATGTATGCTCTTCTCATTACAGTAGCCACCTAAATGTTGGTTTATAGTCACTTGAAACATTATCTATTTCTCATGAAAAGACATGAAACCACACTTCACTTTGTGAGACTGACAAAATGAAGCTTATCCTTTTATTATTAATCTTATTATCTCTAATACTGGCTTTAGAAGCTACTGCACAAATATCTGAAAGTAACTCCATATATCACATTTTAATCCTGGTTTAACACATCCTTTTACCGAGGAAAAGAAACTCTGTTAATTATTCTGATAACTTTGTGATATACAGAAAAAGGTGTTGTCTTTATCGAAAGCCTTCTCCTTTTCCACTTAAGACCTAAACCAGAATTAAGAACCTTGTGAAATCTCCAGTGCAGTAACCCACTGACACACCAAGCACTTCTGTGAAACATTACCCCAAAACACTAACTTTGCATTTGGTGTGTTAACCTATCTTCGACTTTTTGACCATTGATGCCACGTTTGCCCCCCAAGGGTAAGTGCATTACATGTAGACCATAGTTAAAACTATCTATTAGGCTGTTCAGTCTGTAAAGCATAAAAGCTTTATTGCTACCATCTGCCTCCTTTTGTGCACATCCATGCTACAGAATGATAACCTCATAGTTTAAATAAATCTTTGGGATACTTTGCCTGATTTTGATCTAACTTTTAATTTCCAGTCAGGTCTTATTAAAACAACAGAAAAAAAATTGGCAAATTTCTATATTTTAGCACTTAATTAAGTCCTATCAGTTATAGAAATCACTGTAAATCTCATAGTCACATATAGGAAAATGTTAATGAGCTATAACCTCTTTTTCACAAAATTTGAAGGAAAGTTTTAAGATCACACTTCCATTTCTCAAAATGTCTTCATCACATTCCCAGTTCATAACATGAATTAACTAAAAATGACAAGAGAGTTACTTCTTAGCAGACTATACAGCATGCTATTCCATCACCTCTCATAGATTAAGACTGATGTTAAGGACAACCATACAAACTGTAGGATCTGGGATCACTCTGGGCTAACAGTGTAAAGAGAGGACAACAAGCAAGAAAGGGAAGAAAGCAAGAACATCTCTAATAAATAATATTCACAATGGATTGACTATGCAGTGCATTGTCATGATGACTCAAACCCATCCATCATATGATCACCCTGCAGCTTTCTGTAAAGCTGAGGGATTGCATCTTTTGATTTGCAGTTTATTTGAGGCAGTGTATTCCTGTGGATCCAAGCCTGACATTGATTTCTCAGCAACCTATGTGATATGGAAAGCCACTTCAGCTACAATATTGCAAAATGGGTCTTTGTCACATGGTATTTTACAAAATTCTCATGCAAGAATGTGTGAGAGCTCTTTAAAATGCAAGATTCACCACAGGGGAAACAGCGGTTAGCTCTGTAAAGGAAAGAATGTCACATGGCTGAACACATTCTATCATTATTCCCAGAAGCTAAAAAAGTAGCTAGAGGCAGAAAACTGACAATAATTATATTGCCTAGAAACTGACAGCATACATAAATCTACTGCTTTAAACCTTTACTCATTGATATACTTTCCAGAGCTCATTTCAGCATTAGCCCAGAAGAAACACTGTACAAAGAATTGCTCTTCCATTTAAGGGAAATTTGAGCAAATTTTTCTTCCACGTACTGTGATAATTAACATTTCGTGTGGTGGCCTTCTCTATCCTGTGACAACCTGAATTGCCATGATTTTTTACTGCAATTTTCTTCCTTAGTAGATTGTCAGTAATACATGAAATAGAAAGCAGGCATACTTAAAGGAAGAGTAATTCAGCCCTTGTTGAAATTGTTATATTTACAGTGAAAGCCTGCAGTGGTGACAAGACAGCTATTCAGTCCTGAACATCTGTTTATGTCAAATCAGAAGAGCACAGTGCAAGCAATCTAGACCCAGCAGGACTGAACTAATTTTGACATTACACTGAAAAATCATAAATCAAAGGTATACCTACGAGGGAAAAATAAAGGTTGGTGATGCCACAGGAAAAGGGTTAGCACAGGACTGGCAGACTGACACAAACGTGTTCCCATAATTACCTCAAAGGCCATCAAATTAAAAGAAAATAACTTTCCTTTGGGTAGGTACCAAATCCAACCTGCACTGTTACTGTTCCTTCAGACATAATAGCATATCACTAGTGATTCCCCAGACTGAGAGGAGGAGCAGACAAGCCCAAGTGGCAGCCAAGGGGAAAAAAACAAGTGTTAGGATTCCCAGGTTTGTGAAATCAGCATTACTATTTTGCTGCCATTGTTTGAGTAAACATGATACCTTTATATATACTATATAAACAGATTACAAATGCAATTAGAAGTTTGGAAAGGTGCTCTACCTAGTTAACTTATTACTTATGATGATTCAATGATTCTCAGATTTTTGTACATGTTGTTATGTGTTTATTTTGGATGTCTAATTATTAATAAATAAATAATGACATTTCAAAGCCAGAAAGAGTATTAAGAATTTTAACACCTCTACAGCTACATCTACTGCATATAGTACACTGACAAGTGAAATATGCAATTTTTAGAGTTGCAAGATGAATGTTTTTTTTCTCCTATAAGTTTCAGGCTAAACCATCTCCTTGAATTAATGTTAACAGGTTTGCATATAGCTCACTGAACAGGGTTTTAGTGTTATTTGACCTCATAGTCTAGATGAACTAAAAAAAAAAAAGCCAGAATAGTTTCAGTAGGATATTTTCATGATTTCTACAGAATAACACAGAATAACATACTGAGGGAAGGAAGAGGGACCACACCATTTAATAACATGGGAGAGTGATAATAGCACTGTCTCTCTTAATCTCCAACCTACCCTATTAGACAGAAAAATCCTTGCACTTGCACCAATTAAACTAATTATTATAGACCATTCCCTGATAAGTTCTACTGTTTCAAAGTTTTCTAATATGCCAGCAATTAAATTTTCAGCTGTGTATTACTTGCACGTTGCCCACAGGATGTGAAGAATAAGAAAATGTCATAAATATTTTGGTTTACTTTTCTGAAATATATTATCCTAATTAAATATTTCAGGAAATTATTTTCTCCTTATCATAGATGGAAAGCCATCTAAATTAAGTGTTTAGGGTACAGGATTATTGCGGGTTGTGCATGTACAGACTCCCAGCAAGGCCAGTTAAAGCTGATGCTCTCCAACCCATAAAATACAGTGTTCCAACATGATCCTTAGCAACTTAACACCTTTTGCTTTATAAGTACAGAAACATTGTTTATGCCTAAATGAAAGGTAATGAAGAATCATGACTCCCTGTGAAGAGTCAGGACTTCCTGGTGCACTTCATTTGTTCTGTGACCATGTGCTAGACAAACACAACCTTGTTCATATTCTAAACTGTTTTCTATTGTTGGCTGAATGGTGCCTGGTAAGTCCAGCTAAAGTCCCTTCTGTCCTATTCCAAAGTTTTTTGAAATTTAGTCTAAAACAGAGCTGTCCATCCATGTATCTACCACAAGAAAAGCAAAAAACATTCCTTTTTTAAGCAAATTGAAGGAAGATTCGTAGGGGGGCAGAAGGTCAAGGGGAAGGAAATTCTTGTGGTGTAATGTGGATGAATCTTTTCTGTCTAGGGAGATTCTCCAAGAGGTTTTACTCCACTGATCCATCCTACTTATAAAAACAACCCCCCAATACCCACCCTCATCCATTCTTTTGTTCTCTTTTTGTCAAGTTCCTCAGTCCTAACTCTGCACAGTCAAAAAGCAAACACAGTCAATGAGAAGACAAGTGGTTTGTTTTAGAATCAGTGAAACAAAACCATACCTCATGAAACTCTAGGGCAATGATCTGCAGTGTTTGCTGTTTATGGCTGACAGCACTGAACAGCAAAGAAAATGAGGGACATTCAGTGGAGACAAGAAACCCACTACTGACTGTGCTCATCTTGCTGCCAGAGGAACAATGTCAATGATGGTGGTGATAGTGGGAAAGGTTCACTTAAACACTGGCAGGAGTACAAAGTATTAAAAAGGAATGCATAGAGTTGGAACACAAGTTGATAGATCTTCAACATAGAGACAGATTACATATCATTTTGCCACTGGGTGAATATAAGAAAAATAATTCTTTTATCTAGTGTGACTAAATGACTTAAGCTGGTTGTAATTTGGCACAGTACTTCTATTATGCAAGCAAAAATGTTTATTCAGTATTTTTCTTCTTGTGTTTTATACTTGGCAGATTGTAAATGCACATTATCTTAATATTTCATGCAATCTTTGGATTGCCAACATTCAGATAAAGTGTATTTTCAAAGACACAGTAGACTAGAAGAGCATTTGGATCCAATGTATTGACATTAATCAGTATCACCGCCTTCCTCCTATACCATGAAGGGGGGAAACCACATCCTAAAGATGATTAATCTTTTGAAATAAAGTAGAAAACTGTATTATAATTTTTCAACTATTTCAAGCTATTTTTTCAACTAGCTCAAAAGGCAAGTTTCAGCACTTCTTGGTAAAACAGACGGTAATTTTTCCATCTATGTTTCTCACAGAAAACCGAATTTGGTTTAGTCACATTTAAATTAACTATTTACATTTTTTTACTGCATTTCTCCCATTTCCTCTCTTTTTATAAAGAAAAAAAAAGTGTACGACAGAATTTCATCAGACCTATTTTCTTACTGTTTTCTGGGTTTTATATATATTTTCACACCAAAAACATTATGTAGAACTAAAGGAAGAGGACAGGTTTTTCCTTATCTGAAAGAAGAACTTTTGAGAGCTGTTGGATAGTTTAATGTAATATACATAAAAATAAAGTATCTTTTCTCTAATTTCACAAAATGCACTTATAATCTATTTACTACTTTAAGTCAGCTTGCATCTCCTCATTACAGACATAACTATTAAAAAAAGAAAGAGAATTTCATTCCATTAGTACTAAAATAAACTAAACTGGCTAGTAATTTTGCCTTAAATCAAGCCTCTTAGACACTACAAAGTATTAAATTACCTTTTCTTTTCACTAAATTAGCTTTTAAAACGCATCTGATACTACTCATGACTTTTCTTTCTCTCTTTCTTAAAATAGACTCCTTTGCAATTCCTCTAAAAAGAGAACTTGCTTTGGTAGATCAAGTTAACTGCTGAACATAATTGCAGAAAAGAGATGTCCAAACCAGAACATCCACTGTGCATTTGAAATAGACAATCAAATCTTCAAAATAAAATTTGAAACTTTTTGTGTCAATTTCTGTGCATGGACTCACCTCCCTTTGGAAATCCTTCAGTACTTGTAGGACTCTGTCATTATGTTAAAATCCTTTAGAGAATGGCTGTTTATATGAAAATTAGTGATTTTATTGTACTGGGACCGGAACCATCCTGCTAAAGGGTCTAATTTAATCCTTGTCAGAGACTTCTTGTCTCAGGCTTGGACTTCTAAGATACCTTTGCCAAAAACTTCTTGTTTTGGTTCTTGTATAGATAACCAGTGAACCTTCAGTCGTTAATTGTTGCTTTGAGATAGAGCATATTCATCTTAGTGTACATAGATTAAGTTCCCACTTCACCCTTAACTCAGCATCCCAGTCCCTGCTTTTGTTTTCTCATGTATTTTTAGTGCCGTGATATGTAAATTGGTGTCTTGGGGGATTTAATTGATAAATATGTGCTTACAGGGTGACATCTGATCATTAGCAGATTAAATCTGCAGTTTCCTTATTCTGTGTGGTAGTTCCTGCCCACAGCTGGGGATAGGAACTAGATGGTCTTTAATGTCCCTTCCAACCCAAGCCACTGCATGACACTATGACAGCTCGCTTTAGTCATCAGTAGCTAAACAAGAAACAAGCACCCCAAGAGGAATCCCTTGGGTTACGGCTCTAGAAGATAACGGGGCTCAGGGAGAGCTGGTCAGTATTCAAGGATCGCTTCCTCAGAGCTCAAGGCCAGTGTATCCCTATGAGCAAGAAATCGAGCAACATGGGCAGGAGACCTGCATGGATGAGCAGGGAGCTTCTAGCAAATCTCAAAGGGAAGAAAGAAATTTATGGGATGCAGAAGAAGAGACAGGCCATCAGGAAGAACTGTAAGGACATTGTCAAAGCATGCAAGGATGAGATGAGGAAGGCCAATTTAGTAATTGAGTCTGGCAAGAGATATCAAAGGCTACAAGAAGGGCTTCTACAAGCACATCAGCAGCAAAAGGAAGACTAGAGAAAATGTGGGGCTGCTGCTGAATCGAATGGGTGTCCTGGTGACGGAAGATGCAGAGAAGGTGGAATTGCTGACTTCCTTCTTTGCCTCAGACTCTACTGATGAGGCCAACCCTCAGGAGTCCCAGACCTTGGAGGTAAGAAAGGAATGCTGGAGAAAGGAAGACTTCCCCTTGGTCATAGAGGGTTAGATTAGAGATCAGCTAGACAGAATTAACACTCATGAATCCATGGACCCTGACAGGAAGCACCTACGGGTGCTGAGGGAGCTGGTAGATGTTTTTGTAAAGCCACTCTCCATCACTTTTGAAAAATCATGGAGAACAGGAGAGGTGCCTGACAACTGGGAGAATGCCAGTGTTACTTCCATCTTCAAAAAGAGTAAAAAGGAGGACTTGGGAAACTATCAGCCAGTCAGCCTCACCTCTTCTTTCCCAGAGACAGTTTTAGATGTTTTTTCTCCTGCATTCCAGAGAAGTTGAGTCCCTTCTCTAAGTGTCCCTGCCTTGGATCTCCAGAGGTCCCTTCCAACCCTAACAATTCTGTGAAGGCAATGAAAAATTTGAGTTTCTAATGAAGTGATAATATCTAAATAGGACTTGACCTCTCTGAATTGTTTCAAGAAGGTTTATAATCAAAACTGTGTCCATGAGAGTATTACAAACTACACCTGGAAGAAAAAATACATGGTGGGACAGTGAAGCCCTGTAAGTCTCTAAGGAAAGAATTCCAAGATGAACATCTATCCACAACTAGTCCTACCCTTTCCCACCAAGCAGCTTTTTGGAAAGATTACTCTGGAACAAGATAGGTAGTTACTGTTGTACACTATGAAAAGAGATTGGTGCTAGCTGATCATTAAACTGAAGAGCTATTGATGGTGCCTCCTGCACTCCTCTAATTCATTGCATCCTCAAACTCATCCTGTCTTCACACTAGCACTCCTTCTATTCACCTGCAGAGACAATGAGCAAGATTTTCATGTCATTAAACAAATATAAAGGCTGTTTGGAACTGTGGTTTTGTCAACCTAGCAATTTCATTTCCATTCATGTGCTTTAGGGATCTCAGTTTGAGGGGAAATAAAGGCTTACAGGGCTCTGCTAGAGGGCAATTTTAGGCTCACATAACAGGCTATAATTTACATTTATCTGTGTCTGACAAGGCTGTGCATGGCAGGAGCAAGAAAATGTTGCTGCTGCTCTCTCAGGCTATTGATAATAGAAGGCATGGTTAAAAAATTACCAATAAAGTAACAGAGCAGCTCCTGGCTTTAAGGACTAGAGGTAGGGAACTGAGACACACCTCATCTGTGATCAAAGTGAAATGGTTCTCTTCATGACTGCAAGACATCATTCAGAACACCAGCAACAGCAGATCTATTTCATGAAGAAATGCAAGAACATCTGCTAAATAAACTATTTTTCTAACTACTGAAGCTTTTTTTTTTCTTTTCTGAATCCTACCTCCTGACCTTAGGAAAACAACCAGTTCAACCAGTGTCCTTGTTGAGGACAAGACCTGCTATGCAAACACAATACAGTGGTTTACTCCACAGGCACAGCAGACATGCTGTTACAATCAGATACTGCATGAGCAGCAACAACATACTGTTAAATAACAGAACAGGAACAGAAATAACGTAGAAGGGACATAGAGTAGTCTACAAGTGTCAGTGGTCTACAAGTTCTCCCACAGATATCTTCAACATAACAGCTGTCTGTGCTCCTAGCTCTTAAGTGTCTGCCCACACACTGACGGCTACTCCCCACCATTCTTGGACACAGAGCAGGTTTCCTTTGAAAAGAGAAGAACAGTACTGATTTCACATCAGATGTGATGTTACATCACATCAGAATTTCAGTTTCCCTTTCCTCAGCAGACAGAGCCAGAAACACATTTTCATGCTGCTGGTTCCCCCTCCCTGCACGACTGTGCCCTGCATTTCACAAGGCAAGAATGGAACCACAGAAAGGAACACACTGCAGGGACAGCATTGAAGAGACACATGAAATCCACTGATCATAGGGTTTATACTGATGTGGTTGAGCACAATCAGCAAGCAGAACCTCAAATAAAGACTGAAAAGATACTAATTATAAAAAAAAATATTGCTCTTTCTCAAGGGCCAGTACTGGTTCATAGGCTGTGACTCCTGCCTTAGCTCAGAGTTAATTTCTGTCTAAGCTGACAGTCTACAGGCAATGGAGATACTGTGCTCCCCTTTATGGGGCACTTATTTTGAACCTGTATTTCATAACTGCACCTTTTTTTCCTTCAAAAGAAGGGAAAAAAAAGCAAGCCCTTGCTAACAAACAGTTCACAAGTAGAGAAATGGGTGGTGTGAGTGGGAATTTCCCACTTACAACTTAAAATCTGAATAAAAACTTCAGTGGTGTCAATTTATTTTGCTTTTTTCCCCCTCTATATGTGTGTCTAACATACATTTTCAGCCCTTACTGCAGCCAGCTACAAATCATGTGGCTGACAGTTAAATGGCCCCTCCAAAGATGTTGTCTGATGTTGCTGAGGCTTTGGTATGCCCCGGGATGTAGGTCACTGTTAGTGCACAGCCTTTCTCATATTCTGTGCTCCCATGATGCATTTATATGATGGTGCTTTAATGTCACACTCTTTCAAAATAGAAGTCAAGAGATGTAAAGTCTGTTTCCTACATAAATTATTTTTAATCTCTTATTTCCATGACTCTTGACATCTGCCATCAAATGGCAATATATCTTGTTGTTTTATCCTCCAGAGAAAGGCAGACCGTTGCTATCTCCATTGTCAGCACTCATCTCATCATCTTTAAACAGCCTTATTCCTGGTTTCCAGAGGTACAAAAGAGACTCCTAAGGAGCAGAGCACTGTTAGGGTTTTACATAAAAAATACATTGTAATGAAGAAAGCTCCTAGGATTAGTGAGGCTTACCCCTCATGTCACACATGGTCACATCATACAATACTTATAAATGTAGCAAGCTCCATCTAGAAGTCAAGACGGTATTTTGCCTTTCTTTAAGCTCACTGAGAAGGCTTTCCAAAACCTCATCTAATGACTGGAACCTTATTCTAATTTCTAGGTTGAACCTGTCTGTTTAATAGCAAGCTGTAAAAATACAAAAACACGTAAGAACTAGTGCATTACACCACAACCAAAGTCCATCTGTCTTGGCATTCTGTTTACAGCAGTAGGTAGTACAGAACATCCTGGGAAAGAATTTTGAAATCAAGCACTAGAAGAACAAGGAAGAGTTATAGTGTGACAGGAACAGCCATGTTAACTTGAGACACTAATTTCCAGCTGTAACCAAAATAAAAGTTAATTGAATAAGGATGTATTCTTTGCTACTATTCCTTTCCGACCAGTCTGAACCTCTGAGAGGCATTTTAGGCAAGAAGATTACAGGTGCATTATTATTTTTTTTTAACTGTTTCAAAGTAGAGTAAATAGCTCAGGCTGAACCTTGACCTGAGATGCTTGCACTTTCACCATAGCTGGGTTAATTTAAAACTAGTCTATATTCCAGTCAGAAATATCTGGCTGGATTGGGTGACGGTCACTAAACCACATTCAGGGTTAGGATCTATAGGGACATCAGGACTTTGTATAGGTAGAAGTATTCTTTTTTAAAGATGTTTCACTTTGCCATGCCTAAAATTAGTGCTAAAAAGAATCACACGTATTACACTAACACTGCTAGAATCTGATTTGAAACTTGCAAGACCAACTTTATCTTACACTGGCTCATTTGGCAGGAAACATCTGATTAGCCAAAAACTTTATAAGTGAAATGTTTAGTTTTCCAACACTAATTTTTCAGTGAATGGAAGACAACTTGGCTTTTGAATAACAGCTTCAAACAGCTACATAGATGGGGCTCTTGACAGGGTAAGAGCAACTGAGAGTAGCAATGAACTGAACATTTTTGTGTTTCATTTTCGCTGCACTTGCCATGAAACATTTTGCAACCTCAGGTTATTAAGCTAGAAGCAGTGGAGAACATGGGGACACTAAGAACTCAAGAGGCCAGTTTCATGGCCAATGCAAGCATTGACACATACACACATTGATAGCCACACACAGAGTCTTTCCCTATGTAATATTTAATACTGTTATGACAAGTTATCTGAACATCTTCTGAAAAGTAGAAAGAACTGAATGGAGACTGAACTTCATTTCTCACACTCCTTAAAATAAAAGGTGGATGTAGAGAAGCAGAGACAACTGGGCCACACTAGGAGACATAATGGGGAGGTTTGTATAATTAAAATTAGCCTGGAGATAACCAAGAACAAAGTGGGTGGAAAATGGTAGAGGTGGATTTCACTTCCAGGCCCAGAATGATCCTAGACTTTGTCTTCCATTTTCCATCCCTTCCCACTAGCCAATTTATTTTATAGGTCACAATGCCCCAGTCTTAGGCAATATGTTCTCTTTCTTGCTCAGTCCTTCCACTAAGTTGTTCTTCTGCCTCTAGTTTCCCCACAGAAATTGTAATTGCTTGGAGTAACAGAAGATGCTGACAGTGAAAAGAACCACATTTTTAATTTCTACAGTGGTGCTACAGGTGCTTCATCTCCTGGTTCATGCAGAAAGAGGTAGAATGCAAACCCATTTTTTTTCCCCTGGGTTCAGTGAAACTACATTATGTGTTTTAATCCAAACCACAACTTATGCCACCAATAAGCACCTGAGAGCATTTTAATATCAATTTTGTATAGTTGGAGAAGATTCACATCAAAATCGTGGGCTATCCCGCTTACGTATGAAAAACAGATAGTGTGATTCATGACACACATTTAGGAGGTCTATATTACCAAAAAGAGAATCATAGAATGGCCTTGGTTGGAAGGGATCTTAAAGATCATAAATTTCTAACATCCCTGCCATGGGCAGAGACACCCTCCACTAGACCAGCTTTCTTAGAGCTTCATCCAGCTTGGCCTTGAACATTTCCAGGGATGGGGCATCCACAGCTTCTCTGGGCAATGTGTTCCAGTGCCTCATCACCCTCACAGGGAAGAATTTCTTCCTAATATCTAAACCTACTCTCTCTCAGTTTGAAACCATTCCCCCTTGTCCTATTTACATGTCCTTTACATGTTCTTGTAAATAGTCTCCTCCATCTTTCTTATGTGCTCCCTTCAGTTACTGGAAGGCCTCAATTAGGCCACCTAAGCCTTCTCTTTTCCCTCTGGATGTGACCATCCAACCCATTTCTTATCCATCTAACAGTCTAGCAGAGGGTTGTTTCCTGAGGTTAGCAACACAAAACAGCCTTGTTCAGGAAATACAAATCAAGAGTGAAAATTCCATATTTTCTAATGGAACAGGTCCATTATTTCTATCTAACAGGTACATTATATCTATATAATTTCCCCTGTATTGAACATTGTCCAAATTAGTTGATACTTTTCATGACTGCATAAAGAACACATAGAGTCTTGGTTCCTTGAACATGGAAAGAATCAAGAAGCAGAAGAAAAGACCTTGTTAATGTTCATGCCTGCTTTAGCTAATTCTTAGATCAAATTCACCTCTCTCAAATGCTTTTCCCCCTCTTGGTCATAAATTCATGGTTTGCTTCTTTGCCAAAACGTTGATCCTTCAGTATGATGTTGATACCCTCACACCAAACCCTGCCAATTAGTGCTAGTACAACCCTAGGTTTGATTTGTTACTCAGCATGAGAACAGGGGTGTTGCACAGCTCCACTTCTTGCTATGTACTCGTGTTGTGGGCTTGTATTCTTACCTTCAATTTGAAGAGTAATCCCCTCTTCCTCGTGTCCATGTGTGTTCTTCTCATTTCACTCATCCATTTCATCCCAGTCTTCAGTATCACCATCATCCTCCAGTACTTGTTCTCCATCAGAACAGACTGTGCTCTAAAGCTCTAGCATGAGTTCACCTACATCAGAGACCCTCTCTTGTTAACACTTCCACTTTGCTCAGCAATACAAAGGACCTATAATCACAGCAGCTGGAATCACACCTCGGGTAAAGTGTTTTTTATTGACATCTCAAAAAAAAAAAGTAGAATAAAGAACAATAATTTTAACAATGAGTAAGTGGAACAAAACTACTTAAGATCAGTTGCTCTTTTTTCCTGCTGAACTTCAAAATTACCCTGTAAATGCCACTCTCAGTGAAAAATCTCTACAGGAAAAAAACCCTAAACATTAGGAATTTTCCTAATTGTGACATGTTTAGCTGCATTCAGGCACTCTGCATGAAATCCACATAAATGTGGCAATGCACAAAGCAATTGCTCTGTTTTCACCTGCTCCCTATTGACTATGGTTCAGGTGAAATTAATGCATTAAATGATGGAATGTAGCTCCAATTTGCTACAGCTTTTAGAAAGCATTAACCCTGAAGGTGTTTACCCAAGTAATTCTGTTGTAGCAGATGCACATAGCAGCAGATGCACCTAGTATCCTTTTCTGAAGAGAAAGTATTGACTTAAAGCATTTAAGAAAGAAATCAGAGGTTAAAAACCAGGACGTGTATCCCCTTATGTGAAATCCATAACCATGTGGTTTGGGCAAGTTACTAAGGAAAAGTGCAAGGGTTAAGGAGATGTTAACCTGAAAACTCAGCTCCCCACTGGAAATAAATAGCGGACACTTCAAGTGTGACAATTCTTGTTTTGTTTCAGTTTTAAACAGTGTTTCAAAAGGTATCTTCATGAAACAATTAACTATTTCCTTGTCTGAAAATTCAGCTTTACCTCTCAGAATGATACTTTATCAACCTCTGTTGCTTTGAATTCATCTGTTCGTTTAGCCCTGGTGATCACGGGCTACAGAAGCCACATGCACTGCCCAGGTGCCTGCTGTACCTGGTGCCCTGTTAGCAGCCCACAGCAAGAGCTGGAAACTCTCCTTGCTCCTTTAAACAGTATTTTATACCGTCTGATGACTATACGGGCAAACACCACTTGGCCCTTCCCAACAGCCACCAAGAATACCTGTTTAAGTGAATTCATGACTGCATGCCAGCTGAACATGTCTTACATCACTAATGACCTATCCTCCCTGCTCCATATATCTTGCACACAACCTTCAGGCCTTTTTCTACAGCACTCAAGATATTTGTACGCTAAGCATGGCTTTTGCTCTTCCTCTCTACCAGCACAATGATGACAAACGCCCCCCAAAGCAGGAAATTGGTGTGTGCTTGCAATTGCATCTGATGAGTCTTTCAACCCACTCCCTGGCAAGGTGGCAAAAGCAGGAGCCCCCAGGGACAGAGTAGTAGGAAAACCAATAGGCAAAGTGGAGGAGAAAACCATTAGGAGCACAGCACCACAACCTCCTACACTGCCTGACACCTCTCTGAGCAAATTTGTGCTGAGAGACTGTAATCCACAGGGAAAACAAGGGAAGCTGAGTCTGGGGAGGGGGGAAGGATATATGTTTTTACACGTCTGTGTAGCCTCACATTTCTAATAGTGTGGTTTCCCTACATGTTAACTATACAGATGGTGTGAAGGCTTGCAGGGTAACACTTTGGTTGAAGATAGGCCTGAATTTGCAAATAGGAAGCTTTTTGGGGGGTTGCAAGCAAAAAAGAAAATTTGTTATTAACAAAATTTAGTCATGTTAAACCTATTTATCAGGTAATGTGGATAAAGTAGGTCATTAACCCTGCTGGATTATGGCCTGCTTTGTTTGATTGGTGCAATACTGTGTGCATGATACACGTATGACACACATAGCTATGTCCTGCTGCCCAGGATAGTATGTGCTGATTTTGATAACTAGCAGCTGGCATTTCAAAAGTCTGGTCATTCTTGACATGGGAAAAATCTGGGTGTCTGAGAATATGTGAAGGATCTCAACAATTGGAAAAAAACTACTTCTTGGGGGCCAGAGACACTCTTTTCTTTCAGGTGATATTTGTGTATGGGCTTAAATAAAAAAGCTAAACATCACACTAATTCATGTGGACCCAGAATTTAATATGGGGCCCCTTTCTATTATTTTCTCAGCCCTGTCTCACTGCGATGTAAGGATACATTGATAGAAAGAGTAATTGGTTTGTTCAAAATTAAAATCAACATTGCATTTTTAAATTCCAGCTGTGAGTCATTAAAAACTAAAAACTGTTACACTGGAGAGAAAATACCACTACCTACTACCAGATACACAGTCTGGACAAACTACCTGGCTGAGATAGTCTTTGGCATAGTACTTCTTTTGCAAATCCCTGAATAAGACTGGTAGCAAAGTTATATGACTTTGGCTTGTAGTCAAAATTTTGCATTAACGTCAATGAACAAAAGAGGCATCTTGAGTTTCTATTACTGTACTCACTGAGATAACTGCATTTCATTCTGATTTTCATCAGCAGATCTCAAAGCACTTGAAAATGGTCTCATATATATTTGGGATATGAGGCCCAGATGCAGAGATATATCCAAACTCTTCCACTAGACCACTAGCCAAAGCAGGAACAGAAATCAAGGCCTCCAGTCTTAAGGTTTTTCTATGCTTTTCATTTGTAAGCATGTCGTAATGTGTACTTAATAACAGTGTTCAAGAAGAAGTTAATAAAAGGAAAATACTATGACTATGGTGTGGTTCATATCTACAGGAGGTACTGGATAATGAATATAGAAATGAGTTGTGTGGCTTGCAACTTCTTGTTCCCTCCTAAATAGCATTTTTTTTTAATATGATCCATTTTTTCATTTCACAGGTAAAGGAGTTAAAACTTTTATACTCAAAATCCCATGTCTCCAAATTCTGTCCCAACTGAACAGATACTGGTTGTTTTGGTTGGGTTAGGAAATTTGTATAATACTTATGTGCAGTACAGCAGTTAAATAATCTATTTTTCTTCCTACTGCATCCAAGCCCTTAAAGCTGTTACAGATGATTGATTGACATTCCACTTACTGATAACAAGTCAGTAGTAATGCTACACCCTGCTGTGGGACTCCCTTCACAGCCTTGACTTCTTTTTTTGTTGTTTTTTTCCTCTGTGTCTGTGTGTTGTTGCTGTTGTTTTTTGGGGTTTGTTCTTTTTGGGATTGTTTTGTTTGAAGTTGATGGAATTGTTTCTGGAAGTAGTATATGGAATACGCTGCATGTGTTTGGTGTAGGAAAGGACAGAAAGCTTGGATTGTGAACAATAAAGCAAGAAAGGGCAATGAGACTCTCAGTAAAGGCTGTGGTACAACTAAAATCCTTGCTGATAAAAAGAACATAGTTAGATATTCTTTAGCAGTAATCTCCCCAAAGCATTGGAAGTCTCTGCCCTCTGCTGGCACTCTTGAGGATCAGCCTGGCTGAGCCGTGGGAGTCCGTGATCATACCCCTGAGAGTCCTCGCAGACCGTGTTGAGACTGGCCGTATTTATAGAGCAAATCCTTCAGAACATGGTGTTTCAAGAAGTGCAAGAATGACAGTGTCTGACAAGGGATCTAAATCTCAAGTGACATTTGCTATTGACTTCTGCAGTGCTTTTCAGATGTCTGCCTACTTCTCACCTTGTACAACACTGTGAGGGTTAGTCTGAAGCATCTCCACATGCTATTACAGTCCCCATCTGTTTTCTTCCAGTGAGCCAATACAAGGAAGAAAACAGATAATAAATGTTACATTTTGTAGTGGTGGTGGTTTTCATTCCACTGTATTAAAAAAATATGCTTGTATAGCATAACTAATTATTTCAACAAAAGATTTCAAAGTGCAATTTTGGGTTAAGGTAGAACTGCAACTGCTGAATGACTCAGCTACTCAGCTATATCTGGAAACCTGTCAATGTTTTCTTTGAATGCAGGGCATGATTCTAAACTTTTATTTTGTGGCCATTGTTATTTAGCAATTGGTAGAAAACTAATTTTTCCACAAAAATATGATTTTGAAGAACAAATTAAAACTTGTTGGTAAAATGTGAATTTCACTTCCCAGTGAACTCCAAAAACATTTCAGACTCAGCCCTGCAATGAACCAAAGGTTTTGCAAAGCAACAGGAGACTACATGGGTCAGGTTCTGCAGGAGAGCAGCCACATTCCAGACTGCAGACGAGGTTCTCACCCACTTAACAACTGGAATGTAAAAACCAGCTTCTTGTCTTTGGATTTGTAACGATACTACTGACATTGTACTGTAAAAGTCTCTTTTATACTTATTTGTGTTTTATTAAAATCTTCCTCCAAATCTGTAGGGGAAAAAAAAAGTATTTGTACAGAGCAGCCCCGTCCTGGCTCCCCTGGTGTTCTGGCAAAGGTATGTTTGTATCATGCACATTCGTATTTGATGCCATGTCTGGGAGATTGTAACTGTGTGTATGTGTGCACCATGCAATTGCATCATCTTTTCAAAGGCCCATTGGCTCAAGTCTGGAAATACCCCTTTTCAAACCATATTACACCTGTGAACCCCAGAACAGTGAACACAAACAGGTTGAAGTGTAGGAGCAAGACTGATCTGGTATAATTTGTGTTTTGTTTTTCCTGACCTCACCAACTTACTTCTTTAGTAAACAGTAGTATGCGTCTTTGAAAGACTGCATAGAAAAGTGCCTTACTAAACTGGCTCTGTGCATGTGAAATTTTTATTATGACACTTGTATGCTCCTAAATAAAAAAAAAAAAGTGATAAATCCAGCTGCTTTATAAGAAATTAATAAATATTGCATTAAAGGAAGATAAGTTTCTAACTTCTGCAGTATTACATTGTTGTTAATTGTGCCGTATAAATAGTAAAATATGAAAAATTCAGGGGTTTTCATCAACACTACAGGGGAAATTCATCAGGTACTGTATTTCTGTAAGAAGCAGTAAGTTATTCATGCCTGACCAGGGGCTTGGACTAGATGATCTTCAAAGGTCCCTTCCAGGCTCAAACCACGCTGTAATTCTGTGAAACTCTTCTACAGTCTCCAGTTGTGTCTATTTGTGGGTGTGTTCATTATGGATTAACTCCCTGCAATTCCCACAGACTGCATATCTGCTCCTCATTGCAGCTCCACCAGATCTCTGGGCCTGCTGAAGGTGCTAGGCAACCCAGATGTTTGCAGTGTCACAATGGCTTCTTCTCCCAGACCATTAACTGAAATGAAGTTTATAGAGATACAGGACCAAACTTGTCACCTCAAGCCTCTTTTTCATCAAGCTCCCAGGTTAAACCTTTAGCAGTAAGTTTGACATACACTTATCTCATTGTCACACACTCACCTTTGTTCTCACTCTCAAGCTTCAATAATGTCACTTTTGTACCTTTTTGTTCATATCTACAATTGATGAAAGTTAATCCAGTCAAGTCTTTCATTCACAATTATGTTTTAACACTATTCAGTTTCAGCTAGCTTGAAAAAGGGAAGCCTTCAAATCATGTTAGCTTGTAGTATATAGCTATCCACTTTTCCAGGATAATTGAGTAATAACTTAGCATTTCACTCCTTACCAGCACCTTGCAGTTCCCGTCTTTACTCTCAGCCTGTAGAAACTGCTGGTTCAACAGCATGGCTGAGAGTCTTCCATTTAAAATCAAAAGCAGGTTTACAAATTGACAGTCCTGGACTGGTTTGACAGGACATAAAAATTCCCCTCTCCACCTTTGCATGCAGCAAAACAGTAAAGTAAAAAGTAAAGAGACAGTCATACCAAAACGGGCAATCATGCCAAGTTTAAATTGACAGGGGCACATGAGCTTTTCCAGTGGGAAGAGGTGAAAGGTTTCCTGACTCATGGTAGCAAATCCTTCCAAACACAACCCTAAAGTCAATGAAAACCAAAAAGTGCAGACAGAGAACATACACACAGCTTTGCATATTCAATTCCAAGATATTTCAAAAAATCCAACAGTACTGGTTCCGTGTTAAGTCTCAGCTCCGAACAGGCAGTGAGTGCTTCCACTCTGCATCTGAACTTTATTTCCATGTAACATTTACCCCAGCTGAAGGCCTCCCTCTAGGCATGGCTAGTAGATCTTTGGCACCATTACCACAGAAATATATTTTAAGCACCATGATCAGAAGGAAATAAGTAAAAAATTAAGTCCTTTGTCATAATTGAACTGAACGTTCGATCAAACTGATTCAAATGTTATTGGGATTACAGTGATGGAGACAGCCCAGTATATAAAACAATATACATTTATTTAGCACATAAAGTTCCATACTCAAATAGAAGCGCATGTATGCTTTTTCTACTACTTTACGGCACTTTGTTTCTTGAAAAAGTGAAGAATCATCATGACTAACAGAAAGACATACTAATCATTTGACAGAATTACACTTTTATCCTACAAGTGTAGGCCTGAGAGCAGCTTATGAACTGTAAGGCAAACTAGGAACTCCTTCTCAAGTGAGTGATCTCCACATAGTTCCTTTAACTCAAGTGGAACGTTCACAAGAAAAATGTTACATGACTAGGACACGATATATGACTCCAACGTTTCCTATGGTTACAGCCAACCTAATATGCAATGTGGCATTATAGTCTCAGACAGAAAAAGATAGAGTACTGAAAGAGTCACAGTAAGTTGCCAGAAACACTTACTGAGAAAGAAAAAAATCCAACCATATATGCGATTACATGACATAATTAAGCACAATTCCCATTTCACAGAAAACAGGTAAATTGACACATAATGCTCAGAATTAGGACACCTGCAGATTTTAAAGCCTGAAACTTTCATTTAGAGACAAGTACTTGATATTATTTAGTAAACAAATGCTGATAGCTCACAACTGACAGCACAGAAATATTACTTGAAAACTAGTTCCATTAATGACGTAACTACAATCACTGGATACAGAAGACCATCCAAATTACACTGGCAGACCAATTTTCCACAGCTTCTCCTTCACTGAAGTGTCATCACCTTGAGTGACTGACATCAAAGATGTGCTGCTGAAACTAGTTCAGTCTTCCCACCTGTAGTTATCACCTGGATTAGACTCCCAGAGCTTGGTCGATTCTTTCCTGTTATCCAGTCATAAAAGGTTCTGTTTTAAAATAAATGGATGAAACAGGCTGAAGAGGAATAAAAAACCCAAACCAAACAACTATCAAGTGTATTGACAGAAAACATAAAACAAAATAAAAGCCTATTACTTTTCTTTCTTTTCCTACTGCTCTCTAGTGATTTCTATGTATGCTGTAAACCAGTGATGCGATCACTAGATTCAGACCCTCAAAGCTGAGCAGAGGTCCAGAGAAATCCCTAGGGCTTTACAGCACACACACAGGATTTTCAGAACATCTCAGAGGAAACGGCCAGGAGCTTAAAATGTCAGAGTGGCAAGGTTTTTTTCCAAGTTAAAAAAAAAATTGTAAAGGGGAAGAGGGGATATTTTAGTTGCCTTTATAACATATATATCAGAAACACAGTTTTGTGGCTAGGATAGAGCGGCTAAAACCGTTACTCTGCCAACAGGCCATTATAACACTTCGATATTTAATTGTGAAAGTGAACTCGGTTGAAGCACAAAAAAACCTTAAGAGATCCAAAACAGCGCCGAGTAAGATGGATTCATTCTAGCCCACCAGAACACTCTTTATCAAAATACAATACAAACCCCCTCTTCAAAATAGAATACAGAAAGTGCAGTGTATTTTACAGGTTCATCAACACTTGCAATAATGCAACTGCCATGCTGGAACATCCCACTATCTGACAACAGCTTTCAGGGCACACAAAACTCAAGTGCCGTGTTGGAAAGGATTTCCTGGATCCTTCCCAGGATGCAGATGTTGTCAACAGTTAATAACATTGAATGTTTTCTGATGCACAGGCAGTGATATTTTCAGTTGTCAAAGCTGGGGTTAAAGTTTAGTCAATTAGACACAAAACAAACCAATCAACCTAACTCTTCTACAAGAATAAAATGCTTAACAGTTAAACTTAAAAAATGAACTTGCAAACCCACATCTGGCTAAGCAGTTGCTGAACCACAATAGATTAACGATCCTTTTCTGAACATTTTTAGGCCAACCAAATTCATTTGATGGAGCCCTTTTAAAAAGCCACATCAGACAGCTGCACAGGCTGCAAACTAAACAGCTGCAACTAAAACCATTTCCAACTGTGGCGTCCACCTTTAACAAGATTCACATAAAGGAGAAAATCAATTGCCAAAACTAAACTACTCTCTGAACAATTAGCAACAGGTAAATCCAATTTCAGTGTCAGTTCTAAAAGACTTTAAAACGTGTAAGAGTAAATCCCTTTATAACGAATATATATCCAACTTTGTTCTTCCTCAAAGAGGCAAGGTAGTTGTACTCTTACTTTCTTCCTTTTGACAGGTGACCCTCAGCAGAATCTCTGCTACCCATCATATGGCAGAAGGCAATACCCATGCTGCACCTTCTCTAACCATGAGGAATGAGAACAGTAAGGCAGATAATCTCAGCCTGCCATTACATCAACTACAGTTGAAGCTTCAGCATTTTGCAACATCATTCAAGACAAGCTTTTGTGATTGAGAAAAAAAAAAATCTTTACTAAATTCTTCTAATCAAGACCAGGAATTTTGCCAGTTGAGAGAACTGAACTAACACACCATAAACTGAATAGTATAAAGTGTTTAAAAGAAAAGGAATCCCACCCAAGTTTACATGCCTATTTGCAGTTTATCTTTAAGCCAGGTGTCTCCTGCACCTGCTGTCTGCAATTTAATTTGTCTACAGGCTTTATGAGATTCTCTGGCTTCCAACTCCTTAAGGCTATCTCCCTTGCTGAAATAACTTGTGTAGAGAAGCTAAAGTTGATGGAGTTGGGCTAATTTTCTCCAGTTAAGAAGCTCATGCAATAAAAACCCAATGTGATTTAGAGACATACACAATGAGGAGATGATGGAGGAAAAAACTCCACTCAAATCCAAGGCAGCTATTGAAAAAGAACATGCACTAAGATACAGCGGCAAGCGGTACAGTGAGGTCTTGCTCAGTTATCACATGGATACTTACTCTGCAATGAACTCTAAGGGTGTCCAGGTGCTGAAATCTGCATCAGGCATGGATTTCCTGTTTGCTGGTGTATCTAAGGTAACCCTGTGATTAAAAAACATAAGCAAACCTTTTATTTATATGTCATGTTTCTGACGAGCACCACCTGCTTCAATTCATTGCTGTAACACGTGCTTGACTTTTACACCACTTGATATGGATTTCCCTTGCATCTTCCCTTGTGTTAACAATATATACTCAGTTTCAATGTATATCCAAGGCCCCAACCTTTGACCTCTCATCTTTCTGGCTCACTGAGGGCAATCCCTTAGTCCGCAGCTCCCTTCCCACCTCTCTCATGCAGACAGGGAATGGCAGTACATCCATGCTTTCAAACATATACATATTTACGCTGCATACAATACACCTAAGGGTGAACTCTCACTTTTCACAACTCCCTCACTGGGATGCTGTTGACAACAACTGGAGGCGTATTTACCCTTGAAAAATTCACTCAAGGACAGTTTTGCAAGAGAGCTACCCAAGAGCAGCATGCACAAGAATCCAGTGGTCTTGGCAACTGCCTGTTGCTGTCAATTATCCAAACACTTTTAATGTCATTCCTCTCTGACCTAAAGTGTGCATTAAGAGAGTGTGTGAGGGGAAAAAAAAGCAGGGAGAATTCAGGTAGTGTACTAAATTCCTGTACAGGACTCTTTAGTCTTCAGTTTCAGGTCCCAAACTAAATATGGACCGGGCAAAAAAAAAAAAAAAATTAATTTTTGCAGCAGAATTGATAAAATTAGACATAATGAAGACCTACTAAGCCATCCACTTCTTACTAGCTTTCCTCATCAAAAAGAAAACTGTGACAGGCAAATACAAGCTAAACTTTTTCTTTTCACAGATCCTCAAAGTGACTTAATTTTACCAATCAAGGATAGATATGCAGCACCTTACGAAGAAGCATCTTTTACCAAGTGGAAATGTGTCAAGTATTCCTTTGCTTTACTATTACCACACAGCTACGTTTAAAACTGTGATGAATAGCTCATCTAATTTTTAGAGTTCTGTTTATACTGAAAAAGATAAATCACCTTAATGCATGGCTACAGTCAAACTGGTTAAAAATTAGTCAAATTTTAATACTAACATCCACTACTGTTTTGCAAAGCAACAGAAAATAAGGTAATCATGTTTAGAGTGTCTTGCATACCACTTCATTCTACTTTCAAGATACCTCCTTTCTCTGTGAAACTGTAAGGAGGTCTGAGAAGCTGTTCATGTACTGTGAACAGGACACTACCAGTATATCTATGTGGCTCTGGGTTACAGCAGTAATTAAATAAAACAACACAGGCAGAGATAACTAAGCAACTACTTACGGTAAAATGGCAACAGCAGCAGAACCAGATGGCAAACCACTACTGGCACCAGCTAAACTCTGACAAAGCTGGTGCACTGCTCCTTTGGCCATGCCATAGGCAATCATTCCTAACAATTAAAAACAGGCAAATTAGAGCACAATCAAAACAGCTCTCAATATCATCAGTAACATGATAGAAACTCAAGAATGATGAATATTAAGACCACTTACACAGTCAGAAGAGAATTAGACTTTCAAAACATATTAAAACATACATATTAAAGAAAAAAAAAAGGAAAAAAGTAAAAAGCTTTTATTAGACATCCAGAACTGTCACAAAACTCAGTTTACTCAGCATCATAGAAATAAGCAGCTTACTCAGTTAGGCACATTTAGTTATGTATCCAAACACATCCTGAAGGATGTGACCAAGAGCGCTACGCTTACAAATGTAACAGAGTAAATGCAAAGATGCCCACAGACTTTATTAAGGCTATCCATTAATTTTTACCCTATGACTAAGGTATTTGCAGTTTTGGACCCAAACATACACAGCTCACTTCTCTCCAGATATGTAATTCATTTGGTCAGCATCCCAGGTCTGACAGGTCCTTCAGAAAAAGCCACAAAAAACCCACCCCAACCCTCACAGTAGAGTAATTACTAAATAACTTGCAGGGAAAGCAAACTTCTTCCTAAACACTGTTGCTTTCTAGGCAGATGTATCTAGCAGTGCAAGAGCAACAGCAAGGAGAGCAAAAGGCACAAGGGTCAGGTACTCGAGCTGGACAATGAGGGTGCTGTAGGTCTCAGATATCTCTCAGTATGTATCTGTCAACAGTCCAGACACAAAAAAAAACATGAATATATTTTGACTACTACAACTGGATGTCTTTCTGTCTTTCTTTCTACCCATCTATACAGCTGTACAAGCCCTTTCCAATGTTCTGTAGAAGTATTTAACTTTATAGAAGTATTTGATACAATCAGCTAGACATATTGTATAGCATTGATTCCTGGCGGGAGGAATCATGAACAGCACTACCTAACTTATTGTTATGGTAAAAATAAATATTCACATCTGTGCCATATTCTCATCTTGTCTAAACCAAGCATTATAAGTCTTCTTTAACCTTTTTATGCTTAATGTATTTCTCAGCCATCACTATCACACTGTTTCTGTAACTATTCGTGTAATTTTCAACGTTCTTCAGTTTGCATTATGTGAGGCAACATTTTCTCACAGGAAGAGAAAGATCACACTAACAGCAAACAAGAAAAGGATTATTTCTTCCAGAACCGCTGGTAGTAACAAGCCTAGCAAGGCATATTTGCAGAAGTTGAGTAACAACTCTTTCCCAATTCTCCCTGATGTTAATAAGTTGCATGTGTTTGCCCAAAGCAGTGCTGTGATTTTTAGAAAAATCCAGACTAGCTGAAACCAGCTAGTTCAAAACAGGAAAGCAAATCACTTTGATTCCTGTGTTGTGGTCCCTACCTCTCAAAACCACCCAAACAAAAGCCACGAAATTTTGCCAGAATTAACACTTTTTCATCTGTATATGGTCAGTCAGCAGTACACTGTAAATTTTTCAGCTGCTTATTCTGACAAAACATGCCTTTTATCTTTGGACTATAACAGATGCAGCTGTAAACATAGAAGATAAATCATTAACTAGAAAATATAGCATAATTTTCCTGAGCAGTTTTATACTCATAAATTGTATGCGTTTTAAAATCTGTGTCTCATAAAAATATTGTTGAAGTGACACTAATAAAAGATTGGGAAAGAGGAGTATTTGTCTCAACCTTTCCTCTTGCTGCCTGTGGGGCTTGTGTGTCAGTGCCTTTTTTAATTTTTTCTGGTTTTAAATTGCTCCCAGATTTCCTCCTCCATGCAGACCAACATGGTTGAAGAGTGAGATTAAAAAATCAATAAAGTCCATATTAAATAGCTAGTGGAGGGCAAAGCCAACAGTCAACAAACTTATCTGTGTCTGAAGCAAAGGTAGACTGGAATCAGAACATGATCAGGACAAGCAGAGCTATCAGAAGCAGCTGAGTCATCAACACCAGAGAAACTGGTCAATTAAGGACTGTCTTTCAGAACACAAACAGGAAATTTAATTTTATCTAACCACTATACTTACAGCTTGCTGTATGCTTCTAGTCTTCATTACTTTCCAAACTTTTGTTTTTTGTATTATATATTAGCCAAATACATTCGACCAATGCATGTCAAATATTATTTAAATACTGATTCTATATGTTTGCACTCCAGCTTCAAGAGATTCAAGATATTGCTACCTATAAAATTACACTTTCCTTACATGTTTCAGGAGCAATTTTCCATTTTTACTAGAAGTCAAGAAATTAGGGAGTGAAACTGTTGCTTCACAAACAATGCTGAGAAGAACAGACATCTCTAATTGCTGGTGTCCCTGCAGGGATATCACACATTGCATTTTACCTGGGGTTCCAGATAAAGCAGCTTGAGCTCCTGTCAGAGTCAAGAGGCCGCCTTCCTTCAGATGTTTTGTTGCTAAATGGCTGGAAATAGTTGATGTCCAAACACTCTGCTTCCACATCAGATCACAGTTTTTGTATAAAGCTGATTAGAAAGAGAATTAGTGAGATTAGCTAAAATGTGAAAGACTTCTAACTCAAATTTTCTTACTGTCACACAGAATGCAAAAAGCACTATGAAGACATGTTTTCAATAACTTTCTACTTTCACATAGTAAAATATCCACTTATTTCTTTTGTAACTTCCTTCACTTTGAGCCTGTAATGTCCAAACCGAAAGGGGGAAGAAAAGGACACATTTCACCAGATTTACTCCAGAGAGAAAACAAGGCTATTTTAATTCTTGTATCTCTACAGTAGTGGGTAAGGTATAAAATTGCATACTGAAGATTACATGTTTAAAAGCCTTTTTTAATTGGAAGAGTTTCATCTGTAGCATGACTTTGAGTCACCAGGCAGTGCCTGCTCAGAGAACTGCAGGAGGCAAACAGAGGTTTTATTCACAAAGGAATGAACTGGGAAACATCAATGTTTCTATCCAGTACCATCTCTCACAACTCAGCTGACACAAGTAACCTTGGCAAAAGTCAGCTTAACAATGCTGAACTCTTCCATAAAGCACATCAAAATTTTTTTGATAAAAATTGGTGTGTCAACAAACATTACTGAGGAAACTAGGTGCTGTGCAAATTTAGCAGGCAGCAAAAATTCAGAGAAGAACTGTGACTAAGCTACTTTGTACTTTTATGTTTTTATCCTCTTCTGGACTCAGGAAAAAAGATAATCTCAAATACCTTTGTTACCACGATTTTTAAGGATTCCTCTCAGATATCATTCATGTTTTCACCAGCATACATCTACCAAAAGCTTACATTTGGCTTTGGCGCTGCCTCCAGCCCATCCTCCTGCTACACACAAGATAGCATCCACCTTTTCTTCCCCAAGAAGTTTTCCAACCTCTGCTGTCACCTTCAATACACAGAACAAGAACTGAAAACACTGAACCGATAAGGTAAAGGAGTAAATATCACAAATGCCTTAAAGTTACTTCTTTTCCACCTATGTAATTAACTAATGCAACACAAAGCAATTTAAACTATAGAAAATTAATATTTATGAGCCACGAACTCATAACAAAATCATTATGTTGAAAGATAACTATAGATGAAAGTCAGACCATACAGTATGAGATGCCACTGGAAAAAACTGACCTGAGCATGATTGAAACATCTGACCCTTACCTAAATCATTTAAAAAAATTATTACTGACTTACTTTTGACAGGTTCTCTTCTGGATATGGTGTAGTTTAACATGGGAAATGAAACTTCAGCTCTGACCAGGACTACTGGTGTCACTTTTGATGACCGTACAAGAGATGAACAACTAAATATTAGCCTTCTTATTGCTGGTCCACAACCATCAGTTTGTGTCTGGCCCCTAAATTTGAGTTTGCACGCTTTTAGAGATCCTATATCTTTTTCTCTTTCAAATATAAGACCTCACAGCTGGTAATGAATTTGACTATGAATTTTCCCTGCCAAAGTGAAAAACAAACAGTTCATTTCTCAACAAAAGAACAAGAATCTGGCTTTCACAGAAGGGCATCAAAAGTTGTGTTGCAAATACTCTACATTACTCTTTAAAAGCCGTAAGAGTTGTATAACTATAAAGAAAACATATTGTGTAGCGATTCGGTTTATCAGTAAGATACATGGGTTAAAAAGTTAAAATTTAAAAAATAAATCCTATGTATTGATAATAAAGTGAAACAGTTTTTAGGGGAGCTTAGGTTCTCCCATATTTACCTTTGTGGAAACCAGTGCATTCCCTAGGAATTCCTTGGGGCTTAGGTTTGCGTGCTTTGAGTGTACCATCTACCTATACACAGTGATTTATAAGTTGGGATATTTGAAAGAAGTTGCATTTTAAGATGTCCTTACCCACCTTCATTACAGTCATCTGGTTCAGTCTGAGACTTCTAAAGTCATCAAGACAAAAACAAAGCAAAACTGCCTTACGTGCTGAACCTCCAGCACCCCGTCTCCTTCTGCGTATCCACGCACACATGCAGTTAGTAAGAATTACCAAACAACAACAAAAGAAAATTTAAAAAGAAACAACGAGCAGAAGCAGAAGGGCGTTGAAGTTCGCGGTACGGCTGCAGAACCTCCACGGGCCGGGCTCCTGCTTCCTGCATAAAGCCGGACTCATCCCCGCAGCCGCGGGAGAAGGGATGCACACAGCCGGGGGGAGGCTGAGCACACCGCTGGGGAGAGGGGATGCACACAGCCGGGGGGAGGCTGAGCACACCGCTGGGGAGAGGGGATGCACACAGCCGGGG
>JAWWMP010000132.1:58245603-58271557 GCA_035047865.1 Dendrocincla tyrannina | reverse complement strand
GCTGGGGAGAGGGGATGCACACAGCCGGGGGGAGGCTGAGCACACCGCTGGGGAGAGGGGATGCACACAGCCGGGGGAGGCTGAGCACATGGCTCCACCTCGTCGCCCGGCATTGCCCGCCGCCGACCCACCTGCTCGGCCTGCTCGGGGAAGGAGTCTGTCGCCCTCACCACCACGCTGGCGCTGGCGTCCGCGTTCTCGGCCAGGTCGATGCTGGCCACCCACTGCGGCGGCGAGAGGAGCGCGTCAGCGGCCGGCCCGGCGGGCAGGGCAGGGCGCTCCCCCCGCCGCGGCACCCCCGGCCCTGGCTTACCCAGTCCCTGTCCCTGAGGAAGCGCACGCAGTGGGAGCCCAGCGCGCCCCTGCCGCCGTACACCAGCGCCCGGCCCGCCGCCATGCCCGCACCGCCCGCACGGCCCGCCCGGGGAGCAGCCGCGCCGAGGGGCGGGCAGGGCCGGCCCGGGGAGGTGCGAGGGGAGGGGCAGAGCCTGAGGCTGCCGCCGCCGCTGGGGCTGGCCCTGCCCACCCGCGACCGTGTGGAGCCCGCAGGGAAGGTCCCAGCACCTCGCTCAAGCCACAGCAGCGAGCCGTGTTACCCGCGCCCAGGCCTGCTGCTGCCGGCGGTAATTAATTAATTAGTGGGTACGAAAGTCCCCGCAGGGCTCGAGTGGCGGTAACCCTAGGAGCGCTGGCAGGGACGGCCGGTTTCCTCTGGCACCCCGGGGCCCACCTGCGGCTGAGCTGCCCGCCCGGCCCCCCCCCACAGGGCTGTGTGGAGCCATCCCCCTGTCACCATCCCCCTGCCACCACCCCCCTGCCACCACCCCCCTGTCACCATCCCCCTGCCACCACCCCCCTGTCCCCACCCCGGGCGCTCCTGGCACCGCTCCGGAGCCTCGGCCCACCCTATCTCAGCTCCGCGCGGCCGAGGGGCCAGCAGGATCCTCCGGCCAGGTTATGGGGGTTTAATGCTTTGCCCCTTGCACACAGCTATTTACCCTCTCTTTTTAATAATCTGGGTTCTTCTCGTTTTCTTCACATGAGGTTACAATAAAGACCTTGACGTCATTTGAACAGGACAATTAAGCCTCTGATGAAACATTAAGCCAGGCCACAGAGATAGGATTACTTGCTGCAGAAAGAAGCATCGCTGCGCTACAGTGTAATGAAGCTGTTACTCGCAACCATTTCAAGATGTCGCAGCAAAATGTATTTTTGGCCTTGATTTTTAACCATACAGATTAATTACTGGAGCTTCAAAATACAAAGAGAAGTATTTTGAAATGCCTCCTATTCAGCTGTGGATTTTGGAGCATGAGAAAAAATGGGAAGTATGCCTGACTGCTGCAGAGAGGCCTTGGAGATGATCACTTGAAAGCACTAGGATGCCTGGCTGCTTTAAAAAGACGTTATTTGCCTTGGCTTCTCTAATAAGTTTTGTGTCTTTTATCTTGATTGTTGTTGCAATGGGGACCCCAAAGTGGATGACCGGAAAGATCCTTTGCAAAACAGGAGCTGATTTGGTCAATGCCACAGATCCAGAGCTGGTCAAGTTCATTGGAGACATTTACTATGGACTGTTTCGGGGCGGCAAAATACGCCAGTGTGGGTTGGGCGGGAGGCGTTCCAAATTCACAAGTAAGTACAATTTTGATTGAATCCTTAGTCTAATGTCTAGTCCAGATATAGCACTCTATTCTTTTTGTTTACAGGACTTGTAGAATACAAGTTGTTATTATTAAATAAATTTGTGGCTGACTTGTGGTCTTTTTGATTTGGTGTCTGAGTGTGAATATAAAATCCCTATCATTTCAGGCATGCTTTTTGCTTCCAGTTATGTTCTGTAATCCTGGAATCAAGATGGGTAAAAAGATCCCTAGGGCTAGATAAAGAGTTTCCTTTTAGTCTTGGGAAGGAAGTGAAAGACATTTGGAGATGACCCTGTAAATTATACTTTCCCCTTGACTGACTCTTTCCATGCCAAGTGTTTCTCTGCCATCCTTGTGCTGCTGTCTTTGCCTTCTCTGTTGAACTCCTCTGAGGCTTTTTCCCTTTAAGAAGCAGAGAGTTATTTAGCTGGACACATTTCTGTATTTCTCTAGCTGTCCTAATGCAAATGTCTGCCATAGCAGATACCACTAACTTATATTAACATGTTGAAGAAATTTTTGCCTTCTTTTCTGCTAACTTTGGAGAGAAAAAATTGCTGAACTCTTAAAAAATGTAGACACTCTTATAAATGTATTCCTTTTTACATAAAAGATTTTCTTGAGGTCTTGAAAGCATCCAGATGTTGAGCTGTACTCTGGATGATTTCCAAATTTCACTCATCCTGTGCTGTAGTGAAGATGATAGTTTGCATTGAAGATTGTTATTTCAGTGTGCAGATCAACCACAACTTAAAGCAATATGAGCTGAAGCTGCCACAGTCTCGCCTTCTCCCCAGCCCACAGCAATGCTGTCCTGTCCCATCCTTTGCCATGCCTCTGGTACTTGTGGTGAGGTAGTTCAGAAGTTAAGCTGGCCAAAAAATTAACCTACCAAAAAAAATTGTTTTCCCATAGGATTGTGGCTGACTACACAACTGCACAAGCACCTCTATAAATATTCAAAGGCAGGCAGGACTGTGGGACTTCAGAGGGAAAGGAGAAAAGAACCAAAGCAACCATAACTTAGATCAGCATGAGCAGTTTTTAAGTTGGATGAATTTGGACTAGTTGCTTTTACAATAACCAAGTTCTTGCTCAAGTTCTGACTGTGGCCACAATTTCATGACATGGACTTAGCAGTCATGCTCATCCAGTCCCAGTTCTCTCACCCTATCCTGTCAGAGAGTGAGGAAAAATATAGCCAATCCCCTTTAAGTCTCTGTACAACCTTCTGGACTTTCTGATTTTTTACTGGGGAACCCAAGAGGAAGGCCTAAGGTTCCACCATCACTCTGGACTACATCAATATGTACTTGGAAAACATGATCCTATACTCCTTAGGCAAATAAAGCTGTCACTGAAGCTAGTAAGAATTCTCCTTCTGAGAACTCTAAAATTGGGTCATTAATGTGCAATATGCATTTAGGTCAACAAGTGTCCCAGAGATTTTCCCTTTTAAATATTTCAATAACTATCGGGTTTTATATTTTCACAGTACTGGTTTCAAACAACAGTACACAAAGCTATTAAATACTTTTGCACAATGGTGAACGGGACCTCTGGAGGTTCTGGGTTTGACTTGACTTTTCTTTGCTTTAATGTTTCCCTTATTCTCCAAGCATTCTGAATGTACTAGGGAGCTAGAACTGTGAGACTTTTCTTGGGGAAAATATAAGTGGATTTCACAGGCAGCATAGAGCTAAACAAGTCTAGCACCTCATACACTGCAGTACTGCAGTAGCTCTGGCATTTTGGAATTCCAAATTGCACCACGTACATAACTTTCACTGTATTAACATTCACTAGGGGAGGTTTATGGCTGACATGCTCTGTTTTGGGACACCAACAGCATGATTCAAATGCCATAATAGGTATCCAGTGCTGTTTTGTGCTCCCCAAAGCGTATCTGGCTTTCAGCTGCTACCTCTGTAGGTATCCCATACATAATGCAGCATGTATATTAGACTCCCGTGGTTGTTATGATAGTCCTAAGGCATCTAAGTTGGCATAAAATGCTTATGTTTTGACAACTGAATCAAGCCCTGAGAATGAGCAGGGGAAGCCAGGCATTTTGCCTGTGCATAGCAAACACTGGTGGAATGCGTCAGGAGCCTCCATGGCAATATCCTTCTTGAGGATTCTTATTTCTGTGCACTATGCCAGTCTTACTGGTCAGGTCTTTGGGATTTGGCTGAGAGCCTCAGAAAAGAGACCACATAGTCCTTACAACTACCCAAAAATCTCTGCTGGTTTGTAGGAAGTCTTATTTCCATGTGCCTTGTTGTTACACTGAACAGTTATTTTCCTTTCAGATAGCAAGCCCGTTTCTGGCTTCCCATTTCTCATATAGACTTCTGATTCTCATTTACTTCCCTCCTTTCGTGTTTTATTGGAGGCTTTTCTGTAGCTCCTGTGTATACCAGGCCCAACTACAACCCCAGAACCAGCTACTAAAGAGACAGAACAGTTGGATTTTTGTATGGAATTTGTGCAGTAAGAATTTTACTACCTAATCCACTAGAATTCTGTCATGTTACGATGACCAAATTGTACGCCTGATGTTCACTGTTATGTCTACCATTTATTGCTTCCTACTTTTTATGTGGCTTGTTTAGATTTTTTTTTTCCAGTCACGCAGCACAGGGAGAAATCTATTTATTTCTTTATAATATGCTCTACCTTCTTTTTAGTAACTTTCTAGTAATTAGGCAGTAGGTTCTTCAAAATACATGAGTGTGTAGTGCTATGCCTACTGAAGGTCTCTTCTTGTATTTTAGGGTTCCTCTCAATCAGCCTCTCTCTTTCCTGTCAGCCAGCATGTCGCCTACAATCCCCTACTCACGTTTCTGATTCTGTTACTAAAGGCCTGCAGGATAAACTGAATACTCAGGTGCACGTTTCCCTGCTGCTGGCCAATCTGGCTCTCCAATGAAGTAATTGTGCCTGTCTCTTTAGAGACAGGTGAGTGACAGCTCTTGAGGAAGAGCTTGTGCCTGTAGCAGAATATGTGAGCACTCTACTGAAAGCCCACCCAACTGCAATACTTCACAAGCTTACTACATATCGTAGCTAAAACTCTGCCAGATGCCCAGAAAAGCATAAAGGGGCCATAAACACTACATGAGAAACCAAAAAGGGAATCTTAAAGTGCAAACCTGTGGGATTAGGAAGTGTGAAATCAGGGCAGATCTTACTTGAGCCAGCAGTAAAGAGAGGAAGAGAGCGAGAGAGAGAACATGAGAAAAAAAAACACAGGAAGAACTTATGCTGTTTTAGGCAGCAAGGGGCTGGACAAGGAAACGGGGACTATCAAACTTCAAATGGATGAGATTAAAAGCACGGGACAGGAATGGGAAGCTCAGAACCAGGAGTTTGGTATGAAGAACAGAGGTGAAAAAGAGACAGGAAAATATGCAGCAGATAATACAGCAGTGGAGATAAAGACATTAACACAGCTAGATAAACAAACACGACTTAAGCCTGAATCCTTATTCACAGACCCTGTGTAAAGGATTATTCCTGTAGCAGAAAACCCCTGGTTTGTCTGATGCACTGAAAAATAAAACACTACAAACTAAGATGTGTGTAACTAGCAGAAGTGAACACCTCTGTAAAAAATAGTCTCGTTTAAGGATAATTTGAGGTTGAAGCACCAGCACAGTCTGATGTTTACTGTCATCAAGAAAAAACTACATACTGAATGCATGATTCTTTTTTCTTGACAGTTTTCCCACACATGGTGAAAAAGCTGAATACAGGCCTGCATGTGATGATCATAATGTTCCTCTGTGTGGCCATTTTCTTTTCTCTGGTCAGTTTTGGATTCTGCATTCTTAATGCAATAAAAGTTCCCTACCGGGCTATTAAAGGTCCAGCAGGAGTATGCCTTTGGAACTTCCTTGCAGGTAAAGTCATTTACCAGTATTTTTCACAATCCCTCCTCTGTATATTGCTCACTGTTGTATTGAGTAAGTCTTTTGAAGAACAATCAAAATGTCAGTCTTGTTTTGATTTGATAACAATGGTGAATACTTATTTCATTTTGTTGCAGGTGGGTTTGTAGTACTTGCAGTCACCAGCTTTATGGCTGCTGTGAAACATCATCACCTCACGGAAAGAATTGCCAATTTTCGGGAAAATGTCTTTCAATTCGTTATTTTAGAAGAACGCTTTGAAGACTGTTTTTGGATTTGTGTGGCAAGTGCCACAACGCACGCAGTGAATTTGCTGCTCATAGCCATTAGCGGGATTAATTTTCCTAAAATTAAGACTAAAACAGAAGAAGTGAATGTTACAGCAGAAGATATCATGTACTAATAAATTGACACCAAACTACTGTTGTGGTAGAAATAGCTTCTCGGCTCTTCAACCTTTGGTTTGGGTGAATGATTTAGGTATGAACCTAGTAAAGATGTTAGTCTACAATACCAGCAATTAATGTGTCTGTGAAAAAAGAAAAAAACAAATGCTATAAATATCATTATTCTAAAAACTGACTGCTATCTGCAGTGAATAAATTCTGTTTCTCAGTTTTTAGAAACTTCGCACTTTGAGATATTTTAGAAAACTAAAGTGAAATGTGATTTCATCAAAACCAAGTGTCTGTGTTTAGAAGAAAATATGTCTATCACAAATCTCTGAAAGGCTATTTCAAAACAGAAAGAATGGACATTTGCCAATTACTTTCACA
The DNA here is from genome assembly GCA_035047865.1 of Dendrocincla tyrannina. Classification (NCBI taxonomy): domain Eukaryota; kingdom Metazoa; phylum Chordata; class Aves; order Passeriformes; family Dendrocolaptidae; genus Dendrocincla; species Dendrocincla tyrannina. The sequence continues at coordinate 58,265,218 of JAWWMP010000132.1, read as the reverse complement.
GAATTATCTAGGAAGGGTTGAGAAGGACATAGTATGTTTGATGATGCAATACCGGAATAAGAAGCAAACTTCATCATCTGTGAGGCTGAAGTTAAGGGGCAGCACAGGCAAAGTATGTATGAAATGTTTTTAAAACAGAAATTGTCCAACCTCACAAGGCAAAGAAGTGAGAAATGTAGTTTATGGGATGCTATTAGTCTATGAAAAAAATTATTAGCTGCTAAATAAAGGTTTCATTGAAGCTTCTGGAAGTAAACAGATTAATTACCTTCAGAACCTTATCAATTCTTAAGTTTATCTGAACTCAGGTAAAAGTGGTGTATGACGAAACAGTATTAAAATGAATACAAATGGTTAAATGGAGGCAAAAATCACTTTCTTAGGAAGTACCATAATTTTGACAAGGAGTCAACCAGTTCATGGGTCAAGACCAGTGCATTAGATGGTAACAGCACAGTACTGCCCAGAAAACTGTCCACAGTGGCCTCTGTACCACCACCTTCCTCTCCTGGAAAATTCTGAGTGGCTCTGAAATAGAAGAACTTAAAAGTACAGCATAATGTAGAAAATGTAACACTTGTAATTTGTAATTTTTCTGTGAACATACATAATGTAGAAGTAGTCGTTCTATAGAAAGAATTATATGGTGACAGGTAACTTAGCCTTTACCAGATACAATTCTCTTTGGGAAGTAAAATGGAAGCAGATTTTTAAATCCTCGAGCAATCCTCTTGCTTTGGAAATGCTTTTCAGTAGTATTAATATTGCATGTATTACAATACATTTTTCATACTGAAAATGAACTTCCTAATGCCCCCCAAATTCTGCCCCCACTCCCATCCCAACCTAGTTAATGAATCAGAGCCATGGAACTACTTAGATAAGGACAAGATTAAAGATTTGCTGGACTGGATTCCTAGGCAGGTCACAGTAGTCCTGAGAGAACCCCTGGAGTAGACTGTGTACATGATGTTAAAGAGGGATAGCTGGGCTCATCAGCTTTGTAATTTCTTGGTTTGAATGAAGTCAACAGTGAAGTATACTCCAAAAAGAAGATTCTCACAGCAAATGAATGAAGGAAGTACCATTATGGGATACTGTAGCTGAACGAGCTGAATGACAGAAAACCTTTATCACCCAATGACTGTTCTGTGACTTGTGAGAAAACAGTACTTTCAGGTCACTTCAGAGTGAACAGAAATATTGCCATGCATGAATTAAGCTGAACAAAAGAGATGTAAGGCTAAACTAACCTCTCAGCTGCACAGGCTGTCTCAGTTCAAGCACTGCTAAGACACACTGATAGGACAACACATAGAATATTTGCCTTGGGAAATTTTGTCTGGGGAGAAAAGGTTAAATGCAATCATATATGTTTAGGATGTACAAAATGCACCTTGAGGTTAACAACAGGTAAGTCTATCACTTAGACCTTTTCAGCTTTCCCTTGTACATCATAAACTACTTTCAAAAATGTTCAGCTTGATATCTGTGATCTACTTGATTTACACATTTTTTAGCTATGCTTCACTAGTATATCTGATCATATGCATACTCAACATGTGGAAATGAATACTTCTTTGGGGGCACTTCTTACTTTGGAAGATTTGAAATCCGAAATGAGAATATTTGTGAGCAATACCTGCCCAGAACTTTGAAGAGATTATAGGTCCAATCCTATATTTCCATAAAATTAAAGGCAACTTCAAATACCCCAAAAATACCACTTAATTTGTATGTGCAGAATAATATACATGTATGTAGAGAAACTGTGGAGCCATCTTTCAGAGGACTAAGAAATTGTTCATTGTATCCAAAAGCCTTGCTAAAATAAATGAAGCCAAAACCTAATTACCCCTTTGATTCTCTAAATGGTTAAATGTTAAAAAAATGTAATTTTACAAGATAAATCAAATTGGATGCAATTTCCCTCAATCATTGTTTCTGAGTGCTGCTGTCCTTAAAACATGTTATTTCTCTCTGTACCACTTAATGGAAAAAGCCATTAGGTGAGAAGTGTGATGGACTCCTAAAGAACAGGCCCAGCTCCTTCTTCATCATGTTCTGCTGGTCTGTATGGAAAAGCAAACATTGTTATATACAGCATAATATGTCTGATTCTCACACATAAAAATGAATAATTTATAATCTATGTTTTACACTTCAGGGGTAGGGAAAGACAGAAACAAACAAAAAAATGTGGATCACCTGATGTTAACGTCCAGTGCATGTTCATTGCTCTTCAGACCGACAATACAATAATGGTCAGCAAGCTCCAGACAGTTCTTTTCCATACAGTGCTTTTCCTAGAGAAGCATAACTCTACTTCTGACATTACACTGATGACCCAGTATTCCAGTGTGACTTTTCCTGATAAAACATAGCTATAGTCATTCTCGTTGTTTGGTGGGGTTTTTTTGTATTTTTCCCTACCACCTTTTTTTAATTTTTTTTTTTAGGTAATTTCAGTCTGGGATTGTACTGCTTTCTCTTAGCAAATAGCTTGTGTTTATAATAAAGCTTTACTTTCCCTAATTAGTTTACATTTTAATCTTCCACATGTAAATTAGATACGCAGTGTGCAGACCAGAGCTGCTTTTTTCCCCTCTGTGATAAACCGCGAGGAGAGGTGCGAATCGCTATGTAGAACATGCCAGGAGAAGGCAAAACCCCGCTGTTCATACGGCCCCTCGGCCCCGCCCCGCGGCCCCGCCGCGCTCGGCGCGGGCTGATGAGGCGCTCTGCGCGCCGATCCGGGCGGGGCTGCAGCTCTGCTGCCTCCCTTGCCGCCCGTCCCCTGCCATGCCGCTGCTGCCCTGCGTGCGGGCGGTCGCTGCTCGCCGCCTGGGCCGGGACCTGCCGCTGTCCTGCCGCTGCTCGGCGCGGGGGTACGGCCAAGGGCCGGCCGGCAAGGTGCGGGGCAGCGGGGACGGGAGCGGGGGGAGAGAGGCTCTTTTGCACTTAAAATTACTCATTGAAAGAGTTTTTGTCCTTGTGTATTCGGCAAAGTTATTATAACTTTAGTTATGTTGTATCTGATTTCTTTTTTTCAAGCTTAAAAGTAGTTTAATCGTTACAAGAATTGCTCTGTGCATCAAGTTAGGTAAATGCATAAACTGAGGTAAATCTATAGAGAAGTAACAGTGGTTTGAGTAATGTGCTTGCTGCCTCTCTGATGGGTCTCTAAACTTTGCGTTGTTTACATTAACGTGTGTCCTTTTCTAGGGTCTTGTTCTGGGAGTCTACTCAAGTGAAAAGGATGGTGGTGGTGCCCAGTTCACTAGTGCAGGAGATGCTTTTGACAGACTCGTGTCTGGAAAGCTGAGAGAACTTCTGTCCCTGTAAGTGTGTGATAAGCTTCTGAAATGGATTAAAGTACTTACAAACACCAATAGGAACGAGCTTTTTTTTTTTTTTTTTTTTCCATTATTAGTGTTTGTGTCCATATCACTGTCAGGCTGGTATTTGCTTCTACCAAGCCAGTCTGGAGGAGAACTCCCATGATAAAACCATGCACTGAGAAAACATGCAAAATGTTCATGGGACCTGTCCTCTGTGGGGACCTGACTGCAAATGAGCACTGAGCCAAGCATCCCAATACATTTGTGTGGTGCACTGCGTGGTTGTGGAAGGAATGTAGTACCATAACATTTATCGCCAGTAAGGACTTTTGTATTGAAGGAATCTTTTTGTGTCCTAGATGTGGGCCACCTTTGAAGAAAGGCAAAACACGCATATTTCACGGTTTACATCAGGTATGAACTTTGCATTTTTGTGTGCTGATTAATGTGTGAAGTTTGCCCTTACATCTGATTTTAAGCTGAGTTCACTGCTGTGCTTGTATAAATGGCCTCCTTCCCCCTCTTGCCTCTCTCAAGAAAAACGTGGTTTTTATGAAGTCTCGTGTTCTGCAGTGGCCATGTTTGCACAGCCTTTTGTAAAGTCCTGTACTCCCTCCTATGTGCTGCAAATTAAGGGGATATCAAGTCTGTTCCAAAGGTGCTCTACTCTGAGTAGCTGCTTACTGTATGAGCTGAAGCACAGTAGCTTTGGATCTGACTTCTACAGTCTCCTCAGGGAAGTGGTCACAGCATCAAACCTGATAGAGTTCAAGGAGTCTTTGGACAATGCTCTCAGGCATATCATGTGATTCTTGGGACATCCTGTATGGGGTCAGGAGTTGGACTCAATGATCCTTGTGGGTCTCTTCCAACTCAGGGTATTCTGTGATTCTACTGTGCCTCCTTTGTCCAGGAGGAATGAGTGCATGAAGGTGCACCAATAGGTACAAAGATGTTCCAGACATGACAGTTCTAACACAAGGTAGTCCTGTCATAGGGTTTCATCAGAGGTGTTCAAGTCATGTGCTTGAAACCTCTGAAAACAATGCATGGGAGTGTTCTTCAAGTAGGACTTCTGTCTGCACAGATATGGTAGATCACAGAGTTACGAGATGGGGAATCATCTGCTCAAAGTCAGGCTTTTGATGCCATTTGAGAAGCCCTAATATGTCTAAAACACCTATGTGGAGCAGGCCAATATAATACAATTTGTGCCTTTTTAGAGTAGTAGCCAGGCCCAGGCAGGCATATAATGTGACATTAGGTGTCCCTGTCTAAGTAACTGAATCTTACATTAGGGCTATTTAGATAATCTTAAATAAATTTATTTGTAGTGAGTCTTACTTACCATGTATAAATTCCTGTGCAGACACTGCATGCAGGTGACACTGGACTCAGTAAAAAGGCTTTCAGAAATGTCTTGGAAGTTGAGTGCACTGAAGATCCCCTTATCCCAGTTCTGCAGACTGGATAGGCTCTGAAGTGAGTAACAAATCTCTGCAAGAAAAGACAGGGGAATTTGGCCTTACACACTCTTCTAAGTGTGCAAAATTGTAATAACTAAAACAATGTTATCTGGAATCACTGACCTTCTTGAAGGCTAACACTAGTTTCAGCATCTTGTGGACTAAAAGACTTTATTAGTGTAATAGTTTGAAAACAGATTGTTATAGGCTGAGAGAGATGGAAGGGAAAGCCTTTGTTTTTCTTCAGAGCTGTGGAAACATACATATCTATATGTTCACATATATAACTCTGAGCTTTATACAAATTTGACTGCATTCTAGTAGGGCTCCTTTAATCTTTGTTTCTTCTTCCTTTTTGCCTTCCACTTGCAGCTTATAAAACAAGCATTTAGTCTGCTGTACTCCGTTGTTTTCCTGAGTTCTGGAGAGGTGTACCTCTGTGCAGCTTTGGTTTGCTGCCTGGCAAATCATGCCAGCACAGCTCCTGAGATGAGCTAACAGAAGCAGCTTTCAAAGTGATTTTATTTCCTTGAACTGTACAAAAAAAAGGTTACATTTCTCCAGCTCAGTTCCGGCCTTTGTTGCGCCTGGAAAGCTGGATCTGCTTTCCAAGGACTCTTAGGCTGACTTAATCTTACTAAATCTTATTACATTTACTATGTGTTGAGCATAAAGCCTTGTCTGCTGCAATGCACATAATTGTTACCTGGCCAACAGAGTAACTGGCTGCATACCTGTGGAAAATGATGGGGAGCACAGGACAGTGGCACCGTATGGGCACTCTTAACAAAAAGTGCCTAATGTAGAAAAAGTACTGAATGTATTATAATGCTGTGCTTGGTTTGATTTGGAAAGTAAAGTCTTTTTAATAACTCTGCTCTGAGGAAAGCAAATCCATTTGTGTGTTGGCTTCATCTAGGACTTTCCAAGTGTGGTGGTAGTTGGCTTGGGTAAGAAGAATGCTGGAATAAATGACCAAGAAAACTGGAATGAAGGCAAAGAAAATATTCGTGCAGCTGTCGCAGGTTAACTATTAAATTTTCTTAAGCATTTTGTCTATAAAGCAATTGCAGTGGTGCAGCATGTTCCATTTTTGAAGAGCGAGTCTAGATATGCCTTTGTTTTGAAATGCACAACTTACTGCATGGTTTGGTAAATGCATTTACTTGTCACTGATATTCATGTAAATTTTTCTTTAGTGAGCAAAGATTTATGGAGCATGTAAATCAAATCTGTAGACAAGTAACTGCAGTTATTTTTATCAAATAACTTTTCTTAAACAGTGTGATACTGAAAAGGCACTTGTCTAATTACTACTTTGGAGCCTGAGAGCATTACCAATTCACTTTATGCTCACTTGGTACTTAAGTATGCACATATTTTTGCTTCTGCCACTTAGTTCATAACTGAGATATTTGTGTTATAAACCAGTATCTTTCACAACATCAGTATGATTCAGTATGTTATCTGTTCTTGGCAGAGGAGGTCTTTATTTTGATCAAGGATGACTGCTGCATCTAAGTGTGTATAAAATGGGAATAAAAAGAATTCTCACTGTAGAGTTTATCATCTCTGACTGGATGACAGCTGTATGTCCAAATCCCCAGTCTGTAGCTGCCAAAACATTGTTAAATTATTTGGGTGCAATATAGAATTTAAGGAATACATTGTTTGTGTATAAAAATGTGTATAAACTCATCTGGAAGGAAGAACAGTCATATTCTTGGCAAAAATCTAAGTTATGGCAAATTTCTGCTACCTAAAGATAGTCATAATTCGTAACACTGCAGAATGATAAAGCTTTGCTTTGCCATATAGTCAGCTTAAAGGAGTCAGAACAACTGTGAACTTTCCTTTTTGTTCTTGTGAAATGTTTGAGTCATTATTCAAGTGATATTTTTAGTCAACTTTGTCAGTATATCGTCATTCTACTGCATGATCTCTTTAACTGAATTATTTACAAATTCAGATATCTTGAGTTAAAATTATTTTTTTCCTTGAAATGTCATAATGGTCACCTAAGACACTTGTTTTGCTGTTCTGTGCAATATTTGGTCTGCTAGTTCTGCGGTGTATTTTTCAGTTGGCTGTAGGCAGATCCAAGACCTGGAGATCCCTTGTGTTGAAGTAGACCCCTGTGGAGATGCACAGTCGGCTGCAGAAGGTGCTGTCCTTGGATTGCATGAATATAATGAGCTGAAGCAAAAAAAGAAGCCTATAGTTACTCCTCAGCTTCATGGAAGGTGATGGCAAAGAAAAGCTTGCCTGTTTATTTATCTGTTTATTTGTTCATTTATAAATCTGTATGCATGGCATGTTTGTGCAGGAGAAAAAGAAAACTGAAAGAATAGGGCTAGCAACAGTTTCCTCTTAACTCCTTCTACTCATTTGAATTTCCTGAAGTATTTTACATCTCAAATACATTTACAGTACTTGTTCTGTGTGTGTTTTTTAGTATGCCATATTCTGAGATGAAGACTAAATAAATGCAGCTTCATCGAAAAGAAAGTACAGGACAAAAATAGAAGTAAAATATTACTTGAAGCATAGTTGTAACATACAAGGGCTTTTGTTGGTATTGTGTGCCTAAATTGTGGAGCAGAGGTAAATCCTTTTGAGAATCAGGAAATACTAATTGACACCAGATCCTGTCACAATGGATATTTTACACAGTTCATTTGTTATGTTTCTTTTCACAGAGTATAATGTGAGAAGCTTGGGTGCTTCTGGTCTCTAAACAGACATCACTGTTATTTGATAGCAGAAAGTAGAATCAGAGCTTTTGGTTTCAGAACAGTTGTCAGAGCGGAGTTTGGATGTTCTGTATTGGGTATTCTGTCATGCAGTGGAGAGGTATTTCCTATATGTACTTTAAGCAGGAACAAGTCCTTATGAAAAAGTTAGTGATATAAAATAAAAACCTCCTGATTTAAGCATGTCTTGATAAGCTACATGTAACACTACTCCTATTTCGTAACACAGCAGATCGTTTGAGAGCCAGTTACATTTATAAGAAGTAAACATTTCCTGAAAACATAGATGATCCGATGACACTGGAAGTGATTTTTGTATATAGTAATGTAGGTTGGAAAGGACTTCTGGAGGTCATCCAGTGCAGCTCCAACTTGGATTAGGGATAATCTGGACATTAAGCACAACTTTAAAGTTGGGTCGTGTTGATCAGGCATTTGTTTAGTCCATGTTTTATTATCTCCTGAAATGAAATTTCCACAGCCTCACGAGGCCATCTATTCTAGGGCTTAACTACATGCATGGGGATTTTTTTTCTTTATGTCCTATTGCAGTTTTCCTTGTTGAATCTTGAGACCATTGTATGTAACTGTCTTAATGTGCAGCTCTGAGATGTGTCTGTCACTATCTCTGTGAGCCCTATTTAAGGTGATAGGAAAGACTGCAATTTGATCTTTCCTGAATTTTTCTTCTATAGGTGAAACAAACACAATTCACTTCGCTTCTCCTCATATGCCATGTGCTCCAGCTCCCTCCCCTTTTTAGAAGCCCTCCTTTGTTTTTCTCCAGTTTATCAGTGTTGGGTTTGTATTCTGGAACTCAAAAGTGAACATAGCTAGATGCAGCCTCACAAATGCTAAGGAGGTAGATAATTATTTCCTTTAACATGCTTGCTCTGCTCTAATCCCCAGCATGTGGATGGCCTTTTTTTGCTGTAGTTATGCTTTGCTTACTCCTGTTCAACTTGTCCACTAGGACCCCTAGGTTCTTTTCTGCAGTTTTGCTTTCTGCCTAGTCTATGTCCAGCCTGAGTGTTGTGTAGAGCTGTCCTGTCCCAGGTACAGGAGTTTGTCCCAGTCTTTGTTAAACCTCACAGTGTTCCCCTTGGAGCATTCCCTCACCTTGTCAAGGTCCCTATGAATGGTGGCTTTACCCTCCCCATTTCAGGTGCTCCCCACAATGCCATGTTGCCCATGAACGTCCGAGGGTATATTGCATTGTCCAAGATGCTGGTGAAGGTATCAGCCTCCGTATCAACCCCTGAGGTACACCACAAAGTTAACTGCCAGCTAGACCATTCAGCTGTTGTCTGCTACCTTCTGAGCCCAACAGTTCTAGGTTTTCACACATTTTGTAGTCTTCTCCTCCCGTTCATTTTCTCAATTTGTCTGCAATGATTCTATGTAAAAACCATGATAAAGCCAAGAAAAATCACATTTAGGCTAGAAAAGATCAATTAAGATCAATTACATCCACATTACTACATATGGTCCTCTGTAACAACCCTCTCATCACAAAAATCAGTTAAGTTGGTCAGGCGTGACTGGCCCCAAATCTATAAGGACTGTTCAGTGTCCATCTTTCCTTCATATACTTGGAAATAGCTTTCAAAATTACTTTTTCCATAAACTTTTAGGGAATTAGTCTAGGATAACTGGCCTGTAGTTCCCTATATCCCCTTGGCATTCTTAAAGATAGCTATTTGTCCTTTTCAAACATCAGGGACCACATTCAGTTTCAAACCCCAGGCTTGCAATGATGTCAGCCTCAGAACTCTCGGACACGTGCTGCCTGCTACCAAAGACTTGTGTATGTCCATCTTCCTTAAGCAATCCTAAGTGTATTTTCCTGTCACAGGGAGTACCTTTCTTCCCTAAACTCTGTTGCTAAGCTCAAAGAACTGGGGAATGTGAGAGCATATCTTTATAATTATTAAGACTGATACAAAGCCAGCATTGAGAACTTCAGTATTCTGAGTGTTCACTAGATGGCCTGCACCGTTTAGCAAGAGAACATGTTATTCCTGACCTTCCTTTTGCTGATAGTGTACTTGTTGAAGTCTGCTTGTTGCCTTTCCTACTTCTTGCCAATTTCAGTTGTCAGCTGAGATTTGGCTTCTTAATTCCATCCCTCCATATCCAGGCACTATTTCCATATTTCTCCTGGTTTTCTCCATCACTGTCCTGCTCTTTTGAGAGGTGAAATCCAGCTCAATGTCCTGCTTTGTGATATCTTGTAAAGCAAGTAAGTTTTTCAGTTCTGTCTCAGGAAAACAGAAGGTTTTGTACCGGTTGTCTTGCAAAGTAACCAGAATGACTTCTCCATTTTCCTACACAGGCAGCTCTGTGAATGTTTGCTCTCTAATTTGGTAGTGAAATGAGATCCAAATTCCACTCCTATTGCATGATCATATTTCAATAAAAGGAAAAAACAGAATTGGAGGCTTTATATGGTAAATAAAAACTTTCACGGCTGTTACAGTTAATGTGATTACAGATTTTGGAAAGTGTATTAAACTTCATGCTTAAGGATTTAAGCCAGTCTCTGATTAGTAAGGATTAAGACAAGACCTAATGTATTGGACAGATGATTTTACATGTGTCTGCTCTAGGATTTTTCTAGCTTTCTGTGGAGCATTTGACACTGACTAAAACCACAGATGAATTATTAGACTAGATGCACCTTGGATCTCATATTAAATTCCTTGTAGTAAGATAACTATGATATTCTTAATTGCTCTACATTAACAATACTGCATTTTCAGAATGGAGAGAATATATGAATGCTGACAACATCTTACTTTTGCAAATGTGTATAATTCTGATTATTGTGTGTTGTTGTTTAGTGCTGAAAGTGAAGCCTGGCAAAAAGGTGTTATCTATGCTGAGGGTCAGAACCTTGCTCGGTACCTTATGGAGGCTCCAGCTAATTACATAACTCCAATCAAATTTGCTGAACATATTGAACAGAAGCTCAGAAGTTTCAGTAATGTGAAAGTCCATATAAGGTAAATTCCACTGAAATGATTCCTCTACAGGGTAGAGGATCATGGCTGTAAGATAAGATACCTTCCAGGTTACTCAAATCTGCAGTGGGCTCTCATTTCCCCTCTGCTGCTTCAAATGACAAAAGCAGGGGAAGCATTTGGGGAAAAGGCATGACGAATATGCCCAGACTGCAAGCTACTCTCAGGATTAGAAGGTGAGCTGCTAGTTTTCAGCAGTGATGCAGTAAAATGATTAACTGTCAATTATTCATGCAGTCAATTACTGCTTAATTAAGACATATGCTGTGAAAGGAAGTTTGATAAAGACTCAGTGAATAGAAGGTAAATATTAGGTACCTGCTGTTTTCTTTGCAATTTGGTTTTATACATACCTTTGCCTTTTTTTTTTTTCTGTGTATGTGGTGATGAAACATCCTCTATTTATTGCTGCTACTGTTGGGTTTTTTAATAGCTTTTAAAAATGTTGAGTTGGAGCTATAAAATCTCTTGCAATTGAATTTGCACAGCTGGTGCTTCTTGCCCTAAATTTCTACTTTCTGCTCTTCAGCGGAAATGAAAGTGGTTGAGCAAGTGTTGGAGGCTTTGTTGACAAGGTTTGTTGACAAGCAAAAGACTGGGGAAATCAACTTTGCCTATAGTTAAGTGTCTTGCTAGCAGAAAGCTAAACTGTAACTTGCTGCAATATTATTACTTCTCATACCTGTACCGTCTAGAGCCTCCCAGGCAAGTGAAAGTTTAATGTTTCTGGTGCAGAAACTATAGACAGATTGTTCTTCTGTTGTTTTGGCTGCCTTTTAAACAAGGCAAAACAAAGATCAAGGAGCAACTTTGAGGAAGTATTTTTCTGCCTCACAAAAAAGGTAATAATGATTGGATTTAAATTACAGTTTCCAAAATAACAACTAAAATGAAATTGTTTGTGTATGAACCTTCGCGGTTTGTGATCTCTTAAAAACAATCACCTTGGTCAAAGTGTCCAATTGCAAAAAAAATCATTAATATATATTTCTATTCCAGACCGGAGTCTTGGATAACAACAGAACAGATGGGAGCATTCTTGAGCGTAGCTAAGGGTTCAGCTGAACCTCCAATCTTTCTGGAGATTCACTATTTAGGGGCTGCTAATACAAATGACTCCCCCCTGGTATTTGTAGGAAAAGGAGTTACGTTTGACAGGTACGTATGCTAATATTTTAATGATTTGAGGGGGAGGGGAAGTGCTTTCCTGCTATTCATGTTCAACAGGGAGATGCTTTTTCTTTGCTCAGCACACCTTCCAATGCCATTCCATTGAACTTGCTGTATATATGGTCTCCTAATTACAAGGAAATAACTCAGGGACATATTTTATCTGAAATGAAAGCCCAGACCTTACTTTCATTATGCTAACTAAGGTTTCAGGAGTATTTGAAAACACCAGGTCTGGCATTTAGTGAGTTGGTGTTAAAACATACTGGTGGACAGAATATTATCACTGTATGCAACATCAGACTTGTACATGTTGGGTGATACTTGTCCTCTGTGTTCCAGTGGTGGCATTTCACTGAAGCCGTCATCGGGTATGGACGCGATGAGAGCAGATATGGGAGGGGCAGCAACTGTTTGTTCAGCCATTGTGACAGCAGCAGCTTTAAATCTACCTCTAAACATAATTGGTAAGTGTGTTTGTGGGAGAATCCAAAAATCTTAATTTTACCAGATTTTGTTTAGACAGTAGTTTTGTAGTATCAGCAGCGATGACGGCCGTGTAGAAACATCCTGGGGTCTTGCAGACCTACATCTCTCATTCCCGTGCTCAGCCTCTTTTCCATTTTCACTGGCACATGAAAAAATATAGCTTTGTCTGAATAAAAAAAATACAGCTTCATTTGAATCAAAAACTAGCTTTGCTTGAATTAAATATTGCAACACTGAATTAAGATTTTGAAGGCATGATTTTTAGATCTTGGGAGGGAAATGATTGTCAATAAATATATTCTCATTGAGTTTTTCAGAAGTCCTGATCCTTCATTCCAAGAAGGGATGTGGATGTCTGTATAAGCAATTAAAATGAAAAGGAGTTAGCTGAGCTACCTCCCTGAGTGTTTGCCTCAGTTGAATAGGAAGAGGGAGCAGCTCTCGTTTCCTCAGGTGAAAATCTCAGAAGAAAACTAAACAAAAAAAAACCCCAGTCTGCTGATGCTATTAAGTACGAGCAGTGCTTATTTTTTTTCTGCAGAGCTAAAGTTAAACGAGCTCGTTCAAAAACCGTGGCAAAACCACGTGGCAATAACATGAAATCTGTTCTAGGATAAGTTTGAAAACCTCAATTTTGAGGAAATTGGTATTTTTGTCACTTCTACCCTTCAACCAGTAGAGGGCAGCGAGGCACACACGCATCCTCGCGGCGTTCTTCACTTGAAAGCGTGCCCTGGGAAGGACTGTCAGCGGAGCAAGTCTGCAGTAACTCCACTGAAGAGAAGGGCTCCACTTGAGGACCTTGTGGTGGAGTGCATTTCATCCCGTGATTCCACTCGCAGTTGGAGTTTTGACACTGAGCCTCTTTTTTTCTCATCTCTAGTTATCTAGTTTTGCTCTTGTTATGGTTGGAGTTACAGGGCAACTTCTTGGACCACTCTGGACATTATACAATGTTTATTTACAATTAGCAGCACTTGAATGGCTCAGAGTGTTAATTTTAATTTCAGAATGGAAGAAATCCCCTTACATTTGACTAATTTATATGTGAGAGACGTAAGATGATATTCATTACTCCTCTGATCTCTCTTTTTTGAACACAAATCCTAGTGGTAAAATGGTATAGGTGAGAGAGTGTGGTGGTGCATCATGCAGAGGAATTTCCCTGATTAAAAACCAGACCACATGTCTTTCTTGAACTTGGAGCATAATTTTTGAGCATAAATTCAAGATGAAACTAGTACTGTTTTCTTAGAGAAGTGTTCAGGGGTTATCTAAGTGGTTTTATCCTACATCTTTCTAAGAAGGAAACTAGTAACGTACTTTTCTTTTTGTCTCTGAGGTTTGGCACCCCTCTGTGAAAATATGCCCAGTGGTAAGGCAAACAAGCCTGGGGATGTAGTAAGAGCCAAGAATGGAAAAACAATACAGGTATGCATGAGAAGCTTGGATTTTGAATACTTTTAGTGAATTGGTTTAATCAACTAAGTTGTCTGACTGCAGTCAGAGTACATGTTTGAAAACACCCTTTAAAAAGATAAGCTGTGCAAATGTACAGTTTTTTAAAAATTTAAGAAGCATGTTATTAACTAGAAATTACTATCATAGGATTCTTTCAAATATAAATTTAGATTGAAGATATGAGACATGTTTTATAAATTGCTAGGAGAAGCTGTAAAGTAAGGTCATTTACTGAATATACTAGAAAATCTTGTTTTAGCACAAGAGGTTGTTACAATGGTTATAAATATAGGCTCTCAGTCCCAATGAATAATATTAATTGCTTCCAGCAGGCCCTTCAGGACAATTCCTTGCTATCTGGAGTAAGACATAAAAGTATTAGTTTCCTACTGATGTAACCAAGGTCTTTATTGCTGCCAAGCTGCTTAGTACAATGAGAACTCTGAGTCATAGGGGCTGTTGGTCGATTCAAAGAAACTTACCCAAAATACATATTTCATATTTATTACAAACTGTTCTATACTCATCTAATTGATTAAATTGTGCTGAAAGTCATTGTGCTGTAGATCACTGATTTAATGCAGAAGTAGATGGCTTAGTATTTATTTCTGCCTGGATTTCTGTGATTTTGCCACTTCTGACTTGCTGAACTTTCCAGTTTCTTGCGGTTCATCTCCCAGAACTGAATTCAGTCACCCTCTGCTTTGAGGGAAAAAGACTGGGTACGCATTCCCCCACCTGGAAGAAATTTGCCAGAAGTGATAGTAGATCAGAGCACATCATGTAATTAACCTTGCAGAATTCATCATGAAGTTTCCTGAAAGAGGAAAGGAGCAAATTGGTAATTTTTTTTAGAGGGAAGAAGTTTTGAGATCCAAAGAGAAAGCAGTATAACAAGGAACTGTTTCCAGGCACGTCTCTGTGCTTCTTTGTGGTAACCTCTCCTCCTTTGTGGTATCCATTGGCCATATCTCAGCCCCTGGGATTCCTGGGGCTTTCCTGGGCATGCCAGCCTGTGTGTTCCATTGGAGTACCTCTCCAATCTCCAGGCTCTTCTGAGGAGACAGCAGCACGGAGGCCCAGCAGTTGAGCGGGTTGCAGTGCTGAAAGATGACTTGACCTCAGCTAGAGATCTGCTTTTATTTTGTAAACGTAACTGTATATCAATACTACTTTTTTTCTTTTTTTTCAGTGTAGTTTAGTAAATTTTGGTTACCTGAAGTTCCTAGAGTCTGTATCTGACAGCTGTTTAAGATAATACATAAGAAATACATCAATGAAAGGGATGTTTACTGAAGTTCTTCTGTTTTTTACTAATTTTGTCCCTGAAGGTAGATAACACAGATGCAGAAGGAAGACTGCTGTTAGCTGATGCTCTCTGTTATGCCCACAATTTTAATGCAAGGGCTATTGTGAATGCTGCAACATTAACAGGTAAGCAGTTTCCCTTCCCTGCTCATTTTGCAATCACTTCTTTGCTACTCATTAGTTGGGCTGTGGATTAGTTGCACTGTGTACATAAACTCAACCTTAATTCAAAGGCAAATGAGATGATTTTATATGTTGCAGGATAAGAGCGCGTGCAGCGTGTGCTGTAACACCCTGTACAGCTGCACGGTGTCTCTGGGCGTGGGGAGGGGACTGGCATGAAGGGGATGTGCTCAGCAGTGTAGATGAAGTTGGGTTGGCCCAGCCCATCTTTTAGGTCTAGTGAGAAAACCCACACAGACTTCAATGTTTCTGCATAGTGTTTCCCTGTGCTTCCACTTCTGAGCTAAGCTCTCCCTGCTCCCAGGGCTGTGTGATGCAGAGATAGTGGCATGGTTGGGAAAGAATCCTGCCCGGTCCACTTGGCACGAGCCGTGCTGGAGCCCAGATATTTCTTTGTGAATGGCTTGCTGAGTGCCCGGGCTTTGACCCAGTCAGCACCAGTTCCCCCATTACGTGAGCTAGCTCAGCTCTTCTTGATGCTACATAACAGGAGAGTCATCATCTTCCCAAGAATTTTTTGACTGAAGTATCTCTTATTTTGTGTACAATTTGCATACCTTTAGGCATTATAAAATGTGTTTTAATTGATTCATCTCTACAGTTGCATAATTGTGAAGTTATAAATTTAAATTTTAAAAGAGCATTGTGTATGCATCACATGAACTTAGTAACAAGCTGTCATTGATGAGGTGACTGTAGCTGAAATGACAGCAAACACCGAGGAGTAGTTCAGACAGGAGTCCATGTGTTCTTTACTGAATATGCTAAGCAAAATAATTACATAAACTCTCTGCTAGTGTTTTAAATTATGTTCCATCAGTTTTACCAGTTCAAATTCTGTGGAAAATTTGAATAGACAGAAGGGAAACTGATTTTAAGATTGTTGGCTTGTATAAAAGTATTCCTGTTTGGGATCTTTGTGCACCAAGCAGGAAAGAGGAGAGCTCCTGTAGAAATTTCTTTGACATATCATTTTTTTAAACTACAATTTTTTCTTTCATCTCACTGAGGATTGAGTGTTGGTATTAAAGAAGCTGGCATGAAATAGATAAATATGTATATAATCTCTCACTTTTAGGCATGGTTTAGTACTTTGATAAGGACTATTTTTTGCACACACTGTGCAAAAATCTATGCAAATGAAATTCACAGAAGGAAAGTATCAGCTCAAAAATTATAGAGGTCTATAAACTGGAAAAAGTCCACTGACATTTTTATATGGAAATAATATCTAGATTTTTTTTTTAGAGGATACTGTTATTCAATACATCATCTTAGAATATTGCTAATAAACATCGAACTGAAGTCAGAAAATCTAGTTTCACGAGAAACAGAATATAATTTTTATGATGTCCTATTAAATTATGTAAATATTTTAACAATGTTCAAACCTTTAAAAATCTGAGTATACTTTAGGTTTTGCAGTCTGATTAATTCCCTTTGCTGGTAATCGGAATTGAAAATGGAAAGTTCTGTGAGGAGTCAGGATGCAGGGAATAGCTCAGGTCCACCTTTGCCTTTGTCATATAAACTTGAAGGTGTGTTTCTGTAGGTGCCATGGATGTTGCGCTGGGATCTGCTGCAACTGGAGTGTTCACAAATTCATCTTGGCTTTGGACTCACCTCTATGAGGTAGGCCATCTGCATTATTATTAAAACATAATAGTAATAATTAAGTGATATGTTATTGAAAAGTTAGTACTTTTAGTAAAGTCTTTTGCAAACCTAAAAGATGTTATTACACTTTGAAATTTCATAGGAATGGTTTTTGTATTATATTTAATTGAAAGTAATTAATGTTGACTATTCATTACTGTTTCTTCAGTGAGGGGTGATATCATAACACCAAACAGCATGCACATCATCTCAAGGATCTGCATGTTCTGATAGCTTACTGCATATGCGTAAGCTGTGGACTACTGACAGTAATTAGTTCATGTTAAAAAGATAATTGATGTTGCTTAATAATGAGACACAAATTTGGAGAGGCCTTGTGAGTGGCTGAAGTGTGATGGATCAAGGAAGCCTCTGAGGGGAAAGATTTGTGTTGTCAGGAAAAAGGAAAAACAGATTACAAAATGTGGTCTTTTGATGTTCCCTTCTGGCTAACACTAGAGTACCTAAAAAGTAGGATTTCCTGGTTTGTTTTGCAAATAACTAATATTGTTTTGGGCTGAAGATTTTTAGACTGATCCAACCTAAACAAAAAGAAGCATGCATGAAACCAGGGCTTACACATGCAGTTTAAAAAGAAAAGAAAAGAAAAATTTTCTGAAACTATCACTGTTTCTTTTTCAGGCCAGCATTTTGACAGGAGACAGAGTTTGGAGAATGCCTCTTTTTGAACATTACACAAAACAAGTAACAGACTGTCCTCTTGCAGACGTGAGTAACATTGGAAAGTACAGCAGGTAAGATGAACCAGTATCTTTCATGTGCCCCTTTCTTTCAGTGTATTTGTTTAATATGTGTGCAGTTGGAGTTGCTTTTAGAAACAATACATTTTTCTGCTTACCACAGAGCTGGAGGAGCATGCACAGCTGCTGCATTCCTGAAGGAATTTGTGACTGCCTCTCACTGGGCTCATTTGGATATTGCTGGTGTGATGTCAAATAAAGACGAGGTGCCCTACCTTCGGAAGGGCATGGCAGGGCGGCCCACGAGAACCCTCGTAGAGTTTGTGGCTCGGTTAAGTCAAGACAGTCACAATGCCAAATAAAAATACTTGCTCTAAAATCATCCACTCTGCCTTAAGAAAAAAAAATCTTAAAAGGTATTATGCATAAATGAAAGTCACAAGGATATTTTCATTATGTTAATTTAACTAGAAATGCATTTTATAAATTATTACTTGGGTAAGATTATCTCAACTTTGAGATTTGCCATCCTGTATTATGCAGCTTAAAATAAAAAATACTGTTTGAACTATTGAGATATTTAATACCAAAACATGGTAATGGAAAACATCGGAACTCCTGTTTTATATGTAAAGTAAGCATAATAAATACCTTACTTGGATGTGCACTTTGATTGAGGAAGAATGAGCAATAGGAGATCATAGCTATGCCTCAGTTTTGAATGAACTGTGGGTGGTGTGAAAGGTAGCTCTGCAAAGTTATTCATAAAAATGCCATTCTGACATTTTTCCTTAGAAAAACTAAACCTGCTCTTCTTGTGTACTGAGGCAGAAATGATGCTGCATCAGACATTTTAGGCTATTGCAATTAGCATGATTAGCATGGCTTCAGCACAGAATTATGTAGTTAGTTCTAAACATGCGTCAGCAAGACTATCTTCTGTTTTACAAAAAACTAATGAGTGCAAGTTAGTGTTTCATAGGGCTTTTTTGGGGAACCCGCCCCCATCTCAGATACCTTTTGTTATCCTGCTGCTTCCCCTGTTTCCTGGTGTGAGACTGTTGGGCTCCAGGAAGGGACAGTATTCCCAGACAGTTCAAACGTCAAACAGATTTGACACTTACAATTCAAGGGATCCAGGCCCAGAGGATGGCGATTGTTTTGGGTTTTTTGTTAAACGCTGGTGTGTAACAAGTGATGCTGAAGCAGTGCTGACCAAGGCTGGCACTTGAGAGGTGTGGGTAGGGCAGAGACTGGAGCAGGAGGGTCTCGCTGGGAAGGATGTCTTTGTTGTTTCTGCACTCCTCCTTACCAGGAGGGCTGATGGTGTCTTGGGGTGCATCGGGAAGGAAGAGCATGGCCAGCAGGTCCAGGGAGGTGATCCTACCCTTCTGCTCAGCCCCAGTGAGGCCATGTCTGGAATAATGGGTCCAGTTCTGGGCTCCTCAGTACAAGAAAGACAAGGAACTACTGGAGAGGGTCCAGTGGAGGCCACAAAGATGATGAGGGGTCTGGAGCATCTCTCTTATGAGGAGAGACTGTGGGAACTGGGCCTGTTTAGTTTAGAGAAGAAAAGATTCAGAAGGGGTTTCAGTGCATTATAAATATCTCAAAGACAGGTGCCAAGAGGATGGTGCCAGACTCTTTTCAGTGGTGCGCAGTGACAAGATAAGGAGCAATGGACGTAAGCTAAAACACAAGGAGTTCCACCTCAACATGAGGAAGCACTTTAAAGGTGGCAGAGCACTGAACAGGCTGCCCGGGGAGGCTGTGGAGTCTCCCTCTGGAGACATCCAGAGGCCTCAGGGCGGCGTTCCCCTGTCCCCCGGTGGCGGTGCCACCTCCCTGTCGGTCTGCGGGACGGGCGGGCTGCGCGACGGTCTGTGGGACGGGCCGTGGGCGGATGGGGCGGATGGGCTGCGAGGTGGGCAGACTGCGGGACGGGCTATGGGGCGGGCTCTGGGACGGGCTGTGGGGCGGGCGGGTTGTGAGGTGGGCGGGCTGTGGGACGGGCTGTGGGACGGGCGGGCTGTGAGGCGGGCTGTGGGGCGGGCGGGCTGTGAG
>JAWWMP010000132.1:58083330-58245503 GCA_035047865.1 Dendrocincla tyrannina | reverse complement strand
GGGCGCGCTGGGCGCCATGTTCGGGTCGGGGCCACCCGGCCCGCCCGGCCCGCCCGGGCTCATCGCGCCGCCCGCCGCGCCGCGCAACCCCGGCGGGACGCTGGTGGACGAGCTGGAGGCGGCCTTCGAGGTGAGCGCCGGTCCCGCGGCAGGGGGGGCGGCAGGGGGGGCGGCAGGGCCCCGCAGCGGCTAAGCGCCGTGCTTGCTGTCCCGCAGGCCTGCTTCGCGTCGCTGGTGAGCCAGGACTACGTGAACGGCACGGACCAGGAGGAGATCCGCACCGGTGAGCCCCGGCCCTGCCCCGGCGGGGTGCTTCACTGACGGGCCCCCGGCCCCGGGAACACAGCTGGAAATGTCAGTGGAAGGTGGCGTGAGCGGCAGGAGGGGTGCGAAGGGACGGGACGGGACGGGCTGCTCCTCGCGGGGCTTTGAGGCTGGCGAGACTCACCGCGATATATACTGAGCTGGTGCGAACAGGGGGCTGGGAAGCGGCCCTTGGCCTCTGCTTAGGAGTGCACTTGTCCCTGAACACCTTTTGAAGCTTGGCTCTTAAGTGCTGTATCGAAAACGACATAAATACTTTGGAAAACTCCTGTGTGGATATTGGGTCATATTCACGTGCTGGGATAGAACAGCTTTTGTTACCAAAACAGTAGTGAGTAATACAGGAAGGCAATATATTCTCCTCGATATTCCCATATTTGAGAACCCTATATTGAGCTTGTTGCTTGGGCATGCAAAAATGTTTTGTCTGTTTAACCAAGTCCTATGAATTGTTACTCGTTGTCTACAGCCAAAAATGCAATAAATCTTGGAAGTGGTGTTGTCTTGCACCTTTAAAAGAAGTTCTGAAAGTTTGCAGAACAGTGCCTTATACAGATGCTTAAAGCACATCCTGGTTTTATATATATGTCATTTTAGATATTCTGGAGATTTTCTCTCTAGAAAGTAATGTAAAAAGTGTTTTTAATAGCATGCAGACCACTACCATTATCAGCCTGGTTTCTTCTTTTTTTGGAACCTGTTTTTCCTATTTTGTTATTATATGTTTAGGTGTTGATCAGTGCATCCAAAAGTTTCTGGATGTTGCAAGACAAACTGAATGCTTTTTCCTGCAAAAAAGACTGCAGCTATCAGTCCAGAAACCAGAACAAGTAATTAAAGAGGTATGTTTAAATTAATTCACCTGTCTTGTGCTAGGTCACATTAGCTGTGTACTTTGTTCACAGTAATTTTGAGTTTCTCAGCATGATGTTGTACCTTAAGTTAGTAGAACTTGACTGTTAACATAACTCTCACCATGAACCTGGAGAAGCTGGATGCCTGCTGCTCTGTGGAGTATTGGAACACAGCTGGTAATTTCACTGGAAGAAATAAACTAGTTAGATTTTGTTGGATGTAGTGATCTCTGAAATATGTGATTTAGTGGAATGGCACTAGTGCATTCGCAGTGCTTTCCCTCTCTTTCCTTAGACACTTTTCCATTATTCCACTTTTTCACTATAAGATCAGCTTGAAAACTCAAGCTAAAAAGATTATATGCTCTTTATGTGAGATGGTTGCTCCTATGAATAATGCCTATCTACTAATACACTTTTTTCATTCATAGGATGTTTCAGAATTAAGAAATGAATTGCAGAGAAAAGAAGCATTAATTCAGAAGCATTTGAGTAAACTGCGACACTGGCAGCAGGTCCTGGAAGACATCAGTGTACAACACAAAAAGCCTGCAGAAATGCCTCAAGGTCCCTTAGCTTACCTGGAACAAGCATCTGCAAATATTCCTGCTCCAATGAAGCAAACATAATCTTCAACTTTACACAGCTCAGTATTTTCAGTGATGCAAAGCAGTGGTGTTTTATATGCTTTTTGTATAATGTAATTTGTACTACACATATAGTTAAGACAATTAAGCCAAATAAATTATCTTTTTTTTTTTCCCCAGAGTATGGACTAGTTCTATATTTCAGTGAAAAATATTCAGAGCTGCTCTTCAGGATGCTTTCTGGTAGAAGTGTATCTCCCAGAATGCATCCTGTTTCTTCTGGACAGGGTGGTCCTCTCCCCTCTGTCTTTGCTGGTATGATGAAAATAGTTGCAAAGATCAGTGTTTGATTTCACTGAAAGATTTAAATTCTTTGTGATCCAGTAATTATCCATGAGTACAACTGTAGAAACACCCTCAGAATTGTCTGTATATAGGGCAGATCATGAGTGGGGTTTTTTTTAAGTAAATTGTCATTCTCCACCTCACAAAAGGGGTCTTAGGATATACAAATTTATTACAGGATGAAATAAAATAGAAAAATGCACACAAAAAGATGGAGGATGTAATGCAGGCCTAATGTTCTGTCTCTCATGATGGTGTAGAGATGGTCCTAAATACCTTCTCCCAAAATAAAGATCACTCATTGTGGAAGTTGGGTCACCAGCACTGTCAAGTCTACAGCATTAGCTTCGCTGGGAGTGCACTATGTAGTAAGCTAAATGTTGCCAAAAACGATTTTGGAGTTGGAAAGAGTAAAAAAGCCCTGTGTGTGTTTTACTAAGCAACAAACTTAATTCATCCATATAACAAGGAAAGCCACTTTTTAGGGATCCCTTTTTGGACACAGAGGTAACTAATTAATTCTTGTAACCCTGGAATTAAGAATCGGTAATCATGCATTGAACTTTATATAGTGTGCTTAAAAGCATGCTTTTTGAGGGGAGAGAGTGGATGAAAACTAACAAAAAACTTAGCCCTATACATTTTCTGATCCTCTCACAGATATCAAGGCACCCCTCAGTCTTACTGTACACTGTTGTATCTCCTTGATTACATGTATAAAAAGTGTCTTTGTCTAATCTAATGCCAGTCACTTTCCAAACCAAGCAGTTCCTCTTGGAAAAATACTAGATAGCAGGGATGAACAGTATTGGCCTGTACAAGCGTTCTGCCCTTTCTGCCGCCTTTTCACCACCAGTGAGGTGCAGTGGCTGTTTTCTATCAAGTGTCTGCATCTGTTGATACAGCGCTTGCTGGCTCTTGGGTGGAAGATGAGGCCGGAGCTACACCTCACACACGGAAGATCTGTTATGTAGCTGCGCCCTGCTGGTCGAAATGAAGTGGGGATTCAAACCATACAGTGGTTGTAGAACGATGCTGTTTTAAACACCAGGCTGCTGGTTGCACAATTCCCTGCCTTCGACAATCATTGATGAGTTAGTTACCTGAGGGTTAATTTCTCTATGGGTGTCTTTTCTCACAGCAATCAGTGAGTTAGCATGATATGACAAATGTAGTCATTCCTCCACTTTGCATTTAGGTGGGCATGAAAGGTACATGTCTGCAGTTCCCATCACTCTCGAACTCAGTGTATCCATCTGACTCACACTTCGACATAACACAGCACTCTTTTGAAAAACACAGAAATGGATAATTTACAAGCTTTAATGTTCATACTTACACGTCATCCTAATTTATCAGGCTGATACATGTATTGAAGTGCAATGGGAAGTATTACATTGCAATGCTGACTATACAAAATAGTTTATTAAGCAAACGAGAAATTAAACCAGCCTGCTATAAACATGCTATTAAAGGTATGCCACATGCTGTACAGCTTAAAATTAGTTTAACAAAAAACATTAAAAACTTAAATTACATTATTATATGCAGAACTTACTTTAAACAGCTGATGAATCAAATGTAAAACTACAGAAGTTAGATCTTTCTTCAGCTGGTGGCAGATTGATAGGATGTATCAGAGTCCAAACTGCATATTTAATGAAATTGTGGAGTGGTAGAGTCTCTTGATTATAAAAAGGCTTTTCACATAACTGTATCCAGAATTTTGCCATTTCATTTTCTACAGAGGTTGTTAAAAAATACATTTTTTTGAAATCCATGCCTATAACTCCATAGTTAGTAGGCGTAAGAGAGTGCAGGTGTTCCTAATTTACTTAGCAATTACTTTTTTTTTTTCTTTCCTTAAATCATATATTGGATTGCAATTCCCTAAAAGAAAACAGGAATTACTTTTCTAGTAATGCTGAGAAGTATGGAAATACTTTGTTTTAAAATGAAAAATACTTTGTAAACCATTCTTGATTCTGAGGGTCTTGTTTTTGATCATCTTTGGTTTGTGGTGGTTCACTGTCATGCATCCTGTGCAAACAAATAAGCATTAGCATGACTTACCTACTTACAACCTTATCAATATGTAATACTTTTTTTCCCAGAAAAGCTCATGAACCTATGAATGGTTCTGTGCTCACATGAATAGATGAGACCAAAAGGTGCCAGCTACAATTTCTAGTGCGATCTGTACTAGCCAGGCAACTAAAGAAAAAATCGGAATGGCAGCTGCAATTCGCCCTTCAAAACATGAAATATGATTTATGCATTGAAAATGTTGGGTAACAGTTTTATTTGAAACAATTATCTGAATGTTAACTGGCATTTATAACCAATCCTATTACATAGTCCCTGATTTTCCATCGTTCAGTATTTTTTTAAACATATGATAGCAAATAGGACTTGACTTATGATTGACTGATCTAAAATAGTTAAGTAGCAGCTAGGCTAGCCTCAGTCTCCCTATACATTTGTTTAAAATAGAAATCTGTTTTGCCTTGGCAGTCATCTGGCATGACACAGCATGTTTTTATCTTTTAGCTGTGGGAATTGCCAAACTGGATCCAGGCCTGTGTCCCAGGTTACTGTTTTTGTCGGCAGTCAGCACCATCTGCCCTCAAGGGAAAAACTCTAACACGTAATTTGGATAACTAATCTCCACCAGGAGATAGGTGAGAAGGCTGGATTTGTTTGGATATTTGTTCTGAAATACAGTGGTATGGTTGGTTTGGTTGGGTTTTTTTTATATTTATCATTATAACTATGTTAGCTACATATATTTTTAATTATTTCTTGAGTGAGAGTTCAGTCATGTTTATAAAACACCAAACACTCAAGTAACTCAAAAATTTGAAGAATGCAAACTCTTCAGAGAGCAAACATACCTGCTAATCAATTTCTAAGTCTCTAAACCCTTGGTAAAATGATTTGCCTAGATTCATTGAAATATCTCCTAAAATAAAAATATATCATATATACCAAGTGCTAGGTGAAGAAATAAAAAATAAGAGAGGTTTTAAACAGCCATGTTCACTATTAATTGCATTCTTAGTTAATTACTTGCAACTCCTCTTATTCTTTTGTACCAGAAGGGGTTGCAAGCATAAGATCTGCTGGGCAGGGATTTTAGCCTACTTCTGCAGTGAAGTTCTGGTCTGTCTGCAGAGAACTGAACACGTGGAGTTCACTGCACTGAAGGAAACTCACATTGTTGTGTATTTTCAGATATCTAACGTGTTTAAATTGCCTACAAGATTCTGAACATGAATTCATTTATCATCTTACAAAATAGACAAATACCTTGTGGCAGGATTGCTGTCTGAGGACTGTACTGATGGAGAGCCCACGCTGAGGCAGCCAGGACTCCGGTCTAAGCTTGTAGATTTTATTATTTGAGGAGCACTTCTTTTTGATCTCAAGTCACAGCTCAAAAAGCTCTTTGCGTAGGAAGCTAAATTCGGAACACTGACAACGCGACTGGGCACCTCAACCGTTTTCTTCTTCTGCTTTTTATTGTAATAGAAAACTTCATTACATACACGTTTTCAATTTATACTATAAAACCTCAACAATACGTCATTCCCAGATGTCTTGTGAAGAACACTCAAATAGGAAGATTTCCATCTTTTTCTATAGGCATCTAAAATAATTCTCAGGGTATGCTGTGAGGATCCATGGATTTGGTCTTGTCCAATTAAAACCTGTGTACTTGACCTTTAGGTTTTAGACATAAAGGTGCTTTCCACCAACTTGACCTCCCCTCTTTTAATGGCTATTTATAGACCGTATCATGCAGAGGGGCTGGAATGATGAAGGGCAAATGCTGAACAACCCAAACAGATTTGTAATTTTCCTTGATGCATGCAGTATCCCAATTAGCAACCCCCAAATCTGCAAGCAATGGCTGTGCTTATCTCAGTGGAAGACCTACGTCTTTGGAATTCTAGTCGTCTGTATTGGCTTAAACACCTACATCTATGCTGCATATATACTTGTACTGAATCTGTTATACTCGAAACCTGACTGGAGGTTGGCTTACTGAAAAGAATTCTACTGAATAACATTATAATAAAAATTAATAGCGCTTTTATTGTCCCAATCACCTGTATGATTCAAATTGTAATAAAACTTGATGATTTGTGATTATAATCACATTGCTCATCTTACCTTGATGGAAGGAGTCAAGCCTGCTATATTAGGGTTGAAAGAAAATGACCGATTCCTGGAAGAGTCAGTGTGGGCTGAAAGTGAATGCTGACATTTTCTTCCTTCCTGAGGGGAAAGAAAGTTATGTGTATAGAAACATGTATTTGTTGAAAGCTGGTATGGAAACATACATTTGTCAAAGTATTCCAGAACAGAAAGAAGCAACTAGTCTGAAGCAATGTGTGAAACAGACTCCAAAATACAATGTGCGTACAAAACACAGTCTTACCACCAGCTGCTTGATAATCTCTTCTCTTTCACTTAATTTGTCTTGCAGACAATTTATAAGGTGTGCATCTTCTGACCTGGACTCCCACTTTCTTGACTTTTCTTCTAATTCTTCAAGTCTGTACCAAAGAAAATGCAGACTGGAAAAAAACTTTTCTCAGACCATGTTCAACAGATACCTGGGCTGTACCCTGCCCTAAGTTCCAAGCCTAAAATACAGGGGCATAGTCAGGCTTTTCTGATAAAACAGCACTTTTTTTTTAAAAAAAATAATGGGTACCTGTACATGGTTTACATTGAAGTATAGAATGTTGTGGAGTTCCAGAATAAATTACCAGCAAGGTTAATACACAACACCTGTCCAGTGTAAAATCCAGCCCCGATGTAAAACATTAACAAGCTTGCACATCATATGGCTCATTTAGTTTCCTAAAGAAAAAAGTTTGTGTTGCAGTATGTATACATATCTGTATTCATCTCTTTGTTCTCTCTTCTGATCCAGTAACTTTAGAATCCTCAGAAATACTCAATTCCTATAACTTTCATGAAGAGAAGCTTGGATATATCCATGCTGCTCTTAAGGAGTCAAAACCTGTAGCCTGAGTTCAGCTTTTTTAATTCCTTAATGAGGGGAAAAGATTCAAATGCAAATTACATTCTTAGATATGGTGTGGACACATACATTCGATTGGTCCATAAGAAGACAAGTCATTATTTCATCAGCCAAGTTCAAGAATTTTGCTGTTTGAGAAACTGAATACTATGAAGTTCACCTGCCATAACCAGGAACACATACTGAGGAATGTATTACAGAATACAACCAACCATTTTGTGGCTGGGGTTTTTTTGTGTGTAGGTAAGCATTTTTTAGAGGACGACCCCCCAATCTTATCATCTTAGAGTCATCTAAGAGTTTAAATAAAAAGATAAGTCTTAACATCTGAAAGGTTTGAGACTTGCTTACATGTAAGGTCTCTCTTCTGGACCTCTGCCATGCAGCTGGGGTAAGGGAAAAGGACAAGGGATATATAATCAGTGGGATTATTTCTGAGGGGCTCTCCTGTACAAATGGAAGCACCACAGAACTACTTAACTCCACAGGGGGCTGCAAAGTGCATTTATTTACATGAATTAGTGGGGGCTGTCCTGGGAAGTTTTCAAGGGAGTGAGAATGAGTAGTTGCTTCTTAACCTCAAAGATGCTGCTCTGTTGAACAAAGTCACGTACAAGATCATGGATCAAGGCCTCTGGTATCATCTTTGATGAAGATGATTTTACATTTCATAAAATTGCTAGATGCTACATGCAAATTTTAATTTAGCATTGTAAAAGTTAACGTATAGGGCTTTAGATTAAACAGTATTCAGTACTTATTACAATGTAACTGCGCCTTTTTGGTTTGCAAACACAATACTTATACACTTTATTTCAATCCTTATAATATTATATGTATGATTAATACAAAAATTATACATACTAAGAATAATAAATTCAAATAGAACTCATTGCCAGTATGAGCCAGAGTTCATTTAAATTACTTACGCAGTTTCTAAGGAGAAAATCTTTGCTTGGAGATGTGCCTGAGTGCTGCTGAAATCAGATAATATGTTTTCAATGTCCTTCCGGTGATCTTGTTTCAGTGTGTCCAGTTCTTTTTTATGCTTGATATTGAGGTCTTCTACCAGCAGCCTTCCATTGGTATTAAAATATGTCTGAATTCTCATGTTTCAATACTAGTTTATTATCATTGATTAAAGCATGCAATTTTGAGGTCTTCTATTGACTGCAAAGGTAGTTAACTGGGCACAGAGCTGGCTTCTCCCTATGGATTTGACTTGGACATTCTGGTAGCAATCTGAGCAGAACCACCCTAACACCAAGGAAGAGGAAAATTATTTTGAATAGTACTTGACCCTCTCCCTTCAGGAAATAGAAGGTCTATTCCATATAATGATGCTATTGGTATTCCATCTAGGGTTAGTTTGTGCGTTAATGATAAAACATGACAATAAAGTACCATAGGAACTCACTTGTAGTAAAATCTTTGGGATTTTAACATGAGGCTCAGATGATATATTTAATCACATTGTGGCATCAGAAACATTTAATACTGCCAACCATCATCCTAAACCTGTTTTTGATTTGTTGATTTTTTTTTAACTGAAGGTAAGAAATATTGTAAAAATGCCTTTAACTGTAACATTTATGTTTATCAGACAATATATTTTGAAAGATACTGCTATGTAATTAACATCATGAACTGAAAACTAAACAATGCCTAATGTTTTTTCAAGCCTAACTATAACATTGCATTCTAATACCATCTCCAAAAGCAATAGACAACTATTGAAGAATCATAGTTTTTTGTCTTTTGTTTGGGAATATTTTGTTAAACGTTGGAGAAGCTTCTTCATTAACTCAATAAGAGCCCATGTTTTATGGTTTACTGATTTAAAATAGAGATGCTCAACTCAGCAATTGTAATTTTCACAGAAGATACGCAGTTTACCTTTTTTTTCCCTATTATTTTTTTAATGTAGTCCCAAGCCTGTCTCACTTGTTTCTGAAAGGCTTCAGGAAAGGCCAAAAGGCCCATGAAAGGTTTCTGCCCTGGAAATTAGAGCACAGCTACGCACGTGACTGATCTGGCACTTGGCATAAAATAAGAAGCAGAAGAATAAGGGTAAAAAAGGGAGCAGAATCCCTGAAATGGATCACTAGGGGTAGAATAAAAATTCTCCTTTAGATAGCCATTTTGGGACTTGTCCCCTCTTTCTATAAAAATACCTTTGCTCTCATCTTAATCCTTGCAAAAATGTTCTGTCTGGGAGGTAGAACTCATACAGTTCGAGTGAAGGGTGAGTTATCACTTCATGCAGATTACTGGCTTCACTTATTTGACAACAGTAGAAGTAGTAATTTTGAATAATTTGTTATAAAAATTTTTCACATGCAAATAACAAGCCACTATCAGCTTTCAAATCAGAAAAAAAAACTATATGACATAAGACAGGGACACACTTGTAAAAATAGCAGCAAAAATAGCACTTATTTATATGCACTCACCAATTTAACTATTCCCCTACACAACCTATTAGTCCTCCAAAACCAAAACAAGAGCTGCAAGTTAATGTTCCAGGTCTTCCACGGGTTAATTTCAGAGCAGCTTTTAGCAGGTGCCTAGGTCCATTTCAGCTTTTTGGTCCTACCTCCTGTTATCTGAAGGATTTCTGCTTACATAATTTCCATTAATGCTTCCTTCTCAAATACTTACTGCTGTAGAGCTACACCATTTATTCCCCATAAAGAAAATCCTCCAGCCCAGCAGCCTTAGCATTTGAGGCCTTTTAGAACTCATCACTGACACGTGAATAATTCTCTTCATGAACAGAGGTCTAAATTCCTTCAAGGTAGCTGGAGGGCACTGATGAAACTCTCTGGTTTGCAATTCTTTCTGTTGATCTGGCTTCAAAAGCTTGAAATGAAATTCACTTTGAAGTAACTCTCCAATGAGTGCATGGGCAAAAAAAAAAAGTTGCTCATTCTTTAAATATCTGCTGACTAGTAGACAGGAATGGAATTATTCTGGCCACTCTGATAGTCTGTAGAGAGATTGCGTGCCTTTTTTTTTTTCTGAACTATATGGGCCATAATTTTAAAGATTCCTTTAAGAGCACACTTTTCAGAAATCCTTTCTTATGTACAGCTTGTGTAGATAGCGATATACATTCTACACCACTGCAAAAATGAATTGAAAGGTACCCATACACCAGATACCTCAGTCTCTCTGCAAAGAGAATGTGTTAAGTATGCTCATCCAGAAATTTCAAAGGATTCAAGACCATACAAATATAGTGGGCAGTGAACCCAGTCTTGTCTCCCATGTAAACTGCACCAGGTGAAGTTTAGGTTGGACATTAAGAACTTCTTCACAGAAAGGGTGATTAGACATTGGAAGGACTGTCCAGGGAGGTGGGGGAATCACTGTCCCAGGAGGCACTCAGCGCCCCGGTCTAGTTCACATGGTGGTGTTTGGTCATAGGTTGGACTTGATGGTCTCAGAGGTCTTTTCCAAACTGATTCTGTGATTCTGCACTTATTCTGTACACAAATGGTTAAGACTGCTTTTACTGAAATGCACCATGTGTGCCGAGCCTGTGACTACACTAAGAAAATGTGGTCCACCTTATACAAGACAGCCAAGACTACAAGTCATGTTGCCCTTCCTGTGCCCTGACAGCATCTCACAGCTTCAGGCTCCCATCAGCCCAGAGGTGCTGTCAGTGTCCGCTGCCCTTACTGCCACAGTGCAAAGCTGACTGCTACAGCCAAAGCAAACTCTCATGGAGTATATATAACGTTCTCAAGTGTCCCCTTTGGAGCTAACATTGATTTCAGCTACAGAGAGTACATATAAAAGCCTGATACTTATTCTCAGAGACTTTTTTTTTTAATAGTTCTTGGGTGAGTTTGGGATTTGTTTATGCTTCCAGTGCCTTTCAAAGATTGACATTATGCAGATTTTCTCAGATCGCTCCTGTGGGGATACGTATTTTTCTCTGACATATAATGAACAATTAGTTCAAATGCTTCTGTTATGGCTGGAGGGAAACGTGAAATGAAACACAGCTTTTACAAAACTCCTAGCCTCTAAAATTAGTTCTTTAGAAAGGGAAGATTCTGTCATGCGTTACACTTAGAACACCTCTGATGCTGACATTATTATTTAATCTCTAGATAGCACCGTGAAGTGTGAATTTAAGGCAAACCTTCTGTGCTGTTTATCTCTATCCTGAAGCTGTGCAGCTTCTTGCTTCTGTGACTCCAGCTCAGCACTGAGTAGCTCCATTGTGTCCTTCAAAAGTAAATTCTCTTTCTTGAGTTCAGAAATTTCACTCTGACATTTTTCCAGTTCATCATGAAGAGATCTGATCTGGCTTTGGCTACTTCCTTCCTAAGAAGAAGGCCAAATTTAGTTATTCACAGACTAATTTTTAAATGTTAAGATCTTGCTAGAATTGTGTGCATTGAATATTTGTGATCTGATTTTTCATTATGCTACATGCAAGACAAAATTTGTGGTCAAAACTTCTTGAAAATATTTTATAGTCTCCACAGAATTTATTTTATTGTAACATTCATTTACTTCTGTTGTACATTCTGATCTTTAAATGGGAAATAAAAAGCCTGCCTGTAGGGAAAAATCATAAACAATGCTAACATTTAAAGTGAGACATAAGGGAAGGAAATCCATTCCATTTCTGTAAGAGACTGTACACTTTTGTTATACCTAACAAGAGAAATTTGATACTACTGCTTTCACTAAACACAGCATGGCAATGAAGTAGGAACTGGTTTCTTGCCTGTTGCTTCTTCAGTGTCCTCACACTTTTCAGCTCCATTTGTAGTTCTTCTATTTGTTTCTTGAGGTTAGTGCATGATGTCTGTTGCTCAGAGAGTTCCATCCTTAGCGTTCCTAATAACAACCAGACAATCATGTAGGCAGTCAGAAGCCATCTGGATGGGGAAGGTTGATATAGGCAATGTGGATGAAAACATTAACACATTATGTTTTGCTTTGTTCCTCAACTCCTTCCTCATTAAGCATAATGGCCTCCTATTACTCTGAGGTAGCTCAGCTGAGCAACAGTAATATGATGAGGTGCTACAATAACAATGATTCAATGTCAGAATCAGAGAGGTAATTCCATGGCAGTTGTATTGCAAACCGCAGCACTGGAATTGCTTCTTCTAGCCTTGAACTTTAGTGGAGCACCCCTGAGCTTCCCTGTTAAGTGTACTGGTGTTTTATAGAGGGCCATAAGGCAGACTGAGAAGAGGTCTGGCTGTGTTAGAGAAGTAAAACACTTATGTAGGCTTATCTGTCACGTACTGCAACTTTTATGTATATTGGAAAAAAGTTTCAGGATGGATCAAGTACCAGGAAAAAGAAGGTTTTACATCTCTCTGCTGCCTCCCTACAATTATTCTTGAAGAAGAACAGAATCTGTCTATTGAACATAATAAACTTTAGAGAGCAAGAAATCTTTATAGCAAATTTGAATTACTAAAAAAATGCAAGAAGAGAATCCAGTTTGGACTGAAAATACTTTCAAATTATTCTTTAATTAAAAAATCTTTTTAATATGAGCTTTAATAACATGAGATTTAACCTGGAGATATTACATATCTTCCTAATGCAGTGTTCTGTTTAGTTCTGAACAGTTTAGGGCACTCTTGAAACTGACTAAACAATACATAGGGAGCAACTGATCTCCACTGCTGATCTCAATAAAATAGACTCAAACAAAATGTAATAATTCTTCTTATCATAGAAAAAAAGAGCAAATTCATATACACTAACTACATTCTTCCAATTTAATACACCTGATAATGCAGACTTGAATGTTGTACAGCAGACCATGCTCTCAGCAACATTCTGCTGCTGAGAGCTGAAGGCCAGGTTAAACAGGGAATACTAAGTCTGTATTGCTGAAATTGCAGGGTGTGAAAAAGGAGACTCAAAAAGACCTGAGTTCCCAGAAGATGGGAAAGAAAATGAATGAGATGAGTCAGTCCTTCTCAGCACATATTTAATCAAGCAGTAGGAACTGTGCATGACATGAGACACTATACCTAGCAACAGGGCTTGCTGCTTCTGTATCTGCTCAAGTTCATCATGTAATTCTTTCTTTGCTTTCTCCTCCAAGGTTTGTATTTCCAGCCTATGAGACTGATGTTGGATCTTGAAAGTCTCACTGAATTCCTTTTTCAAACGTTCTTCTGCCTCCTGTAAGCAAAAGTCCCCCCCGGAAAACAAAGCAGTTGGAGCCTATTTATCAGCTTGTTTTACTTGTAATGCTAGGATTAATCTGGCCTTCCATTGTATAACTTTTATTTTTATCACCACTTTACAGGACACTTTATCAATGAAAGCATAAAAATGAGCTGAAGTTAAAATTTGACATTTAGTAGGTACAAGATAAATTATCAAGATATCACCTCTTAGATTGGTTGTACGTGATAACATAGTAACACTGACTCTTTGCACTATTTGACATCAGAAAGATGTTTTTATCATTCAACATACAAAGCCCCAGATTTGACCTGTTTGTCATTGCTCATTACAGAGTATCAGATTGGCGTCTATCTCTCCTTGGATCATTCTTCACTAAAACTTCCACTGTCAGAAGTACTGCTGAGACACTGTAAATGATGAAGCAGTTGTTCTGCAGTGGCTCTGAAATCAAACTCCTCCCCTCATTCTTACCAACTCACTGCCTTCAGCTAGGTTTTGCTTAAACTGGAATTTTATTCTGAATGTCTAAACAAGATACTAAGTTTTACTTGGGGTGGTTTTACTGCCTATGTTTTATAAGGTTCTCTAAGCTGTGTGAATCAACAGAGAGATCTGAACTTCATCTCACAATTACATTTACAAGCTGATTTTTTCTTGAACAGCAACAGTCATTAGAACCTTAGTATATTGTATTAACATTTTGTCACTGAAATAAATCCACTTGAACTTTAAAAGTTTACTGAATTGATTTCTTGAAGGTATATAAGGTAATACACATACATGTCTATTATACTTTTCAAGTATTTATGTATAAATTAATAATGAATAAAAAATAATAAAACTGAGTCCTGTTTTTAATATACTCAGGAATTCCCTTGCATTTCTGAAGCAGGAGCACAGCTAAAGGCGCTTGCATTCATTGCAACCTAACTGTAGGGTATATCATTTTATAAAACATTTATTCACACTGTGGTCTAAGTTAAAAAGTTACAATTATTAAAAAACAAACAACACAGTTTGATGATGATGATGAGGTTTCAAAATCATGGAACAATTCATCATGTGCAACAATGGCAACCCATCATTAAGCTAACTGGAGATAACTGAGTTTTGACAATCAGCTCTCACTAAACTGGTTTATCCCATAAATACATTTTTTTTTAACTTTAGTTTGTAGTAAACTGACCTTTAGTTCCTGATTCTTGCTTTTCTCCAACATTTTTAAGACTTTCTGATGTGATGCCTCCAACTGCAGTTTAACATTTTGGTTTTCTTTAATGGTGTTTTGAAGATCCTGCAAAAGCTTCTCTTTTTCTTTATTGGACTGTAGATTATGTTTCTTCAGTGACTCCTTGAAATTATTTGCTTGTTGGTCTAATATCTGCTTCAGATGAGCCACCTTCCAGAAAAGTAAGTCAGCAGGATAGGATTAATGGCTGCATTCAGAATGGGGAGGAATTATGTAAAGTCAAGTATGTTTTATGAATGTGTGTTTCTGTATGAAAAAATAGCAAGATGCTCATTTTGTGCAAGGGGCTCTTTTTTTAGGGAAGAATAACCACCCTTCTGCATATACTGTCTGTTGCTCATCAAGTACTTTTTAAAAATTATTTCTTCTGAAATCATCTCCATCTCATACATGCAATTCATAGTTCAACTTGCACAATTATTATGTCACAAACCAGGAGGCAGGCCTAAGGCTGTGCCTATTGCTGTCCTGAGATGTAACACTGCCAGAGTCCACTTACATAAAGCAGAACCAATGGAAATAAGAATTCTGCACATCAAGCTTCAGATTTATCTTAATTACTAAACACAGTAGATGTATGCAATGGCTGACAGGAAAGTAACAAAAAACTACCATTTTACACGATTAAATTAGTGTGGTTTGTTTTGGTGGGGAAGGAAGGAGGAGTCTGTACTCTTTTTCTATTAGGTAAGTTTTCTCAATTTTCAATGAAAATTTGTCATACCAAATAGCATGGCTGTGAAATTCTGGAAAACTGCCCTCTGCATAGGAACATGCATACTTAGTAAGGCCAATTAGTGGTTTTGCTGCCGTATCTGAGTTTCAAGTCAGACTTCTTGCTTCCTGCAACACCTTTATGTCTCTTGCCTTTTGTTTTGGGGAACATGTAAAAGAGGATGGTCTGTTTTTATTTTTTTTTAATACTTGTACTTTTCAGCCTTAATCAAACTATGAAAGAAGTAGCTTGCATCCTTATGATTTCATGCAACTTTAAATGATTGAAATGATGTTACACACATCTGCCATTTGGATACAGCATGGATTATAACCCATGCCTATGCCCTGTTCTTACCCCTACCCTTACACATATTCTTCCTCTCTTCTGTGTTGCCTTAATTAATGCCACACATACTGTAGACAGACTGTTAGCTGAGGAAGCACTGCAGCTTTAGCTAGACAAATATATAACTTCAGCTGCACATTTGTGGCCCTTTCAGATGCAGCACCACAAAAGCTATACAAAGATTTGCTAAATGTGATAAGGTGTCTCTATCATTCCATACCTCATTCACGCTCCACCTTCCAGTACATTTTAAGCTACATAGGAAAAAGGAGGCACAACAAGCAAAGGCCTTACTTCTCATTAACTACCTGAGCACAGTCAGCACTGTGCTGTTCAAAGGGAGATACTGGTGAACTATGCCAGATCTCTTCAAGTCATACTAAATCTTCTGATGGCTAAATGTACTCCTGCTAGCTCATGGCCCTCTTCTTTCTCTCATTTGTTGAGCATGCTGGCTTCTCTCCTCCAAATTATGCGTTTTCTCCTTTTCTTCTCCTGAGGCCCTTTTCCATTCCCAGATGGATCACAGCCCTTATCCAAGTACTCTTTTAAGCTTCTACTATTCTTATAGGTACCCAGCACAGAACTGTGCTCTCAAGGCTCAAAATGCTGCAAACCACAAAGCTTGAATCAGTTCTCAGGGTTTCAACTTCTTTTGGAAAAAGCACATTCTGTACTTCCAACTACATTGTCCCTTGACTTTCCTTCACTTATAGTCCTCATTTCTGCTTTAGTCATTTCTTGGGATTTGCTCCCTTCTCTCTAGAATTTGTACAACTCTTTATGTCCCAGAAATGAATC
Organism: Dendrocincla tyrannina; assembly: GCA_035047865.1. Lineage (NCBI taxonomy): Eukaryota > Metazoa > Chordata > Aves > Passeriformes > Dendrocolaptidae > Dendrocincla > Dendrocincla tyrannina. The sequence continues at coordinate 58,229,038 of JAWWMP010000132.1, read as the reverse complement.
CTGATATTAGAGAAGAAAAATGAACTTGAACCTTTTTTGATAAATTTGTCCTATTTTAATTGTTCCATTGTTTTTGGTTTTTTCTACACAACAACTAAGCAGGCTTCTGAAAACACTGTAGAAACTTGTTGTCTTTGGTCTGTTGGTAGTTCATAATTTTAAGTAAAAAGTTTGCATTCACAGAGTATCAGATGAAGATGATTTGTTTCTGTGTAAACACTATTCATATGAAACACAAATGTTTATGAACTTCATATGCTTTGGAAATAGCTCAAAACCTATTACTTGAACACACACATCTATCGTGAAAACAACAACTTCCTTTACTAAATCTGGATTCTGTACCTCTGCGAGCAGCTACAAAAATGAATTACTGTTCCATTTTTTATTAGAATTGCTGTTCCTATACACAAGTCAATATACTGTGTTCCTTCCATTTCAATAAGAGTTTGTACTTCACTGAAAATCCCCAAGGCAAGTTCCTTTTTTCCAATTCATTGGTGGCAGCCATGACTGATTTGTACTTCAGTTTCCCTCTGAAATCTTTCCAACAGCTTGCTCATAAAGGGTCATATTACTATGGATTTCCTTTACCAGATGGGATAGTGTGCTGTGTTTGAATTTCAAAGTTCCTCAGCTTTTTTACTGATGTGTCACATGTTCTGAGATCTACAGCAGTATTTGTAATTTAGACATGACAGAAATCTGCAGACAAGAGACAAACCTTGTTAAAAAACTCTTTAGCAAATCTACCAGCTTGGGTAGGACTGCCTCCTACTACGTGGCCAAAGCAAGAAATCAGTAAAACTTCTAGTCAAATAATCAAAAGGAAACATCTTTTAAGTTTTCCTTTTGAAGTGTACATTTAAATAGTTCCTCAAAAATTAATTCAATGCTTTTAAAACATCAGTTATTTAATCATTTGCAAGAAGACAAATCACTTTATTCACAGAACACAGGGAAAGAAAAGGTAGTAGTGATGGTTCTGTTTTGTGTATGTAAGAGAGAAAGGAAGCACAGAGGCACAGAAAAAAAAAAGAAAAAGAGAGTACATGGCTGTGCATATGAATGTAATTGGGACACTTACCCAACTGATGAAGGCCTAAGGTGTCCAATGACAGCTTTATATACAAGTGAAGAAATGGAACAGGTGACACTGTAACACACTCTGTTTTAACCTATAACTCAGTGAGAAGGGGACTCTTTAAATAGTGAGAAAGCTGACAGAAGAGAAACAAACAAACAAACAAACCAAACCAAGCCCAGGTCTCTCACACATCATGGGAATACCAGGCAGGTAGGTAAGAAGAAAACAAACATTTCTTCATCCAGTGTTTTGTGAATAAAGTTCTTTATTTTGTTCTAAGTGCTGGAAAATGAAAGATTAGTTTTATCACTTCTTAAACAACTTCAAACCAACCTGGTATGTTTGAATTTCACTGAAGCTATCCAACCAAACTGATTTCTTTAATTTGAAAGAGCATGTAGCTTCAGCTGCCTCCAACCCTGAGTTTCACTTAACTAGTCATCCAGTTGTTTTTTGGCTTCTTCTGTTATGTCATCCAATTAAACAGACAAAAAAAAAGTATTCATCTGAAAAACTTAGTGAAGAATAATTGCCAAATACTGTTCTTTATGAAAATCATTAATTGTCCTTATTGTGTGATGGGATCTATCTGCAGCCTGGATACACTCCAAGAGCAGGCAGATGCCAGACCCACTTGCCAACTATACTTTTGTTTCAGAGCTGCTGCTGCAATTTTTACCTTTTTTTTTTTTTTTTTTTTAATAAATATGTGGTAAATCATGAGATTTAATCAAAAGGGGCACTTTGGCTTCTAATTACAGGTAAAACATTTACTTTATCTTCACACCTATTGAACTCAAGCCAATGTTTTCCTATATAAAGAAAGGAAACGCTGAAGTTTTTAGGTCCTGCAGTTGTTCCTTATAAAACTAACCTTTGATGTGAAACACTTAATGCTGTACAGTCACCCTATCAGGTGATGAAGTATGAGTTAGCATTACTACACTCAAGAATGCAATTTTTTGCTGGGCTTTCTTAAAGTGAGTAAAAAGAATGTGCCAGAAGAGTAGGCTGTACACTTTCTAATAGAAAAATTTGAAACAGGAACAATGTCACTTGGAATACTTCTTAAGCAAATTAAATAGTCATCACAGCAGGAAAGATGAAAAGAGGCATATATAAACTTCATTTTTGGTCACAACATTAGAAACCTTCCAGACTTTTCACAGACAATTATTGGTTCAAAGCACTTCTAACATGAAACAAAAGATCAAGATAACTAGAAATAGGCTAAACAGTAAATTGGTAGCAACAGACAACACAGTGCAGTAAGGAATCAGATGGAAAAGTAGATTTAAAAACATTTTTTCTCAGTGGTTAAGGGAAAAAGCCTTAAAAAATGTATCAGGCATGCAAACACATTCTTTATCATGAAGCCTGCTACTTCTATCATATTAAAGGCTAAGAAACAAAAATTTCCATCTCATCAGGTTTCCTCCTGTCTTTCAAATCCACCAGTGAAAATCCTTCTCTGAAATGTTTTGCAGTGACCAAGTATTTTACAGTGCTTCATTATTTCAAAACAGACAGCCAGACCCTCAATTTGTTTAAATTGGTAAGGCAACATTTAAGCCAATGTAACTATGCCAACTCATGACAGTCCAGAATCTATTTGGATATATTTATTATTAACACACCAGCAACACTGTGGAATTTTGTGGTTTATATTGTCTTGCTGCTGCAAAACAAAACTTCTTGAAAAAACTGTAGTTCTAATACCATTACTAGTTCACTTTCATCCACCTGAATTGCATAAAATGATCTTAAAGAAGCAAACAATACCTAATTATAGTATAAACTCAAGACAACAGTATCTTTTTAGGCTCTGCTGAATTCTTTTCAAATTTCAGGGTTATGTTTGCACTTGATCGTTCTTATGACAGCTGATTACGCCTCCCACTGTCTTCCATAAAAGGAGAAAATAAACAACTATTACTAAAAGATGACTGATAAGTTTTGAAATACTTCAAAAGTCTTTCAAGTTCCATTCTCTTCTAACCATAGTTACTGTCTTTCTTCTGGGAAGGATGGCTTGATGCTTTTGAAGAAGTACTTCTCAGACTTTGATAGCCCATGGATAAAAATATTGGGCAAGTGAAAGGCTTTGAATGCCATCACAGTTTTCTCCCCCATTTGACTTCTACTTTGACTATTTTAATTCACTGTTTGCAAACACAGTTTCTCAATACATTGCTAGGGGATGGATTTATATAAGACTTAAGATTGTCTTTTGAGATAGCATAGAAAAGCCACTTCAACTGAGAATGTGTTCATAGTCAAAGCCCCCAGATGCTACAGGCTTTCACTCCTACTATGATGCTATTACATCATAACTGTAATCATACATCATACTGTAATACAGTATAGGAAATAACAACAAAATAAAGAAATTATATTTTATTGGTTTTTTAGACTTATTTCACAGTTACTTCAATTAAGTTCACAGCTAACAACCTTCCTAAACTTGCAGCAATTGCTGACCATAAAGAACAGTGTGAACATACTCTCCTGCGGCTATTTGGTGTTACATCCAAGATCCATCAAAACCCTGGGCACTGCTGTGCTAGCATTGTTCAAAGATGTATATGACAAGGTGATGTCTGCACTTCCATTTTATGTAAATCCAGAAGAGAAGCACAGAATCACAGAATATGGTGAGTTGGAAGGGACCCACAATGATCATCAAGTCTAACTCCTGGCCCTGCATAGGACAGCCCCAAGACTCATACCATGTCCCTGAGAGTATCATCCAAAGCTTCTTGAACTTTGTCAGGCTTGGTGCTCTGACAACTTCCCTGGGGAGCTGTTCCAGTGCCCAACCACCCTCTGGGCGAAGAACCTTTTTCTAATACCCAACCTAAACCTCCCCTGACACAACTTCAGGCCATTCCCCCAGGTTCGTTCACTGGTCACCACAGAGAAGAGATCAGTGCCTGCCCCTCCTCTTCCCCTCACAAGGAAGTTGTAACTGCAGTGAGGTCTCTCCTCAGTCTCCTCTTCTCCAGGCTGAACAGACCAAGTGACCTCAACCACTCCTCATAAGACTTCTCCTCAAGGCCTTTCACCATCTTTGTTGCCCTCCTCTGGACACTCTCTAAGAGCTCAATGTCTTTCTTATATTGTCATGCCAAGACCCTTTAACACATGTTGAAGAGATCCTGTAGTGCAGAAGCAAGGAACTGGAGACCCTTAATGAATTAGCATTTGACCCACACAGGATTTCACATCCTTCCTTCCAAAGGATCAAACAGATGTGAATCTGATTATTTTATACAGAAAAATCTCATTAATACAGAAATACTGCCACTTTGAAGTGCAACACCAGAGAGAGAAAATTATCACGCTTCTGTCTACTCTGCATAGTGCTCTAGCTATGTCAGCCCAACCACAAATGGGTCTTAGGCAGCCAAGGAAGCTATTTTTAGATTTGAAATTGTGTCCAGGTTAGAACTGGATTAGTAACAGCACATTGCCTAACCTTTGAGGCGGAAGCTCTGGGCTGAGGCACTGCAAAGGTTCCCAGCTGGGAATCCTGCCCTCAGCGAAACATAATGTTGCATAGTAAATGGTGCTTTCTTGGCTGTGAATATTCACCTACTTATAGCAGGAAACTAATACAAGTTGAAATTACTTCCCTTCCCTAGCAATACTGCCAATTAATTAGTTCAGAAAGTATCAAGAAAAATGCAGTTTTTCTTCAGATGGAGCATTTCCTCCTTTTTGGGAGCACTATTAAATTCTAAGACACAATAAAACATTTCTTAGGGTATCTGTTAATTTGTAACATGGCATTGTGACCATAAAACATAGCATGATATGTACTATTTTATATTACTTATTTATGTTTAAAGTGCCAATAATTTCCTACCACTGCTTGATAGTTTACCATGATATTGTGATGAGTGGTTAGAAAACAGAGATTTCTTTCATATTGTTCTGTCCTCAACACCCATAATCTCCAAGAATGGACAACCACAAATAGTTTCTTTCTTTTCATGAAAAAGGTACCAAATGCAATTATACAATTATACACTTGAGGTAGAAAAATCAATGCAGAATGCAGCATCATCAGAACTTTTCACCAGGGCACTGATTTCAGTGCTGTTAAAACAGTTGATTTGTAGCTTATCCATGAGATAAAAGTATCAAAATGGTCAGAGGCAAAAACTTCCCATGATCACACTGAAGAAAACGAAATATCATTTTAGAGCAGACAGCATTTGCCAAAAAGAACTGAATAACACAAAAGGGGAACACCTAAGAGGAAGAAATCATGTATCAACAGTTGTCAGAAATTTTAAAGGTGCACTGTTTGCCTGGGTAAATTTGCCTTGTAGACGTTTTGATTTTGTTTTGGCATAAAATTATTGAGCCAATCTGTTAGAGCTTCTCAAATAATGACACTTTCCTGTAAAAATACTTCAGCAGATGTACTAATCCGGAAAATTTACATCACTCAGCCTGCAACTGGCTATATACATTATATATACTATACATTATATATATATATATATATAGTATATATATATACATTATATATATATATATATATACTATGTACTATATATATACACTATACATTACAGATGTTACAGGTGTATAATCTAGTAACACATCTCAGGTATTTATTTCCAGATCAATCCATGTCTACAGATTGGCATTACGACTCAGGTGTAACAATGGATAAGCCATGACACCCACAAACCTACTCTGAGGTCACAATGCTTTCCCTGTTTCATTCTTGACCATGAGAACATAGAGGGAGGCATACCTAATTACTAATATAGACTAAATTATTGAACATTCCAATCTCCTTCACTTACTACCCTTACCAAAAAGCAAGTGGAACAATGATCTGTTTGACCCTTTTACCATTCAATTCTCTTGCAGGCAAGCAAACAAGCTGGTCCCTCTATATCTCTAAGCATCAGAAAAAAAAATAATCAGAAAGTCAACAAGAGCTGTAAGGAAGATCAGAATCTCACTTAGTCCTGTATACAAACAGTCAGAGCCACCATGCAACTCTGATATAGCCAAATTCCTCACTAGAAACCTTAGTATATCCCCAAAGAGTGATACATGAAATTTATCAAAATAATAGACTTGTCAAAATCTTCGTAGATGTTATTTCTGTTATTTCTATCTGGAGTCCTTGCATGTTTTCTTGAATGGTAATCACAACAAATACTATTAAAATCTAATCCAGAATCTCTCATATGGGATGAAAAATGAAGAGCCCTTTTTATTACTGTGTTACATTTATGCTCAGTTTACCTCAAGTGAAGAGTTTTGAAGTTTCCCAGTTAGTACTTCTTTCTCTTTCTCTAGTTGCTTTAGTTCACACTCTGATTTTCTTTTAAATTCATTTAGCTGTGTCTGGAGCTCCTAAAATAAAAAATTAGAAAAAAAAAAAAAGAAAAAACAGAAAAAGAAAGAAAGAAGAGACAAGACAAAAGCATGCAATAGCTGGGACAAAACATATAGCATGAAAAAGAAAGAACACATTTCCTCTACATTAACCTAGATAATAGAGCAGTTTATACAAGAGCACATGCTACTGTCATTCATGTATTATTCAATTAAAAACGTATAAACAGTTTGGTTTGGTGCTTTCTAATAGTAGTGTGAGACAATACAGTTGGCATAATCCTAATCTTCTACTGAAAGCTTCCCTATGGTGGAAAACTGTACAGCATGGACAGGCAGGCTGTTTTGCCTCAAGTGGTGTCAGTGTTCAAAAATAATTTAGTATATAAGAGTCACCCACAAGATCTGAAAAAACATAAATATACCCTGGTCATATAAATGACAAGATGACTAACTAATGAGCAACTAACAGAAAAGAGAAACAAAGGAAGCACTACCTCATAGCATCCATAAAGAAATCACAGTGAGGAAGCAAAAATAAAATAAAACTGAAAAAAACCCTGAGTACTATATAATCACCTTATTGCTGAAAATAACTGAAAAATCAATGATAACACCAATTGCCAGATGGTGACCAAAAGCTTGTATCAATTGTTTGTAGCAAGTGTGAGCAACTGTTTATTGTGGAAAGACAGAATGTGCAACTTTGAGAAACTTCCTGAAGTGATATGCATTACAAGCTTATTAATGAACTTGCTCTTCCTCTTTGTGCCAGATTGCTGACTCAAAAAATATTCTATAACTTCAGACACTACAAATGGAGGCAATAGAGAAAAAAAATAGCAATTTAACACCTCCCCCGTCCTGTACAGCCCCTTCTCACACATCCCACCCTGTTTAAACCTTAGGTAGCAATTAAAGGATGGAATTAAACAGATACTGCATGGGAGAAATTAGCTTTAGTTTCGCCTGCACAGAAAGGAGAGGATATAACAGTTTTTTGATTAAAACCTGAAGATCAGGTGCATCATTCCCACCCTGCCAACTGACTTTCCTCTGTGCATCTTAATTTCCCTATCTGGAAAACAGATATACTACTTCTCAATCAGCTGTTACAGGCTTTAATTGAATCAGAGGGTATAAATAGCATTAATAATGAAAAATATTGCCATTTTATTTCAATAACCCAAGATTTTTCTTAATTAATATGAATGCCTCAGAAGACATGATTATGAGAAATAATATTTATTGCCTGTAAGCAATAAACATCTACTACTATGACTTTTTCCTAAAGTATGAAGTTTTTGATATTTAAATTTGATCTGGCTCACATGAAGAGCTTCAGCCTGGCCTAATTTTAAGTATACCTCTACGATCTTATAATAAGAAGAACATACTGTAAAAAAGGCAAGTCATTATCATAAGGCTTATACCAATGTAACCGTGTACCTTGAAGCACTGCATCTTCACATACTGATCAAATATGAGCCCTTTCACAGGCAGATAAAATAATTTACTCACACAGATTGGATTTTGAGAAATGAGATTGTATAAATGTACAAACTCCAACAGTTTCATGGAAAGTAACTCTTCTGAGAAGCACTAAACACAATTCCTAATGTCCAAAATCAGTAAAGTACTTTGAAGCTCAACATTAGTGACAGCAGCTGAGTGCTTTTTATGACTTCACAACTTGTCAGCAAGTGGTTTGATTATTCTCAAGCAAATGTTGAACTTGGAAAGTTATACCATTGTTAACTACAAAAAATGGGTAGAGGTACATTCTCAGCACCAAGAAAGGTCTAAAGAACACTTGACCAGTAGTCTGATTGTCCAATGCTACAAACTGCTCTAATTATTCTTTGTTTTCTGTCTAGAAGATGTCTGACACACATACAAGTACACTAGGAGTCAGAAACTAAATTCCTCCTTAGTTTGTGTCCAAATCTGGCAAACCACTTGGACATGCACTGAGTTGTAAGCTCCACTAAGCACTAAAGCACATGCCTAAAGCTAAACATGTGTTTCAAGGTTCTCCTCCACTTTAATAGATTTCAGCTCACGTTTAGGTTCCTACTGCACAGAAGCATTAGAGACTGCAAATTTCCTAATGCCAAAGGATTCAGTCACAGACAGCAGTTCTCATGAAAGTGAAATTTTTTGAAGAATCTCTTAAGCCAATTGCTGCTAATGCATTATCAACAAGAATTACAGCCCAGTCACTTAAAACACACTGAAAAGAAGTACTGCCCAGGTAAGCTGTCTGGATCCATGAGAAGATGAGCATTCTTTCTGACTAAAGTTAAATAAGGACATAAATATACCTATATATATGTCGGGGTGTGTCCATGTATTTATAAATAGTTGTAATTTCATTGGTAACACATGCACTCTGAATTAATTTACCAACTCTTGCAGAATTATATCCTCTGCCTAAACAATGCAAAATCTTTATTAAATCAATTTATCTGAGTATTTCACAGCACAGATCCATGAAAATTTAAGTCAGAAATTGGAATAAGATCCACATTTTTCTTCAGGAGGGATCTTACATAAATCACTCCAACTGCCACATGCAAAGCATGCAAGGATAAGTGTTGCTAAGAAGGCTGTTTATCACATCAAGGATAAATTCACCTTCCTGTCTGTGAAGCTTTTCACAGAAATACATCAGTCCGACCTTTTTTTTTTAACTTCAGTAAGACCATAGCAAGAAAATCCTGGTATTTTACGTTAAATCAAAGTGCCCACAGTGAGCATAATTCAAATGATGTCACTGTGACCAATAAGATTAAAACCACATGAATTAAAGCATCTATAAATAGAAGAACATTTCTACCTTCTGCATTTTTTTCTTTCAGATTCTATGAAGTTTTAGACTTGCCTGATTTAACTTTGTATCCTTCATTACATGATCTATCATCTCTTTTAACAGCTATTCCTTCAAACAAATCTTTTCATTATGGGACTGATGCTTGACTTTAAAAAGAAAGTTCTCTCTTTTATTCATATCCCCTTTGCAAGTAGCTACAGTATCTATAGTCTATAAAACACACGAGACACACAATATGAAAAAGGACAGGGTAGAATTCTGGGGTCACAGTAGTCTATTTTGTAGTGAATATCCTATTTAGGTGCAAATACTCCACTGAAAAATACTGGCTTTATTTTAGTTAACAATGTAGAACTGTACTGATTCAGGATGACAGACCTCTCCTGCAGTCTAGGAATGGTTTTGGGATTTTTGCTGTTCTGGTTTAAGCTTGGGTGTGTGGCTCGCTTCCAACCATACAGGCTTTCTCAAGGACAACCTTAGTCCTGTGAAAAAGTATAGTGGACAATTTGTCTCTGATGCCGGGTCTAATTTTACAGAATGGTAGCATAACAATAGTTTTAGAGAACTAAAAAGTACAGAAAAGATTCAGGGCTGGACAGTTGCTTAAGGGGAGACATTGTACAGAGGGAACTCTCAGGATACACACACTCCCTGTTGCACTGAGTTTACGCCTGGTATTATTTCTGCATTGCTTTTCAAAATAACTGTTTTCTATATTCAAACATAAATAAATCAGTATTACAACTTGACCTCAACAGATAAAGTCTGCCTTGGACATTGTTCTCTTTAAGGTTTTGGTTACTGCGGCAGTTGAACACAGCCCTGGTATCCTCAAGGATGTCCATAGTTCCTTTGCTGCCTTTGCAGCAACTCAAGTACTTCAGGTTATGAACATGAGTTAGTGTTCCACTGAACAAGCTCAGATATCTGGGAATCTTCCAGCACTGACTACTGTACAATAATCCAAAAGCCATTAATCTTAAAAGAAAAATTACACTGATTTCAGCACTTTTGGTATGCCATGCCTTTGAACATTTGAGAGTGAATCACCTGTTAAAGCTCTTGAACATCTTCAGAGCTGTTCTTTTTCTGACTCTGTTTGGGACAACTCATTTGCTGCAGATGCGTTATTTGATGTTTCAGTTCATCTATTTTATTAACAGCTTTGCTTTGGGAATTCAACATAGTTTTCATATCTTCTGTGGTATCAAAATTTACATTTCAAATAGCATAAATAACTTGCAGAATTTCCAACATAAGTGACTGCTAACAAGGGAAATACTTCAGAATGACACTAATGAGCCTCTTACCTGCTTTATGCAGGATTTCCTTTTCTTGATATGTATTTCTCTCTTTGACTACACTATGCTTTTTGATCCCAGAATTTCTTCCTGTATTCACTTAAGCTACACTTCCAAATCCTAAAATATGTATGATGGTACTTCCACGTTCATTACGTATGTCCTTTTCTTGTCATAGGAAATAAATGGTCATTTTCTCTCTTCGTGTAGTTCCATGACATAAATCTTTCACCTAGGGAGCTGGTTTAAATGCATTTTTTGCTCTTCCATACCTTTAAACTGTCTCTGCTGCCAGAATATTTGTAATGTGGAGCCATTCCCTCATATGTAGTAAGCATCATTGTAAAGTGAACACTCATCAACTTACTGCCTGAAAGATGTCTGAGATTATGCTAAACTTGAAACAGGTTATACTTCCAGTAATTTCATGACAATTTATGCTAAAAGTTAATGAATATTAGTTTGGGGTTTTTTTTCTGTTGCTGGAATACAACAGTTTGTAAAATAATCCACAATACAGATGCCTAAATGCAGAAAAAATTGTCTCCTACAGCCTTTGCTGGGAATTGTCTGTCCACAACTAAAGGCAAAAATTTGAATAACATTTAATGTTCTATTTCTGAAGATTCTAGTTTCAGTTTTCAGATGTGCAGCATAATACTGCAATATGCACCTAGATAGCATTCATATAGGAACAAATGGTGATTTTGAGTAAAACCTCATGGGCTAAAACTAACCCATATTTAACATTTTCTGTAGCTCAAAACTTTAAGGTAAGCTTCTTCCTTTTACTCCTGGCATATGCCAAAATTCTTCTAAAACAGACTAAACAGATCAGACTTAGTGACTTGTCATCCTTTGCATTCTCTCTTCTACAGTAATAACAATAAATGTGCACTAACATGATGCCTTTCATCTGTAAGTCTCAAACCTCTGGGCATACACTAAGGAGAAAACAGAAAATTCATTTTCCTTGAACACAGTCCTTTCACCTTTCAAGCCTTATAATAGCTTTTCTTGCTAGTATTTACTGATGCTCAGAGGTACTACTGATTAAAGAGATGTTCCTATTTTCCAATCTGCCACTGTCCACAGGAGTCTGAAAAAAAATGTAATATTTAATGGTGGCATAAGAAATACTCAATTTAGGAAGGAGAGACTTCTACTTTTTTATTTAAACTGTAAAGAAACAGAAAATAACATCATGTCTCACTCTTTCCCTTCTTCAAGATTTATCCAAGTCTGAGGCTCTCTCTTCAAAGATTCAAGGCAATATGCTCCAGTGGTATGTAAATCAGCCTCATTCCACAGACTTAGAGGATCTGAAATGTACGAGCTGAGTATATGTCCTTCAGAAAATATTTCAATTTTATCCAGCTGATACCGAATTTAGAAAATAAATTGCTAATGACACCACCTTGTTATTTCTACTTCCTATCATATTTTACATTATTTATTTCTAAAATATTGCCTTTCTTATGCAATAAATCATAAGAGTAAAGCATGTGCATAATTTTTCATGCGTCAATTTTTCATTTTCCCTGAATATTTCTTCAAGTACTCACAAAAAAATCAGGATCTTGCTTTCCCCCTCTTCCCCTCTCTCTCTTCTGATTTCTACGAGCCAGGACACTTTTTGTTATTGAAACAGATATTACAGATTTCTCTGACTCAGTGTAAAAACATGGCTTATCTGCATCTTTATAACTCACTATATCCTCTTCACTTTTCTGTAGAAGATAGGGGTTGTTCTGCTACAGATCTACACACTGAGAGAATGAAATCTGAATAATACTAGGGAAGTGTATTCAATGTGTCCCCTGATCTTGTAAAACAAGGCAGTGACTGTATTGAAGGTTGAACTCCCTCAAAGAACACCCTCACGGAAGAGGCCCAGAGCTCTGCAGCATCAGCAAAATGATACTGGCAAGTAAGATGTGAGGGCAGATGGTGAAAACAGTTAAAGAGTTGTCTTGGAAGAACAGAGCTGACTGGGCTGACCCTGCTCTCTACAGAATTCTGGGGCTCTCTTATTCTAAAGGAAATAAATCTTCTTTTCCATTAGGGAACAATCCATGTTATTCTGTAATACTTCAAGTCTAGACCTTCATGGTGTTTTCTTATCTAATATGCAAGACTGCTTTAACAGGCCTGGGAGCAGGTCTGGTAGGTGAGTTTATGTGACATGAAGGACCAAGAGCATTAGAATGAAGTCAAACTGTTGAGCACAGAGCATGGCTGGGAGCTTCAACTTCAGCACAGCTCATCCGCATCTCTCCTGCACTCTGACCTTATGTACCAAATGCAGCTGATTGGCAGATTGCCCATGACATGTCAGCCTCTCAAACTGCATCTGACACATGATGCCATTAGCCAGGAAGGGGCTGCAGAGCTGTGCTGCAAACATGTGAGATATACAGCAGTGAGGGCAGACAGGCAAAGTGTGTGTGGAGCACTAATGATGAAACTCTTATAATTCAGCATGTAAAACTTCACGTATGTAAAGAACACTTCATTAAACAGCACTCAGCACAAGCCACTGCTGCAAGAGTCATACAAGGCACTTGATTCCCAACCTGCCAGCTCAGGTCTGTTATCTCATGTTCATATCCATGCACTGAGCTATTGGCGACCACAAGGGAAAAGGAGAACGTACTCTGTAAACACTCGTGGCTAGCAGTAGTGGCTGCTTGCTACTCTTTTCACATTTCTGGGAAGGAAAGGTAAAATTATGTTCAGCCAACAGAAGGATTTTACCTCACTTCTCCCTCAGGGAATACAAAGTCTAGTGTTCAAAGTGTTCTCCTAATGAGTTACTAATCATCTTAACTCTTTCTTTAAAACTCTCAGCACTATATCTCTCCTATTTGCAGTCTAAGCCTCTAAAATAGCTTTACTGCTTAAAAAGCATTTGACTCAACACGGTATGTAAAAGACCCCTCCTCTCCCAAATTTTAAAGAATTGATAATCTGCACTTTCACAGGCAGAGATAGGGATCACAATCTCATACTCTACCTGTATTCTCTCCTTCAGCTTCTGGGAATGCTTCTTCCTCTCATTTATCTTCTGGCTTTTCTCCTCTAGGTCTGCCTCCAGCTTCTTTACCTGCTGCAGCAAAAAACCTTCCTCAGTCTCTGAGCTCTTCCTTTGCTCTGGTTCTCTTTGCTGACAATTCATCTTCGTTTCTATCATAGATGGCTGCATAGCTTTTTTCAAAGTTTCTTTTTCTTTCTCATAAGGGGCTTGCAGTTTGCTTGTTTTCTGAGGATACTCGTCAGTTGCATTCTGGTTCTTGCTCTTCACATTTTCCATCTCATTTATTAGAGCATGTCCTTCTATGCTGCATTTTTTATCTGGATTTTCTCTTCTAGATGCTTTACATTCATTTAGCAGTCCATCAAACTCCTGATTTAAATGTGGAAGATTGTTTTCAAAGCCTGCATTGGTATCTACCATGTCTGTAGAGAGGACCGTCTGTGCTTGTTTCACTTCTGTTCTCAATTCCTTCTCTTCCACCTGCTTTTTGCACAATGTTAACTCTGCCAAGGCTTCTTCCTTCAATCTCTTGTGTTGTTCTACTGCAATTTCAAGGGCCTGAATATGTTTTCGCAGTAACTGTTCTTCTTCAACTTTGCTTTTACACTGGAGAATTGTTTCCCTTGTCTCAGCAAGGATGTGTTGAATTTCTTCTTCATGAGCCTCTCTCAGAGCCTGTATGCTGGCTTCATGCTCATCATTCTTAGTGTTCAGAGCATATATCACCTATCAAAAAGAAAAAGAGAAAAATTAAAGTGAATGGCAGCTGTGCATCCAGTTACTACATTCATCAAGGCGTTAAATGCTAAAAGAGAATTACTGGCTATAGATCACTATTTTTTTGGTGGTGGTGGCTCCTTGTGTTGTTTTGATTTTTGTTGATTTTTTTTTTTCCACTTGGAACAGAAGGGACAACTATAAACTGCAAAACCTTATAGGAAAGGAAGACAATGCTGTGACAAGCAATTATTTTTTCACTTTTTGTCAGAAATTTCCTTTTTATTCTTGGCAACTTGTCACTTCATGCCCATAGTTTGATCTCTAACACAAGGAAGGAAATTGAGCATCTTTTGGCTTGACTCTAAGAAGTGTTCAGGCAACGTGTTTTGGTTTTGGGATTTTTTTCCACATTTCAGTAATAGCCATAAATTTCAGATAACAGATTTAGCAGATTCACGTGACCCTCTGACAATAATAATTTTCCCAAACAACAGTTTAAATCCTTTGATGCTTTATTTTCTTTTACAAAATGCAGAGTAATAATTCCCTTGGCTGTAAGGCAACTTATTCCCCTAAGCAGGCTTCATCTGTTACCCATAACATCCACTAAAGACCTCTCACAGAAGCTGTTGTACAAGCACTCTAGTATAGTTTTAAAAAGAAAACGCTATTAGCAGCCCACAGTAGCCTGAAATGAAGAGTAAATGTGCATGCTAAGCTTACAAGACAGTTACATATAATTACACAACACAGTAATTGCCTTGAAAAGATCCCCGTTTATCTTTACAGATTGTCATTAGGACATGCAGGGACTAACCCACTTTCTACTAGGCATAGTTACCTAACTCAAGAAGAACGCCACATTACATATTACCATGTATGAAGGTTTTCCACTTGCCCGTTTGGTTACTTTTATTTTAGGGACAAATTACCGCTCTACAAAAAGAGGTTTGGAATTTGTACACAAGTTATGACAGATACATTCAGTCTGGCTTAAGCCCCTAGAGGTTAATCAAAAGATTCTTAAGCAACATTTGAGAAAACCATAGCCTTAAGTAAACAAACAAGGTCACAATTAATTCTTTAATTATGCTAGAATTTTGGCCCTGTAATCTTCAAGTCTTTCTCAGAGCAAGTCTCGATTGTGAGTCTAGTAAGTGTCCTGACCACATCAAGCGTCACAAGCCTGTCATGTGTTATACAAGCCCCAAAGATGTCTCCAGAACTATTGAATTTCCTTATTTATGTCTAACCATGCTTTGTGTTATCTGTATGTGAATAACATACTGAATTTCAGTCAACCATAAATGAAAGCAAACACACAAATACATCTTGTGTGTAGTCAACTCTCTCCCTAACAGTAATTAATTAAGTAGAGAAGCCTTAAAAAGTCACAAATGAAAAACGTGGTCTGGATATATTTCTGGATAAATATGTGACAAAAGAAAGTAACAGCATTATATTCCTGAAGAGTATCAGGCAAGAAGTTACTGTCTACATTTAGATATGTGTATTTTTTTGGGCCTCAGATTACAAGCTGTTAATTATTTTCTGTTATTTTTAACCATTTTTCCTTTGAAATGGAAATAGTTGCAGTATACTGAGCAGATTCCTTCTCCTCACTAACTAAAATCATTCCATGAAAACTTTTTAACTATTCAAGAGACAGACATAAAAACTGCAAGGAAAAGATTAATTTGGCCCACATTCTGCACACTGAATAACCAGTAATTAGGTTGGGCAATTCTTCAATTAACTAGGTCAGATGCTGATGATCATATTTCTGTATGTCATTCCATCAGTAAACCAGAAATGAATATCCACCTTTGTGACTCAGTTTTGCACTCTCAATGATTAATATATCTAGTAAATCACCATGACCTGTCTCATATTATGTTGTATTCAGGCTGACAGTGGAATTCATCTGAAGTCTGACTTTATCATAGAGATTTCCCCAAATCCACTAAGCATTAGACCACCACCAACACCTTAAGTTATCTAAAAGAATAAAAGAAACTGGCCTTCCTGTTCTATCTATTATTCCTACACTTCTGTTCAATTGAGGCTAGAACCACAATGAAGACTTGTATGCCCTTAAATTTAATCTTCAAGCTTGAGGGCTAAAACTGACTCCTTAGTATCTTAACCTTCTTAAGAGATTTAATTTTTAGATGGCTGCTGCTCTGTACTTCATGAAATTTAAGACACTCACACTATTTAATTTTCATATTCCAGACACCTCATTTAAGAGACTGGGCTTATATGAGATGAACCTGGGTGCTGAAAGAAAAAACACTGAAAAATTATTTCAGCATCCATACCTTGTGAGTGTACACACAGCTGCATAATGTATAAATCCCTTAGCAGTTGTGTTGATAAACAAGCTTTTAAAAGCAGCTCTAAAACTGACCATTTGATAATACAGGCAGAATTTCTTTCAATTGAAAAGATCACTTCATTACTCTTCTTGTTGCTAGCTAATACCAATGGCTACCACCTCCTTCCAGTTATCCAAATCCAAATGTATTGGGAAACATTGTACTGAATTTATAGCCCCTGAAAGTTTTATGGCAGGATGTTATAAACACTATTTACACACATAGCCTTGAGTATTAATAGTGCAGTGAATATGAATACATCTTATTTGTCCCACTGTATCCTCCAACTGTAGTAAATCTAAATGGCATTTCCTTTCTCATTTTATTTATGGTGATATAAAATAACAAAAAAAAAAACCCCAAACAACCCCAAAAACATTCAACTACACCTCATCAGTGAAGACAAAGCTAAAGCACTCAAACCAAAAAGATGTTTTTCTCTTCCTACAGTAGTGTTAAATACTACTCTTACAGGAACCTGACTATCATAATGAAAAAAATGGTTCTAGCAGGTTGTTTTACTAGCTGGATAAGAAGGAAGACAATTTGGTATGAAAGGTGATGAGTGAGGATGCTAAGGTGAATCAAAGAAAAGCAAAAGATCATAAGTGTCCGTTCTTCAGGCCCAAGCTAGTGGACACAAATCCTTCCAGATGGAGAAAGAGCTAAAGGTAAAACAACAGAAAAATAAAAGCACAAGAAGGAGAAAAGGTCCTGGATGGGGGTGCCAAACAGGCTACTCCTGAGCACTCTAAACAAAGCAGTGAAGGAGACAAGCTTCCATCTATAATTAGCTTGCTAGAGGCTCACTGATGCCAGGTGACTGCATCATCTCCTTTTCACTACCGGCAGCAGCATCTTGTCATCACAAGCAGGTGAATATTTCTTTGAACGCATCTTGTCTACTTCCCAAGCAGACTAGAGCAGAGTGAAGTATCTGTAAACATGCCAGCCTTAGAAGGGTCTTTGCTTTAAAAGCAAAGGACAGAAATTATTAAAAGTAACTTCAGTTATTTAAATTAATGGCTCCTGTATCCCTTAGCCTCCTCTGTCACTAACTCTACAGGCTAGAAAATAAAACCACCATTAATTAATATTCAAACAAGTCTTTCTTCTTTCTCTCACTGACGAAGAATGTCTTTTAATTAAGGTAATAGCCTAGGCTATGACTACCTACAGTACTCCTCCAATATTACATCTATGCTGATTTCAGCTGAATCTGCTGATACTGCTCTAGTGTATGATGAGGGACTTCATGAACTAAGTTTCAAATCTCTCCTTTGATTCCTGAAAGCACAATAATAACTTTATGCATCCAAATAGTTGCAGCAAGTGGTGAGAACATAAGCACATAAATGGGTAGTATGAGGGAAGCTTTAAAAAAAATTGGCACTCCAAACCCCATACTGACTCTATGTATGTATACCACTTCACCCTGTTTAACCAACACTTTACAAACCAAAACAGGTATTGGGTGTTTATTAAATGAATGCAGTTTATTTTATCTTCCATCTGTATTCCTTATTTCTTTCCATTTTGTTTAATGTTTGACTCCCTTTGAATTAGTATAACCTATATATGTTGTTTGTTTTTACTTCCAGGTCATTATTTAATACATGAAATAATGCAAGATCTATCCCCAATCTTTGCAGAATCTGCTTCCCTACAATAAGATGTTGTAAATTTTTTTTACAGTGCCTGACTCATGCTGTATCTTCCAAAACCCCTTTCTACATAACTTTGAAATAATTTTGCAAAGCTTACATAGCAAAAGCACTATTTTTTTTTTTTTACATTTTGTATGCAATTAAGAACTAGAATAAATAAAATCAGTCAGCATGACATTTACATGAAGTACATTTCTATTTCTTAGTTCTCCCTGAGGTGACTCGTATTTATCAGGTTAAGCTGTATTCAAATGTCAGTGGATCACATATTAGATAAAATTTCTGTTTCTTAAAACTCACAGAATTAGATGAAAATACTTTAAAAGATTATGCTTAAATATTGACAAATCAGTGTAAATTAACACCCACATGTATGTAGGCAAGCAGAAAGGCCAAATTGTTTGATTTCAGAGGTCCTTCCATTCACATTTTGCAATTTCTGTCTTGGTGAAATTCTTGCACACTTCCTTCAGATCTCAAATATCCCTATAAATCTTAGGCTATTACAGTCTTAGATGAGTTCAACTCTATCTTAGGAAGCTCTTTCAGATGGATAATGTGCAAGAAATAGAAAACATACTTGATGCAAGTCACATTTATATCTATGTTCTTCACCTGTCCATTGTTGTTACTGTGGTCCAGGTGGATTTTTAATACAGAAGTGAAGACAGCAATGCTGTGTCAACAGAAGGAAAAAAATTCCTTATTTCCATGCAATTCGCTTCTAATTTAGTTGGCTGGTTTTTTTGTTACATACCTAAAACTCATAGCACAGCTTGATATCAATCTAGAAGTTTGATCTCTATTATGCTTCAAAAATATGAGCTAATGCATCTCATCAACCAGGTATCAATAAAATGATAGCATTCATTTGCCAAATTAATACTCTATTTTGTGACACTGTTTCATTACATTCCAGATTTTTAAAGATCTTTCAGGAATCTAAAATTGCAGCCATATGTTCATTGCTTTCAAAGGTTTTTGTCTGTTTTTTAAACAATTTAGATATTTACCTCAAACTTTACCCTTCCAAAATAACTTTCAAACTCTTGTTTCCGATTATGATAAAGCAACACTGTCTGATTTTACAGTAAATACAGTACCCAAACAAACTTGTAAGATCTCAGTTGATTCCTGTCATTCAAAGTATTTACTTTAAATATGGTAGAATTTGTAAATCATGCAAATACAAACTGTACAACTGTTGATTTAATTATAGGCCAGGGTGAAACAGATTTTCCCAACACAAACAGACATTTCTGTAGAGACAAATATTATAACTTGTTTAAAACACAGTATTTATTGCAGGTTTTGCCTTCAATGTAGATCTGTGATAAGATGAGCTCTGTTTCTTCCTAATCAATCCAAACTAAAGCATTATAAAGACTGAATCAAATTCTCACTCCTCTGTAGTTTGCAGGTAAAAATCTCATAGAGGACTTTTAAAAATTTAATAAGATTTTTTTATATATTCTAGATACTTTGCTAATTAAGAAAAGAAACCATGAGAATCCTCAGGTATCCATGAATTAATAAAGCCACTCTCTACTACTGCAGGCACCAAAATTTAAGTTCTTGCTGCTGTAAGTAAATTCAACTAAAAGGTCACATGGATTCAAGAAGTGATGGAGAAATGTATGGAATAAAAATCTAGTCAGGTATATTAGGTACTAAGATACTTTGCCAGTCTCTGAAAAATCTCACAGACCACTGGAGGAAGTGAGAATACACAAATGCACTAGAGGCATGTCATACTCCTTTAACTCACTGGGCACAATCAGAATCAAGCTACTGGCCCAGATAGACCTCAACATACAGTGTTTTTTAAAGATATTTTGCTTACAGTTTCTCCCCTCACTTTAAAAGCAGCATCGTTGGAGTCAGAGTAAACACATTATTATGTAGTTACAGGACTACATAACATACACATCATAATACTACACTATTACTCATGTACCCATGAAATTTTTACCCAAATGCTTCTAATGGTAAAATGGAACTAGACTGGTTATAGCCACTATTCCCATTCCCATTTCAGGAAGACATTCTTACTACACATATGCTGGACAACTCCTGATCAATTTGTGATCATTGTATCAATGATCACAAAACCAAGAAAATTTAACCAGCATGTATCATCAGCAAAAGTGAAAAAAGTATGGAAGAGGGTTGTAGCAATTCACCATAGTTGCACTGCAATGTCCCATAGTCTTGAGACAATTCATTATTTTTATGAAATACTAAGGTACATCAGCATCTTAGTAAAAATATCTCAACATTATGAAAACATTTACTATTACCAGCTATAGTTCTTAACAGCCTTGTCATCAAATTCTAGAAGTTCTCTCTTCCTGAACGAAAAAAGCAAAATATATGCAACTGTAATCTCATATTTACATCTAAAGGTAGCTCTTCTATAACCCTCTAAGAGGGTTATATAGTTACAACCAGTCAGTGCATAGTCACAACCAGATACTGTAGTTTCCAAAGATAATTAAAACAAGACTTCTCTGGTAGTAAACTGTTTTGATTTAAAACTGCATTTAAGTGTCTAAAAACCACGTCATACAAAGTTTTGAACGACAACTACATTAAAAAGGTACAATCTTACTTCAGATGAATTTCACAAAGGTTATTAACTTTAAAAAAAAAAAATCCCTATTTGAAAACAGTCAGTTTATAGTTTCTTTATGAAATAAAGGTAGTATTTCCTCAGTAATAGGGTTATGCATGTCCTGCTGCCTCCAAACCCTTTGGGAGACAAATGAATAGACATTAAGTAAAATGGCAAGTCTGAACCAGCACAGCAAAGCTTGAGCTACGGAGCCCCACTGGGAGGTAGGATAAATTAACGCAGTCTTGGTACTGCACTAACTACATTCACACACTTCCTGATGGCTTTAAGCACAAGCAAAAAAGCCCTCATACACCTTAACCTATGATCTTAGTAGGGACAGGTAAGTGTCTTCAGCACCACATAAGGTCAGACTGGTTGTGTACAGGGAGGAAAAACAAGTGAATTGTTACAGTGAGCCAGCTAATGTGTTTAAGATGTGACTGTAGAGGTGACAACAGTGACAACAGTTCTACCTCAGTGTTACAGCTGTTTATTAAAACATGAACACAAATGTGACTAGGAGGTTGTGTGGGGGTGTGTGTGTGTGTGTGTGTGTGAAAGAACCTGATATTTTCTGGGAAAAAAGTATTTTATATACAAAACAATGCTGAAGTGTTCAAAACCCTAAAATACACAGCTTTAGAATATTTATGTGAAAATGTCTTCAACTCAGTTGGCACTGACTTCTAATTTGGGTATAATTTTACATATTTGTAAAACATTGACATCTGCATACCGGTTCAAGGAAATGTTAAGAGACAGATATAGTCATAGTGTCCCTGGAAAAGGTACTTTTAAATATTACCCATGAAGAATACACAGAACATGAAAAAATATAACAATTAATAGATCATTAGGTATTTTATTGTCTATTGCCTGTAATGTGCATACTAATAACATGCATAACATTTTGTATATAAACATTATCTAGGGTTCCTTGATCAAGAGTCTTAAAAGTATTATGTACTTTTCATTGTAAAGTAGTTTTGAGTTGTCAGTTACTAAGGCTGACAGATTTTCTGCACATTGGTATAATCGGTGACAAATTTGTATGGTAAGGAGGTAATTCCAACACAGAGATGTCATTCTTATACCTTGAATTAATTTAAATAATAACATCTATCTGTCCAAATAATAAGATTCTAGGTTCCTTCATAATAGAAGTAATGGCTTTAATACCGCTTTTGGCTAGTTCATCAACAAAATTATGTAACACAGCACATGCATTTAATGATCCAGAAGTTCCCTTTTAGTTCCGTAAGGAAAATGTAGTGACGACAATTTAAGAAATCTCCGTCTGCACATTCTTGTCAGCTCATAAGCAAAGATAATGCTACCTTTTAAGTCCTGATAGAATCTTGTACTCTAAAATCATGCAAACAAATACATCATAAAGCACATGGAGTTATTGGTAGCTGATTTTATTAGTCCTGTTAGCACATAATTTAAGCAGTTTTATAAAAAGATTCTCTTTCTTCACCTACATAGAAATAATTTTTTATATTCCTTGCCCAAAGGAAAAATATTATTGCTCCAAAACCATGATCCTAGTTTTTATGCTATTCTATTTTGTTTAATTTCTGTAGAATATTGAATACCTCTCTAGAGAACTGAGATCAAAAAGCCTCAAGCACACAGGAGAGCTATGGCAGCATAATAACTAATCCACAACAGCTGAACCACTCTAAGCATTGGTTACTGAGTAGTGTTAACACATCTCAGTAAATAAGGTCAATAAACTTATCTTAAACTATATGAAAAGGCAACATATTTCAACAGGAACATGAGTAGACCACAGAAGTGCTCTGTTACAGTTGCTTAGTTGTTAAGATGCCTCCAGAATAAGCTATTAGAATGTAATTGTATATCATTCCTATAAACAAAAAATGGCTGATAGGTTTATGGCAAATGAACAGGAAAGGTTAAAAGATCTAAGATATAGATGTAATACATAGCCATGCTACAAGACACTGGAGTGGTGCAGACAGTCTATGCCCTTCCATACATGCCAGGTCACTGGCTCATTCTTTGGAAATTTCTACCCACTGAGTGAAGCTAATAAAACTAAATATGAGCATACATTTTTTTGTGCAAAAATCAGCCATCCCTCATTAAATAACTAAGGAAAGTGTTTTTTGCTTATCTGGCTGATTTTCCACTGAAGCTTATTATATAAAGCTCATATTTTCTACCTTGCTCACTGAGCTGAGGGGCTAAACCTTCTAGTGACTGGTGGTGATAAGCAGGCAGGGTGTGTAACATTTTAAACTGCTCCACACAGAGCCATTCAGGAACATCTGCCTATTCTGCTGCTTCTAGAAGAGGAACACACTTGCTTCCCCTTGACATTTCTTTCCCTGAAGGAATAAAAAGGGTTCCTAAGTGCATTTTACCAGCAATTAACTTTTCCTTGCATCAGCACTCTCTTCCCTTGTTAAGACTCATGGTATCTGACATATATATATACAAAATTCTTGCCCGAATACTTGTTTCTTTTTTACTAAAAATCTACTCTACCAGTAATACTGCAATTTAAAACATGCTTCTTACAACAGGGCTCCCAAATGCACAATACAGAGTCAGATGAACCCCAGGGGAAAAAAATGTTCGAGGGTAACTATCTACTCTCATTTAAAAAAACCCAAAAAACATATTCCTCCATTACCCAGGTACCCAGGAATTTGTCACTTAAGAAGGAAACAGAAATGTTTTGTGGCTTAGGTAGCTTTCTGATCACCAGGTAATGTCACCTTCCTAGTTATTCATACTAGGCTTGGTTCTAGGACAGCAGGTTTGGTTTGAGCCCCACTGGCCCAGGTTTGAAAAGAAGCCTGAATAACATGGATATCTGCAGTGTATCTAGCTCTTGACAGCCCTGCCCGAACTGCCTTGTCAATGAAAGTTGATCCAATTTCAACACTCATCAGAAGTTCATATGCATTTCCCATCCTATTTCAAGTACAAAGGACTGTCCTAAGAATCCATAAGCACATGAAAATCCTGTAATAGCCAATGTCATAGCTTGAGGCAGCAGGGAGTGAAACCCAAAGTGTCTTATAAAATTCACCATGCACTTTAAATTCCATGTTATGCTCTACAAAGAACCGGCAAGCAGAAAACAGCCCTCCAAGAGTCCAGTGTCTGATGAAGAAGTTTCAACTTAATTCCTAGTACGAAGTCATACATTCTGCTATATTCGTATGAATATATTGACTTCAGAATTATTGGGCTACAAAAACCCAGTAGTTTGCTGCCCAAAGCAAACACAACATTTCTAAAGGTTTGTATTTTTGCTGCTACAGCCAAAAATGTGCAGAACAGAAAAATGCATGACTGAAGGTATGAAAACTATACCTCTCCAAAAGCAGAAACACCAAGGCAGTAGAATGGAAGCAGATGTCAGATTCTGTAGTCTGTGTCCAGATTACCTGGGGAGATTCCCTGCACCAACCAATGCCTTGTGAAGTAATCAGCACTACATGCAACAATAGAAACTCATCACCTCACCCAGTTTGGTTCCTGGTGATGCCTTTGCACAACCCTGCTTTGCCTTTGAGAGTGGAAGCAGACCACTATTACGTAACAAAGAAACAGAATTGAAGTCAAGATCTGTATCCTACATCTAATTTACACATTTTGTATTCATTTCATCTGGCACAACACTGAATGGATGAGTAATGAGATTATCATCTCCTCATCAATGAAAATCTAAAGTCACTGAGACAGGAAGATGCAGCTGTACAACAACAAACAGCAGTATTGCACACTAGGTTAGAAACAAGGAAGGAAAGCACTACAAGCCATTTAAACTTCAGAGGGATTTTATTATCATGAACGCAATTGCAATATAGCCAAGAAAACAGTGATTGGAAAGGGAGCTCTCAAAGTTCCTAGGCCAAAAATGGTTATAATAAATTTTCCATATAGCCATTTTTCAGCTAATATGGTGTCAGACTTTGCCTCTTAGATGTTTACTGCTGGTTCAGCATTAGTCTACCCAGAATTCAGAAGGGAAAGCATATAATTTAAATTTCAATTTTGCCATGAGTTCTCTATAAGTGTAGTGTTATTGCGGAGAAAATTGGTTCTTAAAGGCCACATTCCAAAACAGAATGATTTGCTTTTCAGAAGTACTTTTTTGAGCTTTAGGTACAAATCATCTTTATTTCAGATGACTGAAAGGTATCTGGAGGTGAAATTCTATTAAAACTAAAGAAATCAACCCTCTCACATTTTAACGGTAGAAATTTAGCAAAAACATCTGAAAGAAACACTGCAACAAAATTTTGCAACAGAGATGCGAAAAGTAAGGATCATGTTGTGTACAAATACTGTTGAATAAATACACAAAGCAGCTGTAAAGTATAGTACAGTGAGTATAATATAGCAAGCATATGTGTAATTTTAAGTAGCCCATGTGTTTGTATTGATACACACGATGTACATTATCACATAGAGTTGTCATGAGATCAGAATGATGGCATTTTAACTAATAAGTCATTCTAACTTGAACATCTGAATGACTTCCTATTGTTTGACCTGTATTTTGTCAGTGTTTTTTCACTGTTAAAACGTCTCTATCAATTGCATGAGGTTACAGGACATGTAAAAGCTGTTATTAGTAAACAAGGGAAAGCAAATAGGTTTCTCTTGCTGACAAAGATACAGCATAAGAACATTTTAAAAGATAACCACCATCATCTTACATATTTTCTCTTATTTCTGAACATGGTGTGGAAAATGTAGTGTAGCTCCGTATTTGACCAAAAGTTTAAGTACAATATACTACGTAACTTAGTCCTGCCTCTTCTCCAACTCCTACCTTTTACAAACATCATTTGAAGTGTCGCCACTGAGGCACACCAGGAACAATTAACTACGACTCAGAGTACTAATGTACTGTAGCACCAGGCTTCGGCTGCAGCTTTGCAACAATATCACTCGCGAACCTATAAAATGCAAATTTACTTGTCGTCTTCGTAATTTTAGGGGAAAAAGCGGATACCGTCCATCCCTCCGAACAGCTCACGGGCAAACGCCGTGTGTTCGCAGGGCTGGAGCTGTTCTCATCATGGTCGCACACTAATTAGAACAATTAACTGCGAGATGCCCATGGTCTGCCACAAAGGCAGCCCCCAAGGCTGGGCTGCAGCCCCGCGGGGAGCTGTTCGGAAGGAAGTTTGAGCACACTGATGATCCCAGTAAGAGCCCTAAGAGAGAGGACCCGTTTCCCTTCGCTGCTTTCAGACGGGCCACCAGAGGACACAGTTCCGAGACCCCTCCCCTCCCTGGGCAAGGCTGCAGCAGCGGGACTCACCTTAGTGAGCTGGGCAATCTTCTTGCACATCTTCATGTGCATTTCCCGATTGCATTCCTCTGCCGAGCTGCTGCGCGAGGCTTTAGATCCATTGCAAGTCCCGGAGTGCTGAATGTTGTTTATGCCAGAGGCCATTAGGCTTGAATTTTAATGAGGTCTGCCTGCACGCCCCGGGGATCGCGGTGCCCTCTCCGCTCCCCGCCGCTGGAGGAACTTCAGCCCCACACCGGGCGGGCTCCGGCCGCTCGCCCCGCTGCAGATGTCCCAGTCCTTCAGCAAAACACCCGGGCGAGCAGGCAGAGAACAGCATGTGCAAACATCCTGACTAGGATTTTTTTTTTCCCTTCCCTTCTCTTCAAATGGTTGAGCTTCCGCCAGGAGAAGACGCCAGCGGCTGGGTGCTACAAATCCACCCCCCCGCCCCGAGACGCTGAGCCAGCCACACAGGCAGCAGCACAGGCATTGCCGAGGATCTAATATAGCAGAGATCGCCTGAAGATTAACTCATGCTGCCTTCTTGGGCTGCCAGAGCACTGCAGAGGTCATCAAAGAAGGCAGTGTTGGCACCTTTCATAAACTCTGTTATTCTGGCAATCCTCTCAAGTCTGGATGGACCAATAAGTGATAAAGAAAACCTTTGCTCAGTTTTTGCTGCAACGCTGAAAGAATGGAGCCAAGAGGCACACGAGAACAACTGAGCCCTGGAGCTGTGTCCAGGATCCGGTCTGCCTGTCTTACCCAAGAGACTCAGTTCCCCGCAGTTACACTGAATGCACTGGAAAAGTGCCTGAAGAAAACTGACAATATTACAGGTCTTTTTTTTTTTTTTTTTTTTAAATTTGCACACTGTTTCAAAGAGACCTGTGCACATGAAATAAATAAATGGACAGAAAAGGCAGAAAAAAGGGCACACAAAGAAAGGCATGCTATTAAGATAACTTTTAAAGAAGAATGCTTCAGTAAAGTGTTACGTGAGAAGAAAAGTGTTAGTGAACACGTTTAAACAAGTCTAGAAGAGAAAGGGGCAGGAGGAGAAGGCCAAGTAGGGTGAAGTCAGAGAGGTGGAGAAGAGGAAAAGGGAGAAAGCATAGGTAAGAGAAGTCCAGAGCTGCACAACAACCCTTCCAGGTGTCACTGTAGCCAGCAAAAGTGACCCCAGGGAACAGACCCAGGGCTCCACCTCAGCTCACCCCGGCTGCAGCCCGAGGGGCCGCGAGGTTGCTCCTTCCCCCTGCCCCATATGCAGCTAAGGCATCTTTCCAGTCTCACCTCCTGGCAGTACTTGCCATCTTTCTTGGGCAAGAAGCTCCCGCTTTACTAGTGGTGGGTTTGAAAAAGAGCTGCCTAAGGACTATCAGAATTGGAAAGGAGGATTATGTCGTGTCGCCTAAGGGCACGGTTAAAGGAAAATGGGAAACACTTCATGATGACAAAGGCAGATAAAGCACTGTTAAGAATAACACTCCAAAAGGAAAAAGATCAGAAGAATGCCTATAGGCAGTGGGGAGAAGATATGAGAAGACCTTGGGACAGGGAAACCAAACCCTTGAATTGCTGGGAGAAAAGGTGAGACTAAATCTCCGGAAGCAGAAAGAATCTTCACTCCAGGAGTGAGAGAAATGAGGACTGAGAAATGCAGTGCAGAAGAGAAAACAAAGACGATCGCAGTTGCTGGAAGATGCTAAGCCGGGAAAAGGAGTTTAGCCCAGAAAAAACATTAAAAAGAAAAGGTAAGAAACAGATCCTTACACAAAACAACGACAAAGTACAGTTGCTTCACTGACTGACTTGAACGTCCAAGATGCTGCTGGAACTTTTTCTGTGACTAGGGCATAGGGACATGGCATTTTCAAGTGTCTGGTATCTGATAAGACATCTACTCACACTTAAGTGTAACTAAGTTAATATGGTTATATCTTCTCTATGTGGTCATCAATTTGAGAAAAAGTGTAGGAACTTAATTATATGTAAAATTTTGATTAAATTGAAAAGCTTATTTGGGTAATCAAGAGAACAGCAAGAGCTGTAACAATATCCTAGGCCCTTGTTTCCTCAGAAAAAAACTCCAACAAAACTAAGTGAAAATAGAAAGCAAATTCAGGAAAATGCAAAAGCTTCTAGAAGTGCTTACAGTAAGTTACCTGTGTTATCACTCTACTTTGTGGACAGTAACATTTATGGTTGTTCAACTGAATAGCAGAGGACACACTGGACCTGGATGCACTGGTAGAGAGAGACTTGAGACCCCTACATGGGTGTAGCCAGAGCAGAGGAGCACAAATTATCCCATACAGTGGAAATAAACCACTGAAATCAAGCAGGCTGTGTATGTGTTTTGGGGGGTTAGAGCGAGAAAGTTGGGATTTTGCTACAAGACGGTGTTTTAGCAAACATAATTTGTCACTGGTAAAGTATGCTGGGGCCACACAAAACTTTTCAGATGATACTTCAAACACTGAAAAAGTTTCAATCAGATCTCGTGCACCAGAAAATGCAACCACAGAGCAAAAATTCACAGATGACTCAAGTTCATTAGTCTATTACTCAAAAAACTGAACTTGGTTTCCATAACAGAATTTCAGCAGATAATGCCACAGCATTTCACATCTTTTTTTCCTTCTAATTGATCAAGGGATCACCTATAAATAAGACGGCAAGGACATTACACAGTATAATCTAAATGTGTACTATACAAATGAGGGGTTTGTGAGAATCGCATGGAACGCGTAAGTAGGTTACAGAATGTTTGTGAACTCGAGGCAGTATACAGCCAAGGCAGTTTAAAATAAAACAGAAAACATACACTTCTGCCTGAATTATTATTGCTGCACTAGTTCTCAGTAAACTATGAGAGAAGGTGGTCATTCACTACAGTCTTTATAAAAGTCTGAGACTAACTGTACAGAGGTTATAGCTTTGCTGCCCAGATGCATTAACTAATTTCCTTTTTATTACAAAAAACAAGTCGTACATGAGTAAAAGACTGTAAGCCTTCCATTTTTGGTGCCTTCTGCTTTGTTGAATATGCAGACTGTATAACTACTGAACTTTTCAGACTAGCTACTATTAAAAGAGCCACTCCACTACCCCCAAATTCCAAGACATAAAAAAGATATTTCTGTTGCAAATGTTTAGTATATAAATTTGCACCTTTGTTTAAGAGACTACAAACAGCTTTCCCAAAACACAGTTAATACAGCCTAATTCTTTCACTCTTTGAATACCAGTACTACTGAGGTCAGTGAGATTTTTTTCTTTTTTAATACATGAGGGCGAAGTTAAACTCATCCCCCATATTACACACTACTGCTGTTTTGCAGTCCAACAAAATTTGCATTTGAAAATGATTGAACAATACAGTTAGTAACTGTCATGTTAGGTCAGAACTGGGTGAATGGTGCACTGGGCAATCTGATCTAGTGGGTGGCATCCCTGCCCCTAGTGGCACTTGGCTGGGGGCTGGAACTAGATGATGAATTCAAAGTCCCTTCCAACCCAAACCTTCCTATAATTCTATGTTTCAAATGACAAAGCTGTATTACTAAAAATGATTTAAAACTTCTCAAGTCAGCATGTCAACAAAGATGCACTCCTAAATGAGATTCTCATTTAATTCATAAATCACTACCATCATTGATCTCCATTTACATTCAGTTCTGTCCCAGAATACCTTTTTGACCCCAAACAGAGAATTCAGGAACTGGTTTTTATTTCTTATAGGAAAAAAAAAGGAAATAAGGATTTAAAAAAAAGTAGTCAGAAGACCTGTAAGAGTTAACCTGCTCACCTAATTCACTATCCTACTTTCAATAAAACTTGTTTTGGGATTGAATGCAAAAAAAGGCAAGTAAAAAGTGCAGCCATTGATACATCTTGGGTAATTACCTATTTTATATATAATTCCATATAAAATATTCTATATAACTACTTTCTGATTTTAATTTCTTCTCATGTCATAAAGCAAACAGGATTCCAAAAACACCATTAGTGCTACCTATTTCCTCATTGACTGAAAACAGTAACTATTCAAAAATGTATATACCGTTTTATAGCTAACTTACATATATGCACATTTTGGAGTAATCTGGTAAAGAGAACCTCTGACTACTACTGCATAATGGTGGCCTGATTATGGATGAAACATTAGTATACTTACATTTTGAATATGGAAACTGGAGCCAACCAGATACATCAGATACAAAACCCCTTGAATGCCTAATAAACGGGATAGCAACAACTTCCATTCCCTGTAAGCTGTTTTTTATCCAGTGACCTACATCTAATATTCCCACAAAGTAATTGGCATGCAGCAAGCTTGGCTTACCCAGTGGCCTGGTATTTGCTCACAGAATAGGACAGACAAAGGAAAGAGGAGGGATCTAGAACAGTGAGTCAGAAATAGACCATAGCAGAGAAAGTAATTACTTCAAAGGACAAGAAAAAGGATTGAATTAGTAGCACACGCTGCTCTCCAGAGCCTGGAGCACATCCAAGGTTTGGAGTTTCATCATTCTTTTTCTTTTTGGATAGAACTGTGAAACCCACTGGCCATGGCCTCTGGGCCTGCACTGCTGGACAGAGTCCTGCTCCCCTAATCAATCATTATATCCATCCCTCAGGAAGTAGCTGGCCCTTACTGAGCCCTGCAAGTTAGCTCAGCAAAGGACTGAAGGCCCAGGGCTGAAGTGAAATTGGGTTCCTGGGCCCACAGGGAGGGCCCAGGTGAGGCTGATCAGGGTTCATTAAGGCTGATAAGTGCATTCAAGGCAAGTGCCTTTCTGTAACACTAAGACAGCAACACTTCTATCAGTTGAACAAGGTAGCTGGTATCCCAAAGAGATGGCCAGCGTTTGTGATCCTACTTCAGCATGTGATTTACCTACACAAGAAATACCAATTATACTGAGAATCTTCTACCTATAAATACAAAGTCCAGCAGAAATATTTAAAGCACACTGGAAGAACTAAATCTCACATCCTAGATAAAATCCGTCTTAAGGTATAAGGTATTCCCCAGGAAAGATTCTCCTCTGTAGACCTGATATGCAGGCAGGTACAAATGACTGATAAATATACATGAATCAAAAATGATTCAGTTTGCATTACAAGTTTTACTTAAAATAAAAGTCCTGGGTTTTTAATACCACAAGAACCACAAAGGTTTATCTGCTCTTGTCTTCCTGTTTCTGTATTCTTCTCCACAAACAGGGTCCTATCACAGAAAAAAATCTAGATGAAGTTAATTGTCAGGTAAAAATACATTAAATAAAAGATTGTTACATATTGTATTTTCCTAGAAAATATAACCTTAAAAACCCCCCCAACTCATCGAGGATTTGTTGTTGATTACAGTGGTTTTATAAAGTGGTTACTTCTCCAACATAAAATGAAAACTTTTAGAAAAACGTTATTGTGTAGGATTCTATACTTGTGCATATAAAATCCCTTTCCCACGCTCTAGGAGCAGAAGGGGACTAGCCAGATCTGTATGTTTTAAAAGTTAATACAAAATACAAACGACTCACCTTTAGAAAGGAAGTATCTGTCTTAAACATACACAGATGTATGGTAGTATAATATGTTAGGAAAGAAACCTCTGCCACAGGTTTAACTTATTTTAAAATTTATATTTACCTATGAAATAGATTACTTTGTTTCCTGCTGCTGCCCTCCATTCTTCACATACAGCTCTTATATCCCATAATCCTTGACACCATTGTAAGAAGAAAATAATTCCATTATTTGGTAGATAAAAATCTGCCTCTTGAGGAAAACACTGGTAACACTCAGATCTGAAACAACACTGACCCCTAGTGTTTTTCTATTTCATTTTTTTTTTCTTAGACAAAAAAGACCTGCATTCAGGACGGGTCCTGCCTATTAGACCTACTGTGATTTGATGGTTTGTCACCTGTCCTTCCTAAATAGCTTTCATTACTTGAGGTAGTCAGACACCTTATTTTTTTAAAGGTCAAGTACATATGCATGTGAAACACTCTCCACAGCTTACTTCTGTTCACGTTTTCGAGTGCTGTCTGTAACTCTGTAATGAAGAGATGCTCAGCAGACCATCCGTGGCCCCGCTCCTCCCCAGGAGTGTCACCACACCCTCACCACAGTCCGTAACCACTGACACAGCCTGGGGTTTGAGCTCAGTCATCTGTCCTGCTTTCAGTGAGGTACAGAACTCAAAGGATTAGTCTCAAAGGATTTCTGGGGAAAAAAAACACATTAGGCTCACAACAAATGCTTCAAAATTTGGAAGAATTTCCACTGGTAAGGAATTCAGTCTGGAAGGGCCTCAAATAGGCGTTCCAACAAGTCAGCTGTCTATACTATCTGTTTTCGTAGTGGATACAAACAGCAGGGTGTTTCAATGGGCTTTTATGCCTGTTTGATTACATTTTCTTACCGACTCGGGCCGACCTGGCTCGGGTTGGTGCCCCACACGCCCCTGGTGATAAAACCCGACGGCAGTGATTGTCACAGACGGTCCCGTCCGAGAGGGCCCGGGCAGGGGGCTCAGGGCAAGGGGGGCCGAGGGCAGGCCCATGGCTTGTTGGGGGGTTCTACAGGCCGAGCTCCGAGCGGGGCGGAGAGGCTGAGGGGGGCCTGGAGCTGTCACAGCGAGGCTGGGAAGGGCCGGGAGCCCCCTGAGCTGCTGGGGGACCATCGGGGGATTTATCGCTCTACAGAACCTCCTGAAAGGAGGCTGGACCCGGGGGGGGGGATGGGCCGGAGGGGGTCGGCCTCTTCTCCCAGGTAACGACAAGAGGACAAGAGGATAAGCTGTTTCAGAGGAGGTTTAGTTTGGACATTAGGAAGAATTTCTTCACAGGGAAGGGTGACTGCACATTGGAAGGGGCCGCCCAGGGAGGTGGTGGAGTCACCGTCCCTGGAGGCGTTTAAGGAACGACGGCACATAGCACAGGACGCCCCGTGCCGTGGTTTGGTCGCCAAGGGTGGCCTTTTGTCCCCGACCGTGCCGGGCCCACCCCACGGCCTGCCCCGTGCCCGCTGCCGCTCTGACCATGGCGGCGCCCCTCCCCCACGCCGCGCGGTCCCGAGCGTCTCGCGAGAGCGGGCGCGGCTCCCGCGCGCGGTTCGAAGCGGCGCGCGGCCGTTGGGAGCGGGCGCCGCGAGGGGTCGGGGTCGGGGCCAGTCCCGCCCGGCCGGCCATGGGCGCCAAGAGGAGGCTGCTGCAGGTCCGGGACGCCTTTCAGCTGGCCCAGAAGCCGCACCAGAACCACGCGAAGCTCGTGGTGGCTCTGAAGAGCACCTACGCTCAGGTACGGCTGCCCTCGGGCGGCCCCGCTGCTCCCGCGGGGTCGGGGGCGCCTCCTCCGCCGCGCTGCCCTCAGGCGAGCGCTGGAGCCCGGGTGCCTCTGGAGAGCCCAGCCGCTTAAAAACCCCGAACAACACCCCCCCAGCCCAGGCGCCCTGTTACCCTGCGATCGCGGCTCTGGGGGCTGCCCGCGGCAGGGCCGGTGGAGTGGGGGTACCCGAGGTGTGGGAGTGGCACGGGCAGTGTGCCCATTGCCGTGCTGAGAGCTGTCCCCAGGGCAGTGCGAACCCCGGAGGGCGGCCCGGGGCTCGGGACGTGCCCCTTGTGTGCTTAAAGCAACATAACTCGGTGAGGAGTGCGCAGCAGCGGGTGTGCCCCGAATGAAACCCTTTAAAAACTTAAACGGAAGCTGTCAGTTATAATCCCGTTTATTTTGTTGTGTTTTTTTTTCTGCGGTACAGCTTTCGAAAGATGAGCCGGGTAGTTACCTTTTGTTGTGATTTGATTTTTTTTCTTTTTTCCCCAGTTGAATGATAAAGAAGACTTTCATGAAAAATTCATCCATTTCCTCAAGTATGCTATGATAATCTACAGGCGGGAACCAGCAGTGGAACAAGTGATCAATTTTGCGGCTAAATTTGTTACTTCATTCTGTCAGACTGAGAAAGAAGATGATAGTGAGGAGGAAGAAGAAGATAATTTACTTCTGAATTATGTGTTTAAATTTCTGCTTGAGGTACAGTAATGTTAATTATTAGATCTTTAACATAACAAACCAAAACTTCCTGAGGAAAACTTGCTGATGCTCGAGATAATACTTACAAACTAGAAATTAGAAAGTGACAGCGAGGCAAAAATAGTGCCTTATGAGTAACATCATCCCCCACCTCGAGCCCCAACAAACCCACTACATCCCACACAATAACTGGATTACAAAAGTTAGGCTTTTCAGAAAATGTGAACTGTTCTCTTATCATATGTGTCACTGTAGGCTTTACTGTAGGTGCATTTATAATCTATAATTTATAATATAATTTAATATAATATAATTTAATGTAATATTTATATAATTTATAATAATGAAATTGTGGAAATGAATTTATACTGTCTCTTTGGTAACAAAAAATATCTAAAGATCTTCCATACAAGTAATTTGACATATGTATTACTTCTTTCTGTTTACTGCAAGTATCCCATAGAAAGATCAACAGTTCCAATAGCATGAACACACAAATAGAATTACATTGCCTCAAACTAGTGTTTTGTCATGGAAAGATTATTGATCAGGCCACGATCCCTAATCATCATTGCTAATATCTTTTTTTTTTTTCTTCTAATGTTTTATGGAGGCAGAGAAGTAAATTGGCTAATGCACTGCAGGCTGTGTGGAGTGGTAAAACTGCTGCTTCCTTTGTGAAGGCATTGCTGATTTTCTGAAGAACCACCAATGTGGGCTATGGGCCATAATTGTTTTCCAGTTCTATGACTTTTTAATCTTAATTAAAAAAAAGTTTAAATAGGAAAAGCTTTTGAAACATAGAAGTGCATGTTTCATTTACTTCATAAAATATTAGCTACTTACATGTGTATATTAAGAGCTTTATGTTGGAAATGAGAAAGTTGTGATTACAAGAATACTTCTTTTTTTTTTCCTTTTCCTAAGTCTCACAAGGCAAACAGCCATGCAGTTAGATTTCGAACATGTCAGCTGGTTAATAAGATTTTGGGAAATATGCCAGAGAATGCCCAGATTGATGATGACTTATTTGATAAAATTAATGAAGCTATGCTGATTAGACTTAAAGATAAATTTTCCAATGTGAGAATTCAAGCTGTATTGGCCCTGTCGAGACTTCAAGATCCTAAGGATGAAAACTGTCCTGTTGTTAATAGTAAGTAGTAATGGTCTTTTTCTTTTGTCTTAGAACACTGGTTGATTTATATAACTTTAAAGCATTTTTAAGCCTCTTTTGTTTAGAAACATTTGGCAAATGAATGTTAGAGAGTATTCTTGTAATAATTCATAAATTGTGGAACTGTTTGCCAGAGGAGGCTGTAAATACAAGAGTTGCATACATTCAAATGGAAAAGACAGAACTGCTTGAGGGAGAGATCTACTAGACAATCATATTGGGCTTGGGCTGCTCTGTGAACTAAATGTAGAAGTAGGATGATGAAAATAATGTGTTGCAAACTGGAGCAGAGATGTGATATGTGTTTGTTCAGTTCTTGCCCTCTAAGGGGGTTTGGTACTGTGAATTGAAGTAGTACAAAAACTTATAGTAGAGATAGTAAAAACTATTATTGTCTCAGATTATGATCACTTTCTATCATCAGCTGTCTATCAGAGCTGCAGAACAGCAGCTTTGCAGCACAGGTGTC
The DNA here is from genome assembly GCA_035047865.1 of Dendrocincla tyrannina. Lineage (NCBI taxonomy): Eukaryota > Metazoa > Chordata > Aves > Passeriformes > Dendrocolaptidae > Dendrocincla > Dendrocincla tyrannina. Next base: position 58,193,044 of record JAWWMP010000132.1, on the reverse strand, counting down.
TTGATACTGTTTGTGGGTTTCTCTGTATATGGTGTGATTCATGACTAAGCTTCTGCTTCCATTGCCTCTAGGTAGACAGTGTAGGTTTGTACAGCTGTTACCTAGATTGTGCCCTGATTAAACTTTACATACTGTCTCTTGTGAAGAGTTAGTTAATTGGGGTTTTCTGTTGTTAAGGTAACTTCTTTGAAATTTTATTTTCCAAGTATTTGTTTACAGATTACTTGTTTAGGAGTACACAAGTTTCATAGTTAATCATTGTCTTATAGAGCGAGAAGATGAATTCATGTATACACTGAGTAAATTATATTCATAGGTGCTTTTAATTTTGAAGAAGGGTCAAGAATACAATAAAAAAGAGTTATATGAGGGATTTACAATGTAAGTTTTGATAGGCTTAATGGAGATGCACTTTTCCATTTATAGGAAAGTTTGAGCATCTGCCTCAAAGGTAATGAGGATGTACAGCTAGTCAATAATAGATCTTAAAGAGCCAAGATTTGGGAACCATTTCTTTCACAGTAAATGACAAAATGGTTATTTATAGGTGGGATCTAGAGTAGCAATTTTTGGAGTTACTAACCGAGGTTTCTACTTACGATTGTAGACATTATTTCTTTTGAGATCATATCTCAGCATGTAATTGCCATAAAGGCTTGAGGTTGTGACCCTGAACTGTTTCCTAAGTTATCAGCTTTGCAGGAGCAGGAGAGGGGTTTTATTAACTGCTGATTGGTTGTTTTTTTGGTGTTTTTTTTTGGCTGGTTGGGTTTTGTTGGTTTTGTTTGTTTTGGGTTTTTGTTTCTTTTTGTTTGTTTTTTTTTTGGGGGGGGGGGTTGTTTGTGTAGGTTGCAGGTATTATTTGCTTTGTTAGTATTTTCTGGTTTTCTATAATGTTTCAAACTCTTCTGAAAACATTATTATGACCATTTTATTTTTAGTTTACAACACACTGCTTGAAAATGACTCAAACTCAGAAGTGAGACGTGCAGTGCTGTCATGCATTGCTCCATCAGCAAGGACTTTGCCAGTAATTGTAGGCCGCACTATGGATGTGAAGGAAGCTGTCAGGAAGCTGGCATATGAGGTAAATTGGATCACTTAACATTAATTTCAAAGGCTGACTTCATAAAAGATTTAAAACCTTTTTCCTGTATTTCACTGGTTAAACACTAAGAACAGTTAGATAATTTATGTTCACTTACCAAAATTTTGGGGGGAGTGATTTAATGCAAGTTTTCTAGTTTAAACCACTCAACTGCAGAACTTGCTTGATACAAATTACTTTTGTGATAGAACTTGTCTCTTGAGGATCAGATAGTAAAAGTATAAATTATGTACACAATCTGTTGTTTTCTATGTATATATTTTGTGATGTTTGTGAAGCAAGTGTTCTTCTCTGTTATTACATCACAGCAGGAGTCAAAAATTGCATGTTTTTGGTATTCCAATTTTGAGAAATATCAGATGTTACGTTGTGAGGGCAAGAAGGTGTGCTAGCACGTCTCGTATGCAGGCATCTTAGGCAAGGTCTTGAAACAAAATGTTAAATTTTTTCCACACAGAACAATCTTTTGCTCTTTCTTAACTTAGCTTAAATTATGTTTTTTTAACTGAATTTCTGTGTTACTAGGCTTTAAGAAAAGTACTTCAGTAGTTGCAGGTATTTGTTGCTCTTGGTGCTTTAAATAGAGAAGATAGTTTTCATATTCAGGTATTGTATTCAAGTAGAGCTGATGAGCTTCTCAGCTAGGTGTTAAATTAGTGCTTATTTTATTTTACATTTTCTTCCATGCACAAGGAACTGTTTGTTAATGTATTGGTACAGTGCCAATGGTATAGGTATTACAGGCTTTATTGACAGGATTTCTGTGGTTGGATAAAACTGAGAGTATAAAACAAGTAGTTAATGGATTCAGTTTTTATCATTTGTAGAAATGATTTTTTTTTTGTCATTTCTTTTTAAGGTTTTGGCTGAAAAAGTTCACATGAGAGCTCTGTCAATAGCACAGAGAGTAAAATTGTTGCAACAAGGACTTAATGACAGATCTGGTAAGAGATAATATTTTTCAACATCTTAGTGCAAGTGCTTGAGAGAATACTTTGTAATCTGTTGGTTCAATTTATATGGAAGCTGTGATGGCTATAATAAGAGCTCAGGGAGAGTAATGAAGTACCAGACAATGTTTAAGCACATGAAATCTGCTTGCTGCTTTGACTTTCCAGTTGCCTTATAGTGGACAAACCAGGAAAGGATTTCATTTAACTAGCTTGAGTTTTCTTTTAATGAATCTCTGTTTGACCCTTATGCGCTTCATCATGAAGCAGCTTTATTTTTAATGTGTTCTGTACTGTATCACTGTATATAACGAGCCATGCAGAATGTACCTGTGCAGAATGTATAATTGTGTGTGGTGTCATTGCCAAAAGATCAAAGCTCACATGCATTGAGGGAGACCATTTTGGCCTGCCGACACAGAACACATTGCAGTAGCAGCAATTATATACATGAATTTCACAACAAATTTGCCAGTTTTACTAAAAGCTGACGCGTAATCCATATACGTTGTTTGGAAAGTCTGTACTAAGCCCTGTTGAATTTTACTCTGCGACTTTTACTTGCTGAATGATGTCCTGCTGCGGCATTGTGAGAATTACGATCTATGTGGATGTTCACTTAGAAAAGGAAACTAAAGTACTGTGTTTATTTGTAACTAGAGCTCTTCAACGTGTCTCATGTATGTGTGTGTTTTTAGTGATCTACCTTTCTTTTTGGCTAGTTGGAGATCATGTTACTGTGTGCTTGACAGGAAAGGGAGAGAGAATCAGCTGACTGCTTTCTTATCCTGTACAGACCTACACTTAAAAAGAAGCCTTCGTTCTGTATAAGTTTGAGTTAGCACTTTGCCACACCTACACTGAACTCTTCTGTAAGAGTCTTATGAAGTTTGTCATGTTCTGTTTTTGAAGTCCAGTACTGAAAAATCCATGTTTTGACTTGCTATTTCTTATCACTATTTGAGTTTGCTGTTTGACTTAACTAGTTGCTGCTTGTCTGCTGGTTGCTATCCTCCCCTCCCCCCCAACGTTGCTTGGTCTTTACAGATACTTCTTTTTCTTCATGTGAATGTGTTTCTTTTTTAGTAATCTTTCCAAATTGGGGAGAAAGCTACCTTTGCTAATTTTTCCTGTGATTCTTCATTTGTCAGGAGCAAGGATTTGTTGTATTCCCTTAAACAGAAAATACAGCCTTTCTACATGGCCTGTTTTTCAGTGACATGAGGTGTTCAACATAAAAAAGTACCTTCTTTTATGACCCAGGGCAGATGCTTTCTCTGTTAGTGTCAATCTCTTCCATAGGATGATTCTGCCTCCCAGCTATTGAGGACTTGCTCTTCTTATTGACACCTAGAATCCCAGGGGAAAATATCTGCCAGGATATGTAGGCTGACTGATGTAATGGATATCATGTGCTCTTTCCTGGGTAAAATGGGTTTGTGTTCCAAATTGGCTATTCTGTATTACAAATATTGCAAATTCCATAGCTTTGAATATGTGTATCTTTATTGAATTTGCTTATCTGAGTAACTCTCAAGCTAGGAAGTGAAGAATTTGCTTACATAAAGTTCCTACGTGGAAGTTTTGAATGTCTTTCCATATTGACTTTAGAACAAGAGCTTATAAATAAATAAGATCTACAGTACATATTCCAGATTCTGCTTATTTCTTCTTTTCAGAGTGCATTCAGCTGGCAATTCTCCACTCTTGTTCTACTAGTTTGTGCTTTTCCCCTTCTTGTAGAGGTTTCTCATTCCTAGGACCTTAATGTAGCTCTTTCAGGACCTTTTTGCCTTTTGACTCCTGACTATATTTAAGTATTGTTTCATAAGTTACATATAAGAGGAAGAATTTATCTTGTCAGTGTATATGGACTTTGTCTTATATTGGATATTGTTTTCTAAAAGATGCTTAGAGCATGCTTGTGTTGCTCCTGAGTTATGTCTTTACTTCCACTAGACTATTAGCCTTTCGACTTCCTTCCTTAAGTCTGTGAATGTATTAGTGGTGTATGTATTCCAGATGTTCCCATAAATACTTTTTTTGATTAAATAGTACTGTATTGATCCAAGAACTACTTGTTCCTTGTGGCAGCAGGGAGGAAGGAGCTAGGGTCGTTATATAAATTCCATAATCCAGTTGTATGATTGAATTAGCGGAAGAATTCTGTGTGTCAATTCGGATGTAGTATCCTGCCTCCAAAAGTGGCCAGTTTCTGAAACAGAGCGAGTATATAACAATGCTTACTCAGAGTATTTGGGACTGGAGCATCTCTCCTACAAGGACAGGCTGAGGGAGCTGGGCCTGTTGAGCCTCTGAAGAGATGGCTTGTGAGCAGTGTCTATCAGGATCTGAAGGAGGGTGCCAAGAGGATGGAGCCAGGCTCTTCCCTGTGGTGCTGAGCAACAGGACAAGGGGCAATGGGCAGACACCAATGCACAGGAAGGTCCAGCTGAATATGAGGAAGAACTTCTTTACTGTGTGGGTGACTGTGCACTGAACAGTTTACACAGAGAGGTTGTGGAGTCTCCCTCACTGGAAATAATTCAAGTACCATCTGGATGCAATCCTGTGCCATGTGCTCTGGGATGACCCTGTATGAGCAGGGAGCTTGGACCAGATGATCCACTGGTGGTCCCTTCCAACCTTACCCATTTGATGGTTCTGATTCTGTAAATATTTCGTTATTCTACAAGAGTTTGTCATTTTCTGAGTTGAGATGCTGTCTTTAGATGTAAAAGTGTTTTTGATAGAGGTTCTTTTAGTTCTCTGTGAGGGGAAAAATTATGTTGCCTCAAAAATGTGGTGTGGCATAGGTATTCTTGTTAACCTGTTGGGCTTTTTCCTTTTTTAAGGTAAGGTTAACAGTAAGTGTATAACTTCTTTGCAAAAAGATACTTTTCTGTAGAAAAATGTTTTGTGAAATTATGTTGAAAACTTCGTATTTTTTGACTTTTGTGTTTTAAAACATTTTAATTCCTGTATTTTTAGATGCTGTTAAGGAGGTAATGAAAAAGAAGCTACTTCAAGCATGGTTACAATTCACTGAAGGGGATGTTTTAGAATTGCTTCATCGACTGGATGTAGAAAACTGCCCAGAAGTGGCCATACCAGTACTAAATGCTATGTTTTCATTATCTCCACTTCGTGAGGTTGTTCAGGAGTGTAAAAACCTTGACAGCAGGTATGCAGAGCATTCTTTATTTCCAAAAGATGAATGTTTTGCATAGCAATATAAAGGATTAAATGGCGAGCAGTGTAATTAGTGTCTGTGATAAAAGACATACTGTGGTGGAAGCTGTGATGTCTCCCTGGTGTTTGTGTGCTTAAGTGTTGTGGATATACTGTTTTTGTTTTAAAAAAAGATTTGTGTTCACTGTCTGAAAATGATTGTGCCTGGATAGTCAAGAGGAAAAATGTACTTGACTTCTTGTTTTGATAATACCCCAAAAATCACACTCTTAATTTCTAAAAGTAGGCAGTAAATTAATCAAACAAACTTTTATATGAGTAACAGCTTAAGAGTAATTTGTTTTGTTTTCTGTACATCTTACTATAAAGGCAGCACTCTGGTTTACACCCACAACAGTGATTTCCTCTCTTCAGTTAGCATGGGATATCAAAAAGCTCCTTTTTTTCCATTTCTTTCTCCCTCTCAGTAATGCCTTTCTCACACATGGAAGAATGGTCTTTCTCACACATTTCCTACTCCTCTTTGATTTCCCTCCATGCTTTTTGCTGAGCTAAGAGGCAGCACAGTTTGGGGTTGGTTCTGTTATCCATGAACTGTTTGGAGAATCAGTCAGAATGGAATTACTGGGCTTATGTGTCAGTCGTGTTTTGCAGGTATTTTGCTCCTTTTAAAAGCTTGACAGAATTTGGTATCTTAGTCTTCTTTTCCTGTGTTAATGTTTGGTGGAATTTGACTGAGTTCCTAAGTGCTGAAGAAGAGAGTGTGATGAATATTAAGATCCATAAAGCAAAAATGAAGAGGCGAAGAAAAGTACAAATTTTAAGTCGTATGAAATTGCTAAGGGGGGGGCAAAAAGGTGTGAGAAGAAATGGCTTGAGTTAATTGAGGCAATGAGAGTGGAATGAACAGTGGTAGGAGTCTAGTGTCAGATGATAAAATTAAAGAACAAATTGTTACTGCTTAAAAATTGATAACAAAATCTTGCTCTGTGTTTTGGGAGTAAATGCATAATATTATGATGTGAAGTGTCTTGCATTCTAGTAGCAGCATGACAGATGTTTTGAAATCAGTAGATATGCTATAGATATGGGCCTGCTTGGCTTCAAAAGGACCAATAATGGTGAAATAACTTTCTTACAGCCTCTGGAAATGTGCCAATATCTTAAGAGGTTCAAAGGAGAACATATATAGTTATGGACTTCTCGCTCTGACTTTGATCCTGTACAAAATGAGGCTTCCATTCTGAAAAACTGGGCCATCTGAGAATTTTTTTAAGTGGTAGATGTGTTAGAGTAATGACAACTTGAGAAGTAAGTTAAATTATTCAGCTCATAATGAGGTTATTTAATTTATGGAAAATACTAGGGTTGTTCTTGTATGAGGCTTCTGACTGCAGCTTGAGTGATGCAGTATCAGTGTGATAAATGGTTAGATTTTTGAAGTTCTGTGCTTTCTGTTCTTTAAATTTACTTCTAAATAAAGACCTGTCAGATTAATGAGAAGCCAGCAAATGATCAGTTTTCATCTACATGTTGCATGGGGTTTTTTGGCTGGTTTGTCTGTTTTGCGTGTGTGGGACCTAAACCAAAACCAAAATCATTGATAGTTTGCAAGTAAAATGGGATTCAAGGAAGTGAAAAGTACCACTGCAGTGATACTGTCCTTTCTGTTTTGAGGTAGAATTAATGCAGAATTTAATGTTCTGCTTCTGAAAACAAAAATTGCCATGCTTGTCATGGAAAAGACTATGAATCTAAAAAGGAGTAGGGGTTCTTTGGTAAATGGAGGGTGAGCTTACAGAAATATGATTGCTACTCAAATATTGTGTCTTGTGTTAGGAATGGAAGAAACAATTCACAGGCAGAAGCTGAGAAATATTTAAATACAGTTGTTGCATTTCTGCAGATTAATAGTGTTCAGTTTTCTGGACTTGTACAGTGATAACAATGTTTCCTGTAGTTAAAGTACCTGGGTGGTCTGAAGGGTTCAGGAGAATGTTTCTGCAAACTGTTATGAACAGTGTTGAGTTAAAATACTGAGAAGGACAATGTAGCTAGAGGTTTGGGGAGCTCTGTGTCCTCAAGAGAAGAAGTTTTTTGTCAATCTCTAAGTATTTCTGTGGGGAATACCTTTGACAGGATTTTATTTTCATCTTAAGAAGTAATTTTTATTTCTAATTTTCTAACGTTTCTGGGCATTTTTTGTCTTTGACCCTGCTTTATTTATCTCTTTGTTGATTAGAAAACTGATTCCACTCGAAGACTTAACAGCTGAGAATGTGTTACATTGGAGATGTCTTTGTGAATATCTAAAATCAAAAGGTGAAGAAGGTGAAGACTTATTAGAGCAGATGTTGCCAGAACCAGCTGTATATGCAGATTATTTATTAAGGTACATTGCATTTTAAAAAAAATCTCTTGCCATTAAATTAGATTTTATTTTTCTTTTGAGCAGAAAGTCTTTCTTTTATTCAAACTGTTAGGTGTCCTCCAGAGTAAAAGTTGTGCTTGAACAGTGATTATAGTTTTTCTTCCTTTTTTTTGAAAAGGCTGGAGAGCATTTACTTCTTTTAAACAAAACATGTAAACAGTAAATTTGTAGCCTAAAAACAACGTTTGGAATGTCCTTTCTCCTGGATTATTAGCAAGATGGACTGTTAGATCAGTAGCATATAACTGTTATTTAGGATAATAAAATTTTTGTTCTGTAACATGCAGCTATCCTTTGTGTACCTATTGTGTGTTTGTGGAGAGTGTTCAGGAAGATTAATTGTAGAGCTTGCAGAAACTGATACTTTTTTCGTTGTTGTAATTTGTGCAAATAAAATAAAATTTGGGTGCTGTCCCCAGGTGAGGTAGTTTTGAAATTGAAACTTCCTTCTTTTTTGCCCGCTCAGGCAGGCATACTTCCCAAAACCTTCTGTTTGAAAGCAGTGACAGAGCTGCTAAATGAGCCAGTTCCAGAACATTTATTTCCTAGGGGGGTGCAGGAGGGTGGAAATGAATGTTTTGTTAAGTCAATCTTTTTACCAAAGTGAAGAATGGTAATTTTTTTTGGTCATCTTGGTGGGCTTCTTTAGTCTTAACATTAATTTTGGACAGAATTTATGTTTATGAGCATGGAGAATGCTGAGAACTCTTAACTGAGGTATTGTACTTGTGAAACATAGAGGGAAGCTTCCTGAAATGATTATAAATCACATCTGCTGAAAAATAATTGTATTGATAAATTTTTCCAATTAAAAATAACACATATTCTTTTCTCACTTCACTGGGTTTAGTATACTAGTAGTACTTATAGAAATCTTTGCTACGTTTCAGTGGGGAACATGTTAACATGTTTCATAAACATTTAATAAATGAAGCATCTGTGCTTCCTTAACCTTGAAATGTGTATCCAGTCTGGTGGGTGTAAATTTACTCATTCATAATTAAACAGTCTGTAAAATATTTATTCTTCAAAAAATTTGTTCTTCAAGAGAGCATTTGTTCTCTTTCCCTCCAATCTTACTCAAAATGGCTTCAAATTACCTTCCTCTTCAAAGTGAGGCTGAGTATGGTTAATTAGGAGTGTAGAACTTGTTTGTAGTATCAGCTGATAAACCATTCATTGTTGAGCCGTGCCACCAGTTGTTTCAGGCAAGATTTGCAATTCTGCAGTCCTCTGGTGTATAGTGTACAATTGTGCAGAGCACTGTGAGAGTATCAGAAGCAGCAAGAAAATGCAAGTCAGTGGTACTTAGGAAAAAATGCAGGATTGCAAACTGCAATTAGTTATTTTACTGTTATGTGGTGCAGGTGACATTAGTGTTAAGTGATCAGAAACACATTTTCATTTCAGATATCCTAACTGAAGAAATATTTAAAATTTGCTGAAATAATAAGCTGTTGCTGTGTCAGAAAAAAAGCTTCTTTTTCACAGCTCACGTCAATTTGAATTATATTTTATTACATTCTATTCAGTATTGAATTTTCTACACGATATGTTTCACTTTAGATTTTCTGAACATGCATAACTCTCATTGATAGAAACATTTTTGATAAAAGAACAATGATTCTAGAAAAATAAAGAAATGGAACAAACTGATTACGCTTTCCATGCTATATGGCTGGATATATACAATAACAGATTGCTCTTCTGGGATGATGTGTGATCACGTCCACTTGCATGATTTTCGTGCATGTTGTCTTGCAGGCAATATAACGCTTAGTATCCTAATATGCATACAATAAGAAAAATGGTACATCTATGCATTTTTTCCTAAAATGCTGCCTTTATGAATTGGTACAGAACTGAAATCACACATACAAGCATAACTTGTAATTTTATTTCTTACTGTTTAATATTCACAAAAGGGATGGTTTTTTTTAATGGATTGCATTGTTTTTAAACTGTAAATTATTTGGTATAAATAACTTTCTGAAAATATTAATCCAGGAAAAGGACATAAACATTAACTTTTAGGGTTTGTAACTAATGTAATCACTTGTTTATACAGGACAAGAAAATGGTGGGATTTTTTGGTGAGGGAACAGGAGTGTTTTTAGGTATTTGGTTTTCATTTGTATGGGGTGGATTGTTTTGTTTTGGTTTTTACCGTCCAACAGTGATTCTGAATGTAAATGCATCTATTCTATTTGGATTCAGTTATCTTCAAAATATGCCAATTCTTACTGAAGAACAAAAAGAAGACTTTAATTGTTTTGAAAACATGATGACAAAAGAATTTATAGGCCAGCAACTGATTCTTATCATTGGCTGCATGGATACCATGGAAGAGGGAGGAAGGTAAACTTAAATATCAAATCTGTGTTATTAAGCTTCTGACCCTCATGCCTGCGGTCAGGCATAGAACCTCTGGGATAATAACCTGATTAACCAGACAAAGTACAGTTCTAATGCTAGCTGGGAAAAAAAGCAGTCTCTGTAATGGAATTGGTCCTAAAAGTGTGCCAAATACTGTCTGCTTACTTTTACAGAAAAGTTTTAAGGCAGATTCAACATTGTTTGTGGAGAACAAATTCAGTTGTTCTCATAAAGTATTCCTGAGATGATGAAGTTACAAGATTGTTTATTTGCAGTATAGTATATAAAAAATAAAAAGAGAAAAATGGATAATTTTGCAGCAGATGACTTGTAACAAATAACCTGTTTGTTTCATCTCTTTTTAAGCTATATTCTACTAAGGCTTAAAAGGTCTAAGGTGCCAAGCTAAATTGCACTGTGTTAACTGAATCATTCCTATAATTTGAATGGCCTTTTGGTGTTAAGTAAGAAGAGCGAATGAATTTGGAAATTCATACCATCACAGGCATTTTGTGAAAATTGCAGTTATAATAATACAAACACTGCAATAATTTCAAACACTCTGTGGAATGCGTGCATGCGTGCCAGACTGGCAGGGTAGTTTAACTTGTAATGTGTTTTTAGTTTTCAGCCAGATAATTTCTGTGAAAGCATTCTGCACTATTGATTCTGTTTTCTTCTGGTGTGACTTTTCTTTGGACAGTAGTGACACCTGATTAAAAAATCCAGCATTTTCTAATCAGAAGAATCAGGTAAAATTGGGAAAAGACAAACATTGCTAACTAAGAAAATATGTTTAGCAATTAATGTAGCTATGGTGAAGTTTCTCTCATAATGTATTATAAAGTTTTCATCACACTTAGCTCAAAGCTGGTAAGATTAACTCTTATGTGTTCCATTTGCTTGAATAAGCAAACATTGTGTTTTTTCCTCTAATGCAGAAAGCATCTGTTAGTTATTTTACAAAAGATTCTCATTCTACCTGCAACTTCAGCAGCACTTACACCTCTGCTTGTTGAAAGATTGCTCAGTATTGTTAAGGATGATGACAGAAAGATTCAAATTGTAAGTAATTCTAAAAGCTTATTGTTTTCTAGGCTCTGCTTTCCCATATATCAAACAGCTTTTTTGAAGTGTTGTAACAGAAATATTTGGATTTAAAATATTTTAGCCTGGAAAAGCATTTATATCTTCCTCCCACACCCCCCCTTTTTTTTTTTTTAGCATAGCTGCATTTTGTGGCTGTCTAGAGATCTTTAGAGATTTGATGGTGTAAATGTAATCCTCAAACTAGGAAAGTGTTACACTTCAATAGCCTGTTCCAGAATACTTTATTGTATTAGATCCAAAGCATATTAACTAAAACATTCAAAGTGAAAATAATGCAATTTTCCACTTTCATATTTCTTTTCCGTCCTGGTAGCTCAGATAGGTACTAAAAACCCATATAGGGAAAGTATTTTATATAGTAGTCTCCTTAAATGTAGCACAGTTATTTAAACTTGACTCCAGAAAAGCGGACCCTTGATTTTGCTCATATATTTTAAATGAACTCTGGACTTAAGGACAGAGATCACTTTTGGAAAATCCTCAGCCCAGTGGGTAAAGCTGAGATACAGGTTTGTTCCATGGTTATGATGGTAATTACAATGGTAATGGCAGCTTTATCATATAATAGTAATGGTAAATGTGTGAATTTCTAATCTTGTGAAATAAACTGAATCAATGCATTCTGTTGATTTGGTGTAGATTGACAGGAAGTTAAACTGAGGTAATCTGATGTAAAATAAATCAAATTAAGACTATCCGGTCTCATTCAGTCTTTGGTTCTTGTTGTGTTTCATCTCATTTTGTATTTACATAATGGGTCTGACTTTTAAGGGAAACTCCTAACCCACTGAGAAACTCTAAGCCTAGTTGTGCTTCTAGTTCTGCATATTTGTGTGTGCATATTTGACTTGAAATTAAATAGCTTATATTGCTTCTTCTACTTCATATGGTGGTTTGTCTTGGTTGTATTTTGATTGAAGTAGTATCAGATGAAAAACCTTACTTTTGTTACCAGCAATTCTTTTTAAAGCATGTGTTCAGATCTAGAGGGGAGAGATAATGCCAGAGAACTGCTGGAGTAGAAACAGCTGAACTTAATGGATAGTGTGGTCTTCTCATTCTTTGCTTTCCCAGCTGAATGGGAGAAAACATCAGACTTGTGGTTTATGTATTGACAAACTGAGATTTTATTTGCAGGAAATATGAGCTCTTGAGAGAAACTGCACAGTTGTGCAATAGCTTTTCAATATACATCTGAGCTGAAATTAATGGTGCTAATACACTGTTTGTAACAACAGATTGCAGAAATTATTTCAGAGGTTCGTGAACCAATTGTTGCAGTCGACCAGCCTGTTGATGCTGCTGAAATAAGAAAGAGGGAGCTTAAGGTAAGCTGGTAACAAGAGAAATATTTTTTAAGTTTACTCGTCTGGAGTCTTACATAGTAGGGTGTTATTGGCTAGTGTCAATAGTGTATTGTTGGCTGATACCATGAAGGTTATTATATTCATTTTCTTTTTACTTTCTATTTCAGTTGGCTGAAATAAAAGTGAAACTTTTTGAAGCAAAACAAGCTTTGGAAGAATGCATTACTCTGCAGGATTTTAATAGAGCGTCAGTATTGAAAGAGCAAATAACTGAGTTGGAATACACAAAAAATGATCTGATAAAAGCAGCAGAGCAACCCGAAATTAAAGAAATGCGTGTGGAGAAGGTCTCTTCCCTTCTTGTATTTCTAAGTGCTGGTTATGATTTAACATTTATTCCTAGTTTTAAAAGAAAGTGTAGCTTGGCCTTCTCTCATCTACATTTTTGAAATTGAAAACAAACATATATTATATTAGTATTCTCTTTCTGCAAGTATAAAGGCTGGTTATATGCTATAGCAAAAAATGAATTGCAGTTAAACTGTTCTTTTGTCCTTGAATAAGTATTTTAAAAGGGTCTTTTTCTTAGTCCTTTTACTCCTAACTAGCTGAAAACATGAAAAGGAATCTATTTTCCTAATAGTTTGTAGACAGATGATGATTAATATTCTTGCACAACTAATGTGTGGTGGACAGGAAATGTTTATTTGAACAGGGACAAATTATGATTAATGGTGCCATTCTTCTTATTACACTACCATTTGTATTGATAATGTTTTTCTCTTTTCCCTGACCCGCTTGAAGAGTGATCCTGAAACACTGTTGAAGTGTCTGATGATGTGTTATGAGCTTCTGAAGGTCATGTCCCTTTCTAAAGGAATCGATCCAACCATGAATGAAATCATTCAATCTCTGGTATGTAGGAATAAAAAGTACTGTTTACATTATAATGAAAATGGATACATCGGAGCTGGCCCTTGGATGCTGGCAGGATGGTTTGTGATTATTTCACAATCACTTTCTGTATCTGTAGTGCTGTGCTTGGTGCTTTTAAGCCTTCTGAGAACCCAGTGTCTTGGAGGTGAGCGCAGATAATGCTGTTCTGAGTATCTATGCCAGAACTGGTTGTGGCAGAGAGATACTAAAATACAAGAGGGATATGATAAATATTTGACTAATGTATGACAGTGCTGGACAGGGCTAAGTTATACTGTGCCAAGTGGGGTGCTTAGATGTCTGCTTACTGCCCTTAATTGCTTGGATTTTCTATCAGCCAAAGTTGTAAGAGCTCTAATAGAGAACTTTTAACATTTTTGTTTGTTTTGGCTTTGTTTTAGTTTGTTTGTTTCTAGTCAAAAGCTTTTTATCTCAGAAACACTGGAGCTCTTATAGACCTTCTTTTCCCTCCATGTACAAGGAAGTATTCCCCTCTCAGCCCACTCCATTTTCTTAGCACCTTTGAGGAGCAAAATATTTTTGTATGGAAAAATAAGGCCAGTGGCATTATGGCCTCTCGTAGTTTACAAGATATACTTCCTAGTTTTCATTGTGAATACTATGGATTTTAAGTTGAACATTCCTAAATATCATAGGCTTTTAACTGTTACTGAGCGTGGAAAAAAGTAATATGCCATTGTTTGAATGGTGCACCCACATCAGAATACTCTGTGCAATTCTGGTCTATTTAGAAAGTTTATATTTGAAGTTGATATTGGGAGTAGTCAAGAGAAAGGCAGCAAGGAAAAGTATGGAATGGCTTCTATGGAAGAATGTCTAAATAGGTTACTTCTTTGTAGCTTATTTGAGGGGACTTAAGGCTGGGGCTTCTGAGACAGGGCAGAAGTGGTAAGACATTGGAGAAAGTGAGTAAGGATTGGTTGGTCACCCCATAAACTTATCCATTAGCAAGCTCTAAACAAATTAATTGCTTCTTCACCTAATATATAATCTGTGGAATTCCTTGTCACAGAATCTGCATGGTGAGCACTGGGAGAAATTTCGAGGAAGACTGGGCAAGTTCAAGAAAAATAAATATTATGGAATGATTAGGTACATAGGAACAGCCTGGTAGCTCTGGTGTCTCTTGAGACAAGAATTTTTAGGATGTATCTATTTAGTCTGTTTATATAATACTTCATAGGAATTTGGATTTGATCTTCTGATAAGGAGAAAATGGACTAGATGACCTTGGAATTGGAATTCTTAGAATTCAGCCTGCAAGGAAAATTGTTTAAATGTAGTGCAGCCACATCTGATTTGTTGCAGATGTATAGAGGTATTCTTAGAAATCCTAATTAGTGTTGTGTATCCCAGAAACCTTTTTTTTTTTAATTTGATCTTTCTTTAATTTTCACATGTTGTTTATTCCTCTTTTCTTTGTCTAAGAGCCTGTTTTTGTATTGATGTTCCTGCTGGATTTTCATGTATGAAGTGATTTGGGATATTTATTTGTGTTTTTTAAACTTGAACTCCTTAATAAGTTCAAAAGTATAAAAGGATGCCATTGTAGCATTCACACTGTATTTAGCCTGGATTTTCTATTGTGTGGATTTTTACAATTGTCTTCTCAAAACTATTCCAAGTACATCAAAGTGGCATCTGTAGTTGGTAACTTGGGTATTATTTCTCTGTAACAATGTTAATGTCTTTCATGAAGAAATGTGTAGGTTTGTTGTTGTGTGTTGTTTTATTTATTTCAAGGGGCAATCAACTCCATTTTGTTTGAAAACATTTATTTAAAACAACCACAAGGAAAGCAGTCATGTGACTTTTGCCATAATTTCATTGCTGATTTCAAACAGCATACTCAGTCTGCTTCTGTTTAAATCTAGATAAACAGAGTATTTGGTAGTTGCCACTTTCCAAACTTGTATCAAACTAAATTATTTTTATTTTCAGGGTAAGCACATTTTAGTAGTCAGTATTTTTATTGCCAATTTATGTATTTCAACTATAAAGTATAACATTATTATTTTCAGATACTTCCTGGCATAACCAATGTCCATCCAGCTGTGAGAAATATGGCAGTTCTGTGTTTGGGTTGCTGTACCCTTCAGAACAAAGAATTTGCCCAGCAACAGCTTCCATTGCTGTTACAGGTAAAATGTCTGATCGGAAATGGAATTACGGTCTTTGTGACTTAGCAAATAAAACTAGTCTTGTATCTGTAACAAGCTATTATACATAGAGATGCTCTTTGAGAACTAGTGATTCCTGATTTCCTGAAGATCTGGATCTGGAGAATGTGGTTTAATGTAGATTCTTCTGATGTCACACAATATTCAAGCTTATATTTTATCTTGGTATTAGCATGCCTTTCCTTTGTAAGGTCACCTGTTTCGAAAGTTTCTAGGAATTCCTTATCTGTAAGGTCTCCTTTCTCTTCCAAGACTGGTTGAAATCAGTAATGTGTTTATGTTATTCAATATAGAAAAGAGAAGCTATTGGATACTCTAAGCCTTCCTTGGGAAACCGAACTAAACAAGTGACTGTTTTCACATTTCTGTTACATACTTACCTGTGATCTTGGGTTGCATCTCCCATCATGTCCTGCATCTCCCACCCTTGTGGTAAATGTCCTGATGCCGAGCTAATGATATCAAAGATGACACTTGTTAACTTTTTTGGCCCTGGCTTTGAGAGTTGTGTATGTGGCCATTGTGCTTTATTAAGGGTGTGCTCATGTAGACACTGGAGAAATGACAGCAGATGTTGAGCTGAGATACTCAGCTAAGAGAAGATGGTAGAGCTGTCAGTCACCATAGTAAGAGAACTTTGGGTTTCTAAAATGTTAGCATATATTATTGGTTTTAATTTACCTTTCAGTATGTCTCATTAAAAACCAAAAGAGTTTGGTTATGGAGGATTTCAATTATTAGTAACTTAGATTTTAGGCTTAGGTAACTATTGTGTAGGTACTAAACCCCACAGTCTTTCATTAGGCTGCTGTCAGAAGCAGGGTGTTGGACTAAACAGATCTAGAATCATTAGGTTGATCCATCCATGGTATGGTTTTACTTGAATGCTAATTTGAATTATAATACATATAGTAACTTATGCAACTTTGACTTTTATTGCTATCTTGCTCTCTGTCTTTTGAAATACTGTTGATTTTAATTAAGCTGTACTTTTTTTAAGCTGTATTTCTGTAATACCTGATACTCTGGAACTACCACAGGCAAATAGACTTTGTTTGTCTAGTGTCTCTTTAGAAGTTGAACAATAAATTTACATCTCACACATGCATGCTCACCCTGTGAGTAAAATTCAGTTGATTTTCTGTAATGCAAATTGCACAGATAACTTATTTCCCAGACTGTATTATAAATTCAGATTTAAACTTGTATCACACCTTCCTAAAATCTGAAAATTGTCTCAAGTATTATAAAAAGTTTCCCAAATTCATAATCTTTTTAAAGCAAAAAAAAAAATCTTATGCTGAATTTTAATATCGGTTGTCTACTGGAAGTTGATGTATGTATTTTCTTCATTAAACATAGGTTTTACAAATAGATAATATAAAGATAAAGCTCAGTGCTTTAAAGGCAATCTTTGATCAACTAATGCTGTTTGGAATTGAGCCTTTTAAAACCAGAAGAGGCAGTGAGTCTCAAAGTGAAAGTGCACACATTAGAACTGAAAATGGTGAGGATGAAAGCAGAACAATAGAGGAGGAAGAGGAGACTGCCACAATTCACAGCCTTCTGAAACTGCTTTCTGGTTTCTTAGACAGTGAGGTAAGGATTACCATAAAATTTGCCATAGTTCTGTTTTAAATTTGTTTTTGTGGATGGATTACCATCCCATTAGGTTGTATATGAATAGTATGTGATGTGTAATTGAATTTAATGGTCTAATGTTAAAATAGTTGTCCTAGAAAACGACTACAAGTTTGTCACTGATGCAGACTAACAATGCTCTTGAGTTGGCTTTGAAATCTGTGCAGGTGCAAATATATGAATGTAGAGAATTGATTGGCAAGATAGGATGTAGACTATTACTAGAAAGTATTAGTGAAAAACACTGCATTTAGTGTGTTGTGTTTGTGATGATTTCTGTCTCCAGATTTCAGAACTTAGGACAGAAGCTGCAGAAGGCATTGCCAAACTGATGTTCTCTGGGAGGCTGATCAGTGCCAAGTTGCTTTCTCGCCTTGTTTTGTTGTGGTATAATCCTGTGACTGAAGAGGATACTCGGCTTCGACACTGTCTAGGAGTATTCTTCCCTTTATTTGCTTATGCAGATAGGTAATGGCCTTTGTAATTTTTTATGTGACAATATACATTGACCTGGTGGCTTTAGGAACGTTTTTTGGTGTTGTACAAGTAGAAATGGCACAAATGCAAATTAGACCTAAAGGTCTAATTCAGCCTCCTATGCCTATTTCTTTTGAAAGTACATAATCTCAACCTGTGACTATTCTGAAGACTTCCTGTTAATTCCCTTTTACCCCTGTGGCCTTCTGCTTTTTTTTTTCTTTCCTAAGCCTATAATTGAAACTGGTCTCCAAGATTCTGAATAAAATATTAATTTAAAAAGACGTGCTTTACTTATTTATGCTGTTGAGCACTACAGGTAGGCTTTGAAGTGTCACTAAAAAGTAGCTAGCAGGAATGCTTCAAAAGAAAATAATCAGTGCCCAGCAGATACCAAAGCAGCAGGCTGGTGGGTTGTGGTTTGGGGTTTGTTTTGGTTTTGAACCAAAGAATACTCCAATTTAAATTCACAGCAGATTCAAAATCTGTTTATTTTGGTAGTGGACAAAAGGAGATAGAGAGCTTATGTAAGGGAATAGGACCTTAAACAGCAATTCTCACCTCCTTTCACCTGCTGAACAAAAAAAATGTTTAACTTTCTTTTCAGTTGCTGTTAGTGGTTTTAGTGAGTTAAACAAACTGAGTATTTATTTGCTTTTCTTTTTGGTTAAATTTTCACTTAGGTGTATTAAGTGTTACTTTATTTTTCAAACCAAAATGAATTAAATTTTTGTGGCCTATACATTGCCACATTTAGAGTAGTTCAAATGGGAGTTGTTTGGAGAGGCAGAAAACCCTAACAAATGTATTTTGACTGTTGTCAGGAAAAAAAGGAAAAATACACAGTCTCCTCCAGAATAGGGTTTTTCCTGCTTAAGTTCTTTTGAAAATAAGTGACAGGAAAAATAATTTCATGTGGTTCCAGTATTCTGATATGAGGTAATGAATTTAAGCTTTAAACATTGATAATATTTTACTTCTGAATGTTGTCTTCTGATGCTGGGAATTTCTCTTTTTAAATTTTTTTTTAATGAGTATTAATGATTGGCCACCTGACTAATTCTGTGTATTTCCAAGTCATTTGCAAATGAGGCAACTTCTGGCACTTCATGGATGATCTTTGTCTTGAAAGAACATGGTGTATGTTTTATGCAAAAATCAGAAAAATCAGTGGAGGAAAAAATCCTAAGCCTTAGTCTGGCTCATTGGTTGGGAATCTGTTTAGTTAGGAAATCTCATTTATTTTCTGTCTCAAAATATTATCTGTGTCCTGGATCACAAATGGTCCATTTTAAGGTTAATAATTTAGCGTTTTCAGTTACCAATACTGTATCCTTAGAGGATAATTATTAAATACCATGTGTAATTGAGACTGTCTGCAAAGTTGGCATTTAGAAAAGGAGAACTTGGGTAATAAATGAGATTTGGCTGAGGTTTATATCTAATTTTGGTACTGATCTCGTACCAAATTTTAAATTTCCATTTGGTTTCTGGGTGCTACTCTGTTAACCATCTGGTAACAGATATAATCAAGAGGCTTACTTTTTGAAATAAAATATTTGAATTCTGAGGAGAAAATGTTGATGCTGACTTTTAAAAATAGTCTGTTATGTCGGGAGAGTGGCATAGCATGCTAGAACAAGGACAAGATCCTGTAGCCAGTGAACAGTTCTTATTTGTGGAATTGTTTCTAAACAGTATTAAACTCTCTGGCAGCCTAAGAGGAGAAACTTCTGCCTGGTGCCTTTATGTTACTAGACTTTTTTTCTTGACTTTTAATTTACAGGAAATAATCTGAATGATACTTCAGCTATGCTTGAGCCAACCTAAAGCCTTAAAGCTGCTGCTGAAAGGGAGGGTTCTTGCTTGTGCTTTTTCATAGTGCTCAAAAAGTCTTCTGATCAGCTGGTTTGGCTCAGTAATCCAGCAGCAAACAATCTGCTATTTTGAAATTACTTAGTTTTCTCCTGTAGTTATGTTGGGTTCAAATAAGAAGTTAATAAATACCAGAAACAGCAAAGGTTTCACTTCAACTAGTACCTTGTACTTTTCAACATCTTTACCTTTTAAATTGTTTTGACAAATCTTGTGGCACTACACTTTTAGAAAACTTGCTGCAGAACCAAGTGCAACATATTTTTAGGCTTGCTTGGCAGGAGTTATGAACTATTCTGAGAAAAAAACATGAGTATTTCTTCCAAAAATCTTGTTAGCCACTGCATATTTTTTTTTTTGCCAGACTTCCTTGCTTTCTTACACAATGAAAGCTACTCCCAAAGAAAAATGCTAGCAGGAAAGAGGAATGAACAGAAGCCAAGATTAATATATAAAAGAGATTTAGAGAAATGTATTTATGTAAATGTATTCTCTTGTCCCTTAAGAGCAGATATGTCTGTATATATCAGTTAGATTTTCAGTATTAAGGATGAATGTTCAAATTCTTCAGAGGAAGGAAGTGTTACTTAAAACTTGTTTGAAATACCATGTGCTAAAACTTTAATTGGTTCTGTGAAGCATGAAGCAGTTGATATCTTGATCTTGCTGGCTGTTGCTACTCAGGTTGGTGGCTCCCACTTTGCTTTGACTGATGTATTGTAATGGATTGGTGAACTTTCATCATGGAAGAGAAAAGAGTTTTGTCTTGTTATGGCACTAATATTTGATTCCATCAAAACAGGTCTAACCAGGAATGCTTTGAAGAAGCTTATCTTCCAACTCTGCAAACGCTGCTAAATGCTCCTGCAACATCACCTTTGGCTGAAGTAGATGCCAGTAATGTTTCTGAACTGTTAGTGGACCTGACGAGACCAAGTGCACTGAAACATCAGTCTAAAAAGTCTCAGGACTATCAGGTACAGTATGTTAAACTGTAGGAAAATGTTTGTGTCTAGAGATTAAGAAGTGTTTCCTCCCCTCCTCCCCCCCACCCTTGCTTACTGCTGCCTGTCTGGATCTCAGATTCTCAGTGCCAGCAGCTGGATTAAATGAGCAACTGCTCAGGTATCCAAATCTTTTAGCTTGACACTTGCCCTCCCACCTCCCCTGCATCCCCCCCGCCCCCAATCTCCCCACCCTCTTCCAATTAAAAAATGCTACTAGGACCTTGCATCACGGCTAATTGTCTTTCCTGGGAAAAGTATTTATAAAAATCACTTGATGTATGTACTGAAAATACTGTATTTTAGGAAAATGTTTACTCTGTAAATGAGTCAGTCAACTGCTTAAATTGGAATGTGCTCACCATTGTCGCTTGTAAATAGTTCCCAACAAAATGTCTGATATCTATTTTTTTTTCCTTTACAGGAGTCAACAGTGCATGATAGTTTAGCCTTGAAAATTTGCAATGAAATCCTGGTGGACCCAACTGCACCAGAAGTCCGTATTTATGCAAAAGCTTTAAATTCACTAGAACTCAGTAATTCTTCCACAGAGAATCTTCTGATGTTGCTCAATGAGATTGTAGAGGTAGTACATAAGTAGCATGCTTCTTACTTTTTTATTCATTAGCAATCTAATATGCTGACACACTCAAAAATTATGTGCCTTTTGTTTACTGTGATGATGTGACTGGAATTTCTCCTTTAATCTATCTTTGAAAATTAATTTTTGAGTCATTTACGGAATTAGCTTATAACACTGCATAAACCATAGACAACATAGCCAGGGTGGAACAGTGTGCCCAATTTGATACATTCCAGTACAGTAAGATCTTTTGATAACTGTGATGTAGGTAATTGTTTTACATTAAAATAAAATTCAATATTAAGTCTTTTGCAGTTTGGTTGGCTTATCTTTAGTTAATTATTAACAGCTGAAATTTCACACCTAAACTTATGACCTAATTGGAAGATCATTAGGCAACATGAAAAGGGTGCTTGATTTAAGATGAAGTGGGAAGGGATTGATTACAAGAGTGTTTACTTTGGTGCTTTGATTAATATGGGGGAAAAAAAGTAAAATTTGGGAGTGTGACAGATGAACACCATGGTATACAGAAGTGTTGAAAAGATTGCTGAATCCAGTATATCATCCAGAGATAGCTATACTCCAAGTCTAGTTGCTTTAATGTTTTTCAGGTTTCCTTTAAAAAAAAAAAAAAAATCAAAAAATGTGAGAGTTCAGTGCCTGGTGTTGATGGAGAAAGTGTTTATACTTTCAGCTTGATCATTTTCATGTCACACATTGTATCCTTTGTCCAGTAAACTTAACAAATCCCATTAGTAGGTAAATGTAATGAATAAAATAAATATTTATAAAATTAAGTAGCATTTAACATTAAATATCTGCTCTCCAGGAAGTAAAAGATAAACTCTGTCAAAGAGCTATTGAGAAGATCAAGATGAACTTGACCAAGGGCCTGAATGTGGGCAAAACCCACTCTGGAAACCCTGAGGAAACAGAGCTCTCTGAAAGGACACAGGATGCTGACATCACATTGCCAGAAAATACTGCCCACAATGAAGAAGGTAATTCAGGAGAGGTGTGGCATAGTAGCAGGTGTACAATTCAGTGAATTGTTCAGATGTTAGGAAAATAAGTTTTAGTTTTTCCTAGTTAAATTAATCTACTTTTTGAAAAAAGAGGAAAAGGTAAGATATAGTAAATATGTACACAATTTAAAATATTTGATTCTGCCATATTACTCTGGTATGAATAGTGCTGTACTCTGCATCTTAAGCTCTGCTCTGCAACTCCTTCTTTTTACCAAAAACAGTATTAAAATGTTTCGTTTTAAATGTTTGGCATGCTCTCCTGCCTGCTAAATACTGATGCTGAGTAACTCCTTAGAATGTGACTTGCTAACTTGGAGGAAGAAAGAAGGGCTGGGTGGGGTTCCTAGACTTTGCAGTTGCCATGCCTTTGGTTCTGCAGGCTGTGTTAGAGCAGGATAGAGCTGATGCCTTCAGTGGTGACACCAGTCTGTCCTTTTTGCCAGCTCATCTCTTAGAGCCACATTTGTTTCTATTGCTGTTTAAGAGCTTGAAGTGGAAGTAGCTGGAAGGCTTTGCACATATCTCAGCACTGTACATTGTGCTGGGGGCTCAGAAACTGGAATATTTTATTCAACAGAAAAGGAATTGGATGAAATTGATTAGGTTTGCTTGCAGCAGCAAACAAAAGTATTGATATGCAGCTGTTTTAAGCAGATTGTGTGCTCTTTAAACATTTTTTATGTTTTTAGTGGGTTATTTAAAGGCTTTATTTTTTTTCTGGAAGTGTCAAATAGTTTATTTTCTTGTCTTCTATGTTTATGTCTTCAAATATTTCTTGGATGGGAAGTTGGAAGTATGCTTTTGAGCAAATAGTTGCAATGTTTTTGGCTAACATCTGATAATGCTTTTTGATATGAATTTGTCATGAAGGAGGATTTTTTTAGCACTTTTGAAAAGCAGGAGAAAAGCATTGTTCCCTTTCCTTCTCCCATCCCTTCCTCAGTACATTTGGGATCATTAAAAATTATGCTGTATTTACTGCTTCAAATTTGTGGGATTACAAATTTTCAAAGGGTCTGGGACATAAGTCCTGCCAGATGCAGCTGAGGGGCTGTTCAGTCTGGAGAAAAGGAAGGTCAGAGGGGACCATACTGATCTCTACAACTGCCAGAAAGATGAGGTGGGGGTTGGCCTCTTAGAAAACAAGCAACAGGACAAGGGGAAATGGCCTCAAGTTGTGCTGGGGAGGTTCAGGTTGGGTATTAGCAGGAATTTCTTCACTGAAAGAGTGGTTAAGCATTGGAACAGGCTGCTCAGAGAAGCAGTGGAGTCACCATCCCTGAGAGTGTTCAGAAAACAAGTGGACATGGCACTTTGCCATATGGTTTAGTTGACAAGGTGGTGTTCAGTCAAAGGTAGGACTTGATGATCTTGCAGGTCTGTTTCAACCTTAATGATACAGTGATTCAACTCAGTATGATCTTCTCTCTAATTTTTCCAGAAGCTGAGGTTAAACTAACAGGTCTGTAGATCCCTGGGTCTTTCTATCCTCGTGCCTTTTTTGTAAATTGGAATGACACTGGCCGGCTTCCAGTCAGCAGCACCTCCCCAAACTCCCAAGGCTTTTGGTAGATGATTGTCTTCTTGTAATATCCATTAGCTGAGTGACATTTAAAGCTTCCTGCTAGCCTTAATATCTAGTTTCTGGTTTAAGGAAAAAGTGGGGTTAGATTGTGTGGCTTTTTTATATAACAGCCAAAATTTAAAATACTGGTACTTAAGATAATTGACTTTTAATTTATGACTTTGCATGTGCTATTCTGTTTAACAGAAAACAATAAAGATGCTCTTCATACTCCAGTTAATGAAGTTAAAGAAACTGCAAAATTAAAATCCACAAGAAACAAAACTGGCAAAGGTACACTGGCTGCAATATTAATTGCTTTTAGAAAATAATTTCATACTAACTTTTTGTGAATGTATAGATATAAAAGCCATTCATACTCTGTTATAGTTTTTACAATTTATTTGTTAAAAGATCAAGTAGTCAATTCTGTGGAAATTTTTGTGCTGTTAGCCTCTCCCAAATAACATAGATTTAAATAAAAAAAGATAAGACTGACTGCAGGATTTCCAGAAAACCTGGCCACAGCCACTGACAGTAACAAGCAAGTGTTTCTGGGAGAAGTGGTAAATTGTGGGTTTTTTGTTGTTGCTTTTGTTTTGTGACCATGTTCTGTCTGTACTGACTGCATGTTTCCATGTTTCAATGCAATATCAATCACTGAAGAAAGATGCAAAACTAGTTTAAGAAAAGAAATGGTATCATGATATGAAAAGAGATTTTTCTTTACAGGACAGCGGAAAGCGGCAGCAGAGGTGAGGTCTGTGAGCAGAAGAAAAACTGGCACAAGTGTAAAATCCAGACAAAAAAGGTAAATCATTGGCTCTCCACCATCAAAACCATGATGTCTCTTCCAGCAAGGAGGTTTAATTGAAATGTTTTTCTTTCCCAGACTTGTACCTTTGATATCCTCTGTTCCTAAAACACAGATAAATATTTAAGAAAACAAACTTTCTTTGAACTGATACTTTTGAAACAGTGGCAGGATTTGTCAAAGAGCCTGTAGCATTTTTTTAGCGTACCTTTGGTGTGTTGAGTCAACATATATTCTAGCTGACAAAAGTTAGATTTTTGGTTTACATTATTGCTCTTCTTGCAATCACTTTCTGCTTTTTTAGTCTGTTCTGTAGAGGAGTAAATTTTTTAAAATTTAAATCCTTTTTTTCCCCTTCACAGTTTTGTTACTTGTTTTCCAACCTATAGTTGATAAAAGAATGACTTCTAGAAATGACTGAGAATTGAATATAGACCATGGATTTCTTTTCTCATGATCTTCTTAGGATATAAGCATTAAAACAGCATTATCTTTTTAATTTTTATCTGTGCTTGCTTTTTCTGAAGCAAGTAACCCATGGACTTTAGGGGGACCAGGGTCAGTCTACTCCCTTTTGCCTCTTCGGTGTATTTACTTTGATTTCACCTAGTTGATGGGAGTTATGCTTATTTTTCAGCTGCTTATCACTTGGTTATCTTTACTGATACTGCTATATCACTTGGAAAACACTTGATATACTCTTCTCAAAAAAATAAAAAGTTTATATAACTGTTAAGTACTTTTGTTCTTTAAGATGATGTTTCAAATTTGATAATATTAAAACTCTCTAGTTTGCTTAGTACTTTTTGCCTTACTTTTAAATATTCTGTATTTCAGTTGTGCTGAAGTTGCAGAATCAGTCCCAGTGTCAAGTTCAAGGCCTTCAAGACGAGCAAAAACACTGGCACTTGAAAAAACAAGAATGAATCTTTCAAGACTTTTGGATGAGGAAGTGGAAAACTGAAGACAAAAGGAGAGAAAGTGCCCTTTGCTAGTGCTGGTAGTTAACATCAGACTTGAAAAATACGATTTTTTTTTTCTTGTTAGTCATATTTAACTCTTTTTGTAATTTTAGATTTCTAGATTAGTTCTTTAAAAGTAGTGCTTTTAATTAATTTCCCAATATGAAGTCTATCATTCATGTATTAAAATATATTAAAATATTACCTGACCAAAACTTGGATTTTTTTCTTTTACTTTATAGAGAATGCTACCTCTTATCTACAAAGAAAAATTGTTGTTGGTGCTAAGTAGTCAATAGTTAAAGCTGTTTTGATATTTAACATTAGCAGAGGGTTTGACGGAGTCATTTCTTGTGATGGCAGCAATTTTGAATGTACCTCCCTCTATGGCACCCACTTTCTTTATAAGGTTTTATAACAGTAAAACCTGCTCAGCAGATGCACATACTTACTGTTCACATTAATGTAAACCAGAGCTGATCTTAATTGTGAATTCTGCTTCCTGCAGATGTGTGTCCACTCTATTAAAAAAAAAAATGTCAAAGCAGTAGAACTGAGAAACTGATATTATAAATTGAACTCTGGAATTCTGCTGATCTTTACCTTGTTATATAAAATCAGTGATGTGTTTTTAGGAAAGCATAAAAATATTTGTGGTACAAAATAAGATCTGGTAAGGAAAATATTTAAGTACAGAAAGAAAAAAAATCCATACTCTAGGGTTTGTGTTCTGTTTTTTTAAAGTAGCATCCAACTGTGATTTCTTTTTAGCTTTGAAGTTTAAAACCTTTTTCTAATGACATATCTAGGAATGGTTGTGAGTTCTGCAGGACAGTAGAAGATTAAACTGCATGAAGTAGTCGCTGGTGGCTGAGTGAATTCACTCTGGAGACAAACACTCGGTCAGTCATGTCTGTCTGTGTTCCATTATGGATAATTTCAGAGGCATTCAGAGAAGTCTCATGTCAATTTCTTGATGCACATTTCAGCTACTGATGCCAAATGCAGCTTTCTAAGGAACTTGCATTTAAGATAGGTAAATATACCATAAATGATCTGTTAATTCTCAGGAACTACTTAGGGGACATAAGTGAAATAAGTGAAAAGTAGTGTTCCCAAAGTGTAATGCCCAAAGGATTGTGCTGTTTCCAGGCTTGCATATAGGAAACAGACAGGATTGTGTTGCTTTTCCTCCTTTGCAGTTTTTGTTGGAAACTTGTCAAATTGCAAAATGCCATGACACACTTTTCTGCTGATACTTGTTAATCAGAAGCTTCTGTGACTGTGATAAATTATTTATATTCGTCATTTTAAACAGAATTTTGAGGTCCTGAACTCCCTCTTCTCCAATCCCCAAATTGGTTTGTAGTGAGTTTGTGTACATGCAAGCACTTGAGATCAGAGATTCTCTGCCCCCCTTGGATGCTACCTGAACACAGTTAAGTGGGCAAAGTGTATAGTTTAGTTTTTCTCAGCTGATTGTCAGTCAGAGCTTCTCTGGGGCTTTAAAGTGTGGGTTTTTTTGATATTTTTATTTTAATTTCAGTTACAATTCTCTCTCATCCTCCCTCTCTTGAGTGGTTTGCTCTTCAACTACTAATACACTTTGAACAACTGGTGCCTGAATTACCAGTAGGTGCTCTGCTGTGGATGTGGCTTGACTGGTGTGTGTCAATAGCAGACAAGACTGCCCAAATGGAGATGCCTGGCCTGGTGTGGGACTGTAGTGCTTGTCCTGTGGGGAGAGGCTCTGGGAGCTGGACTTGTTCAGTCTGTGGGTGTTGGGAAGATCCTCAGTTACTTGCAAGGAGTCTGGTGAAGAGATGGAATTGGGCTCTTGTTGCATATGGTGGTGGGAGGATAAAAAACAACAGGTATGAATTGAAACTGAGACCAGAATATAAGGTGAAAAAGGCAGTGGAATAGGTTAACTGCTGGAAGAGGTTGCCTGGAGAGGCTGTGTAGGCTCTGTCCTAGTTTAGAACACGACTGGGTGAAGTCTGACACAACTGTCTGCCTTTTAGCAGGATGTACAGCTATGGATCTTCCTGATGTTCTTCTGTGTCTGAATTACCCTGTGATCCTGTCAGGCTAGAAACCTGACCAGCAGTTGGCACTGAATTTCCAGCCCTTCTGGGCAGTGTGCCTGCCCAGCTCCGTGTAAAAGGCTTTCTGTGCAAACTGAAGGGTGAGTGCTGCACCAAGAATGTTTCTTTTTCTAGCGTTGTTTTTTGTCTGAATTATAGCAGGGGCTAGTGAGCTTGGGTTATGCCTGAACTGACTCCCATCTGACCAATTAAAACTCAATGTGATTCAAAGAATAATAATTGCTAATAGTTAACAAAAGCAGGCTGCTGCTTGGAGCTGAGGGAGATGTTCAAAACAGAAAAGTTCTGGTATTTACTGGGTCTTTGAAATGTGGGCACACAAACAAGATACCAACTGCATTGGCTCCAGTGCTCGAAAGACTCTGATGTCCATCCCCATGCCTTACTGTTTCTTGTGCTTTGGGGCTCCACTGAAGTCATTGCCTCTCCCCTGGGACGTTTAATTCTCCTTCTGGCTTTCTTGCCATATAGAGTCCACACATTAAATAGCTGGGATACACAGAGACCCTCTAGATGGTGCAGTGTGATGATGAATGTTTATTCTTGTAATCATGTTCTGCACTGTGTGATTCTTCAGGGCCTCAATATTCTATTAGGATTTGGGAGACTTACCAGAATTTGTAACAACCTTTTTATTTCATTTGCTGGATTGCACCTGCAAACCAAGAAACCTCTGTAAAGAGGAACTGCATCTTCACTTTAAGGTGAATCCTTAAAACCTTTGTTTTATAAAATACAGTGTCTTCCAAGGAAATTTCCTTCTGGAAGATTAGTTCTTGGCAAGTAAAGGACATACAACTTAATATGAAGTTGAATTAAGAAACCTCTACTCTAGCTATTGAATATGACTCCAGAAAAGAGAAATATATCATATGGTTTTATTCTAACACTTTTGTTATAGCTCTATTAATAATAAAGTTTTGATGAATGAAGTACATGAACCTTGCTAAAGATCATCTAAGCATGGAATGTCTACAATGTAGTCAGCTACAACCATTTACTACTTCTTTGAGTAGTTTAAAATTTTGATTTTACATTGCATTTCCAAAGTACACAGAAAAAATGAAATAGGAAGAGCATTTACATCCATTTTAATTGGTGGCAGGCATGAATTCATAAAAACAAATGGGGAAGAAAGACCATTTAGCAGAAACCTCAAAAAGTGCAGATACAGATTTGTTGAATGACAATCTTTCATGAGATTCTCCAGCAGGCTTGGTCTTTCTTTTAGACATTACGGTTATTCAACACTGTCACACAGAAGTTCTCAGGGTAAGTGAAGATGAAAGCATACTGCTGAAACCAACTCGTGCTTCCATACATTTCAATCCATTGGTAAAGGAGATCTCCTCAGATAATTTACCTTTGTACTGCTTTGCTTCGAGGTAGTCAGTCTCCACCTGTTACAGATTTGCTTGAATTATTACCATTAATCTTTACATGGTGACCTATGCCACAACTTACATAATATATTAACTTTCGTGCACAAAAATAAAATTGGGAAATAATTAAATTTTAAGAACATAGAAAAATCACAATACTATTAAAGGGGAACATCCGATTCTGATATAAATTTGTACTGCAAGAATTTCATGATGGTCAGATGTGAAACTTTGTATTTAAAAAAAGAAAAAGTACATCAAACTGAATAATGCTAATAGTATATAAAGCCAAATCACACAAGATCATTTCAAGATCAATGTAATAAACGCTTATTATTTAGCAGAAAAAAAAATCAGGAACAATGTACAAAATAATAGTGCAAGAACAGCTGCAATCTATTTGTTCTCATCAGTTTTGAGATTTTGGTTAAAAACTTTACAGCTGGCGAGAGATGCTGCTGAAAAACTCAGATTCCACTCAGTGGGCTGATTAAGGCACATCTTTATGGACTTCAAATGTTCATTTTCTGTGTTCATGTCTATTGAATTCTGCGGCTCCGAGACTTTCACTTGTAGCGTGCTGTGAGAAAAGAAGTGGGGGTAGGAGAGGGGGAAAAAATGAGAAAGAGTTTAGTACACTTTCCTCTTCCCCTGTGAACAAGCTGATAAGAAGCAAGATGAGGTGGTGGCAGATTGTGTATTCTGGTGGGGTTCTCCGTTGTGGTTTTACTGCACTATGTTCCAGAAACACTGAGATTAGGACCTGACTATGCTGTGCTTGGTGTTGTAAAGTAGATTGGGCTTGTGTTGGGATTGCTGAGGCCACGTCAATTGGCAGAACCCCTCCCAGCTCACTCTCCTGCCCACACTGTTCTTTGCAGAAGTGCAGGAACAGTGTTCTGCAGGCTGAATCTGCTGAAATCATCTCCAGCTGGAACTGCAAAGGCATAGAGCAGGACCTGAGCCAGAGTTTGTTTTGCTGTCAATGTTCATCTTGTACAGCCATGAAAGACTAACATACAGACAGTATTTTGTTTCGAATCTAGGAAGATAAGTAATACAAGAAGGGAAAGAAACCCAGCCCTTTGTAGGAGTTGCTAAGCAGAGTAGGAGAGATATGTGGGTTGAATCATCGAATGGTTTGGGTTGGAAGGCACCTTAAAAGGCCATCCTATTCACCCGCCCTGCAATGGACAGGGACATCTTCAACTAGATCAGGATGCTCAGAGCTCCGTCCAACCAGGCCTTGAATGCTTCCAGGGATGGGGCATCTACCACCTTTCTGGACAAAGTGTTCCAGCGTTTCACCATCTTCATCATAAAAAATGTCTTCCTTAATACCTAAAGCACACTCAGAAGACAATCAAACCTCTCCATCCCTTTTTTTTTTTCTTACGTTATCTGCTGCAGTGATTTACTGCTTGTGTGCAATTCATTGTTTTTCACCATCCCTTTCAAAGATTTCAAGAACTTCAAGAATGATACAAAGTTGAAAATATTTCTAATTACTGAGATACTAAAAATAACATTCTAAGTGCTGTAATTAGGGGTAGAAAGTAATCAAAGGGGTGTTTAAGCAGATAAAATATCTCTTAATGGCTTTTACTTGCTGCATTTCAGGAAATGGGTTCATCACAGGACTGCAAATTCTGAAGGATTGAATCTGCTGTAGTGTAGTGCTCACAGGGGTGTGCAGAGCAGCTGAGGACAGTCAGTACAGGACTATAAAACATACTGGCTTGCATTACTCAAATACCATTGACTGATTAAATCTTTTCCTATGTCATGGCAAGCAGGAAATACAGCTAATGTACCAGCTAAATTGACAATTTGCTGTTATGATGATCTGAAACATGGTTTTACTCTTATACATTTTAATGTAAGCTCTCCAGAAGGCTTGTGTGCCTTTCTGACATGGCAGTGAAACAGGCATTTCTCATTTACTAAACCTAGTTCTCAACTCTCTGTAACTGGTATGTGGCTCCCATTCCCTGCATTTCCTTGTGTCATTTTCTGGCCTCTATCTTTTCTCATTTTTGCTTTGTACGCTTTTCCTCTGGTTGCTCTGATCTTTTCTTTCCTGTAGGATATGGAATGCAAGTGTAGGTGATGAAGAACACTTCAGTCAGCAAGGTTACTTTCTTGAATTTACAACCTTTTCAGACTTGAATATGTGCCCTCAGAAACTCAAGGCCTTTTCTTGTGACCATGGGATTGAGTGCATATGTGAGTTGGTGTTAAGGCTGACTTCTCAAGTTAGCAGCTTTGCTCACTCTTACTGATTTTGTACTTTCCAGCCAGGCAACAAAACATAAACTACTAATAACTCAATAGTCAATATTAGTCAATAGCTAATGGAGACATAGGGCAGGAATGATGTTTGCTTGGGGTTTTTTGAGGGTTGGGGTGGTTTTGGTTTGTGATGGTTTCTTTGTTGGTTTGGTGTTTTAGGTTGGTTGGTAGTTTTTTTGTGGTGGTTGTTATCTGAAAGGAACATAAATGTGTCAGTAATCAAGAAATTGCAAACTGTGGAGTAGTATATACCTGGAAAGTGCTTTAAAAACCAGCATTTCTATTGTCTTTAAAGCAGTTGACAGATAAACCCTGTTTAATGCTGGGAAAAAGCCAGACAGAAAAACCTAAAGGTTTGGGCTTCTCATATGATCTGGCATGTTACTTCTGTATATAAACTAGGAATTGTGCCAAGTTAGGATGTAAAAGGCTGGACTGAATTTGCAAAACTAGAATTGAGGTATGTGTTGATAATTGTCATGCAGTGATTTATTTACTTCTCACAGAAATAGTCTAGGAAACTCAAGGCTTTGCTTTTGAAAAGAATGCATAGAAACAGGAATAGGAAAGATATTTTCCCAGTTCCCCAGTATAGGTAAGAGCAACACAAAAAAGCTTAAGTATTTTAGAAAATTTTACCTTGAGAAAAATAAAGTGGAAAATATAGTTAGAGATCTGCATTAAGATATTGTTTGCCAAGAGAAACCTAGTCTTTTTTCTCACTTTTCACTCTTCTACGTGTAGAGATTTATTTTCTAGTTGTTGATGTAACAAGGTAAGAAAACTGTATTTAAATAATATTTTAAAATCAGAGAATGTAATTAAAGGAATACAGTTGAACAGAAGCAGTTAAATTTCTCCAGCCAAATCCATCAATAGATTCTACTCTTAAATTTTACTCCACTCAGTTGAAAATGCTTCACAGCGCATTAAGAATTCCTAGTAAAAGAAAGAGATGTTATACACAGCAACCCTCCTCTGAGGAAGAACTGCAGGTTATAGCCTGATGCTACCAGAAGCCATGAAGCTTATTTGAGTAGAGCTTGGAATTGGGCTGTAGAGTATCCCTGGAATTCTCTGTACCAACACTTGCACCAGTAACAGGCATTTACTGATCTTACATAGTGGTCTCTAAAAAAGTTAGATTTTCCAATTCTGAAGCCATCTGTTTACCATTCCAGCAGTGACCAGCTGTTTTGTTTTTATTCACCTGGGACTAACTCAGTTCATCGGTTTCTGTGCAGGTGATTTTTGGAAGTCAGGTGCTTCTGTGACATGGGACATAAACTCCAGCCAAGGCACATCCAATAGCTTTGTCGTCTAGGGAATCAGAAGACAGGACAACTGTGCTGGAAGCCCAGTCAAAAAGGAGAGAACAGTCTCCATTCATTCACAATTCTTTGTATGACAAACTTTGAGGTTTCTTAAATATTAAAATGTTTTTCTCCGTCTTTAATTACACTACCCTCTACTAGTTCTTGTTTCTAGCTACTCTTGAAGTGCTGGTAACGTACTTACTGCTTTATTTGAAAGACTTCATATTTCACCCTGTATAATAATTGATCCTGATCATTCCGGTCTCTTCTTAGAAAGTAAAGAGGAAAAAAAAATATATATGTGACTATAACTTTTATAAAACAGGCAATCTAAAAAATTCAAGCTAAGAATGCCCTCCTGTGCTCTTGGCTCTTTTGATGCTGTCACACACTAAACCAGTGGGTCTAGAGAACTGTCAGTGATGACTCCAGGTTTGTGTGTGTGTTGCAACTCTCAGTCCCCATATCACCAGTACTCAATCACCTCTGAATTTACTATCTTACAACAGTGCTGAAGAAAGAGTTAATTCCCTGAGTTATTCCAACAAAGCACAGCAGCCAGAGCGGAGTGATCCCGATGGACTCTCAAGTCCTATGTGGTCTCCCTGGCTAATCAGACAGCCCTGTCTGCAGTTAAGTTTCCAGGCTTGCTAGGGCCTAAAAGGATCATCTCTCCCCCAAAAAAATTCCTCCTATCATTAATGCAAAATAAATTAAACACAAAGGTCTTTGAATTCAACCTTCTACTAAAGCAAGCAACAAGTGGCCTTGCCATGCTCCTAACTGCTAAAGAAAACCCTGCTCTTTTCTACATTTTCTGCTAGAAGTGCCCAAGTACGTTTTTTTAATTTAATTTGTGCTTTAAATTTTCTTTCTTTAGTTTTATCCAAATCATCATGCTAATAAAAATACTCATTTTTAATAGCAGGACAGGAGAGCAACACCAGAGAAAATGACAGGCTGCCAAGCACAAAATTAAATTAATTTGCTTTGAGCTGCGTATTTTCTCTGCGGTTTGGAGACACATTCTTCAGGAAAACCAGGAATTTGACACCTGTTGTATGAAAATGACAACATTTAAAAAGATCTGCCCAGTTCAAGTCCATATATTTGCTGAGTTAATCCGTGTCTACGACATGTCCTGGCATGTTGAAAAAATGTAGGAAAAAGAAAAAAATAGGAATGTCTCTTATCTGTTAGGTGACCGACCCCTCAGCATTTCCCATCAGAGATTACCATCAATGCTCTCTCTTCGTGTGCTGTCAAACAGCTGTGGAGGTATCACTGTAGGGTTCTGTTTCTCTAAATCTTGTGCAACACGTACAGATAAAAGGGTCTCCTGAACCAGCTGAGAGCCAGGTCAGACCCGTTCTTATACCCTCCTGTCCGACAGATGCTGCAGACTGCACTTGTTACACGCCACCATCAGTGATGTGCAAACCGATAGCCTGGAAAGTGCGAGAGCACCCAGGATACACAGCACTCATTTGAAGCTTTTACAGGTTTTAAAAATACTGAGTAGAAATAGTAACATTTTAGCTGCATTAAAAAAAAATAGTTCTCTGAACAAACTACTCAAACATCTCTCAAAAAAGGGAATAGTGGAACACACCAGGCTAAAATGTACAATGGCTACAGTAGTCTCAGCATGATTTCCAACTGAGATTGATTTGATAATGTAACATACATTGAAAAGAAAGTAAACCAAGCACACCAAGTCTGATTGATTGTCTCTAAAATTTAAACTCATCTCCACAATGCAACAACAGAGAAATATACAATGAAAAATTTTAGTGTCTTATTTCCATTTAACAAATGGATTTTCATTGTAATAAGAAATAATATTTTTCAGCTGAGTGGATGGAATCCCATTTGGGAATCTGAGAAATGCATGTCCTGGAAATCAATCAAAGCAAGCTAGGAAGATAAGCACTATTCAGGGAGTCTTAAAAATTAGACATAGGAGCTGGGCTTAACACAGCTGAGTGCTAAGACAAATGAAACAGTACAAAGTACCAAGACAGGAGGTGAACTGAATGGAGACAAAAAGACAGGGGTGGAAGTCAGAACCAGCTGTAATGCCAGACTGAAATTTTCGTGGAAAGTTTACTTGGCTCTTCAGAAGTGCTCTAACTCAGAAGTGTTTTCTTGGTCTGAGATTAAAAAAACGGGGATGGTAAGAAAAGAAAATAGGAATGACATACAAAACATATAAGAAAGGGAGTTAAAAGAGGCAAGTAGGAATTTGAGAGTGCTTGTGGCATGTCAGTGAAAGCGGATTGCTTACTGGTAGCTATTTCCTGAATCTAGATATTGAGATATCCACACATTGTTCAAGCTTTAAGTTTAATGTGCACAGAGACAAAATTATATAGCAGTACTAGTGGCTAGTACTTCATCTTCCAAGAACCCAGCACAACAGTCAAACCAAAAGCAGATGGTTGCATTTTCAGGTAAACACTTGACAAGTGGAATGGACGGCAACAGGTTCAGTGTGCAGTTACAGAAATTACATGACTTTCTCTCCAAAACTAGTCAGCCTCTGAAAATGTTCACTTCCTTTCACATAACAGATGACAGGCAACATAAAAGGTTTAAATTGCAATTTCATTGCAGAAATTGTGAAATACACTTTTTTAAAAAAGAAATTAATCAGACTTGTGCAGCCATGGAAGTACAGAGCTCTGTCCTCATGGCTCCCCAAAATACAGGGCAGACTGGAATATATGTTAGCATGTTTTAAGTATAGGCAGCATTCCTTCCCCCATTTAAAATTTAATTATTTAAAGCAGCCTGACTGGGAAAGCTATGTAGAAAAGTAATCTTTTTGGTAAGAATCACCATGTTTTTGTGGTAATATAGACCATTTAGCAGTCCACCGAAGGCACAGGGTTCTTGAAGACCAAGGAAAGAAAATATAGGCTGTCACTGAACTGGGCGTGAAGAAGTAATAAAATTTTAGGGCATAATTTACTAGTGATGATAACATATAATCTGTTAAAGGAAAGGAATAATCCTATTATCTCAAATTGTTCAGGGCACACTTAAAAGGAGTCTTAAAAGATCCTGGAAACAAAAAGCAGCTAAGAGTCTGAGAATTGTAAGGAAGCATCATTCATTTTA
This sequence comes from Dendrocincla tyrannina, assembly GCA_035047865.1. Lineage (NCBI taxonomy): Eukaryota > Metazoa > Chordata > Aves > Passeriformes > Dendrocolaptidae > Dendrocincla > Dendrocincla tyrannina. Next base: position 58,157,261 of record JAWWMP010000132.1, on the reverse strand, counting down.
CGACAGTCAGTGAATTCTTAGCATTGAGTAAAACAAGTCTGTCTCTGACCATCAGCTCCATAAAAGAAAAATACCTAATTTCCAGTCAGTATTAAAGTTAGGAACATGCAAATAAAATAATAATAATAAAAAAAAAAACCAAAACCAAAAAAAAAAAAAACCAAAACCAAAAAAACAACACCTGTAGTGCTGATGAATACTGTTGTATTTGCATTAGAAACATACTACAACAGAATAAAAAGTTCTGCTATCTTTATTATTCCTAGTCATAATTAAAAATGGTTTTGAACGAGGCACAATAAGACAAAGGTTGGAGGTTCAGAACTACAAATGCTGCTGGCTCAGAGGAAACAGAACGCCACCATCTCAGTGCTGTGATGAATGCAGCTATGGAAATCTTATCATTTAAGCTCAAAGCTTTAATTCAGAATAGTTTTTTGATATTATAAATGCAATTATGTTATGGAGAGAGATCATCTCAGAAACATGATGAGACAGTCCCTGGGTGGTTTATAACCCACCAGACTTCTGAATTAAGGAAGGTCAAACAGCAATTTGCAAATAAGTAATTTCCTTTTCTGAGGTTCCTACTACTTAAATATAATTTAAAACCAGCTGTGAGTAGTAAACTGATAAATAGGAAATGTCAGCAGCAAAGATGACACACAAGAGAATTTATTCAAACACACATCTCTAGAACTTTAAACCAGAAAGACAGGTAGCAACAACCACCACAATTTTAAGAATTGATACTTTAAATTTCTTAAACGTAAAAAATAAATGATTCTTACTGGCTTTTTTTAAAATTTATAGTAAGTTCCCTAATAAAAATACTGAAACCTAATTTTAAGTATATTTTGCCCCCCTAAAATTTATCCTTCATTCCAAATGGAAAACTTTGCACATAGATAAGAGAGCACAATCTTAGTAAGATTTTTTTTTTTACTTAAGAAAACTATCATAAGGCATTCTTACAGCTTCTAGACAAGAATTTTTCAGTTAGGCTTCCACTTCATGTACAGGGAAATAATGCATTGCTTGAACCAAGATTTCAACAGTTTGAAATAAGACAACTTCGAGGGCAAACCTGGGTCAGTAAAATATCAAGTATAACTTGATATTCGTGTATTTGTGAAATTCACACCTTAAGTAATAGGAACCTGTGACAAGGTCCATCTGAAAAGACTGACATCTAAGCATCTTAATTTTCATGTATTGCATGTATTTTAATGTGAAATGTGAAAGCCTCGTTTTTCTACTTCCTAGTAGGACCTCAATTTAGAAATAGTCTACCCTGAGCTACAAAGTGAAAACAAAGAATTCCTACATAAGACCTGCTTGGAGAAACTTGAATGTAGTCACATTACTCACTGATGGCTTGACAACTCATACAAAACATTCCAAACCAAGTAGAAATGCATAGATTTATGCTTTTGAAAGGATTTTCAGTCCTATGTTAATGCTAAGGCCGTTTCTACTGGTAGGCATGAAGTAAGAAAAGCAGGTCTAAAGCTGATCATCACTGAAGAACCTGCCCGACTTAGAGATAACCCACGCTAAAAGACAGAAGCACAGATTCCTTCTATGGATGCCTAGAAGTGGAGACAGAAAGGAGCACTGGCAATAAGTGAAGGATGGAGAGCAGGTGAGCTGGCACAGACACTCAATGTTTGTGAAACTCGTCTAAGTTTAATTTGTGGTAAGGAACCAATAAAGCTGCATGCAGACATAAGTCAAGTGAGTTTCTGCTGCTGAAAGAACAAATCAAATAGTAAAATCTGTCAGATTGACAAAACCAAACAAAATAATACAGAAAAAAGCACCTTGCCTAGGTCTCCATAAATCAGGAAGTTTCTCACTAAAGGTTTACATCCTCTTGACACAGCAACAGATACCATCATTGATACTCTAAAGAAACTGAAGAATTATCTAAGCAGCCTACTGATGGCTAGAATGCAAGAAGAATCATCATCAGAAACTGGTTATGAAAACCATTTTTCAGTTATGAAAAAATGCAAAGAAACAAAAATTGCTTGAACTGTTTGTTCTACAAGAACAGTGTGTAAGTTGCCATAGGGAAATAGTAACTTGTCTAGCATTATAAAGCATCCAGAGCTGCTGCCCCAAAAGCATGGAGCTAGGAAGACAAAATGTTTAAATATCCTGATCTTGGAAAAAACATCCTTACATTGTAGGAAAAAAATTAAGTTACCTGGTCTTCAATAAGAAAAGAATGGATTAAAAAATAGGTATGGCTACTTAGGAAGGATTTTCCATACCTCAGTTTGAAGAAATTGGTGACAAAGTCTCATTGATATCTTGCTTGTGATATGATAAATCTCTTACTGGGTGTAAGAGATAGTATGGACCAGCAAAAGTACACACTAAGAAATATACAGTAAAAACCAAACCAGGAATAAAACTAGGCTGCACTCATCTTCTGCAGAGCATCCCTTAGCACTCACAAATTTACAGCCTGGAATAAGAGGAAAACTGATGCATGATCTGAGAATCAATTACGTTTGGTACTAAGGGAAAGCAAAGTATGAAGAGAGGATGCAGATGGATGTGGAACAAGCAGAGTGTAACGGTCTGAATGGTCTGAACAGCGGTTCAGACATGGCTCTGAATAAACTAAATAATAAAACCAATGGTGTGGAATAAACAGCAGCTCAGCAGGGACTGTGGTGCTGCACCAGTGCAGGTTGGGCACTTCTGTAACACAGGCTGGGGCAGCTACTGGGGAGCACGTGTGAAGCACAAGTCAATGCTATATTGCTGTAAAAATATAAGTGAGTATCCTGATAGCCAAAAAGCAGTGGGATAGCTAACACTGGAAGAGACAGCCAATGGCAATGGTGTAATTTTCATTCCAGGAGCTAAGCCGACATGAAGTGGCTTGACATCCTGTTTGGGCTCTCCAGGAAAAGGTGTACACACCTGCTATGCTTCTGTGAGACAGGAAAAAAGGTAGGAGACTGCAGGGACAACACAGATCATCTGACTTATTAAAGTGAGTAATTAATAAAAAAAGTTTATGAAACATCACACATTGAAAATGAAAGATAAAGTGAGCATTTAGATGAGAAAACAAGTCATTCAGCTGAAAGCTGGCAATCCAACAAAAGGAAAAAATAATAGAGGAGATATGAAAACTGCAGCAATTCAAGATGACACCTTACACACTGAAACGAGAAGATGGAGAGAGATGTGTCTCAAGATCAGCAGTATTTTATCAAGGAACACTGCAACCAGTCAAAACATCGAGTCATAACCTGGTTAGGAATCAAATGTGTGGAGTACATTTCAATTATTGCTCAGTTATAGTAACTTCCAACTTTTATTTTACTAGTGCAATAATATTTTCTTTTCTAGCTTTTTATAAAGCACTATTAAAAAACTGCTGTGAACAATGAAGTAATTAAAAAATTCCAAATAACTTCTTAACTGGGATCCCAATCTAGATTCTACTTGCAGTATTTCAAGGAAGTGATTTTCACTTAAAATCATACCTCAGAAAGGTTCGCAGTTCTTTGGTAGCACATATCCCTTACAAGTATATTCAGGTACAGGTCTATAAATCACACATTTGCATAAAATTGTACTTGGTAAACCCCATAATTTCAAACGCTTTCTGTTCTGATTTATTTTAAAATATTTAATAAAATCTTTTAAACAACTATGAAGTGTAAACACTGCTAATGAGGACTCCATAAGCTTTCTTCGCTAGAGTACACACCCAAGAACACCATCATATTTTCTATTCCACTGAAAACACAAAGCACAACACCACCCCGATTACCACCATGGGCAAATGATGTGGCGTGTGCATGTGAATGCAAAATGCTGCTCTTAAAATCTTGAGCTTCCCATAGAAAGCAATTTCCGTTCAGATGCATCAATCTAATTAGCTGTTGATCACTGTAAAAATATCTGTCTTAATTAGAACCTGAAGGCTGTCAACAGCTTTCAGCAACGCTCAGTTGTGCTTGGGAACACCCAAGATTCAAGGCCATTTTAGAGGGCCTTTCTTTTTCATGCTGACCACAGGAAACACCAGAGAAAAAAAGCCCTTATGATTAGAAAATGGTGTCCTTAAAATTTGACAAAAATCTTACTTGTATGAAATTAATATCCAGTTACCAAATGAACACAAGGAAGAAGGAACATGAAAAATGAAGTATGATTTCTAACAGCCACCAAACGTTAATCTACATTTGAAATAAAATTTCAGGTAAGTTAATAAGATTTAGCACCACTCTGTAAAGCCCTTCAAAGCAAATGTTTAGGCTTTCTCCTAAAATATTTTAAAATAACAAAAAACATTTCTGTAAGTCTCAAAGCTTATTTAAACCATACCTTTAAGGCACAATTGTGTAATTACAGCAAATTTAAAGGATGCTGCTAGCAAAAAGATAAACAGTGAATAAATGCGTAGCATTATATTTGGCTTGAAAATCTGGAGAAAATTCCAAATTATCAAAGGTCAGACTAAAACTATCCTTTGATGAGTTAAAGAGGAATTAGGGAAGAAAAATCTACCCCAGAATTCATGCAAAACAGTCCAGTCATTTAAATTTTCCCTGATCCTGGAATCAAAATCTGCACTTTTTGAATGTAACTAACTGAAGATTCCAGTATAAGACACTTTACAAAGATCTGATGAAAGAAAAAAAGCAGCACCAGCTTTAGAGTATAAACAATAGAGGAATGCAAACTAAGGCACAGCACACAGGCCATTATGAATTTAAGTACCTTTCTTGAACAGGGCTGTTTTCCCAGAGCTCAACACCAAGATGTGGCATTGTCTCAGCATAATTAACCTGCTCTGAGACTGCCAGGCAACATAAACACTTCATTTACAAGTTACATCTTCACGGGCTGTCGATTGACCTCTATCATTTCCTATCTAACAGCAACCAAAGCTCCGCTGTAAGGCCATAAACTCTTAACAGAAGAGAGGATTTTTAAAAAGGTATGTCCTTGTCACATTTTCAAAAGCACTGAGCAGCCTTGGAAGACTGCTGTTTTCTCTTCTAAGAGAGAGACTGGAGCAGAAACACAGAAGCAGGTCTATATTTATGTAGTATTACCAGCTCCCTAAAGAAAGCTGAAAAGTTTATCTATTTCCACAGGACTGAGGACAAATAGGAAAGCATGATTTTTGAAGAGATAAAAGAAGATAACAAAACAATACTGAATAAAATGATGAAAAACTGCCAAGTTGGGTATAAACTACACAAAAGTTTAGTGATCATGGGACTAAACTACAGATATTTTCTCGCAGGTAAAGGAAATTAAAGATTTCAGAATTGAGTTCTTTGAAAGAAACCTACTGGTCAAAGAAGGAAAAGTAAAAATCCTTAGCTCAGAACCCTCAAAAGAACACGAGGAACAGCATACCCTAAGGCAATATGTAAATAACCACAGTTTAAAACTAAACAGCACCCAAAATTTATACACCCCACACTAGATTAGTGAGAAAAAGAAAAGGGAAGAAAAGATTGTAGGTAATTACATTTGGCAAGCAGAATTCCAGAGTGTAAAACAAAATGGAGCATTAAACTGTGGTATCGCAGTTGCTGTTGTTGCATTATGGGGATGAGGCAGAGCCCATTAAGTTCATTAAATGACTCAGGATTTATTACACACGTATAGCCAACTATATATCAAGTCTATCTTTCTGCTTTTATACATCTGCATGAAAAATGGCCCACTTATGAGAACAGTCATTCATTTCATACTCTTCCTACATTTCTATTAGTGTTCTTACTTTGTTTCATGTCTGCCTGTGAAAAAGGAACTTCTTGTCTGGCAACTGCAGTTATGAACGTTTCTATCTGCTTACTCTGCAGCACAGGTGAAACTTTAGAGCCAAGTATGAGGACAAGCCTTTGTGAAAAGAGCTTTCTCAAAGTTAACAGATTTAATGACACCGTGTCTCTTTTGCACTTTACCTAACCTAATATTTTAAATTTGTCCCTCATTGGGATTGTAGAACATGCTCCTTTGTGGAAGAGAAAGCTGAACAGCCCTGCTAAAGATGGTAATTTTTGTCACTAGATCATTGGTGTGGGAATGTCTTTCACAGTAGTAGGGAAGTGATTCCCATTTGTAGCCTAATCACTACTGGATTGCACTACTGTATGACAAATAAGCAACACTACTGGAATATTAAAGCCATACTAATACAGATGTGTAAAAAAGTTCACAAAATTTTCCCTCCCAATTTGAAGAAAATTTATGGTAATGGAAGTCAAGTTTAAGAAAAGTTTTGTCTGTAATATTAATATTGATGTTATTTTATGTGCACAATGAAGAGACCAATTAGACTCACAAAGGTGCATAGTTAATATTCTTAATTCTTGCAGTCAATTTCAAAATGACTATAACAATTAGCAAATTCTCATTTCAAGTGCTGCACTAACTTGATTTCATTAAGACAGCATTTAAAAAGTACATTCAAACATAACAAAAAATTAAAATCGAAAATACATATTCTCTGCCAACAAATCCAATAGATTTCTGTTCTAAAACTCCAGACTACTTGAAGAAAAGCCAAAATGTAAGGGAGAAAATGAAAAAGTTCATTTTAGATGGAGAAAAAAAATCCCAACTTGAAGGGATTGGAATTGATTTTTAAAAGCTCTTCCTTGGAAACTCCCACCCTGATGTGAAGGGCAGGTGAACAGGTGGGTGATGTCAGCACAGCACGCAGCACTCCCTGCTGCTGCAGAACGCCCCACAGCCCCTTTACAGCTGTGTTAAGTCCATACCCCCTGAAGCAGATTTTTAAACCATTCACTACATTGTAAGATCCTAAAATGGAGTATTTTACAGTGTCCCAGTTTTATTGTTGGAGAATAGTTTCCCTTATTTCAGCTTGGCTTTCTTGAGTGTCTTCTTGAGAGTCTTATTTCAGAGTGGCTTTCTTGATGCTGTTTGGCCAGTTCAAAGCACGTGAATGTGACCAACCTTGAGTGTTACAAGGAAACACAGTGAAGCCACTCTCAGGAAAAGAAAACAAATGCCTTCTTAAAAACATCCTTACGTAATTTTCTTTGCCGCCACAGAGAATAATAGTGTTTCAGTGTTGCTAAAGAAATTAAAATGGCCAGGACACAGATTTACAGTAAAGGGAACTGCTCTTCAACAAATCAAAGGCATTGTTGAAGCAACAGTCCAGAAGTCAAGTGGTAACAAACATCACATGGACCAGTGTATCTACCAGCCACCTTATCTTGAACACAGCAGGCAATGTGAAAGATTGATTAACTCTCTTCTGCTGCTACAAGGAGTACAAGGTTGCTTGATATTACCTTGACCTGTACGAACTCAATTACTTTATTCCTGCTCACACATGACAACGGAAAATGGGTATACATAAAAATTTGGTAACAACATTCTGCCTACCTGCCACAGTGCTTCACAATAAAACAGCATCACAACCCCTCTCTTTCAAGAACATTCGGTAAGACCCCAAGATCAGTAAAACTTGAAGCAAAACTTCAAATATTGACCATAAATGCCTATATAACAACATTTCAAGCATGACAACAGAACAATGATATAGTTTATGATACCACATCAACAAAAATACAATCCAAAGAAGATATGAATGAATAATGATGTTTTCATATGCATTAACTTCCAGATGCAGGAATTATGTTTGAAGTCACATGCATGCAAAATCATGTTCCTTCTTTTGGGCAGTACTATATTCTAGACATAAAAATGTTTGTATGATTTCCTTGGCTGGTGCAGAGAGTACACAATGTTTGATCAACATGCCAAAACAAGACATCTTTTCTGTATCAGAGAATCTCCTGATACTGCAACCGTACCCGTAAAAAAAATTGGGGGTTACAAGTGTGGAGAAAATTCAAGAATCTTAATTTTTTGTCTTTTAACATTTCCTTTATCAATGAACTTTCTGTCGTATTCTTTCTAAAGACAATGGTTGATATGAGAAACTATGAGCAAAAGGGAAAATAACAAAAACTGTAAATGAAATAATGTAAAATATCAAAATAGTTATCAGATTTCCTGAAGATCCGAAACTACAGGAGGAAAGTTATCAGGTAAATAAAATTGAGTCCCAATTAAAACTAACATGAGACCAATCACAGTTATAGGTCTTACACTGCCATAGAAACAAAACGTTTACAGATAAATATAATTGGAATGTAACATTTTCTCAATGAGTTACAGGTATGAGAGAGCTCTTTCTTCATATGCAAAACAAAACCAGGTATATGCTACCCTTTCCTTTTCTAGTTCTGATTTTTTACAGCAATCTTGTGTCAAGGTTTGACCTTCTGCAAAACAAGTTATTTATGTTGAGCTTGGCCCCAAACCAATGAATTAAAATACAAAATAGTAGTCTAAAGATAAAAAATGCTGTTCTTTGGAAAAGCAGGATTACACTGAATGAGCTTAACATGAAGAATTCTGTATTACCACATGAAGTACAAAAGAAATAAAGCATACAAGACTCATAATATGATTTATAATACAACTTAAATTAACTTTTCCATTTATTATCAGAGATCCTTTTCTACAATATAGAATACACAGAGGAACCTAAGATTTTGTTCTGATATTTTGAATAGGGTTTTTTTTGGGGGGGAGATATATCAGATTATATCAGATTAGCTCATACAACATTGTTTCTACAAATGAAAACTTCTGCAGTAATTTAAATCACATTGCAGAAGTTTTAATTGGTGAATATTTCATGCCTTAGTTATTTTGGTGAGATAAGCTGGGACTTCTGTTTGTTTAAGGAGATTTCTTCACCCAACAGAAGAAATAACAGTACCCTCTTTCTGAGTAATATAATGGCCTTTCTAAGAGCATGGTTGTACTAAAATGTATTTGAAATATTTGCTTTAAAAATTGATTTAATTTCACACTAGCATAAAAAGATTTCAAGCCAAAGTATTCAGCATAGTAACTGTATATTGTACTTGTCAAGAATAATTCTGCATTTTGAATTGTTCTGTAAGGATTCAATGTGCAAACTCCTTAGAGTCAGCAGATTTCATTTAGCATTACATGGATACTAAAACGGATCTCTGAATGAACAATTCTCAAAGTACAAAGTACTATCTTTTACTGTATAATTATAAAACCATTACAGATTTGTAATAGAAATCATTCAATGAAAATTTTGTTTTAAAAAACAGCTGTATGTCAATAACACTGAATTTATGCTTCATTTTATAATTTACCCTTCCCCACAATATGAGAAACTACACAATGGAATGAAATTCTATTCCTTTTGAAATCAATATCCAGTTGTGACTGACTTCAGAATGTCAAATCTTGATTTCTTGTCTGTCTGAACTATATTAGTTAGCTTATTGGAGCTGAAAGAGTGGTATGAAATACTATATACATTTTAAAATTGCATTTTCTGCATTATTCTGATGTTACACAATGTTTAAGTTCACGACTTCTCTGAAATTAAAATGAATGACATGCAATTAAAAAAAAATCCAAAGTGCTTAGTTGTTTGACTTCTGCAATTCTTTAAGACGTCAATTTTAAGATGAAGGGGGGAACAGGAACTTACCTACTTGGTACTTTGGGTAATAAGGTGCCATTTGTCCACTACTGCATGATTGTCTCTTATGCCTTTTTCTTAAATTTGTATCAGTGGTCTCCCATTGTGGACATTTTCTTTTGTTTATTCTGATAAGAACTTCAGAACTACCAGCAGGATTATCGTCCTGGTTTACAACACTACTGTGAAACTGGTCATCCAGCCTTTCAGTCACTTTAGAAGAATTAGATCCTTTAGATATTTCCATTTCATTTTCTTGTTTTTTTAATGCATTTTGCTTAGTAGAATGGGACCTTAAAAGAGGATGTCTTGTTTCTTCCATATAGGCCTGAGTGCTTTTACTGTCAACAGCTTCAGGAGAATAAATGACATTATTTAACTTAAATGAATTGTGCTGCTCAATATGGTTGATTTTTCTCAGAAATATTCTACAGTCTTTAAATGTTTTGGCTTTCCAAGTATTTTGAAACAGTTTATCTTGGCTTTGTTCTTTTCTAACATTTTGCTGGCAACAAATTGTTCCATTTGTCTCTGACTGTGACTTAAGTATATTTGCTAGACCAGGATGTGGGTTAAAGTCAGAAGATCCCATCATCTGTTGAACAAACTCATCTCTGGCTTCATTTGCAGCTGGCAAGAGGCTATTCTGAGACTCCACCAAAGTCTGAGTGGGCTGGATTTCTACCATATTTTTTTCCTGGAGCTTGGGTGTTTCATCATTGGTTTCCCCACTTGTACTTTTAAACAACTGGCTTTGGCAAAACAACTGCAAATTTTTCTTTTTTGATTTCCAGCCTCCAGGAGCTGGATTATAGAGCTTTTTTGTTTGTCCCCACCTATCACGCTGCAACTTCTTAAATTCATTTCTTTTTAATCTGGCTAATGTGAAATTACTTTTCATGCTTAAGACTGGAGACCTCACCATGTTATGCAATATTTGCAATTTCCCTGCTGGTTTTGAAGGGGAGGATAGTGCAAACTTTTTAAAGTGCTTTCTGAAAGGGCAAGTACTAAGATTAGATTGCTTAGTTTCTGTCTTTGTCTCTCTAGTACTAACTACTTCTAAGGGATTGCGAGCATTTGCCTTTCTCACTAGAGACAGAGACTGTGTTTCTGTAGTTTGCATAAACCAGGTGCAGAGTTCATTCATATTACACTTTTTCTGGAAAAGCATTTTTATAGGTGATGTTTCAAGTTCTACAAGGCAGGAGTCTAAAGGGTTTGACATTTCAGTATTACAGTCTTGTTCAATGGGATCCCTTTTTTCACATACACATTTATCAAACTCACTTCCCCCCACGCGCAACCAGGTATTAGTTATCTGTTCAAATCTATTATTTAGTTCTTCCAACAAAGTGTCACTTGAAGTGGAAGTAGGCCACCACCTGAGAGAGGGATTTGATGAAAATATGGGATCTGATGAGACTTCATTAATGGGCCCGAATTCACCATCCTTAAGATCCTTTTTAGCATTTCCTGAATTTCTCAGTTCTGAGGTATCTTTGGATGCTGTGCTTTGATTTGATTGAGCATGTTTTTCCTTCCGCTCTTTAGCTTTTTTCAAATGGAGTTTGTAAGATTTATGTAGTAAGGCACTTCTACAAGTAAACGCACTGGAAGATGCTAATGAATGTAAAAAATGCAGTGAGGGTTTTCTGTCCCTAGCAGAATGTCGTGATGGAATTTCACGTTTTCTTGACACTGTTGTGGTAACATTGTGTGATCCATCCTCTCTAGGATCTTTCTGCATGTTCTTTACTTGACCCATATTATTGCACAGTTGATTTTTTCTCTCCTGTGCCATGTTTTTCTCTAACACATTCTGCTGTTGTAAAGGAGGCAAACCATTGCTAATGCTCACTTTTCTTTCCTGAGGTGAAAGTCTACTAACAGTCACTAAAATGCCAGAAATTTTTACTTTTGCTGGCCTACCAGGTTTTCGAACGGTGGTTAATGGTTTCTTAATCTGCCGTATAACATTGCTGCAAGGATGTGGTGATGCTGGGTTACTCTTGATAGGTCTGACATAGTCATAACCAGAGACCTCCTTTTCAGTAGAAGGATTCTGTAAGGCTTTTACTATTTCAGTCAAAGCATTTCCAGTTTCTGCATTGTGCCTCCCTTTGCTGGGGTCACTGGCAAAACTGGAATCAATATGTTGTGTGGGCAGCATGCTGATTGCATTTAGGTTACCTTCAGAAACGTGTCTCTTAGTTCTTCTTGACCTTCCAAAAACAACTGTCACTGTAATATTTTTGTTGCTGTTAGCTTCTTCCATTACTGCTGCATCAGACTTGATGCTTTTACCACCACTGCTAAGTTCAGGTCTAGGTTTTGTGCTTTCACTCATATTGATTTTTGGTTTTGGAGGCCGTCCAATAGGTCTCTTAACCTGCTTAACTACTTGAGGACCTATTTTCTTTGGTCTGCCGGGTTTTCTTTTTAAAACTGATTCACTGCTACAGCTTGATTTCTCCACAACTTCATCATTTTTTTTCAAGTCATTTAAGTTAGTTTGACCAGCTGGACAAGAGCTTGTAATTGCTTCTGCGTAAACACAACTTGACCCCTCCTTGGTATCATTTTCACTGCAATCACAACCCTTGACACAGACTGCATGAGAAAGATCTGTGGCCTGTTTGTCTAACAAAGTGTTTGCACGCCCTTGAAACAAACAAAGATCTGTACTTCCTTTAGGAGAGGCAGCTGCAGATGTCAATGTGTATTTGACTCCTTCATGACTATTAACCTCTGAGACAAACATAAGCTTAATAGGACTAGAGTAGTTTAAGGGAGAGGAGATCTCCCCGGCTTCAGATGTTGCATACAAGTCCCCATTAGTGGAAGTTGAGCTAGATGAACTAAAGGTCAGAGATTTCAAAAGGCCATCGTTAATTTCTTGATCTATAACCATTTCTTGTTTATTTGCTGTGACACAAATTGCTTTGATTTTACTGCTGCTTGGCGAATGTGGAAGGAAGCTTTGTCCCGTGCATCCCATTTCACTCAGAGTGAAAGGTAAGCCCCTTCTAGTAGCTGGGTTCATAATCTGCTCATAAGCACTATCTTTTAATTTTTGGCTTATTTTGTAACTATCCAACAATGAGTTGCTAGTCTTTCTGGCTAAGTTTAATGTATCTTCTAAACGCTCCACAACAACTTGCAGATTTGTGTCTCTCATGATTTTGCTTATATTTATGTCACTGCATCTTTCAGCATGAACATCTTTATTTATTTTCATTTTTTCAAAACTTTCTAAAGACTTTTTTGCACTGGATGACTTTCTAAACATGATATTGTTCGTTACATACACGGAGTACCATCCAGGAGGCACAATGTTACGTTTAGTTCTGCCCAAGATTTCGTTACTCTCATCCTTTAAAGGAATCTGACCAGTTTCTTTTAAGGCTGCACCATCTCCTTGTGCATTTGGGAGTTTTGCCTGGCTGGCTGCAATAGTACTGTTTTCTGAAAGAACTAGAAAGCCAGAGCTGGGTTGAAAATTAGCAAGAGGTAGTTTGAAAGACTCTGTTTGGTGTACTGGAAAGCACATTGGTTTGGTTTGGCAATTCACACAGGGATTGCTTTCAAGATGTTGCAAAGCCTCATCTTCTATCACAGTAAAACTATGTCTCTTATTTGGATGTATTTTATCAAATTTTTTTGTAGATTTCTTTGCATTTCTCTCAGAAATTGACTTTTTTCTTACAAGACTTTCATCAAGGCTTGCAAGCTCCCTCTTGATTTGCAAAGACTGTCGTCGAATGACCGGTGAATCAGGAGAATTATACGTTGCAAATAAAGTTTCCTGACGCTTGCGAAATCTTGTCTGGATAATTTTATTTTCCATTTGTTTATCATGTTGGTGAAGTAATTCCATAAAGCTGTAATCACTTGCCTTGGCATTACGCAAAAGAGACGTTATGAAGTCTCCTAATTTGACATCGTTTTCTGGTGCCCTGTCACTGCTAGAAAGTTTCACAAGATTTGTTGCTATGTCTGTAGTGTCTATTGATTTCAGCTTTTCATTAATGCGATCCATTAAATCTTGAAAAATGGCAGAATGTTCACCTTGCTCAGACTTCTCAGAGTTCACATAATCATCGCTGCTTTCCTGGTCTGCTGGTATCCACATTCCATCTGAACATTTGGTCTCTTTTCCTTTGCATGTTTTACCTCCATATTCAAATTCTCCTTTGCTTCCTTCGGCTGGCAAGAGGGATGGAGGCTGGTTGACGGATATTTCAAGCCTGTTGTTGTCTAAAGTTGGAAAATCCATAATTAATCCTTCGGATGATTCAAATTCTTTGCTGTGTACAGGTGACAGTGGAGGTGGTGATGGGCTGCGAGATCTATTTGAGTTTTTAATGCTGCTTAAGAGATCACAATCCTTAGCTGAATATGTACACGCTGCTGCTTTCCCAGACTGCCTGTTATAATTCTGCAATTGGTCAGCACAATACTTAGGAGAACTACATGCTTTGTTCACCATTGTCTTAATACATCCAATCGCTACAGCTTGGCATGACAAAGAATGGAAATCTTTAATACAAACAGAGAGAGGTGGTAAACAAGTGTTTGGCCTTTGATTTTGTAAACAGCACTTTTTTGTCAGCAAATGTCCATCGCAATTGCAAAATGAAACGTGAACATCCTCTTCAGAAAGGGAACTGGGAGTTTCAGAGTGGACCAAATGTGTTTGCTTGCAACTGCAAACTATAGGAACATTTTCATCTTGTATTAAGAATTTTAACATAGCCAAAGTCTGTTGCCAGTGATATGAACAAAAAGACTCCAAAACTTTGTGTAATGCTGATTTTCCTTTCTCCAAATTAGCTGTTTCCTCTGAAATTGCATCAGCTGTTGAGCTTGAACTGAAAATGAAAACAAATCAAAACAAAATATAAATTACAGTAAAACACCACAACTAATGTTTGTTATAATGGTTAAACCCGAACCTAAACCCCTGAAGTTTACAAAACAGTTCTGCTCTATTTGCACTGTTCAATCACACTTACAAGTGTCACTAGCAATGATGTGCACCTTATCTTATCAGTGACAGCACTACCATTAAGAAAAATAATCAGAAAGAAATGAGAGTAAAAAGAACTTTCCTGGACCTCACTATATATATAATTACAATAAACTCTCTGATATTTCAAACTATCTTAGCCATTAGTGAAGGAAAACCTCAGCAAGAACCTTGCGAGCTTGGGTATTACTCCCATTTCACTAACTGAGGCACAGAGAAGGTAAATGACTAAGGTCGAGGTTGTCGTAGAAGAAAGAAAGAATCCATCTCTCCCAAATCTCACTCTTAGATATTTCAATATCCAAGTCTATTGAGTGCTCTTCAGGATATACTTAAAGATATTTCTAAAGACATTTTTATTTCTATATTTATTTCTAAAGGGCACCTAATGAGCTAACAGAAAATGGGAAAAACAGCCACTTGCTACAGTTACTGTTTTTTGAAGGTAAAAAAGTTTCCCTTCCAGTGTTCAAATAAACTGCCGTGGTGCATCAGAGGCTCCTCATTGCAATATATTACATACACACACATGTGCATACACACACACACACACACACACACACACACACACACACACACAGAGATTCCTTCATTAAACAGAAACAGACATAATCACCACTGGAATAGAAAAACTTCTGTGATAAAGGTTAATATCCTTTAAATCTCAAATACAGGGTAGGCCTATATCTAGATAAGACTTCTGAGCAGTGGTTCTCAAAGATATTAACTAAAAATAAAATAACTTATAAAATACTACCTTAACTATTTAATTAATTTCTTATAAATTATTAAAACTAATGTCACTACTTACCTAATCAATCATTTATATTGAAAAGCTGAAAATTTTCCATGGTAGAAATTAATACAGGTATTTCTTCAATTAAATACAAAATCCTTATGCTGGATGGCAACTATCAACAGATAGTTACCACATAGTTCAAATGTTTTACTGAAACCAATTGCATGAGCAGAAAATGTTAGAAGAATTCTGTTTTAGAAAAGTATGTATTTTTTAAACATATCACCAAACTCTGAACATGACACTAACTTTTTTCCCCTATTGTCCCCTGTAATTTTTTTGTATTTAAGCCTCTACTTTAAACAAATTTCATTTTGATTTGGTTTACAACTATATTGATCAATGAACAAACATTTAAAATTTCATGTGCTGTATTTATACAAGTTACCTATTCATTAATTAACACATACCCAAAATTATTGCATCAATAACTTTTAGGTTCAAGTATTACATACAAATTTGTATTTTTATTGTCCTATGCGTATTTTAAAGTTTAGAGCTTAAAACCAGCCAACTCTACATAATAATTGTGTTTTTTCCTTCTGCAATATTAAGTATGAAGTGGTCTATATTCAAAATCCAGAATATAGATGATACTAACTTGTAAAAGCGCAAGATAATTGTGACAGTATTAGTTGAAACTGCGAGTATGTTTAAACTGAAATTATTAACTCTTGGGAAAAAAAAAATCCTCTGCACCTGCAATCTAAAGTAAAAACAGCATTATTGAAGGAAATGTCATTGTCAGGATTGAACTGGTTTTGAAATACCACTACTCTGAGAAGAGTCTGACTGTTACTCCAACAAATTCAGGAGTCACAAGGTGTCAAAACATATCAATACTTGTGAAAACAAAGCTGATTCTAGTAATACAATACAGGATAAAAGCTAACTGCCCTCCCCACCACCGTGACTTTAATTAGACAATGTTTTGAAAGGCCAAATAGAAAAAAATTAACATAGCACCAGGTCTTCATCTTCAGTATTTTGTTTGTAAATCAGAGTAAATTTAAGTACTAATTTGCAAAAAGGATGGCTATAGTACAGTCTTTTTTAGACTGAATCTCTAAACAGATACCTTTCTGTCTGTCTACCTTGCAAGGTATGTCCACATTTCACTGGAGAGATTGTAGAGGACCTGTATCCATAACTGCTATTTAAAGTCTGTTCAGTGGTGAAAGAAACTTCTGGAGCCCTATAACCTTCTCAAAGCCAGTAACCAAAATTTCCACAGGCCTCAAAAGTTTTGAATTTGCTGTGTGGAGATCATCTTGTTGTATAAAGTAATATCCTGGTTATCACAGACATACTGGACATTCCTCCAAAGCCATTTCTTCCCTGGTTCTCTACCCTCGTGTGACACCTTTAATTTGCTTTCCCTTAGCATGGGTTAGTTTCTAAAGCTGACAGACAACTTCAGTTCGCCTATTGCAATAGTACCACCTGCAAATGATCTTCCAAGCTTGTGAAAACACATCAAGCCCTTACTCAGTCACCATTTGGGAGCAGAGCTCACTACACACGAGTTCAAACATTAAAGCAACATGTTTTCCTTGAGGTGTCTTTCTGAAGAGATGTCAATGTATTTAAACAAACTAATTTTTAGTAGCTTTTCAATAAAACTATGGAATTATACTTCAGTTTCCCATAATTCCTTCCTATAGCCCTTTAAAGTTGTGTTGTCATGCTGTAGTTTCAGCAATCCTCAGGATAAAAGGCTTAAACAATAATTTAACAGAAGGAAGAGCCATCACTTTCACAACTGCACACTTCCTTTGCAGAACTGCCTTACATTTCCTCCAAATCACACACAGAAAGGTGGCTGGGGAGGGAGGGCAGGAAACAGAGGGGCTGTGGCGAGAGGATCAATGTGCCCTGCTCGCCCAGCACCTTCGTGCAAGGCATCTCTGAAGACAAAGGCTAAGCATGGCATGACACTAGTCCCTTTCTGCACACGGGCACTAAGTAACATGGAGGGGGCACTGACTGGAGTCCAAAACTGGCACGAAGGCAGCCATGTGATACAGTTAATTACCAGCCTTTCAACGTATTATTTGATGCATAAAAGGAATAAAACTTTGCCTCCTCCACAAAAACTATCAGGAAAGAGCTCTACCAGAGGGTTCCCAAAAGAGGTCCTTCCCCAGAGGTTTATCCCTGTGGTCTCAGCCAGAGATAACATAGATCAATCTAGCAAGTTCTTTACAGACTGGGAACAGGAACAAAACTGGAACAGAACATGCTTTCAAGTACTCATACGAACAGAACAAACTAATATAAAAATATAAATCTGTCTTATAGAAATATTTGTTTTCTGACTTTGCTAAATAAATACCTCAAAAAAGCTATATGTTATCTATAATACATAATTTTTAGCTGCAAACTAAAGGGGGTAAACTGTCAGAAATTTAGTTCTCTGAATTTCTTCTCATTAACGAGCAATGAGTCAATTCTGAGAAAAGAAACCATCCTTAAAGCTACTATTTCCAATTAAATTCTCATAGTATGTTAGTCATGATGCTTAATTTGTACAGTTCATGATCTTATGCCACTGCTAATAAACTTGTGCCTCAGGAATAAGTCAAATAAATCAGTGTACAGGTTTTTGTTTCTTTTTTTTACTGAATGAGCAAATCAATCACACATCAGTGTTGTAAATTTATGTGCAAAAGCATTGAAGTGCTTTACTACAAATTACAACGTAGAAACACGTTAACTAAACAATTAAATTCATACAATCAGATTTAGGAATATAACAACACAAAGAAGAAACAGAATTACAGTACATTTACAACACAAGACAAATACATGGAATTCATTAGAAAATATTGTAATAAATAATTCATGAATTATAGTGCAATTGATTTATGCATAAATATAACTAATTGCCTAAAAATCAGTTGTTAACAAAAATCTGTCAAAAATCAAGGCAGCCACAGAGTTTTACTAAATTACTGCGACAATGGAAATACTGCGATTAAAAAACAAATACAAGTATTTGTACTGTAAACAACTAAAAAAAAAATCAGTCTCACTAAAGTTAATATACAATTTAATATAAAATTGTCATTAGCTACCAGAAATGGTTTAAACAGCTTTACTGAGCAGTAGTTCTAAAAACAGAGGCACTGTTTTTTAATATAAAATACTTGAGAAACATTCAAATAAGTAGAAAGCATGTAGGGCTTGCTTTCGCCTTCATTTAAAATTCTGCTGAGACAGGAATTTTCAGAAATTGTCAATTACTAAGTAGTGACTGGTAACTGAATTTATAAAACATTTCAAAATGTATAATTTAAATGACATTTAATGAAATACATAGGGGTTGGGGAAGGAGAATTTACACATTTCCCTGCCTTTCCTTAAGTTGTGTAATTAAAGGTTAGCCTAATAATTAGAAACAAATAATTCTGTTCCTTTAAACACTTACAGGTTGAGTTATCATCTATAAACTATCAAAAAATATTTTAATTACTATTTCTGACCAAAAAATAAATACAAGTACTAAAATGTTGAAAATTAATTATAGTATTACATACAAAACTACTGAGTACTGTTAAGTCAATAGTAAAATGATCCCTGATTTTATGAATCCTGTTAAATTTTTGGTCAGGTCATCTTTTAAATGATACAAAAAGAGCACTGTTACTTGCCTGCAATATAAAGATCTGACTCAAATTTCTAACATTGTCTGAGGAGTAGAAAACATCAGTATGGTACAAATATCAGGCAACGCATTGAAGCCCCAGATTTTTGCAAGTAAAACTGTATAAAGACAGATGTTGAAACATTTAGGTTTTTTCAACGGCATTTTTCAGTGGGGATATATTCACAAATTAATCTGTCTGGCCCTCAAAAAATATGGCTTAATTCTTATAAAATGAAAGATGACCCCGACATCTGCTCTTCTGCGAACTCCTTATCAGGTACAGTTCTGCTTAAAATGTTAGAATCATAGAATATGCTGAGCTGGAAGGGACCCACAAGGATCACCGAGTCCAACCCCTGGCCCTGCACAGGACACCCCAAGAATCACACCATGTGCCTGAGAGATTCATTCTGTATTATGCAAGTAAACCTTAATGACTGAAGGAGATTCCGTATAGATCTGAGAGACCAAAGAACTGAGATACTGGTTGTGCAGTTTCAAAGGATTATTCTGTTTTAAAATGGAAATTGTAAAGTTTTTAGTAGTGTTAATAGATATGGGCTAGATTTTGCCATCAGTATTGCAGTATGCTCTCCACTGAATTCAATGGCAAGGTTATAAATAAAATTACCTGATGTGGCCCATTTGTGTCTAATGTACCAATTCATTTATAAAATTGACCCATACGTGTGCAAATTTAAGTGTGGGGGGGGAAAAAGTGTGTACGTGTACCACACATATAAAAGTTGGAGAAGTCTTTTTCCATGCCAAATTAGATGCATGTAGAAAAAGTTACATGTTGAGAGGAAAAGGGCATTGATGTTCAGTAGTGAATGTATGAAGCAAGCCCCCATTCATATGCAGACGTATACTTTTGATATTACATAAAAAAAATTAAGTGTGATAAAAAATCCAATGTGAGTACTTTGAAATTCATGTAAAAACTGCAATATGAAGGTAATTGGTCTCCCTTAAATTCTATTAAAAGTTACGTATTTAAAATGAACTAACTTCTAACTACCAAATTTATAAAGAATTTATATTATTGAAAGTTCAAAACAGCTTCACTGTTTAATATTTGTATTTCTATCAAGACCCTGAACTGCAAATTTGGTTATTAGCAAAATGATAATGTAACTTGGTATTCATTTTGATAAACTGAAAATGTTTTGAAATGTCACAGCAGCAAATACATTACAGTTACAGTGAGGTTTTTCAATAGGAGTGTGACACAATCCTTAAATAAATTTTAAGTAGTCATAACATCAACTAACCAGCACGTTTAAACAAAAAACCAAACAAACCCAAACCATTCTCAAGCTCATTCTGTGCACATTATGAACATGCTCTAAGTTGCATTCCAACTTTCTCTTTAAACCTTACAAGTTACCTTAATTGTCAAACTAAAAAAGGAAAATTATGTTAAAGTTTAAATTAGTTTATGCTCTTAGTATTCCATCTTATTTCATACTTAATAACTCTATAACTACAGTAATTTCTCAGATTTCATAAGTGTACACTTTGTAAACACCAATTTCTTTCTAAACCAACAACAAAATTTTCTTAAAATGATAAAAAAATGCAGTTTATGCCTGCTAAACACACATTTTTAGTAATGAAATGTTTTTCTTACTTGTATTGGATATTTAAGTAACGATGAACTTTTCTCTTTCACGGAATATACTATATCCTACTAATACTTCACAAATCCACTTCCTTGTAAGGAACTAGCTTTTTTTTTTTTCTTTTTTTTTTTTTTTTTTAAATCCATTGCTTTGTATAATCTGAGTTACTTACAATTTATTGCAAGTATTCTGTGAACTATAAAAGTCTGCTAACCCTTGGTTGTGTATTTCCATAATAAGATGGATAATTGAATGGGTAAAGTGGTTCTTCACCAATTAAAAATTATGCTTCACATGACAAATACTTCTTTTCCCAAAACATCTTTATGCTATTGACTACTAAATAAAACCTGAATCTTTTCACCTATTTATACAAAGATTATATTAAATACACACTATCAGAATTAAGTGAGCAACTCTATAATTCTGTCCACAGTGAAAACCCTGAATAAAACTATTTTTCAAAAGGCATGTATGTGGTTTTTGAACTGTATAATTTCATGTCTTCTGTCAGAGTGAGCATATGTATTTCTCACAGAGTGTGTGTATACAGACATACATACACACACACAAAACAATTCGCTAACAATTATTCTACACAGGCTTGCTACTATTTTTGCAGCTGCCAGTCCCTGAATCTGTCATGTTAAATAAGCCAGTATCTGGTAAGCGGAGTTTCTTCTTCGGTGGAGTCTTCAGTGTTCCAGATCTTTCTTTTACTTTATATTCTAAAGTGCTGTGAGGTACCCCATAAATTCCTTGTGCTTTGGAAACACTCATTTTCCCACTCATTACCATTGCAATTGCTTCTTCCATTATTTCATGATCATATTGCCGATAGCGGCCACGTTTTTTTCTTGGTTGCTTATTATCTTTACGATCCAAACTATCTTCTGTATTTTCTGAGGTTCCATCTACTGTCCCATTCTTAGCATTAAGACACAAAGGAGAGAGGTCCCCATGCAGAAAGTAGGAGTCAACACTTGAGTGAGTTACAGGTCCAGAACATTCAATTTTGTTCTGTTTAGGGAGGATATTTTTCAATTTTTGAAGAGCTGATCCTTCTAAGACTGAGGAGGTTTTAGAAACGTGGTACATAACATCCAGAAGACCAGCAGTATCAGACTGTGGTTTGGACACAGAACTTATTCTTAGCTGAGGAATTTTTAATTGTACAGTAGGACTTGAAGTTTCATATTGTAGATTTTCACTTTTTTCTTTAAATTGAGTGACCATTCTCTGTAGAGTTAACTGGTGGAGGTAACTGGAAGCTGTTGGGAATTTTAATTCTGAGGTTTCAAGTAGACTGAGTTTACTTTTTTCTGTGCGCTCTGCTTGAGCTCTTGCCCACAAGGCTACTTTTTGTAGGACTGCACAAGTTTCTTTACTGTCTTTAAATGAATAACTATCATTGAAATCTCGAGTTTTATTTTTAAAAGGTGCAGGCTTTCCTGCTGGTAAGGCTTCTAAGTGGAGAAGTAAAGTTTTTTGAGGTATGCCATAAAGTATGCCTGCTTTATTTATGTCCAGTGCTCCAGACTGAATGTCTTTCAAAGCTTTTGAGAGCAAACCATCTGCAAACTCAGCACTTCTTTCCACATAGTCCTCTCTGTTTCTGTGTAGTCTCCTGGATGGATGGAATGAAACGATGGTAAACTGATGTATGAGAGACTCTCACACAGCTATGGAAGGGAAGGGTCCACTCCTTTATTATACTCCTTGCTTCGGTAACATCACTGCTTCTGATACTTTTTAGCCTTTGAGATGCAGTAGTTAAATGATTATCCTAGCAAAATGTTACAGTTCTGGTAGGACAGTGCGTCAAAAATCATACGGTGGCTTCTACAGCAGCCCTTCCAAGAACTTTATATCCTAGCTCAGTATTTGATAATAGTCTCATGTGCTTGTTATATTCCCTTGTTCACATGCTTGCAGAGCAACACTGTTATAATTTTAATTATACAATTAACGTTCCGTTAAATACCCAAATCCTGAAGGCGTTTTTGTTAGTAGAAACGTGACGTTACCGCTAAACAAGTAATAAAAGAGTCAACCCCCTCATAGAAAATTAGCAGCAATAAGTACATAACTACACACAAACATCCCAGACTTACACAAAACTAGGCTTTCTACAACAATAAGATAAGGTGCTGTAGTTAACAACCAAGTCCATTTTCGCAAAATACGACACAGGTTTAAAAACTTCTAGTCACTACTTACAGCTCACTAATTACAAAGTCATATTCATTTTCAAACTTCTTCATATGAGCAAATTAATAAAATGCACTTTTACATCATTCAACAAATACTGCTACTGTAGTCCTATTTGTCATAGGTTATTTGGTAAGACGTACAGGTGACAAAAAGGGTCCTGCTATGGCTAGTGGATGGGAGGATGCCAAGATCATAAAATCCAACAAAACAATGCATTGCACTAACTTTGTGGTAGCTTTCAGCAGATGCAATAACGTTTTCCATGCTGAATAAAGAAATTTAACCGTTTGCCACCACACACCATAGTCAGAACCATGATGTAAGTTTAAGTATGATGATTAAGAGCTCTCTCTCACGCGCTTGCTCTCTCTCTTATTAAGGAATATTATAGATACTAGTCATTTAACTTGTTCATGTTAGTTGAAGAACATTTTACATCTAATTATTGACATGGTCATTTTTGTCCAAAATTGAAGTTTCCTAAATAAATTCTAACAGAATTATTTGCATTTTCTTCTACTATTCTATTGCTTTTAATGTGCTATGTAATCAATTTTCAGGTAATTTTTAGTAACATGAACTAAAGTTTGGTGATTGTTCTGATAACTTTTCTTTAAACAGAAAAAAAGGAAAAAGACAAATGAAACATATGATATATACATAGACACACACTTATGAGTGACAAAAGTTCTTTCAAAAGCAAAATAGGAACCACATGTGTGTGCCAGTATATACAAGTATGTTATGAACATAAAACCTGACCAGAGAAGGAAAGTCCGGATTGTCTTTTAGATAAGCCAAAGAGAGTCCTAAACTTTGCTTACCCAGACACTGAGTTTTCAGAACACAATGGATCGTATTTTGGTTCTTCCAACCTTGCGCTTTTCTTTGTAGAGAGATCTAGCACTCCATCCCCTGCAAAGAACGAGTAGTGATGATAATAATGGTTTAAGGATGACCTCAGATTTTTTAGCAATTTTTTTTTACCTAAGGCACAATCTTCAAGCAGCCACTTTATCTTGTAAAAATTTCTGATACCTTATTTATTCCATTAACAATGTCAGCCATCAGCAAATGATTTTGTATATTTGATTTGTAACAAAAAAAAATTAAAATTAAGAAAAAATAAAACACAAATCCATGCAGAAATAGTAAAATCTGAAAGAATCTATTAAACAGAAACATGACTGCTTTCCTAAAAATCACATTCGCAGCTATATTGCATGGTTTACTTTCCAGGCAACCAAAACAATGCACTTGATATTACTATTATTATTCACATTTACATACTGTAAACAAACCAGCCTGATACTGAAGTTAAAATTGTCCTAACTAAATCCTGGGCTTACAGGATAATTCAGGTTAATGAGGATCTCAGGAGGCCTCTAGACCAACGTCCTGCTCAGAGCAGTCACCTCTGAGACCAGACCAGGTAACTGGATAAGCAGGTGGCACCCAGTAACTGGGAAGCAAGCTTGAGCCCAGTATAGAGTTTTAAGAAAATGTGGCCTCTGCCATTAAAAGTTCTAACAGTTCATTTATAGATACTCCTCCTGCTGCCTCCACATATATACAATAATGAAATTAGAGACATGGAAAGACCTAAATAAACTGGAGTGGGAATCTGCTCTGTGAAGTCACAGGTAAATGCTAAATTCAAGATTTATAATTGGCTGTTAAATTCTACGAAGTATTGAAATAGAAAAACATACTTTTTAAAAATCAGTATTTAAAAACATTCAAAACTCAGAAAACTAGTTAGCAGTTGAAATACCCTTTTTAGTTTAGAGTTTTTTCTCTAAAAAAAAAAAAATCAATCACATTTAAATTATAGTTAAATCCCCTAAATATATTTAATTTCATACCTTTCTTCCTTGGTTCTCTGTTTCAAACTTGGGCTGTTTTGTGTGCCTGAGCTCTGCGAATTCAATTTTGAGTTTCAACATGTAGCTCAACATTCAACTCTACAATCACCCTTATACTACCCCTTATTACATTTTCAGTGTCATTTTCATCTCACTGTATTTTATTTCTAAAATATCAGTCAATGGTATGTATTTTTTTACAGCCTCAGATGCAGACATGAAGCATTGGCTGAAGAATCCAAATGCCAACAGTTGAATAAGAAGTCAGGAAAATTATTTGGGTACCTTTCTTTTATACCAATAACCCAAGGAAATAGAGTCCTGTGTAATAATCAAATCCAGCTATTTGTTTTGGACTGCTTTCTGACTGCTCTTCTGCAACTGTTTTTCACTATTGGAAGAAGGGTAGGAAAAGTAACATCACAAGTCAACATTAGAGTAAAAATATTTTTAAATATGCCATGTGTCAAAGATGCTTCTTTTCTCCTGAATACATGCCTTTCAAAGTCATCCTCAGCCCTAAGAAATTTTAAGGGAGGACTAATGTTAATCAACCTTCCTGATGCAGTGGTATTACAGAAGAAAAAGACAACTAAAAACACTACAGGAATACTCTATGGGAACTATTTGGTCTACCCAGGAATACCCAGGCTCACAATGTCCCCAGTCCTGTGCAAGATAGATTTCATCTGTTGTGTTCTGTCAGTCATGCAATGCACATCTCCTTTCCTGAAGTGTTTGTGTTCCCTTTCACAAGTTTCTCTATCTTCAATTAATATTCATAGGCAATATGATAAAGTTTAGAAGAGATCACTGGAGAAAAAAATCTTTCAAAGTTGACAACTCATCAAGTAGTAATGAAGAGCTAATCATCTGTGACCAATTTACACAAAAAATTTGAAGCTAGCTAGATTTTTAGGGGGAAAAAAAAGCCCCAACAAACAAACCCCAAAGGCTCTTGTAACATGCCATAATGAAATCTAACCAAAATAATTTTCTTTTCCAATCTTTCAGAATGGACTCTGACAACACAAGGCTAGCAATAAGCTGAAAAACGATGAAAAAGAGCACAGGCTCCTGAAACAAAAAATTAGACAGATTTTGGGCCTCTAAAGGGTAAGCAGAACTGAAGTAATTTCAGATGCAAGACAGTTAGTTCCTCCAGCCCAGCAAATGCATTCGTAAGTACATGACAGTTCCCTGAAGACAATGCT
Organism: Dendrocincla tyrannina; assembly: GCA_035047865.1. Lineage (NCBI taxonomy): Eukaryota > Metazoa > Chordata > Aves > Passeriformes > Dendrocolaptidae > Dendrocincla > Dendrocincla tyrannina. The sequence goes on along the minus strand of JAWWMP010000132.1, from coordinate 58,131,295 downwards.
CTATAGGAAGGTGATACTCAGTAAAAAGAACCATGCAAGAAATTTGATGTACATACAAAATACCAGATAAAGTCACTGCACCCCAGATTTTTATTCAGTGATTTCACTTGAATTAAAAGGAAAACCGAAAAGAAAAAAACCAGCAACCATCACAAAAACCCCACCTACAACTGATAGAAAAGTCAGAGCATTTGCTGTAAAGCTTTAAGACATAATGAAATCCTATGTAATGAAATGAACGTACGTATATATACACAGCAGAAATGCTCACTTGGGTACAAACTTGTTACTTGAAAGGCAGGAGCAGTTTTCTCTGAACTGAGCCAGAACTTTCTATTATTTCTGATCAAATCACTCTAAACAGGTATTAAAGCAAGAATTCTGGACAGGAACTGAATGATATCAGGAACAGAAACACCACTCTCTAAAGCCATTTTAACAAAAGACATGAAATTACTCCCACTCTTTAGCTAAAGCCTTGGCTACTAAGACGATAGTCTTCAAAAATGATACTAAGTAACACTGGATAATATAGAAAAATTCTTTGATTTTTTTAGGTTTGCTACTTATTTTGATCTTCAAAGAAATGGCTCAACCTTTGCCCTTTGCTTCTCAGCACCAGACCATCAGATGCAGTAACACCAAGACATAACCAACTGTGATCAGAGTTAATTTTCAAAATAAACAGGTTCACAAACACTTGAAACTCTTCCAGACCAATGATGTTACAGAAACAGGGAAGGGAAGAGGAAGCAACAGAAACCATATGGGTCAACATTGAGTTCCTACAATTGGTATTTCTGCACTGATTCTAGCAGATTTCTGAGGTTTTTTTCTGGATTTCAGGAAACCTCTCACTAACTGTCTTATTAGATTATATAACCTACTCTACTCAGTCCTCAGTCTCCAGCCATGGGAAGCACTTCACTCCCAGTGTGGGAGAGCACATCAGCCTGGCCACTATCTGCAGCTCCTTCCTCTCCTGCTCTCCTAGTAGCTGCTATCATTGTTTTAGGGATCTCAGGGATATATCCCTGCCTACTCTAGCTCTAGTTTCTGGCCTTGGTGCTGTTAGCTGTGGAAGTGTGTAAGCCCTTTGTGAACCCAGTGACTTCGCACCCTCCCATCACAGCAGTTTCTGATGTTTACAAACTGCTGTGCAAAAGCTGCCCCTTTCCTGTTTCTTCCGCTAAGAAGTTCCAGCGAGCCCTACTTAGTTCTAACACAGTGAGATTTAGTAAACAACCATGTCCCTTTACCTTTCCCACCCAAAAGATAAGGTTTTTTGTAGGAACAAAACCACAGTCTTGTCTTCATTACCTTTCTTGATGATGCCTCGCCTTTTGCTGGCTATTTCGTGTGCTGCTGCACACAGAAACTCTTTTCAGGGAACTGTCACTAAGAACACCAATATGTGCTCCATTGAGGCCTCTTGCAGGTCTGTTGCAGAGCTGGCTGTGCCTTGCACAGGGAAGCCCCAACAGAATCTTGCAGGTGCCACCCTAGAGCCCTGGCCAGCTACTAAAACCTTGCCATGTAAGCCCGGTACGCAGGGGTACCAGGTCTGGAAGGGTCAGATCTGAGGGTTTTTTGGAGTACTTGAGAGACAACCTGTAGGTACTGGAGGAAAGTAAGCAGCTTTCTTTAATGGAGAACTTCAGTGGTAGAACCTTTTTTCAGTGTTGAGCTAGCACTTAGCTTGGATCTGCTCAGTGCAAAACCAACAGCTTCTAATGATCTGGAAAATGAAGTTTACGCCCTCCTCTCAAGGGCAAGAGTCACCACCATAGTAAAGAAACAAGACCGCCTGTTTTACTATTTAGATAATTCCTTTCAAATACAACTACTGTAAATACAATGCAGCTGCCTAAACAGGAAATCAACCTAAAGCATTTATATTTAAGTCACTATCTGCTTAACAGGATTTGAATTAAAAGAGCTCAACTTTGATGATCCATGAAAGCAAGGCACGAATTTGAACTACCTACTCTCTTACTGTCACTACCAATAGCAAATGGTAAAAAGAGCTGCATGACAGTTAAGAGATACTACTAAGAAGGGAATCATGGTATAGCTTGTATAAGTCTCCAGACCCAAGAAGCATACTATGTTAGACACAGAATTATATATTTTTATAAATATATCCAATTAAAAACCTTCATAACTCCCTACTGTAAGCATATGACACTTCATTATAAACAAACTTTCTTCAGGCAAATACAGAAGTGAGAGGTAGGTAGAATAATAATTCATAGTCCCTGAAAAAAGCTAGTTGAAATAACATTTTCATTAATCTTTACACAATAGAACACAATACAAAAAGGAAGCTTTTTTTCATCTTCATCTTATTGGCCTGTGTTGCCATCACTACAGCAATAAGCTAAAGTAGCTCAAAACTGTCATGTTCATGGGAAACAGGGAGCACAGCACAACTTTCCTGGCAGGCAGGATGTTCAAGCCACCTTTCTCCAACTATGGTCTTATTTCACCAACAGCTCTAAATTTCACATCTGCAAAGTGCTCCAGCAAACACAGCAGCTTAAGTTTTGAGAACCTACAGCATCTTACATAGTTTACTGTGTAACTTGCATACTGTGGGTGCTGAGCAACACTTTTAGCCTCAGCTATGTCCCTGAAGGTGCACATTTCTTAACTTCTTGTTTAGCCTCACTATAAGAAAAACTCCAATCACATTAAAAAAAAACAAAAAACAAACCAACCCAAACTTTAAATGTCTCAATTTCTCTATACTTTAAGTTTTTCTTAGGCAAAAGATTAATGGATTTTCAAACACCTCAGGGTGGCGGCACAACTTTCTTCCTGCCCCTGTCCTGTTCACCCTCTGCCTTCCCATTCAATCCTCAAAGATTTATTTGGGCTCAGCAACCACCATAACCTACCTTTAGGGACTTTGCTTCTTTATGGACATTTAAAACTAGTTCTTTAAAACCAGCTCTTGAAGTAAGCAACAGGCAACAGTGCTGGTATCAGGAAAGTATTTCTTATTGCCCTTGAAAAAGAAATGTGCCTCAACCTGGCCAATTATAAATCTCTAAGATCTGTAATTCGTCCATAGCAGAAAGTATGTGAAAGCACAACAGATATTTTCTCAGCATTTAATCTGCACAAGGTATTTACTAAACCCTGGCATGAACTAGTTTCTAGTGACTGCACAGAATAAAAGCAGGAATTCTACTGCTTCTTAATGCTTTTTCTGTTAAACAGAAAGGATGCTTGAATTTTAACCTAGAACAGGCATATTTAGCATGAGAAATTCATGTCAGTTTCCTGCCCCCAAGGATGTGTCACCTAACTAAAGACTGCATCATTAGGCACACACTTACTGGATCTGCTCTCATTCTGACAATGTATATTAAAAACCCCCAAACAAAACCCAAAATACTTAGTTCTGCATTCTTTCAACTTTTTTAGGACGGTATGTGACAAACAGGTCAACTTTTTCCTTTGGTCTGCAGTATTATAGGATTAACACAGATCCTTGTATCTGTAAAAGACAAAAGCTGCTTTCGCCACTGCTCTCAGTTGCATGTGACAATCACAACCCTTCCCGAAAACTGCTGCTAATCCAAATCTAGTTCAAAGTCTAAAACACTCAAGTGATTACCCTGTTATCAGTTTTGGGTAGTAATATTCCTTGAGGCAAACAAATTACTTCCTTTATGTAAATGACAGCGAGACACACTTTATTTCTCTAGCTTTACTCTCAGTCAAGAAAGCTGCACTGATCTATAATGATTAAGGTACGAAGTATGAAAATTTCCTCTCAGGTTCACCTTGTCCTTCCATCATTCTAACAAGCCTGTATTTAAGAATCAAAGTGTCCAAGGGCTGATGCAAACTAAGTGACATTTGCTCTCTGAAACCCCAGTATCTTTCTGGCTTTTCTCAGGCTTCTTAACAGAATCACTGTTACCTGCGACAGCCATACGTGAGCTGACTTAGAGTCAGTATTCCAAAGCTGTGAAATTCCAATACCACTAATTTAACGCAGGCACTCAGAAATGAGAGTCTTCATCTGCTAACACACGCTATGAAAAATGTTTCTAGAAAGAATATGGGGGTTTCTCGTAGTGTATGTTTTTTAACACAGTTCTCTTACAGCATTTTTCCAGGTGTTCAAAGGAAAATGTATGAATTTTCTTTCAGTGTTAAGTTGATGCAATACCAATTTTCCCTCAATGTTTTTTTAAATGTTTTTTTTTTCTTCTGTATACTGATTACTACTTTGGAAAGACAAAACATGCATTTGACATGGACATTTATTTTTTAAGGGAGTAAGATGCCACAAAACAATAAATGACAGCAAAACACAGATTAGCAGATATAGAAATTTACCTTGCTGAGTATTCTGTTCTTGAGTTCGATTCACAGTGAGGTCTAGAGGGCTATCCTGTTCTTCCTGAAGGGAGTTTTCCGTTTGGTTCATTTGGACACTTTTACACATCAGACTTGGTTCAAACGATGAACCATTTCTGTTCTCTTGAATTTTGCTACTTTTTGAAATGTACTCAATCGCAAACTGACGGATCATTTTTTTCATTAATTCCTGAGCAACTAGGGGAATGTTAGGATCACAGTTCTGAGGAAGATCTAGGAATAAAAAGAACCACAGGCAACAGATTAAGAGTCAAGCTTAACTACTTTTCTTGTAATAAATACTTCCTATAAGCACATAAATATGTATAATAAGCACATGTGTAATGAACATAATAATTCAGATGTCTGAATGAATTTTTCTTATGAGCATTCCTAACTCAAGGTCACTTGGAAGAACATGTTTACCACAGATCGGTGACCTTTACCAGATTCCTTTCATAGCATGCAAGTAAGGCCGTGTGGGTTGCATTATTTATGGGAGTCAGAATATGCATTTATTGTTGGCAAATGAGTTGAATTTTCATTTACAGACCATTTTCGGTTTAGAAAATAAAAGAATTTTGAATAAAAATAGTGAAAGTTAAATGAGCTGTGAATTAATACAGAAAGAAGTTACTTTCAAAGAACAACCATAACAAAAATAATGCATAGTAAAGTGTAGTTCTACAGATTAGTCCTTTTTGCAACATTCACAACACTTGGACTTTTGAGGAACTATATTAAAAAAGAAAAAATAAAAACAACCTTTTTTTTTCACCTTCATACCACTGTAGGTGGGTATTATAAGGACTGAAATGTCAAAACTGCCACAATGCTTCTTAAAATGTCCTATACAGTACGAGCAATTGAATACAAAAATAAAGCTGTAAATTTTTATTGTAAAATCTTAAAGGATTTTCAGGATATTTCCAAAGTGCTACCAATGAAAACACTTTTAAGAAAAGCTTTATTTCCTATTCTAAACTGGGTGTACTCTAATTTTTATGTAGGTAACAGTCCCATGGAAAATAGTGTTTCATTTTAGAAACAACAAAACAATAAAAGGATCAAATATGATATATCTATGACTTTATTTTAATGTTATCTGTCAGCTAGACAGAAGTTAAAATCTCTTATTAACAAACATAGCTGAAATCACATTTGTCAATCACTGAAATGAATCCAAATGGAAGCACTAGGAAAAACAAAATTAGGATATGTAACTTAGCACAAATAACCTGTTACTGCATTGATGAATGCAATACTTCATTCTCCTAGACAAGCAAGATTGCCCATGTTCAGAGATCTATGTTCTTCCTTGAAGTGCCAGTAGTAGTACTGACTTTACTGTCCCACTCTTCCTTCTTTCTTTCAACTCCGCACATATTCCCCAAACATCCTTTTCAATGTTTTAACCACTACGCATCCTCGAGTTCATAGGCAATAAGTGAAATGGTTTTCAATCATGAAGGGGCAGGGATTTAAAAGTGTGAATGTGATACAGAATTAGCTTTTAAGCCCAGTCTTCATTGCCTGAAAGAAATAGAAAAGGACATGGTTCTGTAGTTACTGAGATACTAAAGTTAGTCTGAAACAGGTAAAACAGATGATAGATTGAGTTTCATTTTCGAGGAAGTGAAGAAATGAAAAGGCCTGGATAGGGGAGATGTTTGCATGCCAAGTGTTCGTTTCCTAACAGGATAGTCTGGAGGATCACACAGCATATCTGTTCAAGCATTTTATAGCAAGAAGGCTTTATCCATCTACTAGCAAGAGAGTGACTGCTGAGACTGATCAAAGAATGCTGCTCAAGTTTAGGATGAACGTGTAGAAGATTTTTTGCTTTTCTATTTCAGGTTTATGCAAAATATTCCATTTTGAGAATTCATTTTCACTAGCAGAGCATTGCCAGGAATTGCAAACACACACCTATGAAATCTGCAGTGTAAGGCATACGAGAGGGCAGCTCACTGTTCAGATGCTTCCTGTCAAGCAAGACCTGTTGGTTGGCCTCTCAGTAGGGTATTAGGAGGTATGGTGACGCTCCAAGATTTCCAAAGACTGACTACATACTAGACAACCTTGGCTTCAAGAGAACTTATCCACGGCATAACAAAACAAGTCTGCTTATGGTTAAAGCTCTATCTTCTGACAACCCTTCAGCCAGATCTCTACCACAATAACTAAAATTGGCAGGCGCTTCTAGAAGAGAGGTATGAAGCAAAATTCTAAACAACAAAGAAAAGAGAAAGATATCTCCCTGCCATGTAACATCCAAGCATACGTAGTCTTTCTTTATATTGTTATTCTTATTTATGGATCCTAAATAATAAATCCAAAAAATGTTCAACTGCAATTTTATCATTCTAGAGCAAAGAAAAAAATTCAACAGATACTGAAGCAGTAGGGCAATAGGTGTAAAAGTGCTAATGTATATGTGCAAAATGTAACAAAAGAACTAGGAAAGAGACAAAATCAAAAAACTGAATTATCTGGGAAAAAAAATAGGTGTTTGCATGACAGGGGAATGGCAGTTATAGACAATGAAAACTACTGATCAATAGCTTAGCTTAAAAAACCCCACCAAACTCAAATACAAGCAAACAAAAATCTGAAATCCTGCAATCAAGAAACTCATTTAAAATTAATTTCAGAAAACATTATTATGATATATATAATAATCTAATCACACTATTATACCAGAGATCTGGTCTGGAACAACACTATTTATACAGAGAAATTACTTTTTTGCATGCACCCAAGTAAAACTTCTTTGATGACTTCTGGGTAATAGGGGCCCATCACCGCAAATGTGAGTGAAGAGCTGTTTTAAAGGCACAGATGCACAGAACACCTACCATTAGCTGGAAAACACAAAGGCCTGAAAAAATTTCTCCTTATTAATAACCATCCCCTGCATCAATTATTATAAAACTGCAAGACAAAACTCATTCAGAATGTTCAAGTTTCTATTGCCTTTCTATTCCAGTTTAGATCAGGTTTCTCCACATTTTATCCAGTTTAGGTCTGGACTACTTTCATGGATGGAGACTGCACAACCACTCTGGGTAGCATGTTCCACTGCTTGTCTGGTTTCATTTTTCTTTATATGAAAAAGATCCTCTCATTTCAACTTGTCTGTAATCTGTCATTATCCTGCTACACACTATTGTAAAGCCTTTGACTCTGTCACAGATTCACAGAATACCCTGAGCTGGGAAGGGACCCACAGGGGTCATGGAGTGCAATTCCTGGCCCTGCATGGGACCATCCCCAAGGGTCACACCATGTGCCTGAGTGTGTTTTCCAAATGCTTCTTGAATTCTGTCAGGCTTGGTGCTGCAACCAAGGTGCTCTTCCCTGGGGAGCTGTTCCAGTGCCCAACCACCCTCTGGGTGAAGAACCTTTCTCTAATATCCAGCCTAAGCCTCCCCTAACACAACTTCAGGCCATTCCCTCAGGTCCTGTCACCACAGAGAAGAGATCAGCGCCTGTTCCTCCTCTTCTCCTCACAAGGAAGTTGTAACTGCAGTGAGGTGTCCCTTCAGTCTCCTCTTCTCCAGGCTGAACAGACCAAGTGCCCTCAACTGCTCCTCATACGCCTTCCCCTCAAGGCCCTTCACCATCTTCGTTGCCCTCCTTTGGACACTCTCTAATACTTGAATATCTTTCTTATATCGTGGTGCCCCAAACTGCACACAATATTCAAGGTGGAGTCACCCCAGTGCAGAGCAGGGCAGGACAATCCCCTCCCTTGACCAGCTGGCGATGCTTTGCCTGATGCCCCCAGGACAGGGTTGGCCCTCCTGGCTGCCAGGGCACTGCTGACTCAGATTCAACTTGCCATCCACCAGTACCCCCAGGTTCTTTTCTCTGGCACTGCTCTCCCACCTCTCATTCCCCAGTCTATATGTACATTCAGTTGCTGGAAATCTGCTCTTGATCTATTATTATTAATGCTGGTTTGCTTCCTGATGGAAAATGAAGCTGTGGATGCTTAACTCGTATTATAAAGAAGAAGTCATTTGAAGTATTTTGAACTTAGCAGTAATTTCCCACGGCTCTCCAAATGATATAGAACACAAGTGAGTGCTGTTAGATTTCTAAGGAAAGAAGAAAGTTACAGTTTCATAACCATATTCTTTTTACACAGCATACATTCCTGAAAAAAACCTGAAAAACTAAAGACAGCTTTTACATGTTTTATCAATGTAACACTCAAGTTACCAAAAGATGCGCACTTAAAGTGTGTTGTATAAAGTCCAATTACTTGCATTTGATGGCTGTAAGTCTGATTATTATACAAGTATGCAATGAAAACAGACCTGCAGCATCTTTCTTACAGCGACATGGCACTGGGCCTGTTCAGCCTCAGGAAGAGATGACTGAGGGGGACCTCACCAATGTCTATCAGTATCTGAAGGAGGGTGCCAAGAGGATGGAGCCAAGCTCTTCTCAGTGGTGCTGAGCAATAGGACAAGAGGCAAAGGGCAGAAACTGATGCACAGGAAGTTCCACCTGAACATGAGGAAGAACTTCTTTACTGTGTGGGTGACTGTGCACTGAACAGATTGCCCAGAGAAGTTGTGGAGTCTCCCTCACTGGAGATATTCAAGTACCACCTGGATGCAATCCTGTGCCATGTGCTCTAGGATGACCCTGCTTGAGCAGGGAGGCTGGACCAGATGATCAACTGCGGTCCCTTCCAACAGTACCCATTCTGTCATTCACAGTGGCAAAGTTCCACTACACAAAAGAAATGTGTAATTAGTCATGAAGTTTTTAAATGCAATGAAACATACTTTGGGGCAAGAGAGGTATTACATCTCTGAGCTTAGTATCACTATCAAACATTTCTTAATTATTATCAGCAGATGGCACCATATACTTTGTATGACCTGAACAATCTTTATTCTAAGATATTTCATTACGACTCACAATTATAGCTACTCAGAAAGTTTTAAATCTACATGCCTACATCTGTTTAATTTTTTACAAATTATTTAAAACCCAAGGGCATCTGTATTTAGTCCATGAATCTTTTACTCTAAAGATTTGGAGTAAAAAGTAGCTCCAATATGCCCCTAGGTTCTCTCAGACCACTGTAACCTGATGTTTTTAGGAGAAAAGAAGGCTAAATGATACATCTGTACAATATAATTTGATATTTTCTGTTTGTGATTTTCACAATTAGTCAGAATGCAAGAGAAGACAGTAATAAACATCACATAATTATGACTAATCGCAATGATTTATTTTAATTCAAAGCTCGCATTTAGGATTAATACTTTCTCAGTGTATGTGCTGCATCAGTTTGTAACTATCTGAATCCATACTCTTAACTATTCTGCACGTTATGGACGATTAGTAGACTACAATGTACAATACGACTAATTTGACTGACAGTTCAGAGTTACACATGTATTCGGCAGGACAACGAACAAGGAGTTAAAAGCTCCCAAAATAGCGTTCCACAATAGTATTCCATTTCTTGAAAAGTAGTATTATTTCATTAAAAAAAAAAAAATCAAACCAGTGACTTAATTTTTCTTCTGATACAATACCAAAAGGCAGTGAAAAGCAGCAGGGAATCACAATCCCCCTTGCACCTTACAAGGCTGTTGTGCAAGTAGCAGGACTAAGAACGCCTGGTTGCTTATCAGTGTGTCCCCTGTACTCACTCCATCTTCCCTCCTCTCACAAAAAGGCCACATTTTCTAGAACAACCCCACCTCAACAGCCACTAAGCTGCACCAGCAATATTCTTAGCTCTACCCATAAAATTGCTTAGCTCACTGTCAGATCACCGGCAAGATGAAACCAGAATACAATTTATTCTGAGCCATGTGTCACAATTAGTTTAGCTAACTTGACTGATCAACAAACAGAAGAAATAAAGGCCAAGTCTGCTCTATTTTTCTGGTCTTGTAAACATTACACGTTTTGCCTTCCTATACTCAGGCTGCAACTTTCACTACTCTATATACAGTCATATCTCTAAGAATTTTCTTAGATGTAGTTGAAAATGACCAAGAAATTCAGAGTCAATGAAGACAGTAACACTGGCAGGCAGGTGGTCAGCAAAAAAAGTATGCTTTACTTCCTTATGGAAGCAGCTGAAACCCTGCTAAACATTCCTTCCTGATGAACTTTGAGAGGAATAGCAAAGCTGTCATACAAGCTTCCTGCACAAGCTATGTCGGAGCTCTCAGCGATTACACCAAACCTTCCAGATTTTGAAAGGACAAAATAGATTTCTTAAGATTATTAATAAAAGGAACTGCAGGTATTGGATCAAGTAGTGCATACATCTCAAAACTACAACTCAGAAAGTAGTACCTTTTTTTTTTTTAAGTCTGAGATTATGTGTGCAAGATTATATTTTCATAGGTTTGTCAAATTATATATACCTTGCCCAAGAACCATAACCATCTTATGAGAGCTATGCACCTGAGATAAAACTATGCAAAGATCAGAGAATTCCAAGTTAAATTCAGGTAGATAGTATGGTGTAAGAAAGTCATATTTATGAATGGAAATATTTCAGAATATGAAATAGATATGTAGAAATTTTTAATAAAGAACTTTTATAAAGCTTGCAGGGAAATTATTTTGGTATGGGAAACGTGGCACTGAAGATACTTGACAGAGCAGCCCAGAAAATCTGGAAAGATCCAAGTAATCCCAAGCACTCTCCCTACAATTTTGTGCCCTAATTCCTTAATCTCTACAAAACCTTCTCATATTTCAGTCTTCTCTTGGTGGATCATGTCCTGAAGGTAGAACCTGATTCACAACCATGAATGCATGTAAATGACATTTTCTTTTTAATATGTTTTTGTTTAAAGAGGTCACACTAATACTGCATGGAAAGATGAGCTTCTAAGAAAACACAATGTGGATTACTAGAAACCCAGAAAATTATTGGTCCATGAACAAAATGTCTGGTCAAGTTCTTAAACAACCATGGTTCTGCTATATAACAAAGATCACATGTCACATTCTATAATATTCATGGGGGAAAAAAAAGGCTAATATATATTATTTACAGCACACTATGTTTTTTCCTCAACAAAAGAAAACAGTTGTATTTTAATGTTATGTAAGTGGAAAAGTATCACAGTCTACTCTGCTTACACAACCAAAACAGTAAAGAGAGATGTATACTCGGGAAGAATGCACGTGGGTTTCAGATACATTGTTTAATAGGAGCAATCAATGTTTGAGGACAAGAATCGTTTTGGCTTTGTTGAGGTGTCTGCTGAGCACAGGACTTTCCAGCTGACAATTAACAACCAAACTGGGCTTCCACTAACACATAATGAAGTTAGGCTCCTAGTAGGAAAACACTGTCACTTACAGCATCTCAGGAGTTTACACATCTTGGCAGTAATTCTATCATCCCTTGTCCCAGATTCTACAGGCAAGTTGTCATCTAGGAATGTCTGAAGGCTATACACTGCAGACAATGATATAACATGGCTGCATGTTTTGAGATATTCTGAACTAGTTTCCTGAAATGAAAAAAAACACCAAATACCAAAACCACAACCAAATCCCCCCCAAACTAGTCTGCAAATTAAAAAATCCAGCCAATATACTAATTTGTTTGATAATGAAAGGTTAATGAGGCCAACAAATGCAACTCTTAAGTTTGCTCACTAGTCTTGGAAATTGTTCATAGAGGCCTACATGAGATTGTGATAGTCATAATAGTAAGAGAGTAGGTCATCTTGAGGAGTTTGCAATTCAAACAACGGTCTCTTCATTTTAAAGAGAGCCAACCAAGAATTCTGATTTTTTTTTTATATAACAAAAGCACATCTAGTTTAGTACCAGGTGTAAGACCTGTTCCTTAGCTAAACAATTACTGGAAATTTTTTGATTACTTTTTTCCTAAGCTGATAGTTGAACTCGAAAACCTACAAAAATTCAGAAAGCAGATGTGGAATTTTCTCTAGTAAAACTCTTCCTAAAATCCAGAAGAGTTACTTGAATACCTCATAAAATGGTTTCACATGCCCATTACAATTCTTTTACACTTCCTGTAATTTGAACAACTTAAAAAACTTTGCTAAAACCTGGACTAAAGCAGTATTCTTAGAAAATTCCTACCCAAGAACACAGAAATCTTTCAAAGAATGACAAAAACAACTGCAAAAGGCTAGTTTTGTTTTTCAATAGACAAAACCTTTTTAATGTAGCATTACTGATCTGGCAGATCAAAACACCTAAGGAAGATGTTAAAAGCCAAATGTTCTCTGTGAAGAACTTCACGTAAGTCATTCACTCTGCCAAGGTGAGGTCATGCTAAGTTTCACTTCTCCCATGATAAAAGTTCCTCTCAAGGAGTATCAAAGACAGCATCTCCAGCAGAAGCATAAAACAAGCGAACATTGGAAAATGCTGTACACATCAAGCCCAAGAAGAGATCTGAGAAAGTAGAAATTTGAAGGAATTAAAATACCTGCCTAGGGAGATGCCATGCAACTGGGCCTGTGATGAAAATACAGTAAGAATTTCAGAAGTAATGAGGTGCCAACTTCACTGGACATTTTATTTCAAATGGAAAATAGCTTGTTTCAAAGAAAGCCAAGGAACAAAGATGGACTCAAAATACTGTTACGCTCCATATAAAGTTCTTTAAAATGCAAAAAAGCAAAATGTAGACTGAATAGACACACAGTACATACACCCCAGGTTCAATGGCATAATACTCTCTCCTGCTACAGCAAGATAAAGGGAGAAAACTACATTTGCTTTTTTCTCCCACCTATATGCGGGGAGAGAATGTGACTCTTAATTCTTTGTTAAAAGCAAGACAGCGCTGTCACCCTAACCATACTCGGCTATTCTGACACCCAAGTACACATAGTAACCCAAGAAAAACCTGTGAAAATTGTAGTTACTGAGTAAAGCTTCATTCACAGGAATCTAAGGAAGAAAGTCTGTATTTCTGCTGCAGATGACAGTGAATAGCCAAGTACTTTCATGTAGCCAGTAACTTTCATGAACCAAGCTGACATGTCAGTCACTCATGCACTGCTATAACTTGATGAGTGCCAAAGAACAAGAATAGTCACAGAATTAATGAGCTACTAAATGCTGTACTTTGATTAGAAGTTTCAACCTCCAACCTGGATGTATTTGAAGGAGCAGTTTTTGTGCAAGAAGATCCCAAAATCTATTTTGCAATCTGCAAAACACATTTTCTCACCTAAAACAGTTTTCCTGCTGAAAACTAGAAGTGAGAATTTAGGAACAGAAAATGTTTACATGCTTAAAATTCCAGAGAATGGCACCTGAAATTGTCATGAAGACGAAGTAGCAGCTCATGGTAAAAAAACTGCAACAATACAATTTAATGAACAGGGATTGAAGAGAATAACACAGAACACAACATGCCCGAGAGGAAGGGCAAGTAGGAAGAATAGTACTTCATTTGGTGATTCTAGTAAGCAAGGAAAAAGATAAGGGAAAACCAAAGGAATAAGGAAGAGAAACAGCAGAAACATCTAGTTCTGTAGATAAATAAAAAAATACTTAAGAATCAAAATCAACCTGGAATAATTTGATTATCCTAGATTTTCACCATATTTCTTAACATAAAAGACACGCTTTTCTCACCTTTCTTTCGAAAGAGTGCATTTAGATAGTTTTCTGCTTGGCATTCAATCTTATCAGTGTTGGACTGGCCCTGAGATGACAGTTCCTCTGTAGGTGTTGACTGTGAAGAACCGATAACTGATGCACGATCCTAGAGAAGATATAAAGATGACAATATCTTTCAGAAGTTAGTCTCCTGGTAGTACAATAAACAATTAAAGTATTGAGGTACTGAATGCAATAAAAGTTCGAGTTTAGTGGTTCTATCGAGTCAAAATGCAGAATGAACTTATCTGCAAAATTCAATTGCGATTCTTACTTTCATACCAAAAAACGGGTGTTGGGGAATAATGCTTAATATAATGTTCATACTTACACTGGCTGTTTCTTTGTGTAAATTACAAAAGGAACATTTCTCATCCATAGACCAGTCAGTTAGCTCTTCTGGCTCACAGTCTTAAAGGAAGAAAAGAAAGCTAGATGTTTAAAACATGTAAAAGTGGATTTTGAAAACAAAATACACATCCTACAATTCTCTTAAGTAAATTCTGTCAATTATCTGGTATGTATTTACTGGTACAGTGCATTCGGTAGCATCCAATTCTTCAAATATTTCCAAAGTTTTGCCTGACTTGTACAGCTCAACTTACAAATAGCAGAGAGCACCTTTCTTAAAAGGAAAGGAAAACTCATGCAATTAAAATGATTACCTGTCATAATTATTGGAAGCATCTGAACACTTTAAATAAAGCTCTGAACTGCAGACATCATTCTTTTTAACAAAGTGTGCAAACTTGCAGTAAACTAAGAGAGGAATTAGGATACAGACTCCTCACCATTTGAGCTACATGAATTTTACTTACAATATTGGAATTGATTTGATATCATCTCTATAGGCAAACCCAGGTCCCATACTTACTTGTAACACTTGATTTATCTAGAAAAACTAACTATATATGTTTTATCAGAAAATGTACGTTGGTCTGAAGGGAATGTAGGACTTAAATTTGTGTCGCCTATATTAAATCCAGCCTTCTAATGAATGGAGAAACATCATCTACTTCCCTTAAACAAGTTATTAAGCTTTGTTTCAAAAATTAAGACGTCTTCCACCAATACTCTTCTCAATCAGGAATTGCTTTAAAGCTTTTCCCAAGTCAACAGTGCTAACAGTTACAATTAAGCTTCTAATTTCTTTTTTAAAATTAGTACACATGGCAACTTATTCCAGTTTGCTTTTGTGGCAAATTTATTCTTATACCCATTAACAGTAACTTTTCAGGCATTTAGCACCTTGATGTATTTGCAGAAAATACCATTATCCCCTTTACAGTTCATTTTGCAGCTAATCTAGTTCACCTGGTTTTCTCTCACAAGATTCAGCTCCATCTTTTCTGCACCAGTCTCACTTGAACACCTGCTTCCTGAACATGGGTGGCCAAGATTTCAAGATGATGTCTTTTACATCTACACCAGACTTCCTTAAACTGTAGACAGTGCTTTTCCGACACTATCCTAGTTATGCATAAGTCTTTATCATTGCTGCAGCATCTTGGCAGGTGACCACAAACATGATTAACTACAACACCAAGGTCCTCTCCATCCTGTTCATTTACAGTTCATGCATTTGCAATCTGAACAACTTTTTCGCCCTCCATTAATAATTACCAAGTATGTCTCCTCCTTTTCTCTGTACCACTAAATTACAATCACAGTTCTGTTAGGCAGGTTCTTGAGATTATCTTCATTCAACAGCACATGACGGTAGGCTGACCTTGGCTGGCTGCCAACCCCCAATCCAGTGATGCTCTTACTCCCCATTCTCAACAGTGTAGGGGTGGGGAAAGAAGATGGTAGGGGAGAAAATAAGATGGAAAAACTTGTGGGTCAAGACAAATACAGGGAGATCACTTACCAATTACTGTCACAGGCAAGTCAGTCTCAGCTTGGGGAAAATCAATTTCATTTATTGCCAATAAAAATAGATTTGTATAATGAGAAAACACTGAACCACCTTACCACCCCTTCTTCCCAGGCTTCAGCTTCACTTCTTCATTCCTGACACTTCTACATCCTCCCCCACCCCAAACAGTGCAAGGAGAATGGGAAACGGGTTGTCCTCCGTTTGTAACAGTTCCTCTCTGCTGCTTACTTCTCTCCTCATCCTTCCCTGGCTCCAGCTTGGGGTCCTTTCCACAAGCTACAGGCCGCCACAAACTGCTCCAGTGTTCTTCCCACAACCGCAGCTCTTCATGAACTGCTCTAGCATGTATCTTTTCCACAGGGCACAGTCCTTCAGGAAGAGTCCACTCCACAGGCCCATAGTTCCTGTCAGAAAACCTGCTCCTGTGTAGGCTTCTCTCCATAGGCTGCAATTCCTGACTGACGCTGGCTCCACATGGGCTCTCCACAGAAGGTGTAGCTTCCTTCAAGGCATCTCCACCTGCTCCAATCCTCCATGGGCTGCGGTGTGGGTATCTGTTCTGACGTGGTCCTCCATGGGCTGCAGGGTCTACTTGCTTCACCATGGTCCTCTCCATGGGTTGCAAGGGAATCTCTGCTCCACTGCCCATGTTTCCTAAGGCATCACCTGGAGCACCTCCTCTCCTTCTCTGACCTTGATGTTTGCAGGGTTATTTCCCACTGCCCACCGTCCCCCACCCTCCTGCCACAACTGTTGAGCTTCTACATTTTCTTAAAGATGTTATTAGAGGTATCACCAGAAATAAAACGAGTCTGCAAAAACTAGGTGCTTCAGCTGAGTACAAACACAACCTAAGTAACTCCATATTGTTACTAATATCTAGTTTACTGAATTTTAAAATACTAATTGTGAACAGAATTTTGTATTAACATTTTATATGCTTCCAGGGATGCAAACAAGTTGAAAGCCGATGACCAAAAATAGACATGAGATTTTTCTTGACTGGACAGTAACAGGAGACACTGAGCTCTTTTTACTGAGTTAATCTAGCTGTCACAGCCTGTTAGAGCTATTCCTTTAAGATGTACACATTAAAACCCCGCAACACTATTCCTTCATAGCAAATTCAGGGTTTTCCTTGCAAACATGAAAAATCTATTTATGAACCTTGGGATTCTACACATATCTCTAAGACAGGTTTTATATTTTCAGAGAGATTCTTCTGCCTTAGAACCATGAATTTCCAGGCAAACTAAATAGTGATCCTTATGTATTGCCAAAAAAGCAAACCTTGAGAAACATAAGCTCTACCTAACACTAAACTTATTCAAGGTAGTATAAATCATGTAGGACATATGAAGTACGCCAGTGAGCTAAGCAAAACTGACATCAGATAGCAGATACATGCAAGATATATCAAATGCCAGACATCCAACAGTCTCAGTCACCACCACAGGAAATGTACTGAGATCAGTATTAAGTTTTTAAATACAGATAGGCATCTCAGAAAGATCAGAGGCACAGATGGAACTGCTAAGCAGAACAAACTTCCCTTGGCTGCATTCAGTTTAGCATGATGATCATCCTGCCCCATTTTATCTTGTTTGGGGTCAGATGATGAAAGATTTGCAGACAACTTACAACACTTGTGAGCCCATGAGAAAAAGGTAAGACTGCGCAAAGAGCATTTTAATACTGAACACAGCACAGATTATTACTTGAAAATCATAACTGAGTAGAAAGATGTTAAACTTACTTCCATTTCCTAAGAATAAAATGATAAACTTTGATAAAAAAATACTACCTTTTTCCACTTCTTAGGGTACTCAAATCTGTTTCCCCAAACCATTTTTCCCAAGGAGTCATACCAAATTAAGCAAATTTATTCAGGCATCTGTAATACTCAACAGATTTCATGTTTACCTCTAAAAATGTGAAATAGTTGTCTAGCAAATCTAAATACAAGATAGGTTAAAAAATTCAACCCTTACTTTCCATTATTTTCTGATTATAATAATAACCCAAGAATTTTTCCAGCTATTTGTGACAACTCTGAACAAATGACCCTTTTTTTTTATATATATAGCACTACTGCTTCCTAGGAAGTACATGAAACCATCTGAAGTGTTTATCAGGTTCCTTCATATTTTTAATTTCATAAAAACTCAAAGTATATTAGTGTTTCTAATATAATAGTTCACAACTATAAATACACCAGAACAACACAGGGAAAAATAAAACACACCCTCAAACCTTTCATCCTGTATATAGAGGGTTTTTTCCTGGCAGAGAAAGAACAATGAGAGCTGCTTTTCTCCCATAAGACACTGCTTCTACTCAGTGGTTGAGAGAATAGAACCCCAGCACATAATCCCCCAAAAAAGAAAGTACACACATACCAGCTGATTAGAGGAAAAGCTTTCTAACAGTTTAGCTAAATATCCATAAGTAGAATGTAAAGAATAACAATTTACATGTGAATCTACTTAGCTGAAAATGGGTACAAGAAAAAGATAAGAAAGCCCTAAAGATTCAATGATATAAGAAACCATGACCAAGGTCAGGTGCCAAGATACAGAACTTGACACCTTTGCAACCAGAAGCTGTCCTATCAAAGCCGTCAGGAAAAAAACCTGATGCTGAATAATGTGACAATGAGAATTATTGAAGCAAGCCCAAAGTAAATCCTACATATACAAGAATTTCCAGATATGAAAGAAAGGTATTTTCTTTGAAAAGCCTAAAAACCTAGTAAAACTGAAGTGTACCCTTTACCATTTAAATTTGTCAATACAATTTATTATTTGCTCAAGTAACTTTGAGAGACTACAATACAATAATTTAATCTATAGATCAAATACTACTTCAAGACAGAAATATCAGTCATGTTACATTTTACGAACACTATTAATTTTTTTCATGTCACAATAGATAAAGCCAACAGTGTAAGAGAAAAAAAAATGATATGGTACCCAAGCAACATGTATTTCAGCTGATTCTTACAGATTTCTGCACATTAAAGCCACCTAATTTCTTGAGGTATATTTGAGGAAATGTAGTCTTGCTCATGAGCCACAACATTGCATATTGACAGTATTAGTTCTGTGGTTATGATGAGGAAAATGTACACCTTAAACGATGCAGTGATTCAAAAACATTGCTAAGTGTCTAAAACTTTGAGTTCTGATTCTACCAGCCATATTTTTTAACCAAGGCAAATTATTTACTTTGTATCTCAGTTTCATTATCTGTAAAGTGAAAAGTGGCACTTACGATAGTGGAAAGATTTGTACAAATTTTACCTGAGAGTTCTATACTAATCTTTGTAAGGAAATTCAGACCTCAAATCAGAAATAGCATTGCATCCCATACTAACGGCACAGTTGAGCTCTACTGTGCTGTGTTTTTTACAAACAACTTCAGACAGCATTACTGAAGTTACAGATGCTCTATCTATAAAAATGAACCAAAAATAGTAAAGTAACATGGGCATCCCAACTTAACATGCCATCTATCTCTTCTGCAGTTGTTCCAGAAGTAAAATCAATTTTCCAGATCCATCAAACATGGATGCTTTAACATGGATGTTTAGCTGCTGAAAAACTCTTGCACATTACTGACACAAATTCTTAGAAATTGGAACTTAAAACTTTACATTTTAGATGAACGCAAATTTAATTTTCAGGATAAAGTCATGGGGGTATGAAGTATCAAAATGGAAATATCAGATTTTAAATAGGTAAGAAATCTTCAACAGTGTCAGACAAATAAATTAAAACTTTTCCCATAAGAGCTCAAATACATGCATTCATCAACTCTAAAGGAGCAATAGAACACTTTACTATGTAGTGTATCAGGCTCCTTTAACTGCACCACTTAGATTTCGGTCATTAGCTCAGTACTTTTCTGCCTTCTTACACAAAAGCAAAAAAAAAAATAAAATTCAGGACAGTTTTTTTAAAAAAATGTAAAACCTTTGATGCAAAAAAACCCTAAAAAGCTTTAATCACTTATCAGTGTAAAGTCCAAGACATACAACCGGGGGGGGGGGAATAAAAAAAAAAGTGATACTGTGCACAAAATGCTCTGTTCCCTTTTCAAATGTGCTTGCTGATCACAGTAGGTGGGAGCATTACTCATGGAAACAAACTTAAATCCAAATTTACACATTTTTTAAATGCTTCTATGTCTTACTAGTGGCATGTTAGCTCGAGACAGGAAAAAAAATATTCTGAAAACATCAGCAAGGTAGTATTTCAAGTTCTCCCCTTTCCCCTTGAAAATACTGTTTTAGGTATATGATACAGGGCAAGGAAGTTGCACGTTATGAAGAGGACAAAACCATAACCAAGTTAAAGCAATCATTCCAAAACTGTTCTGAGCAAAGGTATATAGTACATGCCATGCTGCTTGATGTACTAGCACTACATAAGTTACATGCTTTACAAATTACACTATCAGATAATGAATTGTAAAGTAATGAGATGAAACAGTTTGAAGGTATGATAACTTTTTTTTAAGCCATAAAATTAACTTGACTAAACACTTCTTTCAACACTTCAAAGCAATTTTTTGCTGGATAGTCCTCATCTTGTCAAAGACAGATAAATCATTTTATATTTAACTAAGGACTAGGATGTTATTTCAGTAACACCAAACCTATTTGGACTAAGGCTAGGTCTTATAAGGGTAATGGAAAAGATGTAGATATATAAACACACTTAAATATAGATAAAACTTTAAACACATATAATACAGACAAAAATTAAAAGCTTGATTTATATACATATAAAGCTTAAACTTTCTTGACTACTACAAGTCCAAACTAGTATCCACTACCTTCCTTCCCAGTAAATGCCAATAGGAAGATGAACAGTTTGTCCTCCCTTCCTAAAAAAATGTTCAAATACAAAACAGGAGAAGCAATATTACAGGAGAATAAATCTTTCTCATGAGAGTTTCCCCGGAAAACATGGCTAATCTGAAATTTCCATCTATGGGAACAAAACCTGGGTATCATTTTGCTGAGTGTTTTGCTTATGCACAGTATTGACAAGAACATCATGAAAGTAACGTTGGAAAGAAAAGCATAGGAAGATTTCCTTTTTAGAATTCAATTTATAGTTTAAACTACCTTTAGCTAAAAGAAAAACCAGAAAGTTAAGGTCATTGCTGTAAAAACTGGCTCATTTACCTTCAAATAAACTGAGGTCTCTTCGTAGCCTTGGTCCATAAAGCCCTTCTAAAATACTTTCAAAACCTGCAGACAAAAGAAACATTTCAAACAGTCAATCAAAAGTTTCTCCAAATAAAGCAAATTCAAGAGCACTGGCAACAAGCATTCTCAAATTCTGAGGGCAACCCCAAAAATTGTTACATTTATCACACAAATATTTACTTCTTCCACTATAGTACTACTCAACAGAATTAAAAGACAAAAATAAGACAAGGCAACTGCCATCTGCCCACAATCAGCCTATTAAGCCATGCCCCAACAACCTCATTAGACTTAAAATAACTACCACAGAATCTTAAAGGTGGGGGGATTAGCCTCATAGCTCTATGTAGTGATAGTCTCTTACACTGAGCATCAGAGTCATTTATGGAGAGGGAAAAAAAAAAAAGGAAACCTTCAAAATCAGAAACTTCTCATTTATGATCTCTGGAAATTACACAATCTAAGTAGGCTAATTTTCCTACAAATATAAAAAAGCAAGCTTCTTTTGCTTCTGATACATGACACTGCTCTCTAGTCCTCTGTATCCGTACAAAAACGTTTTAAAATTGAGGATTAGATAAATCCAATTATTTTCCAGATTTACCAGCTAGTCTGTTTAGGTATTTGGTAAAAATCACGTACTGTAATAGGGGAGAAGAGACACAGAGGAAATCAAATTATTGGAAAAAGACAACAAAAAACAACCAAAAAGCAAAAAAGGAGATACATGACAACTGATGAAGGATGGTGAGAATTTACATCATCAATATAATACGTTTTGTTCATTACAGAGCCAGTTTCCAAGTGCCCCCCTTTCTCCTTCCAAATAATAAGCTTACTTGAAAATAAGAGGATAATTCAAAGCAGCATTTGAAGGTTCTCATTCCTTATACTAAAGGCCTGTCTATATTATATATGTAGCTACTTTACAGAACTTTGTAAGACTATTTTATAATCACACCAAATATAAGATACCAAAATCTTCAGGAAACATTTAGAATCACAAAACTTACTCATCATGCGGTGCCTTTTAAGACAATGTAACATCCTGCTCTCTCATCAAAAGTTACATTTACCTTTTGGTTTAGACTGCATATACACTAGTATAAGGAAGAATAAATACCACATCTTGAGTAGTAAAGGGAAGTTATCTTAATACATTGGAGCTGTTCAGCTTCACAAGTCAGATTTTGTTAAAATTTGCGTTGTAAAGTAATTTTAATATATGGACCATATTTATATTATGAAATTCAATCAATTATGATTATACTTGCTACAAGTCTATTATTTGAGCTACAAATGTATTTATTTCTATTTTTCTTTTCTGCTTTTCTTTGTAATAGAGTATAGTCCTATGAGAAAACACAAATCAAATTACAAACCCACTATCCTCTCACAAATATATATATATACATATACACACATTTTTTTAAGCAGTAAAAAAAACTAGGAGGAAAAAATCCAAGGCCCAAGCATACACTAAAATTTACCTTAAAACATTATCCATTGACTCTTAGAGTCAATGTAATACAAATTCACATATTATTAGCATTGCACAAATTCCCTACTCTTCTGGTTTCAAAGGGTTATGGACAAAAAAGCGAGACGAAGCCCTAAGATAGCAATTCTTCAAATACAACAGACTGGAAATATAAAACACACTATTGTGCATTGCTATGACCATTGATGCTATAAACTATGAGCCACTTTAGTTCAGCAGCTAATTAGCAAGTTATTGTCACCGGGTAAAGAAATGAATGAAGCATCTCTGGGAGACAACTGTGCTCCTTTCAAGGAAAACACCAGCTCCTATTTCTTAGTGCTCTGTCAATCAAACAACAGGAAGCTTGTTTACCATCCCAGTCGGCATCCCAAACCTTGCTCTTTGGACACCTACCACCCTCCCCACCTCTTGGAGGGTGTTATTTGTTTCTGCCTTTACTTCTGTCCTTAACTGCCTGTCCTACTGCCTGCTTGTGTCTGTGCAAAAACATGAGTACAGAATGCCCTGTGCTGTGAAACAGCAGTTTGTTATGGAAGAACACGATTTCCAAATAGGCTTCCATACAGCTTGTATTAAAGATGGCAAGTAGCACACTGTGAGATTGCTAATTCACCAAACCTAGCTCTGTCCTTCCCATCCAAAGTGCTGATTCTCTTACGAGTCTTAAAAAACTTCTCCATGGAGCCGCAATAAACTTACTCTGCATGATCATTCGCTTCCTCACCTTTCGATACTGGATGCCTTCTTTAAAAAGAACAATTACTTGTACAACCTAACAGTGAAAGAATCTTTTTCCAGACCTTATTCCAAAATTTTCCCAGAAATGTATTAATTCCACGCTCCACAAAGTCCTTCTGCTGCCTTTCAGCAGGATTAACACGATTTTAATTTAGCCTAAACATGAGGACACATCTTAGTTTCTAGTACAAGCTACTGATGAATGTGTGCTGGCATTGTTTCATAAAATGTAATCACCTGAACACAGGCATTTCAATAAACCTTTGTTTTCCTTCTTAAGTCAATATGCGTACATAACAGGTATCAGTTTTGGAACTCTCCAGAACTCGAAGGGCCTACACAAACCAGTCAGAAATATAACTTTGCTTATACCTCTTATGATTCACTAATTGAAAAAATCTGTTCTAAAGTAATTTTACAGATCTTTTTGTCTCTTGATGGTTGATTGCCTCTTTGATTCCAAACTGCCTTTCTAAAGTGTTACTTGAGATCTGACACTTTCTGGCTCCAAACTGAAAAGCAACACTGTTGGCTACATTAACTTGCAATACCCCAATCTGTCAAACTCCTTCTACCTCTAATAAATCTCTTCTGTTATTTATTTGTCTTACTTCTCATATCTTCATGTAGAAAGAATATCAGCTTTCTTCATTATATGACAATCCTTTAAGATTCAAGACAGGTTCCTCCAACAGTCTTCATAAGCAGAAATTTGTGATACAGCTAGTCTGTTAACCCAGTCAAAAGTTTCCACAGTTTATTTTTCTGAACAAAGCTGTGAACAGCTTCTTTATCCCTACATTAACTCTCCCCCTGCCCTACCACCCTCTTCTACCAATTTTACTCCTTCCTCACCCAGGGACTCCCAGAAGCAGGGAGGATGAAGCTGTGACTTCCACCAACAGGAAGGGGGCTCTCGTTTTCCATCACTAGCTATTCGGGTACTGAAAAGGTAAACAGCCCAGGAACAAGTTCTATCAGGTTTGGCATCTAAGCCTGATCCACAGGTCAAAAGCCAAGGTCACTAAAAGCAACCAATAGGTGACAGTAATTGCAGAATCCTATGGGGCTTCTGCACAGCAGCTCAACTGGGTGTCTTAGAAGTTCAACTCTGCCTGTGGTCCAAAGTTGGCATGTTGCAGAGAAACTCTTACAGCTCACCTGGCAATTGCAATATTGTAACTTGCTGTCCATCTACCTGGTCACCATGATACTGCCAAAAGTGATCTTCAGCAGATCAGAGTTAACTGCAGGAGAGCAGGGACAGTGGTGAATGACAACAGTTGCCGATATAATAAATAACTGAGCCCAGGTGCTGATCCAGGGGGAACACCTTGTTAGGACAAACATCCTGTGGATCAACATCTGACTAGCTGGCTGCAAACAGGACATCAGCTCTTAAAACATTAAGATCCTCTGAGAAACAGAGTGCTTGAGAAAGTCAGGATCCATTTGACTGTGCAAATCATCACTGCTAATAGGTTTGCCTATAACAAGGTCTTCAAACTAGCTTTGCCAAAGAAGTGGAGACTGTAGCCTAGAAAGGAAGAGGACGGCAGAGAGAGTAAATGCAGAGGACAACACACAGTGAGGGCCTTACCCCCTGAACAAGAGGACACACAGGGACACACCTTAAGCAGCTGTATATGAATGCATTCAGCACATGAAGCAAGCACAGGGGATTATAAACCAGAGCACATAATGATCCTACTGGGAATACACGGTACAGTGAGACAGTTCACACAAATCCAGTGGATGGATACTGACTGGTCTTGAAGAAAGAAGTGAGAAATTCAAGAGCAGTGCTTAGACTATACAAAGAACTTGAATAAATGGAGCCTTAGTGTGGAATGGGCTACAGGACAGCTGAAAATCTGTGGTCAGGATTCAACCAGGTGAACATCATGGTGAACATCTGCTACAGACTACCAAACAAGAGTAAGTAGATGAAAAAACCCCAAAACAACAAACAACAAACTCACAAGAAGAAAAAACGCTGCACAATCACCAGCCTTAGCTCTCATGAAAAATCAACCACCAAGACATCTGCTGGAAATGCAACATGGTAGCACACAATCAATGCAGGAGATTCTATAGCCCTTGGAGGAGGATGGAGGAGCCCTTGGAGGAGGTTTTCCACCTGAGGAGGTGGAAAAGCTCTACAGGGAAGGCACTCTGCCGGCTGCTACTCATCATTAAGGCAAAGTTCGTCAGTGATGCGACAGTTAACAGTGGCCTTAGTCACAGCAGCCATGAGATGGAATTTACAATCCCAAGGGAAGTGAGGAACCTGAGGAGCTGAATAATTTTGCTGGGCTTAGCAGTCGCTGATTTACAGTCCTTCCCCAGGAGACAGGGAGCCCAGTGGAACTAAAGTACTATGTTGTCTGTCTTGTCTAAACCAGAGAAGCCTTAAATGGGCCAACGGCCCATGGCAAGGCTTTTACTCAGTTATCCTACTAACTATTTTATAAAGTCAAAGAAACTGCAAAGTGAAGAGCAATTACTACTACTGAGTAATTCAAAACCCAATACTTTGTGAATTAATTCCAGTATGTTATTTTAAGTGCCTCTACAAGTTTACTCAGATTTAAAACATGATTATTAAATCTAAAGGAAATCTTTAGGCTGCCTTCACAACTATTAAATACAATCTTCTTAAAGAGAAACTACCTTTCAGCTGCTCACAGAACTTTATGATTTAAATTTCCCCTAACATTTAATTACTGTAAACTGCTTGGTGTCTGAAACATCTTAAAAGCATATCTACATTAGAGAGCATATGCTGCCACATACCAACAGTACAGGCTGTAAAATTCTTTGTCATGAATAAAACAGTAATAATTAAATGGATACATTCCATGGAAGGTTCCCAGACCATGCACCTTATACACAATTAGCGGTACTCAAGGAACACACAAGGACTCTTCCTCACTGCATCACCACACAGAGCCATTCCTTATTCCACTCCTCACCAGCAGCATGGCTGTGTATTATGAAAGCCTCTTCCATTCACAAACCAGTAAACAGCCCAGTGGTCCCTGCCTCTGTAGAAGCTATCCATACTCTACACTGCACTGAGCCTAGAAAAAGCATGCAGTGCAGACTTAGATTTTAATACAAGGCTGGTCTAGGTTAATTTTGGACAGATGTAGTAATTGAACAATTATAAAATATAAATTGAGGGCAGACAGGTTTAGCTATATGCTGGCTACTGCTTTTTCAAAAGTTTTATCTCCATGATGTTTCTGAGAGGAAATAGTTGCTTCAGTCTCAAGAGTTGAATTCAACACCTTCTCAAACTGCCAGTCTTCTTCCCTTCCCCACAGCCACTAGGTGATCGCAGCTGAGATTGCAAGTACATGTTCAACAAATTTGAATGACTTAGACTAAGTGTTAGGAGAACAGTCAAAAAAAGGAATACATATCATGCAATAAATGGAAGTTGACTTCGAGTACTGCTTTCAAAGCACCACTTGGTGGGCCTCAAGACAGTAGAGGTAACTACCATACGGTAGGGAAAGAGAACTGTAGTATACACACAGGCTCTATTAAAAAGTTTTTGATGGTACCCTCTATGTCATACTAATTTCTTGATTCCCCTAGTCTTGTATATGGCCATATTAACTCCAGTGTTTGTATATCCTTTTCAAATGAAAGTCCATTTCATAAAAGCAAATATATTTCCATTTACCTTTGGGTCTTATTCCTTCACATGTAGTCTTTTCTTTCTCTTCTGATTCCCATGTTTCTGTTTCCGTAAGTAATCCAATTCTCAGGCTTTTTTTTTTTTTTTTAGACTACTGTATTTGAGATATTTTAGTAAAATTTAATCATTTTTAGTTGATTTTTTTATAAAAAAGCTTTTTATTTGTTCTTTCACTAAGTGCTGGAACACAATAATACTAAATCTCAAGGACGGGCCTCACAACACTTAGGCAAACTATAATTACTACAATTGTTGCAAGCGGCATTACTTTCCTAGGCACTTGTAACAGGATAACTGGGAATCCATGTAACTAGGTGCTGAAACCACTGAGTTTAAATTAAGGAAAAAACTAACAGGTGAAGGAAAATCCTATTAAAAACACTGTAATTCAGACTGTCATCACACCAGTGACCTCACAATAAGCCACCTGGAAAAAGCTTTCACTTATACTTGCTCTTCCCTCTGATCTGCTGCAGCTTTTCCCAGTTTAGGAAAGTATGAGCAGATAAACTGATAAAATTGTTCAGTGAAAATACTTCTAAATGAATTCACTTTTGATTTGCTATTTTTCTAGGCCATAAAGACTGTTTTATTTGTACCTCTGGATGCATACCAGAAATGGCAGATGAGTGCTCCTTACACAGACAGAAAAAATTCCAATGGAAGAGGCAGATGCTTAATAATACTGATATCTGATTTGTATTTACTGCTCTACTTTTCATCTTAATGCTGAAAGGTTACCTTTTAGATGAGATCCTATTATTCTCTCTAACTATGTGTTCGAGACTTGTTAGGGAACTTGGAAAATTCTGAGAGCATGGAAATTAAGTTCTGTTTCTTGCCTTCTTTTCCAGCATATTCTCAGTTAGGCACAGGGTTAGACTGCTGCACACCACTTGGAAGGACAGGGCATGCATGTATATTTTTACTACAATGAAATGAGACTTTTAGCTTTAAGCACTACAGCCTTTGGAAGCAACACACAAAAAAAAGTATCTCGAGGCTCTGTAAAACACACCTTTGTTAACTCGCCTAACAAAGTTAACAGCATGCTGAAATCTTCACAATTTCTGCGTGCCTAAAAAATTAACTTACCTAGGAACTTTGGGCATCCTCCACTTTGTGGCTTACTATACCAAGAACCACATCTGAATTACAGTAGTTCAAGTTGTTTTATTGAAGCCCAAACCACTCGTTACTTAGCTTCTTAAGTGAAATTAGGTCTCACCCCTACTCCTGTTTAACATGTCATTAAGTAACAAGCATCAACAAGGAAGATTTATGTATCCTCTTTGTTGAGTTTATTCAATATTCTTAGCAGAGAAAGCAACGAAAAATTAAAGTAGGAAAAAACTTGCACATTCTAAGCAGTGTAGAGTTTAGCCCATTAAGGCTGCTTTTAAAAATCAAAACTAATACAAAAGTAGGTTCAGAACTGCTGATTTCAATTCTTACAAGGTTGTAAAATTTAACAAATTGTCTTTAAAATATAATTAGGAAAATCCAAAGAACAGGATTACATTTAATGAGATTGGGCACAGTAATGCCACACGGCATTAAAATTAAACTACTTTCTTTTATTTTTTGGTGTGATAATAGTTACTGCTACTTCACTCAATGGTTAAACTGAATAAGAACTAAGAGTTCCTGCTTCTGCATTTT
This sequence comes from Dendrocincla tyrannina, assembly GCA_035047865.1. NCBI lineage: Eukaryota > Metazoa > Chordata > Aves > Passeriformes > Dendrocolaptidae > Dendrocincla > Dendrocincla tyrannina. Next base: position 58,102,557 of record JAWWMP010000132.1, on the reverse strand, counting down.
CCTCTGAACACAGGAACACTTATCTAGTTGCCATATAAATTCTGTTCCCATTCTGAAGTCATACAGCCCATATTTTGAGGTGGTATTTCTTATCTATGATTATTACATAAATTTTATGAGGAATTTCAGAAGCTAAAACCACACTGCAAAGAAATTGGACAAGGACAGAAAGACAGATTCTGCACACAGGTTTATGCCCTTACCAATTGGCTAACCTCCTTAATTACTAGCATCTTTTGCCCCATACACTTTTATTTAAGTAGCAGTTGCTTCACACCAAGGTAAAACACATAAACACACAGTTCTGAGCTAAAACTCATTGATTAAAACTGACAATACCGTGAGAAATAAAAATTTCCCTTCATATGTGAAATTATATAAGCCATTAAAACCATTAAGCTCAGTTCTTCCACATCAGAGCAATGACTTAGAAGATTTCTTCCTCTGACAAACTTCAGTTCTCCTTCTCCCCATTCTATACATTTTCACAACTACACTATTTGGTTTGGTCCAGTACAAGAGTACTTCTGAAGCAAGTTCTGTGGTTTGCATTACTAAGTCAGCTATCTTGGATGAAAACAATTACACCACAGACAGAACTCAGTTTCATTAGGGTCATCAGGAACTACTTTTAATTTTCTTTTTAACAAGTTCTCCAGGCAGATAAAGCAACAGTTACAGTTTCTCTGAAAGAAGAACTGCTTCTCTTCAAGTGCTTGGTAAAGTTATGGAGAAGATTATTCTGGGAGGTATTGTAAAACACCTAAAAGACAATGCAGTCATCAGTCACAGCCAGCACAACTTCATGAGAGGAAAGTCCTGCTTATCAAACCTGATTTCCTTTTTTGACAAGGTAAGCCACCTAGCTGATCAAGGGAAACCACTTGATGTAATCTTTTCGGATTTCAGTAAAGTTTTCCATACTGTGTCTCCTTTTGGACAAAGTGTCCAGCACACAGCTGGATAAACACATCATGTGGTGGATGAGCAATTGGCTCAGGGTCGAGCACAGAGGGTAATAATGAATGGGGTAACATCAGGCTGGTGACCTGTCACTAGTGGGGTTCCATAAGGCTTCATCCTGGGCCCTGTGCTTTTCATCATCTTCTCAAGTGACTTGGGCGTAGAACTACAGGGCTTACTAAAGAAGTTTGCAGATGACACAAAACTGGGAGGGAGTTCTTGACTCCTTAAAGGCAGGGAGGCCCTACAGAGAGACCTCAACAAACTACAGGACTGGGCAATCACCAACCACATGAAGTTCAACAAGGGAAACTGCTGGATTCTGCAGCTGGGATGGGGTGACCCCAGATGCTCATACAGACTGAGGAATGAGAGGCTGGAAGGCAGTGCCACAGAAAGGGCCCTGGGGGTCCTGGTCGATGGCAAGTTGAATCTGAGTCAGCAGTGCCCTGGCAGGCAGGAGGGACAACCCTGTCCTGGGGGGCATCAGGCACAGCATCACCAGCTGGTCAAGGCAGGGGATTGTCCCACTCTGCTCTGCACTGGGGCGGCCTCAGCTGGAATAGTGTGGGCAGTTTTGGGAGCCATAACAAAAGATATTCAAGTATTAGAGAGTGTCCAAAGGAGGGCAACAAAGATGGTGAAGGGTCTTGAGGGGAAGCTGTGTGAGGAGCAGCTGAGGGCACTTGGTCTGTTCACCTGGAGAAGAGGAGACTGAGGGGAGGCCTCATTGCAGTTACAACTTCCTCGTGAGGGAAAGAGGAGGGGCAGGCATTGATCTCTTCTCTGTGTTGACCAGCGACCAGACCCAAGAGAATGGTCTGAAGTTGTGTCAGGGGAGGTTTCGGTTGGGTATTAGGAAAAGGTTCTTCACCCAGAGGGTGGTCGGGCACTGGAACAGGCTCCCCAGAAAAGCAGTCACAGCACCAAGCCTGACAAGAGTCAAGAAGTGTTTGGACAGTACTCTCAGGCACATGGTGTGACTCCTGGTGATGGTCCCATGCAGGGCTAAGAGCTGGACTCAATGACCCTTGTGGGTCCCTTCCAACTGGCGTATTCTAGTGCTTCAATATTTATTGATAAATATTACTTATTAATACTGATGCAAGAGTAGGAAGTCTTACTTAAAAAGGTAAAAAGTCACCTGCCAGCCTTTCTAACAAATTATCTCTTTCATAAGAGAGGAACTTGCAGATAGTGTTAAGTCATTTTTTAGCTTCTAATCATATTAGCTTACAGCCTTTTGAAGTACACGCCTACATTTTACAGGTGCTGCCTGCACTGTTGTCTAACATATTTTCCACTACAGAAGGAAAGTGGTTTCCCTGAAAAATAATTATCTGCTCCAAACTGCATTTTTTTGTCTTGAAATAAAGATGCGGTCTCCCACCTCAAGAGACAGGAAAATAAAACAATTGCATCAGCAACTCAAAACCCTTAAGAATACCTATGCTTATTCAACCCCAGCCAAGTTCCTTTGATACATCAGACCACGCTCATTTGATTTACAGAAGATTTTATGAGCTTCCTGTAGCACTAAATCAGAATTTTGAAAAACATTAAATAATTGCCTCCATTTTTTTATTGTACCTAGCTACCTTTATCCCGCTATTAGATACAAGCAACAACTCTCTTACAACTTGTTAGAGGAGAATACTCATTAGAGGAGAATACTCTGTAAAGAAGACAATTATTTTAATACTTTATAAGAGTGGAGCAGTGTGTTTAACAGAAAACCTTAAATTGTGTTAACATCTCTGGTTGTTTTTTCTGCTTCTCTCTTCCATCCACAGGTCAGCAGCTGTCCTCTCTGCCCCCTGCACCCCCCCAGCCATAGATGGATTGATAATTTTAGTCTTGCTTATATATTGACATAATTCTGAGTCACAGGGTTTTCATTGTTGATGATGATCTGGTTTGGTTTGGTTCCATTAATTTATTTGTTTTTAAATCTACTATCACAACAATCTGAAAAGGATTGACCATAGTAGGAAACATATGAAGCACTGAGTTTAAAAAAAACACAACAAAACAACACAAAACAATAAGCAAACACTCAATCACCTTCTTGCCATTTACAGAAAAGGCAAGGAAAAAAACTATCTTGCCAGACAGAATACTCAAGACATGAAGCATGACAACAGAAGCAAAAATTAATATATCTTTATTCAAAAACTTTCTTTTTCCTGTTTGTACTGTCACTAGAGAAAATATCTGTTCTTAAATTATTTGATAAAATGTTGGTCAGAGTCTCAGGTAAGAAGCAGACAATTTTTCTTGCAGGAAAATTACCCGAGACTTAACTTAGGACAGATTTTGCATGAGTGGAGTAGGGAGGGGGCTTCTGTTGAATCTGTTGTCTAGTTTGAATACGTTTCTTTCTTACAGCACTGAAAAGAAATGTATTCCTATAATAGAAAGTTCTAAACATTGAACTTAAACCACTCATTTTCTTTACCATACTGATTCAGTTTCCTAAGCAAACAGGAACCAACATACCAGAGATTCCGAAATGAAAGGGAGGAAATCCTCTATTTAGACTCCAATACAAATTCCAAACCATAGCTAAAAAAGATGCTTGTCCTTCTCTACAAATTTTGACTCCAAGAACTAATGTACTTGAGGACACTGCTGCTGCCAATGAGATGGGGGACCAAAAACTGAAATCAGACTACAGGACAACTTCAATTCTAACTGGTTACTTTTTACTTAGGATAAAAATCCTTGGTTTCAACACTCTATGTTGAGCTTTATTGTGGGGATGAAGAGAGAAATGAAACAGTTTTCAAAAACTAATAGGTACATCAAAAGAACTAGCTATAGCATTAAGCAGTTACAAGTATTAAGCATAATACAAAGAGAGAGACTGACACTGGCCCTACCTCAGAGGCAAAACAAAACAAGGAAATGTTGTGCCTCCCCTCCAATTGTTCACAATTTTAAAGAAAAGGGTGGCAGCCAACAGGGGAAAAAAAAAAAAAAAGAGTTTTTGTATGTTAAAGACTACTATTGGCATCAACTCTGAATTCAGGTACCATAAATCACAGCAAGAAAAATGAGGTTTAATAAAAAAGGAAGCACCTCCACACTCCAAAGTAATCTTCTGTGCCAGAAAGAACGTGCCCCTGCAGACCTGTAAATACAAGAGCCCACATGACACCTCTTACTGTACCTTCCAGACACCACCAAAATTAAAAGCAGATTTAATTTCTAATGTAGTAGTAGCAAGACATTTTGAGACATTTTTGTTATTTATAATTTAAAAGGCATACAGAAAACACTCCAGAAGTAACTATGCTGCTCTGTGGATATGGGGAGAGAAAAACACTTCTAAACGACAGTTCTCAGAACTTCATTTCTGTTCTCTCTAAAAATTCTGTCTTTGAACAGTGATCTAATCTCAATTGCCGCACAGGGACATTGAAATATGGAGTTGGTAGGAATATCAGTGTTCTTCAGACTCTTAAGCTTATTCTACTGCCTTTCTTTTTTCAAGACACTACATCAGAGCTTGATAGATACCAACGGTTACTCAGAACAGTGCTGGCAATAATTTGACCCGTTTGTATCCTTAGAGAAAAAAATTCAGGGGGAGGAAGTTATTGTAAAAGAGGATTACATCCAGCTTGGAAAAGTGCTCATGACTTCCTCATTTGATACCAACTTAAGCGTTTTACAACACAACTAGAATGCCCAATAGTAAACCATAGAAACCACTGTCACTGTCAAAAGACTGTGCCTGAAGCATATTCTTTTTTCTTAATCATAATTTTAAGATGTACAAGAGGACTGAAAATATTGTCTGTTTTACCTAAACAGTTTAGAATTGCTAGACAAAGGCTTCTTTTCTACATGAAGGCCTAGTCACATGCCCACTAAATCATGCAAAAGTGAAGTCCACAGTGAGTCTGTAACAATCAATAGGTTACAACATTGCTTTACAACTACACAGTATCAGACATCTAACCAGCATCTGGGAGAAAGTCTAGTAGTCAACAAATAAAGAGGTCTGGCACACTTCCTGGGGTATCAGAATTCAAGAACAATAAGCTTTCTGCACAGAAAGGTTGTTAGAGAGAAATACAGTTATCAGAAAACACCAGTTCACTGAGCACCACCCCCCCGCCACCGAATAAATTCAAAACATACCTATCCTGATGGGCTTTTGAGAAACCGAAGCTTGTGATTCTGTTCTATGGCCTGCGTCTACTGAAAGCTAATGAAGTTGCAAGGCTCTGGAGCATTCCATGAAACTGATGCCTGACACTAAGTTGTACAAGTAAGAGGAATTTCCAAAGAGAATCAGAGTTTCATTGGAATTTTCAGAAGATTTAGTTTCAATTACAATTTCAATTAAAATTTCAAGCAACCTTGTTTTCCCCCAAAAACAGCTTTGAAATGAGTTGGAGAAAAGTCATTCTTCTCTCCCAGTAGATCCAACTTTCTCATATTCAGAAACTATAGGTTTCTATTATTTAAAAAAATGGCTTGGCAAATGGGACAAAATTTAGAGCTAGCAACACGTTAACAAGAAATGGACTTTTTCTTATCTGTGTAAAAACTTCAAATAAAAATATTGACTATGCATACTTTCTCTAAAAGATTTTCTGGCACTCAAGGTTAAAATTGTTAGTGCCTCAGATGCTCCAGTTAGGTTGAAAGAACTCTAAATTCAGTTAAACTGTGATTTCAAATCAGTTCTTAAACATGGCTCGGTGCACAAAAGAAAATATGACATTACTCAAGGTAGGTAGGCAGTGTATCTCAGCTTCCACGTCACAAACAGCAAACCTGGAATCTGCATCATTTAAGTGAACATCTGTTGAACTTCATAATATACTGAAAAGAATAGACTCAAGTTTCTAATTGTTTAACATTTGATTAAGAAGGCTGAGTTCCCACATTTCCCATGGGAGACTGAAAAAGGAGAAATACAGAAATAGACTTTAAATACAAATTTTAGCTTCACATTACGCACTTTCATGAGACAAAAGATGTCACACATAAGAAAAGAACAGGAAAAAGCTACAGTCCCTGACTTTTGCTTTTAGCATTTGACACAATTCAAAGATTAAACAGGAGTGTTTAGGTGGGGGTTTTATTTGTTTGGCTGGTTTGTCCAGGGTTTTTTTTGGGGTGAGTGGTTTGTTTGAGTGTTTTTGGTATGGCTTTGTTTGTTTGGTGTTTTTAATCAATTACCATGCATCTGTCAAAACTTTTTGATAAACTTCCTCCTAATCATTAAAAGGCTTAATATAAAGTACAAAATGGTGAGATTCAAAGTGTGGGACTTGGACTCTCATCTGCTGTGGAAAAGAACTCATACAGTACTCAACTGAAATCATATGCTAGATCTGAGAATTTACTGAGAGATTTTTGTAACAATTTTGTAATGAATTTCTGATTCGATTCTATAAAGCTCATATTACTATCAACTGTCCAACCTGAGTTGGGAAACAGGAGTAGAACACCACATAGGAAAACCAGATAAGTTTTCTAAGTACATAGTGGCAAAATTCTGAATACTTGAACCATGTGGAGAACAGACAAGAGTTCTTATGCAAGGCAGATGGGTTTAAACAGTAGCTATCCTGTCTTAGAAACACTCTGTTCCCTCTGTATTCCAGCACTGTCTCTTCCTTAGCAAACATTATTTCCAGACAGTGATTCTCATTTCCAAATTTGCTAGTCTGCTTTAAAAACAATGAAATACCTCTTCACTTTATACTGTGCAAAAAAGGAAAAAAAGTGATTGTCCCTATTCTGCTCCCTAAAACAAACAACTCCTCAGCACAAATTCTGTACTAAGCTTAAACAGCTAAAAAAAATCCATCAAAAAACAAAGCATTTGAATCAGTTGTTTTGGATTTGATTTTCCCCCCACCATGAACCATTAATCAAAAGCTAAATAGAGAATGTAGAGTCTTTACCAGAGTTCACTATTCCATTTACATTTTAGTGAGTTTCTTTGACCCAAGACAGCCATATTCCACTGCTTCACACAAGTCTCAAGCAAGGCAAAACAGGAAACTTCAGTCCTTTGAGCTGATCTGTTAGTAGGGTACTTTTTCCTCTTAATGAAACAATTTAAAAAGACAACAGCAACCGCTTAGGGAAGCCAAGTGAACTGCAAGGTCAAGAACACATGAATAGGATTTCTTAAAAGAAAGGTGTGATTACAGTCTGCATTTCTAGCAAGGGGGAAACTTCTGCAGGAACCAGATAAATCTCAGTTCCAGCATTCTGGAAAACTTCATGCAAAGTTATTTATCTGGTAAACTTCTTTATCAGTCTCATAGGTCAAGATCATTCACATCTCGCACAAAGAGCAAAACAGCATTTACTACTTATCAGCAAGGTTGGGAAGGAAAGAGGAGAAAATGCCTAATCACCACTCGAGGTGTAAAACTGATGAAGCTGTCAAATATCCAGTTTGCAACTATCCTGTACTGCCACAAAAAAGGTCAGGTAAGGGCAGGTGGAGAACTGCAGCACCACACAATGCTAAGGACAGTTAACAGTTCTTCAATTACACCATTCAAATCGCTACCAAGCAACGACTCTGGCAGACACCAGTAGAAGAGGCTGTTCTGGCTCTCCGAGTTTGTGATGCTGGTGGCTGAACGAGGCAGACAAGGTGAGAAATTTGTTGTTCCTACCTAGGGAATTAATAAAAAAAAAGGCCTTGAGAAAACAAGCACTCACCCCATGGCCTTTCAGATGCTCTGTTAATATTGGTTTCCTCAAAGCGGTTCAATGCCTCAGAAGACAGATTCTGAAAAGATGTCAGGTTCTCCTCAGACAATATGAAAGACCCAGGAATTACTTCAAGTTACATCAAGTACAAGCATCAAGCTATTACTATATGTGACAACCTGAAGTAAAGGTCTTAAAAAAAGTCAGGCTTGGGCCAGCAAAACCCCTTCCTGAACCACTGGACAAGTATTCTTAAATTCACCAATTAACAGAAATGTAGCAAGTAACACCACCAGACTTCAATAACCTAAACCATCACATAAGTTTCCTCAGGATACATGACAGTTGGTTTCAGCTTTTTCTCCTGCAGTGTAACAGCACAAAACACTGACTAGTTTAACAAGAAATCGATGATCCCTTAAATTTTCAGTTGACTCTTTGAAGGTTTGTGGGACAGAGTGCTTGCCAGATGTGACAACAGTAATTTAGACATGACTGATTTACAGACAAATGCTTCCTAAAAGACTCTGGTATTTTAGGATTTACTAAACAGTTCCTCTCTAATGTGCATTCTCCAGTGAAACTCTTGTGCTTTGTAGAGAAGCCCCAGCTTCAAGAAAACACCCTGTTTTGAGCAAGTGTCAGCAAGGTACTAAGTAGCCTGAACTCAAATAATCTACCATGGCTTCTGAGGACTGTGCATAGAAGTTGACCTGGAGTCAGTGTGGAAGTACAGTTTTTCACATTACCACTCAGCTCAGAGCACTCTGGACCCTTCCCACATTTCAAGATAAGAACCGACATCCTAAGTTCTATTGTTTAATATTATTTCACAGGGGTAGAACTCATTTGTTCAGGAGTCAGGAGACTTTGACAAGGGCGCAGCTGGGAAATAAAGGTACTTTCCACTACATCCTAACCAGTCTGATGGTCTTACTGAAGAAATTATGAGAAGGTATAACATCTGGCATTCCAAAAGAGAAAATCAGTATCAGTTTAGGGAGGCTTTGTTGTTGCTGTTTATAAAACAAACGACAGTCAAACACCTAAGGAAAAAGAGAAAGGCCGAAACTCAAGAGTCACCTCGCATTTCTGAGCTCCACATTAGGCAGCTGTGAGGGCCTGGTGACATGTTTTTAGACACCACTATAGCAGACTGGTATTAAGTGCCTATGGCACACATATTGGTTAGAGTTAGGACAGATGTATTGTTACGGTTTAACCAATTTAAACACAAATTGGCAACTCAAAACAAAACTTTGTCAAGCCTGAGGGGACTTTTCACAACTCCTGTAAAATAGGCATGGAACTGACAAAAAGGGAGGAAGATAACAAGTAATACAGAAGAAGATGGCCCAGCGTGGAGAAGAAAATTGCCTTACGAGTAGGTTTTACCTTGCTAAATACATTTAACCAACAATTAAAAGAAGTGTATATCTGAAGTTCCAACTGACTGCATCAGCAGAGAATATGATCTGGCCTCAAAGATAAACACATGACATTTCATTTCACATCTAATTAAATGAAGCTGCAGGAACACACCTGTAAAAAAGTAAAGAACCCATCAGGAGCTGCACAGTTGAAATTACTTTGACCAAAGGATCTCATTTCCTGAGAAATCAGAGGACAACTAAAATTGAACAATTCCTCAGATTTAGGTATCAACAGAAAGAGGTGTAGCAACACTTCAAACAAGAGAGCTTTGAAACAAAGCCTTCTGAAACTCCTCCTTATGGTAAAACTCTCTAAACACCACTGGAAGATCTCTGACCTCAAAAGCCACATACCACAACAGAGTGGAACACACAACAGGTGGCAAAATTCCAATGTAAACAGGCAGGATCATAGAATGGCTTGGGCTGGAAGGGACCTTAAAGATCACCTAGTTCCAGTCTCCCCTGCCATGGGCAGGGATGCCTTTCAAGATGGCAGAAGTGGGTTTATAAACTGTATTTCCACAACAGCCATTGTACTGTATCACTTTAAAGGTGTGGGTTTTTCTTTTTTTTTTTTTTTAGTCAGTGAAATACTACTTATGAAAGTTGAAGGATGAAGAAAAGGATGAAGATGGCCCAGGAATAATAAGAAAATTGAAGGAGTATGTACCAGAATCACAGGTAAGTCCACAATCACCGCATTATGCAGTGGTAACACAGCAAACATTTGAAACAGTTTGTCACAGTTAGCACTAAAGCTCTTACACAGAAAGGTCTAAGGCAGCAGTACCACCTAAGTAGATCCTGTTTTTCTTTCCCTGCTCATCAGATGGCTAACACCAGAATGACCTACATCTGAACTATTGGTCACAAAACAGTAGCCATTTGCTAATCCTCCCCCATTTTCAGATTAGGGGGCTTAATAGCTACACTTGGGTAAAGTCAGACCTTTGCATTTAACTGGGCCTTGCTGTGGCATGCTCTCTGTTCTGTGAGCCAAACTGACAGCTGCAATCACAAGCAGGAGTCCTTTAAAGCAGTCTTTTATAATCTACATTATATATGGCAACAGTACTAATTCAGTGTTAATCAAAAGACTTCCAGCAATTTTGCACCAGTAGGATTTTAACCAGGCATTACTAGATGGTGTAGTGCTTTTAGAATGGAAAATAAAACATTTAAATAATATGTGCAAAGATTTTTGACAATAGCTATGAAAAGCAGTAGCATAGTCAATCCTAGATTAATTACTCTGCCCTCTGACCTATTAATGGCTCAGCAGACTAGAAATGCACTAAATCTAGTTTATAAAGCAATGGAATTCTGATGGCGAGAACTACTGTTCATATGTAAGACTAACTAGCCTTTAGTTAAGAAGATTTGAAGAAGCTGGGAACTGTGAAAGGAGGAAGATAAATATTTATGATCTGAAAATTAGACGTTTTTAAAAGAACTTAGCTGCATTTTAGAATAAAAAACTCTGAAAACCCATTTTTTCCTCTGAACAACACTTTGTACATAGAGTAATCAATCCCCAGGTGCCATAAAAGCTGGGATGTCTCATAATTGGATACCAGGACCTTACCAAGTTGTACAGAAAATGAAGGTGAGGAGCATAGTTAAAGAAGTCACAAATTCAGTGAGCTTTCATTTACCAATTAACTTAAAAAAAAAAAAACCAAAACCCAAAGAAATCACATCTAGTGACATTTACCCAGTTCTCATTCCTTTCTCACTCCTACAATACATCACATGCTTCTGTAGAGATACAAGCCTGATGGATGTTGAGAATCATACAAAAGAGTAGCAGCTGAGACTCCAGAAGAATTTTGCAAAGAACAGGATGTTTATCTAAGAAGGGGTTAATCCAGCTTCTCAAGATTCTGCAAAGGAACCTGGTCTGTGCCAGAAGTGGAAACAAAAAAAAACCTGACACGTGGCTCTTTGATCAGCAGAGTGCCATGCTGTGCACCACACCCCATAAAAAGGCATTCAACCTCTACTGCTCAATGTATTTCTGCAGATTCAGAGTTCCCTGCTCTTTGCAATGCATCTTCTGCCCCCTTGCACGCTCAAACAGATGATCCACCACGATCACCCATCTTCCCTTCGCTACTCTCTCTCTGTCTTCTTTAAGCCTTTAGTGAATAGAAGAATAAAGTGATAGACTAGCATTGGAAAAAAGACGACATATCCCATAACGACTTTATACCTCCAAACAAGGTTGTGCTTGGCTTTGTTTTTCTTTGCTTCGTGTTCCGTGGTTTTTCTTTTTTCTTATGTATGGTAGCTAAATTTATAATGCCATTCTACTTTTCAGAAGTTTGATACTAGACATGAGTCACACCAATTCAGTTCTGTTCCAACCTCTATTAATGTTCCAACCCATCTTATCAAAGTTCCCACCGAGCACATTGAAGAGAGCAAGGTTCAAGAATAACATAAAAGACAGTGGTTCTAACTGGGACAAAGAATTTTAAGTTAGTGAAGTCTATAAAGCTCTGGCTGACCTCTACACTTTACATAAATGCACTGAACTCTAAAGGTTAGAATAACAACTTGGTTTGAAGCCCTGATACTTGAGTCATATTCAAGAAGAAGGGATCCATTGTAACTATCTACTCAAAACACCCATATAATACAGCTGAAAAATAAAGGCAAGAGTGGAAAAGGGGAAGAGGCACTAATTTTTCCCATTTTAGCTGCAGGCAGCAGAAGAGCTATTTGCTAGTAGCTGGAATACAGCCTCTCAACAGCATACACTGATGTGATAAATTGATCAGCATGACACATTCCTATTATTATTTCCCTTACATAGCAAGACAGTTCAGGAGACTCAACTAACAGATAACGAACCCAGAGCAACAACAAGAAAAAAACTCATAGTAGACCCCCCCCCCCCTCCGATTAACTTAAAACAGACGGGCTGTCTGGTTTTTTCACTGTTACACCCAACAAGTTCCACTATAAAAAGAGAACAAGTGGAAAGGTCTTATTGGTACTATATTCCTTCTCTCATCGACAGTCTGGTTGGTGAGGACACTCTTCAGACAACTTAGTTTCCAGCTCACTTCAAAGCTGCAAAAAATGTTGCTAAAATAAGCAGTTGCTAGAAAACCGAAGCTTTTTTTCTCTCCAGTAAAGCTACTTACACTTGACTCGGGAGAAAAAGCAGGTATGTAGCAAACCTAATTAGAAAACTGATCCAAGTTAAACTAGATCTGACCTTTTCTGTCGTATTCTTCCTCCTGCCACATTTCCTCTCCTAATTTCTTGGTTAGTGTTAAGCTAGATTAGTTCTACCATCTAGTTTGTTGAACTGTTTAATAAATGAATGCTCATAGCAGTCAATATAAATCACGAAGGTAGGTACAGTGAACCCAGAAAAAAAGAAAACAACAATAAAATTGTGTTATGCATCAACAAAAAAGAAAGTTACCAACCTCAAGCATTAGAGTACACAGTTACTGAATGCCCAATCAAGGGAAGAACTCAGACGGAGTTGCAGTGACTTTATCTGCACTCCATGGTTTTGATTTACACAAGTTCCAGCTTAGGAAACTCTCAGTGCCTATAATGTACAGAGACTGTCAGAGTTTAAATTTCTCAGCTCACTATCAGCCACATAAGAAGTAAACAGCTACCATATAAGAACATACAATAAGAAAGTTCAAGCTACGCCTAAAAACACTGACAAAGATTACACGAGTTCCTGGAGCACTTATAAATTGAACTGCTTCCCTATACCAGTATCTAGAAATGGGGAGCACCAAAAACAATCAGAGGTTTTATCAACACTACAGAAGATAAGTGAATCTACTTGCATGCCCTGCAATACATTTCTGTTCCAAGTGCAAAGAACCCAAACAAAGCACTGCTTGCATCCAGCACAGTCCATGGATTAGTCAGTGCAGAAGGTACAATTTTGTCTTTCATAAAAATTATGGTCATACCTCCTTGCAATGGTAGGTTCACAAAGGATCAATGAACTAGTACTGCATCTACTGCTAAATACACAGAACTTTCTCCCTCTCCCTTTTAAACTTAAGCCTCTGGGTGTCTTTAACCTAACTTTTCTTGTACTGTTTTCCCACGCAAAAATTTCTCTCAAGAGTCAATAATAACACAGCCCCTCAAAAACATATAATGACAATTATGTAGGCAATTGCTTCTTTCTGAGAGAAAAGTTGAAATGGACTGTGAGAAGATACAGAAAAGAAGCTGATTTAACACTACATATTTGAAACAAAGATGGTCCAACAAAAGTAAAACAAACCCCATGCATTTTCTCTTATTTCAATCTAATGCACTGCAGCAACTTCCACTGACCTATAAACACACACTGACCACTTTTTCCTCTTTCGTTAACCTGCTTAGTTCAGGGGAAATTGGAATCGTACTTTTAAGGCTGTGTTCCATTCCTGGGAGCTGACAGTGCCACAGGCAGCTAAACCAATCCAGTGGCTCCTTTCTTCTGTTACCCATCCTGCTTCTGTTGCACGGTCTCACCCTTATCCTTGTGCTAGGAGCAGCATCCAACAGATATTTTTTCTGCAAACTCCCAACTCCTCAACAGCCAGGTGACCAGCTACTGAGTTGAAGCAGATAAGACAGGGGTCCAAGGAGTGCTGATGCAAGCATCTGAGCAGTATGAATATGCAGTCAGAATTGCAATTTCTCCATTCTAGTAACAGTTCCATGGGACTTGATGATGCAAAATGGCCCTGCATTCTTAAACTGTGGTTTCATGATAAGTGTTCAGTGCTAATGCTGACTTGCACGCCTGACTCTGTAATACTAGTTTGAGCTATTCCCTTACATGATACCATCTTCCCTCGTGGCACCAAAATCTATGCTGTGATTCTGATTGAGACTGAACTCCTGTTCTTCTTCCAACATTTGCAGTAACACTGAGATTACTTCCTTGATCTGTTTCACACTGGAATTACTCCAAAGGTTCCACATCACAGCTCAAAGCAGCACAGATCCACTGCAACACCTTACTGTCCATCATATGATGATGTACTATGGCCACAGCAGGCTTGAGTACTGTTTAAAGACGCTGGAGTGACAAGGAAGCAAAAGAGTTCAAAGCAGGTGTCATATTGAAATAATTCTTGCATACAGTCTGTTAGTAGCTTGGCAGGTAACAGAGCACTGAGCCACCATAACAATCATTAGCAGATACACATGAACTTTACAGATGTCTAGTAACTTAAACAGTTCTCACACTGCTACTGCGGCAACTATAGAAAATCACTGACAAGTGCAGCAGTATTAAAAAAAAGTCACACTAGCCTTCTGCAAAGTACTTACAGCCACAATGAAAGTGGGAACACTGTTATGTACTGTCAGAATAAAGATATGAGGTACTTAATGCAGAAATATTGCAAGAGTGGGGACACCACCAAATGCAGTAGCTACAAATCTCTTGTTTGGGGGGAAATTCCTCTTCTTGGAAAGTGCACTTGTGAAACAGCTTGTTAAAAAATAGTAAGCTGGAGCAGAAGTTCAGAAACTTTAAAAAAAATTATAGTCTGTATCTATCAAAACAGAATTAGATGCATTAATATATCTTACTTTTGAAGGGAAAAAGTCTGAAAAATTGTAACAAGAGTAAAGGAGTATTTGTATGCTAGATTTCACAAGCACACAAAAATGGATTTTCACTTTGATCAAATTTCAGTTTTCATAAGAAAGCAACACCAAGGCTATTTCCTGTCAAATGTGTGCCCTTCAGCTGCAGAAGAACAGTAGAACTTCTGCCCTTCCCCCCAAACAGCAATGTATTTTTCTTCAAAAAGTACTTGCAATAATATGTTAATCTTTCACTGAAAATGAAAATTTTACTCAGACACTTATATTTTCATGACACACTGCAAGGTCCGAGCAAGATTTCAACATCTGTGATTGGAGTTACCTGACACTTTCCATTAAAAAGCTTCACATTACTGCCCCAAGCTTCACCCACAGGATACTGTGATAACATAGTAAAAGCACAACCTTCTGCTTGAAGTTTTTTCTCGCACCCTAGCAACTAGCTGGTCTCTCCTCTGTGCCTATTCATGAAAGCAATGGGAACTCAATGTACTTGCCAACACTCTACCTGTAAAGTTCAGATGAAATTGGGCAGTGGGATCAATGACTTCTTGAAAAATCTGCACAGATCCTTTTTCTTAAGGCTGACCACAAAGCTAGACTTACACCTCCATACTGCCGAAGCCCCTCCATCCAATGGAATAGAATTAACCAATTAACATTACAAAGTTTTAACCAAAGAGCAGCAAAGAGCCATTTTGAACCATTCTGACAGCCACCTCTACAAAATACCTTCAAACTTAAGTCACCACAGAACTCAGTTACAGGCTAAGTCAGGTACTTCAAATCTGAGCTTTCTGGTACTTTTCTATAAACACAGAATTTTAGATGTTATGTCACAAAGACTGTACCTAGGACAAAACACAGCAGTAAGCACTGCTATAAACAGCACTTGTTAGCTCATAGTATGCATGCTGTAAGAACACCAAGAGAATGGAGATGTCTAGATGCCTTTTAAGAGCATCTAGTTTTGAACTCCGATTGAGTCATGCAGGAGTTAGGAACATCCAGTAGGCACAAATCTAGGCATCTTAGGAATGTTAGTGCTCAACATAATGCACACAAAGACTACCAGCTGAACAGACATTTTGTACTGAACACCGATTTCAAATTTCTGTTAATACAGTCCACTCATTTGCAATGTGAAGACTTTTGTATCTTCAAATATATTACCATTTTCAGTATAATAATATACAATAGGCATATTTTGAGTAATGCCAGTAAAATTTTATCACTGTTTTTCTTCTCAAATTCTTTAAATGCTTGAACATTTTGACATGAGACTCTAAAACATACCCTGCAGGTCACAAATTAACATATTAGGCTGGAAAAATCCAAGCTTTTAAATATATGCATAAGCTTTAGATTTAAGTCTGCAACCAGGTTTTGACCAACAAACAATTCAGCAATTGAGCCCTTTGAGCAGAAGTCCCTAACCATCACTGGCTCTCCACTGAATATTATTTCAGTCTCACTGTAGTGGATATGAATGTCAACTGTGAGCCTCAATCAGTCTCCTGGAGGTATTATCCCTGGCTCAGTTTACCACTTCCATAAAGAAAGTGGATGAGGAATCCCTGACAGATAAAGGATTTCAAAGTGCTCAACTGATTACACTACAGAAATGTAAATATCAAACCTAGTATCAACATGGTAAATGACATAACACACCAAAA
The DNA here is from genome assembly GCA_035047865.1 of Dendrocincla tyrannina. Lineage (NCBI taxonomy): Eukaryota > Metazoa > Chordata > Aves > Passeriformes > Dendrocolaptidae > Dendrocincla > Dendrocincla tyrannina. Next base: position 58,086,188 of record JAWWMP010000132.1, on the reverse strand, counting down.
TAAAGTTAAATATCCAAAAATGTTAGCAGAAACAATATGAATTCTTAAAGGAGTCTATACTTTCTTGCTCTGCTCTCTGACCATAATGCCTCTGAAATGACAGTCCACCAAAACATAGCACCTTTCTACATTTTTTTGAAAATAAAAAAAATTTGTGGGTAGAATCATCTGTTGTTAGTGATGCTTTTTTTAGTTTGTTTGTTAGGACTGACAGTAAGCTAGTTCAAGAATTGGGGGGCTAGTGCTTTACCACATCATTTTTCTCAACTTACTAAAAACATGATTCTTGAGAAGTGGAGAAAGGAAAAGTAAGTTATGCCAAATCCATCATACTCACCACTCCTCCCTCCACCGTATTGCCATTTCAGCCATCAACTCAGCAATTGTTTAAACCTTCATTCAGACCTTCCAGTTAATACTACCTTTGTTAAATTCTTCAAATCCTTAGCAATACTTTGGTGAGTGAGAACAATGAACCATTTTTACTTTGGAAGTTATTTTGAGCTATCGTAGGAGGTTATTTTACAGAACTTAATGCAACAGAACTTCAGAGTAAAAAACCAAAACAAAACCACAAAAAAACCCCAGCCCAAACCTGTTAAGCATACTCGACCTCCACTAGCCTGGCTTGTCACTTTCTTGCCACCTTGTTGACACTTTCTGATAAGGGCTGCTCAACAGGCATGCCAAGAAACAGTTCTTAACTGAGCTAGCTCTTGACTAACTATTAAACCATAACCAATGTCCTTCCTTCTTAGCAGTTGCTAATCATTTCAGGACTCCTTTCTATTAACTGAATTTTACATCGTAACTCACACAAGGAGATCATACATACCCTAAAATAATGTTTACTCCAATGAAGAGAAAACTGAATGGGAAGCACCACAACAGGGCAATCAGTGTAAAATGTAAGTAATTATGTGACAGTTTTGCACTTTGCAATTCTCAGTGAAAAGGTAACCCAAAAAGCAACTCTGAAGCAGTTCCCTAAACACATCAGATCCCCCGAGCAGAGGACCCAAGGTGTGGTATTTCTTTACAATCCTTACTGCCGGTAATGCTGTACAACTGTTCCCTGAACAAATCCAGCAGTATATAATTACCACCCAAATGGCCCTTCATCCACTGTGTCTCACAGGTTTTTGGGATTTTAGTTTAAATTTATAAAGGAAGTGCCATTAAATAACAGGTAATCAAAGAAACTGACACTTACAAGCTGGGAGAGATCTGTCCATGAGATTTAACAGCTTATCACAGCATTTATGCCAATGAACTGGCTCTCCCTATATATTCCAATTAAACTGCATTCTTGCTGGATGAAGTGTTATCTACTGTAGTAGTGTATGGAAATACATAAACACTGCTCTTCTATATAATATTGTAACTTGTAGGATTAAAAAGACAGTGGAAGCATACACAGGTATGATAACATACAGGTGTTGTAACAGGTGTTTAGAAGTGTTATTCGGGCAACACAGCAAGAAGCTTGTGTGTATGAAGCAGCCACCAGGTTACTGAAGAAAGGTTAAAAATAAGCCCACAAACTCAAACAAAGCTAACTGCCTGCAATTGTAAGTGTACGTACACGGTAGATACTCCCTTCATACTGGGGTCTGGCCTCCAGTGCACGCAGCAGCTCTGAATGAACCGCAGCTCACCCTCCCGGACACGCTGGATGTGCTTCCCTGCTCAGCCATCGGGGAGGATGGGCACTGACACTAACGCGCCACTTGGAGATCAAGGATCCTATCTACTTCCCCAAGAAGGGAAACGACTGTTGAAACAATTCAAAAAAGCAGTTCCTGGCATCAGCGTTCACCCCCACCCAAAAAAGCCCCACAAATACAGAAACAAACAAGCCAGCCGCCCCCAGGCGACACACGCACCGAGTGCCGGCAGGGGAGGGTGCGTTCCCGGGGTGGGGCGGATCGGGACCGTGCCCGCTCCCGGGGCTGCTCCAGGCGGGAACGCCGCCGGTGCCCGCGCGCCCCCGCCCGCCGGGCACGCGCGGGGCGTCACGTGAGCGCGGGAACCTCCCGGCACGAGCCACCGGGGCAGCCCCGGGGGGGGGAAGGGGGGGCTGCTGTCGCCATGACAACTTCCAGGGGGAGGGAAAACTTCAAATCCCAACCGTCAGTGCAGGAGCGGCTCCCTCTTAAAGGCGCACGCACACGCTCCGGCACACACACACAGGGGCGGGCTCCCTCCCCCCGCCCCCCCGGCACTGGCGATGGAGGAGGAGAGCAGAGCAGGGGAGGGGGCTCCCACCGGCGCTCGCCGCAGCAGCGACGAGGAGCCCAGACAAAAGGACCAGAGCCGGGGAAGGGTCTCGGTCGGCGGCCAAAGGAGGGACCTGGCGGCCCCAGCCCCGGCCGCAGCACCCCCCGCCCGTTGCCCGGAGGCGGCGTAGGTCCTTCGCTCTCCCGCACAGCCCTGTCCCCGCTCCCGCCCCCGGGAAAGCCGCCGGAGCCGCTCCTGCATCCCCGCTGCCCCCTCCGCCCACCCCACAGACCCGGGCTCGGGCCGCCTCGCCCGACCCCGGTGCCCGTTCCCCCTCACAGCCCGCCCCCCCCACGGTCCCGGTCCCGGTCCCGGTCCCGCCGCCTCTCTTACCCACACAGTGCATGAGCCGGTGCCGCCAGGAGTCGAGTTCTCGGCGGACTCCCCTGCGCTCCGCCGTGCAGCGGGGGCTCCGGCACTGGGAGGCGGCGGCAGGAGGAGCGGGAGCCGCGGCGGCCATTCCTTCTGTTCCCTTTTCCATCTGCCTCTGACCTCACGCCCGCTCATTTACATACGAGCGCGCGCTCCCCCGGCTCCTCTCCCTCCCCCCCAACCCCCTCTGCCTCGCCGGGCGCGCG
>JAWWMP010000132.1:58059979-58082892 GCA_035047865.1 Dendrocincla tyrannina | reverse complement strand
GCCTTGCAGGGCTCAGAGCACCCCAGGGACAAGCGCAGGGCTCGCCCGCACCCCCGGGCGCCGCCCGGAGCACGGCTCCCCCCGGCTCAGCTGCCCCCGCCGCCCCGCGCCCACACCTACCCCGGGGCCGCTCCCGGCCCGCCCAGCCAGGCTCGCACACCCGCCCCGCGCGCGGGTTTGTGAAGTTCTGTGAGCTGCTGGTCGGTTCACTAGTCTGTTTCCCACGGCTTTACCCTCAAACCACTTTTTATGGGGGTATGGATCGTGTAGGGCCGGACAGGGAGGTTTGCCGGGGGCTGGCGTCGCACAGCGAGATCCCCCACACTCCCTTTGGAAAAGACGAGCGTGGTAAGTGGAGCCAAGTCAGTTTAGTTCAGTGTCTGGGAGCACGCCTGAGAAAGCTTACTATCAACCTACGAATGACTTCAGAACTAAAGTCAGATTAAGGTGACTGCAATAAAGTTAACACACAAACGTCAGATTGGATTACTCGGAGCACCTGACAATCCCTTGGCCGGGCGGCTGTGCTGCTCTGCACACAGTCACCCTTCGGGTTGTACTTCCATCACAACGCACACATCCCTCCATACCACTCTAATGTGACAATTGCTACCCGCGCCTTGCAAAAGAGCAATTAGCAGTCTTTAATTCCCTTAACAGAAAAATCAAGATCTTGCTGTTTTCTCAGATCCTGGTGTGTCTTTTGAGTGCCTTCTCCTCCCCCACACTCCCCTTCTCATAACAGTCTTTATGAGCAGTGTTTCTTCAGCAAGAAATTACATTTTGGGCACTTATTTACACGTTGTGATGGAACACAGGATTTCATAAGGCCTTAGAAAAGACAATATTGGTTTTCCCCTCGCTCCCCCGTATGAATTGAAAGACCAACGCTGGAAAGAACCATGTCACTCCAATTTTTTTCTTGTTCTAGAATATAAGCAGCATTTGCAGCAATACTGTGTCAAAGAGTTTGAACATGGATGGGAAGCCATTCCCCATTCATTCATCCCTCTGTGTATCTGTGTATACTGTCGGAGGCAGGGCTGTTTGGGAATGGAGGCCTTAACACCCTTCAGTGGAGCTTTTCAGGAGAATGGCAAGACTGAAAGTGTAGGTGAAAAGGTAACCTATTTCTTTATCTAGCTTTTCATCATGGCAGCCAGCAAAAAATAGGAAGCAGTAGATTGCCAGTCTCCTGGCTGCATCCTTCTTCGCCTTGCATCTGTTGCGACTACCTTAGGTTTCTTACCAAACAGCAACAAAAATGGTTAGCCTTGCCTCAAAATAATGGCAAAACCCAAGACAACTCTGGAAGTCATTGTCAAAACCACACAAACTGAAATGTTACCTTATTTGGATAGAATGCATCAGTTTTAAACTAATAATACCACACAATGGGGTTTTTTCCCCATAAAACTGGCTTAAAAAAATCTGTCATTCATTGGCTTCTACTGCAAACGTTACGTGGTGGATACTTCCTTCTGAACTTCATAGAGATGTTCTTTTTTTTCATGGGTGAAGGACATATTCAAGGATTGCCTGTAGAGCACAGCCCTGAAGATCAGTTCTGCTTCCACTGTAATGAACAAAACTTTGGGAACAGATGGCAGATCACACTTTTTTAAAGATATTTCATAAAAATAAACTTTGTAACTTCTGTAAAACAGCTAATTGAGCTTAATGAATTCAACACACAGGAATTTTAAATGAATAGTGTTTAGCTGAATCCCTGAGGCTATGTGACATGAATCAGTTTTGTAGGGACACAAATGCCCTGTGTCTGAAGAGTTTTATTTTGAGATGTCTATGATTAAATAAAGAGTGGAGAAGGAACTACACTACCCTCCCTCATTTTGCTAATTTAACATACATTTTGTTGCAATTTCAAGGTAACTGCTGTTTGGGAGACTTTTCCAGGCATGAAATTAAAAAAGAAGTAACAAAACTAAGAAAGCTGGTGGGCAGATTTCAGGGAGCAGGTGGAGGAAAGGGAAAGGAAAGCATTTCCCACTGAATTTTTATAGTCATCTAGATTTTGAACTTCCGAAAATACTGCCTAGAAATCAGATATGCTGTAGAGACTAGTTTTGAAGCACTCCCTCCCTTTGAGATGTTCCATTTTTCCAAACATATAACTGAACCAGGTAACCCAAGAATCCTGCTTAATCAAACCTTTAGGAATATTACATTAATGGTACTGTTTTTTCTTCTCTATGAAAATTACTTTGCAAGACAAAAGGTTACTTCTTATGCGGATTTGTATTTGATTTTATAGAAATGTTACCAGTTTTCTGAACGTGAGTTAGATCAAAACTCCAAAGCTCATTGAGGGCAGAAGCTGGAGCAGTGAGGGATAGTTTTGAGTTAGTTAATTTTAGCTGCCTGTCCTAGCTAATGTTTATGGGATCAGAACATCAGTTACTTAGAAATTATTCTGAAGGCAAAGTCCAGTTCAATTTTGCTTGAAGCTACAGGAATTATTGCTGCTGTTCTTCCTGTATGTTTCATCTCATATTAATTTGGGGGTAAAGAGAAATCAAAATAGTCACAGATGCTTACCGTTTGATACCATAACCCCATCAAAATCTGACATTTTGAATTAATTTTTTGAACACATTTAGCTATCTTAGTGAAACATTGCAAAATTGTTCATCACCAAACCCTCTTTATAATTAATCCCCAGAGGTGAAATTCACTCCAGTACAGACAGCTTTGCCTGGCTCTTTGTCACATAAGTACTGCTTTGTGGAAACTGGGGCCAAGGATAAAGTGTAATTAAAACAGTCTAACTCGAACAGTTAAAGCCCTGTAGTGAGTCTTCTGCAGATGCTATCTGGGAGTGAATATATCCTGAAGTAATGAGCTCCTTCTCTCACATAAGTGCAATTTGTAAACCTTGAAATTGTCAGTGTCTTGGTAAAACAGAAAGGGTTAAATGATGAATTGTGTGATAGCTTTATGAATGACTATTGCAGGTAATCACTGATACTTGAAAAGTATACTACAACACAAAATAGAAGGGTAAAATTATTGACACTAGAGGAGATATGACTGAACACTAATGTGGTCATTTACATACAAAGTCTAACAAACTGAGCAAGGGTTATTTAGTAACTAATGTGAATATTAGATTGCAAATACAAACAGACAGCAGATACCTCTACTATTCCAAGTTTGATGTACAGCTTATTCTTTTTCCTTCATCAGAAGCAGCTGGACCAGCTCTAGTGCAGCAAGAATGTTGTGAGAAGGGAGCCAGCCCATTATCTATCACTTCCCTGCCTGTTGTGGCAAGCAGCACAGCCCAGGTAAAAAGATTAACCGTAATCTAGTAGCTTAGACTTTGAATTATCAGGACAACCTCAATCAGTGTGAAGATACACAAATATATGTTTAAAACCCAGATGCTGCTGACATCTGGGTTAGGGAGCCTGTGAACCTTGAAAATTAACCCCAAAATATTTCTTTGCATTATCATCATGTCTAAATGAAAATTAAGGGAAATGAAGGGAAAATGAAAACTCAGACTCTAAAAGGAACAGTTGGAGAAGTTTCCCTTTTGCACAGAGCTGAAAGGATGAGCTTTTTAACAGGGCAAAAGAGTCAGGCAGCTTCAGGTCTATTTGAGTTTTGGATCACCAGGAAGAAGTAAGATTTGCAAGCATTTCACGTTTAGATCTTTTATCTTCCTGTGCTCATATAAAATTCAAAATAGTGTACAAATGGTGACCTATGGAGAAACTATAATTTCATGTCTAATATCTTACAGATGAAGAAAGAAATGGCACTTGTTTGCACCTGAAATCTCAGAGTAGATAGAATATTGTGAGTTGGAAGGGACCCACAAGGATCATTGAGTACAGCTTCTGCCCCTGCACAGGACAACCCTAAAAATCACACCACACATATAGGGAATATAATTCAGTGTTCAGTGACTGTATCTTTCAGCAGAATATACAATTAAAAATACTGCTGTCTCCTAATTACAGGGGATGGTTTTATGAATCTCATCAGCATTAGCTGATACTACTACCCTTCAACATAGGTGCACAACTGTATGTTTGCACAGATTAATAGAAAGCTAGCCAAGGTGAATTTCTAAGTGTACAATAATATTTTTTAGCCAGAACATCCTTTAATCTCTCTACCTAGAGAAAAGTACCAGGAAATTCATGAAATGAAGCTATCCTCAGATGGAAGGGCAGCACTAAGCCAACCAAGCCAGTGCTGTGTCCCTGTTATTGACCTAATTCTAAGTACATGAAACATGATTATTGCAGGCAGATGACCATGTTTTACAAACATCTTTGTCCTTTGTATAGGAAGATAAAAAGTGGGAGAATGACTCTTCTGTTCTAGCACTAGTGCTCTTAAAGCTGCAAGCATCTAAATAGGTAAAACAAAGTTTGTATCTGAATGGATGTGTTCTTATCACATAATCTAATTAACTTAGCAAAAAGCAGGCAGCCTTTCAAGAACACCAATATTCTTCATGTCCTGTCTACTTATATCAGTGAGATAGTTAAATAGAGATGTCACTTCCATGCATCAAACTAGCCTTGTTTGTAGCAAGCAAGCATTATAATAAAACTGTACAGTAAATATTTATAAAATAGAAGCACTTGGTTTAACATGGATAACTAAAACATGAATACAGCTCTTACTTTGTTCCATTTTAGAATACACAGTGAAATTCTCATAGGTTATTTTCAGGTCTTTGTTTATTACTGTTTGGAGACTAAGGGTCTGGTGATACTGGGGCCAAAGGGCCATGGTCTCATCACACTCATGCTCTGCTGTGCAAGAGCACATATGTATGAAGGCTGCATTACATTTAGACAAAACCTTAGAGCTAGAAAAACAATCCCAACTTCCATGGTGAGCTGACCATATTTGATCAGAGTAAAATCATGTTATTTAACAGAATCACTCCTCAAAGCAGAGCTATGTTTCAGTAAGATGGAAAAAAATGTGGCTTTAAGCAACACAGGCTTGTAAGGTGAAATCAAATGTTAATATGCAACTATCTGAAAGATTCTGGGGTGTTATTAAAAACAAGTAGAAAATCAACTTTTGTTCAGTACTAATTTAAAACATTTATTACTCTCAAAGTGTTCTTATGAGTCTGATATATCCTATGTTACAGGACTAGCCTGGCAGAAAAAGGTGTGTAAGTGAAAGGAGTCAGCTTGAAATGCCAAAAAATAACAAATTACTCTTCTATAGATTAGACTGCTGTTTTAACATGTCGTTATTTGACTATTAAAATTAAATTTCAAGGGAAGGTAAAATCTGATATATACTCCTAAGTGATGTCTCCATAGCACTATATATCAAATATGACTGGTTTTTTCCTTTCATTTAAACTGTTATCCTATGTTCCACACAGCTGAGTAATGTCACTCACTCTCTCTAAAGTTTCCCATGTGGCCAAGTAATTTAAGTATGCTATCATCAGAGCAACTCTGCAGCTGAAAATATACTGCTATTAAACCCAGAGAGAATAGATCACTAATTGCTGCTTAATATTAGAGACAGACATGAAATACTGAGCCAGCCATCAGAGCATGCGCTGGTAATCCAAAATTATGTTATTTTTGGAAAGACAAAGAACTGTTTACTGTCTTCATGAATGACTTTTACAATTACACTAGCTAAGAACTTGCTAAAGCTAAATAAGACAAAGTCTGCTACTTCTGCTGCAGACTACAGCTTAATTACTATTTAAGCTGAGGAGAAAGTTTTTTTCCCCCAAATCTATCCTTCCTTGTGTGGAATGTCACTTTGGGTGGGTTTTCCTGTATGAAAGTTGTGCCAACAGAGCATGTGACAAGATACAGCACATATGGAGCATCACATTACGTGATTCCTTCTCCCCAAAGGGTTGTAATCTAAATGGAGAGGGAGAGTATTGCATAAGCAACATTCAGTTCTCAAGCTGGCTGCTCCAAGAGTCATTGCCCAGGAAGCAGAGCATCTCCCCAGGAGAGGATATGTGTGTGAATCTGTGAGGAGGAAGGTGTATGCCTGTAACCAGTTTTTGGTTTTACTGCAGAAATTCATATTTTTGAGTCCTTTGCACCTCTTTGCAGCTACAATTTCCAGGCTGCAATTTTTTAGCCAACCTAACCAGCATCCACCATGGGTGGTAGGAATAAGACTGAATGGCTCATTGGTCACTTGGGTAAAGCAGTTATTTCCTGCAACATCGCTTGCAGAATTATTGCCTCTTGAAGTAGAACTTTTCATGGTTTGATTTAGAACAACCACTTTTATTACATCTTTAAGCTTAATCTTATCAATTTTATGTATAACATTTCTTTTAGCTGAATTGCATGTGGTTTATGTTATGTTCTGAATCCCCCACTCAGCTCCCCTTCCCTGTCCTACCCCTTCCATATATTCCATTTTCAAGCTAAACATCTTAAATTGAAAAAAAGTAGAAGAAAAACAAAAGAAGGACCACTGCAGATGTAATTCACCACTCCTTCAGCAAAATAGAGAGCAACATGATTTCTCAGACAAAAAATAATTTGGAAAAAAGGGTCTGGTTATTGAAATGCAACTCTTTTACTGGCTAGATCAGTGTTGTGGGGCTTAGTTTGCTGTGGCCTTGTGTTGCTTCCTATAACTGCATTCTTAAAATATTTGGGTTTTTCTCTGCTGGTTCTCAAAAGGTATCTTTTCATGTGATTTTAATCAATCTCACTAGTGCTGCAACAGTACTGAAAATAACATTTCTATTTTCCAAAGGCAAAATATTTCAACATAACCAAGATGTTCTTGTATTATTGCTTTTTAAATACTTAGATTTTAAAATCAAACACATGGAATGATTTTTTCATGTTATTTCTCAAGTCTTTTTTTATAAACTTCATTTTATTGTTTTCTTGCATTGTCTGGGCATTTTCACATTAATTTTTAAAGACTATTTTTGTATGAGGTCAATTCAATCAAATTAACAAAACAATTATAGATTCATATTAAGTATTCCTTTTTAGGACTACATCCCTCAGCTAATAAAAGAATGAAGTCACACTAGGCTGAATATGACAGACTGAACACTTCCTCATTGGATTCACGCTGAGGAAAGGAGGCTGCAGAGATGATCTATTGCAGGTCATCATAAGAAAATGCATAATATTGCTTTCCCATGATTTGATCATCCTTGAAAAGCCTTTTTCATTCCAGATATGCATGGATTCAGATGCAAACAAAATTAATCTTTTCCTTTTCTACCTTAAGCAAGGCAACTTCCTTTAAACCCCCAAATATTTGTTTTTTCCTTTTTCTCCCTTTGTTTAAAAATTTAAGTGTTTAAGTTTCTACCTTTTGCCTTGAAGCTAGATACCTATATTCACTAGCAATACCTCCCTACAGTGCAAAGCAAGGTGACTAAGAAACTGGTGTGGAGCATTTCAGAGCATTGCCAGGATCCTGCTCCTTCCAGTTTGGGCACAGTGCCACAATGATTCAGATTTATTCCTTCTTCTTCCAGTCTCTCTATTCTATTACTTCCCATTTTGCATTTTTTCTTGCCCTTCTGCTAAGGGTTAAATCAAGGTATGTTTTCAACCTTTTCTGCACTATTTGTGTTTGTAATTTCTTTCAAAGAAAAGCCAAGAGGCTCCTGTATTCAGTAGTTCTACAGTCTTGGGCTTAAAGAAACAACAGAATTTGTAATGTGAGTGTGAGAGCTGGCAATGGTTTGTTTGTTAAGGTAGAAACTCTATTTTAACTGTAATGTTTTACTATTAAAAATAAAAAATAACCATAGACTTAAGTGTTACATAAATATTGTTACAGGCCAAGGCTGTACCATCACTTCATCATATTTAGCTGACAAGGTTTCTTAGTGAGTAATTTTCATACCCTTGTAATAAGCCATTCCTATTTAGATTATTTCTCATATTTTTAGCCTGTTATGTATTCTCACAATCAGCTTTTGCTCAACATTTATCAATCAGGTGTTGCTGCCTTAATACAGATTCCAGTGAGATTCAACTAGTCGTTTAGACTAGAAGGTCCAAGGAGGTGCTAAGATTGTCTTAAGCCAACAGCATCAGTTGCTGGTGACGTAGGTGGGCTCTAGTCTTTTATCATTGTACCTAAAGGACTATGAGACTGGTATAAATTTAGAAATTGCATAAGCTTAAATCCAAGGCAATTTTGATCTTGATTTAGGTTTGTTTTTTATCTCCAGTCAACATGATCCAAAAAACTGTAAGAGGTCATACACTTCCACTAGTAATTCAGTAATTCCACTAGTAATTCACTATTTCAATCTGGAATTCTTTTAGAACTCAACTCAATACTCATGGAGATTGATTTTTAATGTTTATTTTAGCAACTGGTTCCATAGCCACTTTGATTTCAGACAATGCCTCTGCAAAGTACCCCCTCCCAGAAATAAAACGTTGAGCACAAGGATCTCCCTGTCTTCTCCCACCTCCAGCACTGATGCAAAGAATTCATTAATCTCCTTAGCAGGGGCCTTGTCCTCTCTGAACTCTCCTTTTATACAAGGGGTGCTACTTCTAAAATAAATCTCAGCTCCATTTACACATTGACCTTGTACAACTGTTTTGCATGGTTATTAGCAACAGATTATTGGAAATAACATCTTGTTACTGCTAGGATCAATATTTCTTATCAGTGAAAATATTATATTTTAGAACATCTTACATTTCCTTTCTAGGAATGGATAGGAAGAACATACTAGCTAGAATAATATCGAGTCTAAGTATCAGAGTTTTCACTGTGTATTTAGGGAAATTAGGACTTTTAGTGGAGGTACTTTTCTTTTTGGTGTAGCCTTACCATGTCTTGCCTGGAAGGCAAGGGCGTGGTCGGCTTCTGGGTAATTTATGTGTAGCTCTGTATGGCTCTGTAGGTTGATAGACAGAAACTGGTGCATATGTGAAAAATTATCTCCCCAAAACCACCTGATGAGCTAAGACAGTCTTGGCCATCAGGTGGAAATAAGTCCAGGTCAATTTGCTATGATGCACAAGTAATGTTACGTATGGAGTTCTATGCAAGTGTGCAAATTCACCAGTGCAAAATCCCCACTCACTGCTATCCTGGTGCTTATCAGATTTCTCTTACCACAGCTATCAGGTTTTCAACCTGTTTTTCACCATTCTCCCCATAGATCTCCCTGAGTAGATATATCAGAGCTTCAGCAAGATTTGCATGCTCCAGCACAAGAAAGGTTGTGCACTTACAAAGTAAAACTCCTCCCCTCTCGTATTCATATGTAGACAATCAGTTGGTGAAGTGTAGGGGAAATGGATAAAACATGTTTTCTCTCAAACATTTAAGCTAATTCTCTGCCCAATGAAGGGATAACTGTAACAAGTTTCCTACCTCTGTGCAGTTAAAAAACATTTCTCAAATTTAACCACACATGCCCATTCTCATCTTTGCTGTTTCTTGTCTCTGCAGAGCTAAGTACAGTCACAGAATTCTGAGATTTTGTTTCCTTATGACACACACTCTCTTGTCATTCTCAGTTCTCAAAGTATTTGCTTAAAACAGTCTTAATTCTCATGTTAAAGATAGCTAAGAGCCCTATGTTTAACGTTTAAAGAGCTCCATGTGTACCCAATTATGAAACCAATTAATTCAGTCCAAGACTAGATTAACTGCCATCTGTGGCCTGATTGTTTCTTAAATTTGAGTACTTCTGGTCAAAGTTGTCATACACTCTTATACAACATGCCACAAATCAATGTTACCTAAGGATGCCTTGATATTATGAGAGTTCAACATTAGGTGTTCAATATTATTGCACAATGGCATAATTTCAAGAACATCATCACTCTGAAGCCAAAAATATTCAATGGATATGATCAAATTTGTGAGATTTTTCAGATAGCCCTCAAAACTGTGTGTTTTAAACAAGTAAGCAATGACAACTTTCTTTTAAGAAATGTGCTTCACAATATGGATTTATATTGTGAAGTTATGCTTATGAGGGGAAGAAAAAGAGGTTTCACAGGTGCCTCAGAAATACTTTGAGTGTAGTACTAGCCAGTCATAAGTGAGAAAGGAAGCAAAGAGGTATTTCTACCTTGCACTCACAAATTAAGTCATGTTCCCGAGTTTGAATATTTTTTATGATCCTTGCTGACCTGTTTGCTGGATTATCAATGCACTTTAAAAGAAGAGCAAGAACAGGCAGCAGAATGCTTTTAAAATCTCAAAAGAGAGATTTTGCAAGTAAAATTACTTCAGTTAAAGGATACTCATTGCTTCCCTGCCTGAACATAATTTTCCGAACCACATTAGCCTTTCTAGAGGAACTTATTGGGCCTGTGCTGGATTTTTTTTTTACAATTGCTGCCTAGAGTATGGTTCTTCATTTTGTAGGAAATGTTTGTTTCTTTTTTCCTATAAATGCCTTCCACTTGTCTACACTGAGACTCACATTTTATGTAATAAACTGAGTGCAATGCAATGAGCTCATTCTCATGGCTTGACAAATGCAACGATTTTTGTATCAGATACAAGTTCTCGTATTTTGGATTTTCTGCTTACTTCCAGATCATTAAAGAAAACTTCAAAACAGTAAACGATTATTTTTAGAAGTACCAAGTAGTGGTGGAGGCCTTCTGTCAACATTTACTGATGCATGCTAAACAAACATTCAGCAAGGATTCTCTATTGACCATTAAATTGTCATCTTCAAAAGAGGATTAAAAATATTTTATTTCTAATAAAATAATGCCACTCAAGAAAATGTCAAATGCAAAAGTATAGAATGCCACAATTTATAAATTATTCCCTTGTTATTTCAACAGTCAATAACTTTATCTGCACTTCAGTGTAGAGAGAATGGTAATTAAAAAGAATATTAAGTAATTTCCAGGGTCTAAAAGACAGACCAAAAGTACTTTAGCATAAAACACATGAAATTTCAGTCACCATTGAAAGTCTGGTCTTCTGGACTTAATGATTCTATGAGGTAAATTAATTCAATATCTTAAGATCTTCTCTTGTAAAGGTATGTAAAGTTTCTTCTTCCCTTTATTCCCTCGCCCACTTGTCAAAAAGTTTTGAATTACTTGAGATGTTTAAGGCACCACTTCAAATTTGGTTTTGTTTTTCTCTTGTACGCCTCATTGGGAACCTTATCATACAGTATCCGATGTTCAGCTGTTCTATCCAATATGGGAATTGGCTATACCATCTACAGCTAAAATTTACTCTGGGAAGCACATCTGTGCTTTGGCTAGAGGCAGAGAAGATGATGTAGTAGGTTTATATAAAGACAGAAACTTAAATGATGGTGGACATTGAAACATGGGCATGAAAATGATCACCATTTTGATCATCTGGAAAGGCATTTCCTCTTAGTTACAGAGATATCCAGCCAGGTAATACCGTGCCTTGGAGCAGGGAAATGCGCGTGAAACAAATCTTTTAGAGCCAATATGCTTCTTTAAAATGCCAGTTTATGACATCGAAAACACACAAACCAACCTTAAAGGTGAAGAAACAGCTTCAATTCCATGCAGAATCCAGATCACCCACAACAGATTTGTCACTCTCAGAAACAGAGCCACATATATATACATACACATCCCTACGTACACACACAAAAACCAGTAGCAATCCCTTGTCATGCAAGCAAAGCTCAGGATGAAAATTGAAGTCAAAAGAAAGGATATGAAAACATATTATTACACATTATTCTTCCTTCACCTTGCTTCTTATATAAATACAACAGAATTAGAGAGATGGGTGAGTGTGGCCTTACCAATGTGGCAAAAGTATGTGACGAAAGAATCATTATGACAAGTTTTTCCTACTGCATACTGAGGAGAAATTTTGCTTCTTTGTGGTGAAAGGTAGGAGTGGCTAGAGGAAGAGGCTGTAAGGAAATCCTCTTGGTACAAGCTGTACAAACATCTGAGCTATATAAGCTTATTGAACTTTCATTTTAGAGAGCTTTCATTTAATTTTGATATAGCTAGCTTAAGAAATGATGATTTAGAAATCATCTTTCCTCAAAATATTAAGTGATCTGGTAGTCATCTTGCATCTCTCCCTGAGGAGGAATAGTGATCATAAAGTTTATGGAAAGTTTGCTAGAATATCTGCTAACTTGCCTCTAACATGATCAATACTTCTATCTTCAGCACATACTGTGGGCTTCGGAGGCAGTATCAGCAGGTATTTTATTTAAAAATACCCAAACCAACCAAACTTCCCAACAAACAATAAAGCAAACCCAAAAAAGAATTACAAAAACCTGTAATGTGCCATCTTCGTGAAAATCAGAGCAAAGGAAAATATATTCAAATGATTACCCAGTACAAGAACTGAGAAATGCAAAACACAAGCCAATCACTCCCTAAATGAGGGATATAAATCAACATTCCCCCCCCTTCTTCTAAAAGTGACGCATTACAGATTAGAAAATAGAACACAAAGGCTATTTTTATCTAACCTAATCACCCAAGTTTAGAGCTATAATCAGGCCTATCAACCGAACTTTTTGTACATAGTTTACTCTATGTTATGCTTTGTTAATAAATCTGTGATTGGGCACAGAGAACAACTACCTGTCTGTGCTGCCCTGGGTGTTGAACTCTGCTCAGGTGAAGTCCATGGGGAGAGGGAGGTAGTTTTCCCCAGGTGCAGTTAATAATTTTCAAATGGGAGAAGGCGTGTATGTGGAATAATAAGATAATTACAATAATTACAATAAGTAATTTCTTTACTGTGTGATGAGAAAAACTCTTGCTGTTTTAGGAAGGTGAAAAAGAGCCTGAGGAAGAGGACGTAGTGAATTTCTACAGGAAAGAAATTGTAAAAGAGGGTTAAGTTACAGTAGCATCAATGCTCAAATAGATAAGTCTTAGAGGGAATAGAAAGAAGATGCCTTTGTTGAGGAGGTTGTATGGGGTGTATTCAGTTTGGGAAATTCTGGATAAGAAAAATGGACTTCAAGGAAGGTCAGTCTCTAAGGGCTTAGCAGGTAGGGGATAGATTTGTTCTCAGACAATTTTTTAAACATATGTCTCAATATTTCTGATTTTGCTCTAGCTGCAGGCATATTTTATACTATTTCATTATTATTTGTCCAAAATAACTTCTTTTAAGTGATTATAAATCAATAGCATCTTTGGGTGAATTGATCTTTAAAAAGGGAAACTGAACTGATGTCCAGCTTCTGGCTGAATTTGAGTTTCTTTTTTGTGTAACTTAAAGCCTTGATCCTGCAAGAAAATTTATGTGGACAAGTGTTTGCTCCTCCAAAAATTCTATCCGAGAATTCTAAACATTCTGTCCCTTTTGCTTGACTGCAGGTAAAAAAATAAAGATATTTGTGTTCTTGTTTCATTGCTTGTCTCTATACCTGCAAAATAATTAGTTCTGTTGTCATCTTCTGGCTATTTTTTGTCACTTCTCATAGGTGAATTTTTAGTAAAGCTTTCTTTAAACTATGCAAGATTGAGACTTTATATGGTATCTTTTTGTTCTGGAGAAAAGTGCAACACCAAATCTGAAATATAATATTCACAGGGGTAATTTCCTACCCCGGAATGAAATGCAGTGAGTATTTAACAACGTGAACAACAGTTTTCAGAAAACAAAGATCAAACTTTGGACTAACTGGTGCCCTTGCTGATGTTATAACTGCATCTGGTTCAATTCTGCTGTGAGCAGAATAAATTACATTTATGAAAACCTGGGAGTTTTTCAGAATAGCTAACAGTAGTTTTTCCACTTTTCATGACATGTTGGAGAATGTTTAGTAAACACAACAGTGTGGAAGTGTTTTGAATGAATTTAGTGAACTTAAAATGTTCTGTACTGAATTCCCAGAATAAATGTCCTGTTGTTTACAATGAGCCATAGGATTATATTAATTCTAGCTCATGTGTTCTTATTTGTTTTGATTTTTCAAATTTGCTTTAATAATATCAACTTTATATATTTCCAATTCTTTAAAAATTAACATTTTAATTAAACTGCACTGAAATTATTTCTTTGTAAATATTTACTCAGAAAGCTGTTTACCAGGGTGAGGGACAGGAAACAGCTCTCTGCTGTATACACTGAACAGTTGTAGTTGGAATTACTGCAAACCTAACAACCGTATCTATTTAGCAATAGAGGTAAGAAAAGGTACAAATTGTTATAATATGAGGGAAAACAAAAAGTAAAGGGGAAATGAAGAAATGTTTTTTGTACAAATAGGCTATTGCTTAGAAACATATTAATCTCAAATTGCAAAAATCAAATAGATTTCTAAATAAATGTCAAACTGGTATGACAGCATTGAAAAAAGCCAACAAAACTAGCATGAATAGAATTTACTCAACTTCATTCCCCTTCCTTTAACCTGAATACTTTCCTTTTCTGCTCCTGTACAGAATTATAAAATGGAGTCTACATAAAGATATAGTTATCGGTTATACCAGCATATGGCTCTAATTCAGGAAAGCACTTAAGTACGTGATTAACTTCAAGCATCCACTTACCCACTTTCCTAATTATGAACTTAAGTGCATACCAAAAGTTCTTTGCTGGATTGATTTTATGCTACGCCTGTTGACTGCGGCAGAGCACACATCTATCTGAGCTAGTCTACAGAGGTGTGCTCGGGGGCTGGAAATGGTCTGTAACTGCAGCTGCTGGGCGCTCAGAGTGAACTCACTGACTTGCTTCCAAGTGCTCAGGCTGTCTTGGTAAAGCTCGCAAGGCAGATGATTCCTTCTGTTCATCTGCTCTTGTTTCCGCAGAGCAGTTGCCTCTCCTTATTTTTCCAAGGTCCTGCTATTTCTGTTGTAGGGAAAGTACTAAAACACCTCAAAATCAGAGGAATCAGATAGTAGATCAAATGAAAGGCTTACGATCATGAAGCTTAAAGAATGATCCAAAAAGACCTTAGTGGCTGTTTCATTCTACATGTGCTCTACTTTCTTTGGTTTTTTGCCTTCAAATGTGTAAATGTGTCTAGACGCTGGTTTTTGTGCGTGTCCAAGGTTGTCTTGAGTTTTCCTATGTTCTACCTCAGTCTGGCAGCAACCTGGGAACCATTTCTCTACAAAATCCTCTAAACAACTTCATCTGGGAGGTATTCTCAGAGCATACTCAATACTTACTACAGGATTAGGCCCCTGACAAAATGCAGTTGCAACGTATTTTCTAAACCTATGCTACGGATCACTTTCTGTAAAGGCAGCTACAACTACCTGCAGACTGTTATTGAGTCTTCCTGTCTTTAGCAGAAATGTCCCAATCAATGAACTAAAGTTGGGCTCTCTCTTTCATAACCAATTTGTCACAAATTCCTTTCTGCATGTCACAGTGTCAGTAGTATGGATAGAAGGCACCTTCTCCCCCAGATCACCCACAGGTTCATGATTATAAATATTTCTTGACAATATCCATATTAAATCCCTGCTGATGGAGCTAAGAGTGGATTCTGGATCACCTTGTTGAGTTTCTTATTTAAGAGGTGAAGATGCATTATCAAGAAGGATTTGTCAGAGATAACCTGGAAGCTTAAGTCTCAAGGATGGCTTATCACTGGATATTTTGGGAAACCCAGAGAGTTAGAAGGTGAACCACTGACAAGGGAGGAGTTTATGTTCCAATGAATTATTATATACCTCATAAGAAGAGAAAAACTTCCTGCCATCTGTTTCAGTCACTATAGTGCTTATGATTTTTCTTAAAAATCTTGGTTTTGAGTGATTTGTGCATTTAAACATCAAATCTCCTATTGCACTTTTCTTGACAGAAAGGCTATGTTCATATCAGCAAGTGGCTTTGCTCATTGAACCTGTAGAGTGATGCACTACTGATCGTGTCTTATAGTCCTATTATTTATATTTTTGGAGGTTTACTTTAGTCTTGCTGTAGTCTGACCCCTGGCTTAGTTGTCTGGCCACGACTGGATACTCTTGCCTGTGCTTCTGGAACCTTATAGCTGTTTTATCTGAAAAATAAGACAGATTTTGCACTCTAAACCAGTTCCATAATGTGAAGTGGAGCATAGTACGTGGCAATGAATGGGAGATGTGCTTGAGAACAGTAACCGTTTACTGAACTAAAATGCTAACGTAATACAATATTCCTTCAGTAAAGATAATGACCTAATTTATTAAAAGCAAAATATCTTGTTGATAGTGTTGAAATATGAGCATGATTATACTCAGGACCTCAGGTGTCACTGTGATATGTCTGAGAGAACTATGTGAGTAAATGTATGACAGTAACTCCGTACTATCTCAGAGCAAGTAATGAATTTGATGATTAGAGCAATAAGGATTTTTTTGTTAAATGGATACTTATTTTATAACAAAGGATGATGAGGAGATGGTTTTTTAGTATCTTTTAGCATATAAATACAAAAATACTTAGTAGATATTCCTGAAAGAAAAAGAAAATCCCGTAAAACTTTTTTGAAAGTCTTTTTAAAGTCTTTCTTCTGTCACAGAAGAGTTCTTTTGACCTGATGGCCACACTGCTTTTGATGCAGCCTAGGATGTGGTTGACTTTCTGGGCTGCAAGCCCACATTGCCAGGTCATGCTGAGCTTCTCATCAGCCAACACTCCCAACTCTTTCTCCTCAGACCTGCTCTCAGTCCATCTCCATCCCGCCTATATTTGTGCTTTGGATTGCCCTGACCCAGATGCAGTACCTTGCACTTGGTCTCATGCATGGTCTTACATTAAAAACTGGTTTAGAAATAGGATAAAATAAGACCAGTGTTGATCTGCTCATGATTATAAATACAAACAGAGTTTTTGTGAACCTAATTTTAATGTCATTTTTGATCTATTTCTTGGTTCCATATCCTTGACAATTGTCAAGAGAGCTCATTTCACGTGACAGGATATTTGCTCAGATATCCTGTTAGTGCAAACCCTATGGCTTTTAAACCCCACATCTGCTGTTTGGATTTGCAATTATGTCATTTAAATTGTTTTAAAGACATATAAAAAGTGAAGAGATGATTTAAGCAGAAAAAGATGTTCAAGTCTGCATAGAAATCTGATGTGTGGACAGCGTGTCAACATTAAATGTCGGCTAGGTTGTTGAAGATTTTGATTATATAATTGGGATTGTTTCAGTGAATTTTATTGTTGTAAGTACACTAGGGCATACTAAAGTCAATATGAATCATCAGAAAAAGTAAATAAGTACTCACATAAGTAAAGCTATATCTCAGAAGAGACAAGTAATCATATACATAAAAGTAATATCCTTGCTGCAGATTTGTCCCCTGGTTGTATCTCCATTATCTCTCTCTCCAGGTTCTCGCTAAAGTTACGATGGACATTAATTTTTCACATGCTGTGCTCAATAATATTGTCATCTTCTTCACTTGTATCAGATAATTGATTAGATTTAGAAGACTTTTTTTCTGTATTGTGCCTAAGAGATAGAAAGAACTTCACTTTCTCTATTCTTTCTATATGATGCTATTAAATTAGTACTGACATAGTATAGAGTCGCTTCCTCATCTCTCATTTCTGTTCTGTCTTCTAGACAAGATATAAAGTCTTGTCGCTCATCTTGTGTGGACCTTGGTCACTCAATAACCCAATATATTTGTTGTATAAACATACATAATTACATTTAAATTTTGTGAAATATTACTTCAGTGTTAAAGGGTTGCATTTATTTCTAAACTGTATCACAGGAAAATGCATGCAATCTTGTGAAACTTAAATGGTTAATGTCATAGTGTAATTAAATTTGCAGTTAAGGTAAAAAGAAATCATTATTTAGTACTTAAAATGTGGACTATGAGTTGAGGATTTTGCTTGAGTTTTTGGGATATCAGTGCTAAGTATAACTGAAACAGTAAGTATGTATTGACGCTGGCAATTTGTGTCTTAGAGCCCCACTCTCGCATGGGTAAGTGAAGTGACAGGTTATGTCTGGTTTTCCAGTGTGGTTGTAGTGCAATTTAGTACAGTGCTTGCAGAAACCAGCACATGAATTGTTAGATGTAAACTGGAGACTCTCAGTATGCAATAGCACCCTCCGTCAGTGCTGGCTCCCCTTTCTATCCCTGCAAGACCTACGCATTTCTGTAGCAGTGGTGGTAGAGATAGAGGGGCTGGGAGGGCTGAGTGCAGCTGACCTGGTTGTCTCTGTGGCTTCCAAACTCTCTTCTGCACTCTCCTCGCACATACCAGGAAACTTTTAAAGTGTTTGCAAAACAAGGCTGAAAAAACCAAGACAGAGAAATGGCTGTTTATTATGTATCTCAGTAATTCTTGCACATTGTTAAGAACTAATTCACAACATTTTATATCATTCTCATTGTTTAATCCACTAAATAAATAATGTTTGCAGAAGTGAAGTCTAATCTGGAAGTCAAAGCATTTTATGTTGCATCATAAACTATTTCTGTGGCAAGTAAAATAATTTTAAAAGACGTAAGATATTTCATAGTCATTGTGAAAGGCAAATTGGAATAAATTATTTATTTTATCCTTTAAAATGATTGTAGCGTATTTTGTGAAAATTCACCAAAAGTTAAGCTTTATAGATTGGATTTCATATGTAGCATTGTTTGGTAGCTACTTTAAATAAAGCAAAATAAATACAAATTAATGTGGTATTTTGAGCTACTTGTTTGCTCATTATTCTAACAACATTTAAAAATTTTAAAGATGAAAACTGACATAATATATAAGTTCTTAAACACTTTCATTTTATCTGCATTTTTTTGTGTCAAAAATAATTTTAATATTAAAGGACAACTGTAGGCTTCTAATGACTTGAATACAGTTTGACTGTTTTCATGAAGTGCTCTGTGGGATGTCAGAATATTTAATGCAGGATGTTAAAAACATCCCAAAATGTCACAATAATTATATCACAGCAGGCAATTAAAACACTGGAAAATGCCAACTGACTAAGTGTGTTCTCTGTTATTTAGGAAACTAATGAGTGAGTGACACATAAAGCAGAAAATACGAATTATAACCACAAAATCCAATATATGTTATAATTGATTTTAATATCAACTATGTATTCAAATAAAGCAACCTGTCTTAAAAAACCCAATAAATATCTGTTTAAAGCTGCTGTTTGAGCTTTAGACTCTTTAATTCCCCAGGCATCAGAAACTGTTTTTATAGTTCTCTTTCATTATTTAATTAATTAATTATATATTTGTGTTATGACACTGTAATATGGACATGTTCATGAAACCCTTACTAACTACAGTGGTTCCATTCACTGCACTGCAATAGTCTCTGCCAAGTTCTCCACGTGTTCTTAAATTAGTCTAAGGGCTGTGAGGAAAGATCTGTGTGCTCGTGGGGTGGAAAATACAACTCCCTTCACAGCAGGGCAGAGGCACTGTAAAATCTGCATGGACGCAGGGAAGTTACGGCACGAGTAAGGACACTGATTCCTAGACAGAAAACAATAGTGGCTTGGAGTTCTTCTAGGAGAATTCCTGCATTTGAATGGCAATGGGTTAATTGAAGCGGCAATTCAATAAGAGAAATGCATTTGATTTAATTTGTACAGGGATTTAATCCACAATTATTAAACCAGCATCCTATTCTAGCAGACAGTATGAAATAAACTTGTCCTATTCAACTTACGGGAAAGAGGTATTGTAAGAAGCATGACTATTAAAAAAAAAAAAAGAGGGATTTAATAAAGATGACAATAGGCAATTATTCTCATTAGTTAATGAGGCTTGAATAACTATTATTAATGCAACTGAATTGCTTAAATAACAGAAAAATATATGAAGTGCCAGGCGGAAAATGAAACTGTGAGAGGTAGCTGAGGAATCACTGTCACTTCTCCTGTGCAAAATTGCAATGGGCAACAGTCTCTTTGCTCCATTTTGAAGTTTTGTGTGGGAACCATTACCTGGGGTCTGACAGGAGTTTAACTGGTATAAATCATTGCTGCTACTGAAGGGCACAGCTTTATTCTTGCCCGTTCCCTGGAGCAGACATGAACATTCATGTTGCTTCAGGGTGAACTGGATCTGGCAATGGTCTGGTTAGAGAAACTAAACTCCCAACTGTAATTTTCATGGACATGAGATCTGTCAGGTGCACCATGTGTTTTCCTCAGTGCTAGTGCTAGCACAAGGGAGGGGACAAGAATTGGAAATGGATGAAAGGAGACGGGCTCAACTCCTTCAGCAGTAGTATGGATCCTAAACTGAATTAAACTAATTGGGGAATCATGACATAAAGAGTCATGTGGCATTCATGATTACAACAGTTCAGATGGAATGAATTATTGCTGCATTGACCTGAGCACTGGAAACATCCGTGTTTAACGCTTTTTTAAAATTACTACTCTTTTCAGTTCCTTACAGTTTCTTGACATTGAAATAATCTTCAGATTTCTGTAACAGCTGCATGAACCAAATGCCTCAAAGTTGTATCTGGAAAAAGAGGAACAGTTCATCTGTTTACTTTGTAGACCCCATTGTTTGTATTTAAAAACTTAAGCAGTATTTTGCACTTCCTTGGTTGTTTTTTATGTGTCCAGAGTTTTGGCTTAGTTCCGGATGATCCACTTGTAGCCAAGTTTCCTTTCTGTATCTGGCATCATGTGGTGGTCAATAATCACTCACCCCTTACAATGCTTGCACTGCATGTTATTTTGAGGTGTGTTATCTTGCTTCTAGCTCTGTATTCACGCTATTCCTTGGGCAGGTTGTTGAAGCTGATATCTGGCTCATTTCACAGCCTTTGAGCACCACTTATTGCTAGTAGACCACCAAAAGCAAGATTTTTGGGTCAACCTGTGCTATTTCTTGGGGCTGGGGGGGTGGGGGCAGGAAAGGCAATCAATCCTATTCTTTTGTCTAGTTTTGAGTCGGACTGAAGAGACCAGATTGAAATCTTGTCTTTCCTCCTTTAGTTGCTGTTGAATGTGCGTATCACACCCACTGGAAGGGTGATACCTATCCTCAGAGAAGTCCAACCCAGTGCCATAAAAGCAAGTCTGGTATCCTCGGGGTTTAAAGGCTAAGTAGTTGAGGCATAAAAAGTGATGTTCTTCCATGTCTCCACATACAGACTAAGTGAACTGTTTTAAGTGTGTCAGCTTAAATAACACTGAGGATCCTAATTCTGTCACTTTTATCTGCCTAATTTTTTTTTATTTTTTGGTTATAAACACCTTCAGTAGTGTTCTTTTTGAGTCATCAAGAAAGGTCTAGGAGTATTTTGTCTTGTGGTGATAGTTATCTTAGGTAAGGACACAGAATATATATATATATTTATTTGAGAGATAGAGAAAATACTTAGAATATTTATACATATATCTCCCAACGAATTTTTGCTTTGCAGGAAAGCCCAAGTAGGATGAGATAGTCAGTAAAATTACTGGCTAGTTCCATTGCAGTACACAAAGGTCAATATATATCTCTCTCTGATAGTTTCCATGAAATACATAACAGTTTTGCACTCCATATTAAGAAAGGGATGTTAATGGACCTTACTGGTTCATTCCACTGATATTTCAGTGAATTTTTGATTTATGGCAGTAAGGATAGCACTAAATAAACAAAGAAAGGCATACTCCATAAGATCTCAAAATGGCAGACAAGATGCACTTGGATGAGAACTCTGCAATGCATTCACTATCCATTCATATTATTATAAATTTAATGTAAAAGCTGCTGAAGACTGTAATTGTGAAATGTATGTCAGTAGACCTTCTTTTGCCCTTCAGGACTTATTTTGCATCTGTTCTGGTGTTGGAAATGATGACAACAGCGATCCTACCTGTTAATCTGGTTTTCCTGTGTTTCTCTATATTCATGCACAGTGTTTCACTTTGCTTCACACACTGAAACATAACTGATTTTTTTTTCCCTGAACTTTGTCCTCCTGAAGTCTACCTTGAAGAGAGGTTCTCAATCCACTTTGCAAAGATGCCAGCTACCCCTTTCAAACAGGTTTACTTTTTCTCCTTTGCTATGAAAGGATGAACCTTGCAGAGTATCTATAAAGGAGAGAGGTAGAAAGACCAATTGAACAAGTAGAAATTACCAAATTGTGATTTCCTTGAAAAAGAAAATCTGGACAGACAAAGATTATACTCATTATTATGAAGCTCTTTTCAGTCACAAAGGCATTAGAAAAGCTATTTATAGCTGACCTTTGAAGATTTGTAATTCCTTTCAGTAGAGAACTATAGAATTTTGTACTAAATGTTTTATTATATTCTTACAAAAAGTATGTGTAATTTTTAACTGTAACAGAAGTTCTAGAACACTTTTAAGAGACCACTTAAACAATATTATAGTATGTGAACAATTTCTGTTGTTTAGAAAGGTGAAAGACCTCTGAGGGTATTTTTAGTCTGTATAAGGTAGAAGGTAAAATATTATAAATATATAAACATCTGTCGTATTTTTCTGACCTTGAACTTTGTACTTTTGCTACATAACAGATTTCTTCCTATTATCCTGAGGGAAGAATTTTTATTCCTTTCTTACAAAAGCATGGCTTCAAAGGTTTGAAAAAGATAGAAGCAGAAAATTATAAAATAATCATTGTTTCTGAATAAGAGCAAGGACAAAGCATCTTTGCGTTAAGAAGCACTTTGAAAGACTTTTTTTCGAAGGTGAACTTTCTTTCTTTTATATGTGTTTCGTATTGTTCCCTAGTCAAACCTGCTTTTCTAGAAGTTTGAAGCAGAGCACTGTGCTGCAAGCTGGTGTTCTACAAATGTGTGTGAACAACTGTACTCACAATAACTAAATCTCTTTTAGTATCAGCTGGTTACTCAATGTAGATAAAATTGTACTCATTAGGCCATATAATATTTTATCAATATCCCCTATACTTCTACCTCACAGCTCAGGTAGCTATAAGTAAAAAAAAAAAAAAAAAAAAAAAAAAAAAAAAAGGCAACAAAAACAAAAACCAAAAACCAT
>JAWWMP010000132.1:58012007-58059879 GCA_035047865.1 Dendrocincla tyrannina | reverse complement strand
AAAAAAAAAAAAAAAAAAAAAAAAAAAGGTAATAAAAGCAAAAGCCCAGAATCATTAAATTAGATTTACTAGATGACTTAGAAAGTTTCACTGCCTAAATGATTGGTTCTTTACTGTCTTTTAAAGTATATTAATCTTCTATGGTATAATGAAATAATATTTTAAAAGCATTAAAACATCTATACCAAATTGCACACTTCCTGTTAATGTTATCAAAAGTATTTCCAGATATTTTTACTTTATTTTCTGACAAAATATCTATTAAGAAAGAAAATCTATAGCAGTGTTATACACAAATAGTGGCTCCAGTTCTTAAATTGAAAGAAATACATTTTATTAGCAAGTCTGAAACTGAAAGTTGAAGTGGAATTACCTCCTCATTTTCTGTTCTCTGTGAGGCCAGAACAGTGCAGAATACAGCACCTATACTTTAAGATTACAGATTAAATAAAAAAAAGAAATAATATATTTAGTTCTGTCATCTTCTGAGGAATTATTCTTTTCACATTTGTGATTATAAAATTGAGGAGCCAAGTGTATTTAATCTAGCTGTATTACAGATTTAGCCATGGAGCTGAACAACCTCTGTATTTCTCCTTTCTCTGTTGTCATCTGGAGTTGGCTGAAAATTCGTCGTAATCATCACAGTATTTTCCAACCAGAAAAAGTCTTTCATTGAAATTAGTAATTTTTTTTTCCACAGATTTATTTAGGTTTTTTATGTGACTTTGTTTTGTTTTATTTGTTTGCTTTTGTTTTCCTAAGGGATTTTAGCAAATAATAGTGGCATTTTGGAAACATTTTTTACTTCCA
Organism: Dendrocincla tyrannina; assembly: GCA_035047865.1. Classification (NCBI taxonomy): domain Eukaryota; kingdom Metazoa; phylum Chordata; class Aves; order Passeriformes; family Dendrocolaptidae; genus Dendrocincla; species Dendrocincla tyrannina. The sequence goes on along the minus strand of JAWWMP010000132.1, from coordinate 58,059,066 downwards.
ATATTAATGGTTTTCTGAAATGGAAATTTGCAGGCAAGAACAAACTTAAAATTAATTTCTGCAAAACTATAAAACCAATATACAGATGCTGTCATTTCGTGGCAGTGGTGAGCATGCAGCTCTGCTAAAAAACTTGGCTTAAGAGGGTAGATCTTGGGACAGTTGATTGAAACTTGCCCTGTAGTTTTCCATGTTCATAACTGAAATCCACAAAATCCAGTTAGCGCTTTAAGGCTGAAAAAAAGAGAACTCAACACATTCTTTAAAACAGGATTATAGAGATGTATATACAACATGGGACTGAGAAGACATCTGCATGCTGTTTGAGAAACTCAGCATGACTCCCACTTTTACATCTGTCTCAGTCCAAGTATAATTTCCAGTGAGGAATAGACTGCTCATCTCAAAAAGGCAATTAATTCCTATAGGCAATGTGTTTTGTGTTTATTAGAAGCAAACATGAAAAGACATGATAGTTGCCCTTAGGAACTGTAGACACGGATCAGTGCAGCTGGTGGCCTGTTTTACACTTGGTCAGATGCAAATCCTCAGAATCGAGGCCTTGTTACTAGATATCAGGTACCTCTCTTTGAACCCTCCTAGTATCTGCATTTTGCACACTGGATCTCTTTCATGTAGCATGTACCACCAGTTTATTAATATTTAATTAGGAGTGTGCAAATAAAGACTACTTCATTTTGGGGACTACACTGAAAAATTTAAGGGGGGAAAAAAGTCACATGGACAGTACTAGTGGAAAGCAGCTTTCAGCTGATCAGTGTCTTAATTCTCTCTCTCTCATCTCACAGAACATGCTGATGTACTGTTATTCCAGTCGTCTCCCCCTGTTTGTCTCTTAGCTCCTAAATCACTTCCATGTTTGGCTGGGCATGTAGTGGTGCATGCAGAGGCTGGCTTAGTCCTTGTATACAGTGCCTGTAAAACAGGAAACTGCTGCACTTACACTGCCTTGCTTTAAATAGGGACATGAAACTTGGTCTGCCTTCTTCAAGCAGCTCTCATTTAGCAGACATATTTCTAGAAATTTTTTATCTTTATGCAATCTATTTTAAAGTGGTCAATGGGATGAAAAGCTATTAGAAGAAGTAGAGTACAAATGACAATTGACAGTACTGTTACATAAACCTCAGTTACTTAGAAAATCAGAATAAAATTGATGTGGGAGGACTCAGGATAGAAATTGGGACACATGAAAAGTTTCTTGGGGGCAAAAAAATCCAATTAGCTTGAAAAGCATTCTTTTATGTTGTTCAGGTCAAGTGAAGCAGCTGAATTGAAATGCAATGTGCGATTTCTGGGTTTATAAGATAGTTTCACATCTTATAAATTGTTTCTGTTTCAAAACAAATGCATAGTTCTTAAACAAAAATAACAATGATTCTTGTAGCGAGTGTCTGATGTATTCTATTTCCCCCCTATTTGTGGCGTTTTGGGGGTTTTTTTCAACAGCTCTACTGTTTACTCAATTTCCTTGTTTAACTTCATGTAGCATTTGGATTTGAAACTGTAAGTAGTAAAATAATTGTTTCAGGCATTACATTATCCTCACTTAGATCATTTACACGAACTCTTTCTGGTGATTTATGAGAAATACTATATTTGTGATAATAATGTCCTTTGACTTAATCCTAATAAGAGTAATCATCTGCTTATTTAGGGAGTAGGTCTCTGAAATCTTCCAGTCTCTTCTTTGCTGTGATTTGTCTTGATTTGGCCTCTTAATCTAACCTGCCTCTTCTGTTCTTCCACTGCTCATCTGTCTGTTGGCAGAGACAGAGAGATATGAAAGGCAAGAAGATCGAATTAGCCATGACCATGGAAAGTAGGTCAGAAAGCAGTGATAGATTTCTAGTGTTTTTTGGTCTGAAACCTATTTGACTGTAAAAACCTTTTAGTAATAGGTTTTGGGCTAATTAATTTTTCAGTCAAAAAACAACCCCCTAGTTTAATTACTGATTCTTTTACCTTTTGACTCTCATTCGTTTCCTTTAACTCTGAGAAATTATCAATGCAGCTGTGGATAAACAGGGAAAAATACATATAACTGGGATTTCCCCTCCTGTGCTCCAATGACGTTATTCCTTAAGATTGTTGTGAGTTCGTTACCTGTTAAACCAAATCCCTTCCTGTCTTTTCTCCTTAAGTGATTTTAAATAGAAAAAAGTAATATTTTTTCCTGGCCATGAACTCCTATTGCAACAGATGATAATACAAAATTGAAAAGCACTCACTTAATGTGGAAAGGTGAAGATATTAATCTAGCCTTGAGTGGTTTCAATAACCCTTTTCTTTCTTAATGTCCTCTCCTTGTGCACCGAAAGACTTCAGCCAACTTTGATAGCCCTGTGCTTATGCATGATCTGTCAGTAGGGAATTAGCAGGGTTGCTTAGGAAAAAAGCACCAATAAACAACTCTCACAGTTGGAAGACTAGTGGCACACAGGGAATAATCATTAGAAAAAAGCTAGCATCAAGTTAATAACTGGAAGAAGCAAAGACAGTTTAATCTATAACTTCTGGTTATTTGAAAGGATTGGTGTCCAAACTTTTCAGCAAATCTACTTAGAACTGAGCATCCAAAACACGAATCAAGCACTGAAATAAATGCCATGATTTTCAGTGTTAAGAAGAACCAGCTCTGATTTTCTGTGCTCAATAACCACTTCAGGCTTGATTTGTTTCCAGTGTCACAAGTGATGTTTCCTTGGCACTGCAAACTGTAAAATAGGTAAATTGCTGTCATTAAGTGATTGTGCTCCCTTGGTGACCGAGGCAGCTGGTTTCTAACCTGCTCCAGTGCTGTGCTCACTCCCAGCTCTCTGTGACGTGCTGTGCCAGGTTCAGTGATGGGACTGTTGTCTGCTAGAATTTGGAGAAAAAACACCACTTGCTTCACTCAGGATGTATAAACAGTCACTGATCTGCCCTGTATTAAAAGGAGAGCACTCACAAGGCTATTTCTGCCTCTTTCAAGCCACTGTTTGAGACAGTGGACACTCATGAGATATTTTGAAGTGACAGAGCAACAAAAAAATGGAAAGGCTCCGGTGTTGTTCCTGGCAGGTTTATGCTCCATTCCCGACCCTGTGTCCTTGTTACCCAGGGAACCAAGGCACAAGGGATCTCTGCTGGGAACTTGCTCAGGCTGTCAGGTTGTCAGCAGAGTTTAGGGTGTTGTCTTTTACAGTGAATGAAAAATTCCATTATTTATTTATTTATTTTTAATTTGTGAAAGAGATTATATGAGTCTTATTTGAACTAGTTTACATTTGAAGAGTACATTTTAGAATGTGGTTGGAGAAGACTGACTGGGGTAAGCATGTACTTTGGGTTGGGTCAGTCACTGCAAGTGCTCTAAAGCACACCAAAGCTTTCCCAACTGATGCAAAAGAATATTTAAATCCTACATTTAGAATGCAATTAGCAATGTAGAAGTAACAGCAGTCTTTAAACCACAGCTTGTTGTGGAATATATAGAAAAATTCCTTACATTTGCAGTCTTATAGAGAATCGAGCAAAAGTCTTTGTGGTAGTGAAGGTTTTGTTGGGTGAGCTCCGAGTGGCCAAGTGCCCTTTGCTTGTGGCACTCTCTCCACAGCCATTATTAATATTTACAGAAGGCGGCACCTACAACTTTCAGACTTTATAGGAGGCAAAGTCTTTGTCTCATGTTTATGAGCCACCTCAGAGGAATTCCACACATAATCTACCAGTACCACACATAATCTAACAGTGTAACTAAGAAATACTGTTTAAGCTCTTTTCAGCTTTGTTAATTTGTTTAGGTAGCACTTTTTTCTTTTCAGTTTGTGAAACTATAGTATTTTATCAATGTAATAAACAACAGAATATGTATACTGAAATTGACACAGTGGATCAAACCTGCAACCAGAATTTTCCAATAGCCAGTGACCAGCAGCATTGACTGAAGAACACAGTTCCAAAAAATCCAACAAGCAGCTACAGTAAAAATTTTCCCCATACATTAAGGGCCATCCTAACTTCTTACAGACAGGAACTAGTTTAAGCCACAAGTTTAGTTTTTTTTGCCTAGATCTTTCAGTTAAATGTTTTGGACTATCTTTAATCAATATGTGTTAGAAATATTGTACCTAAATATCTAATCCTCTCTTGGATTTTGTTGTCTGATTTATGCTGTCAGTTTGTGACTTTACGCTGTCAGTTTTGGTTTTGTCATTGTTCTGATCAAGAAACCCCTTTTAATTTTGTGGCTCTTATTTCCTCTTTGGGCAGTGGGGAGGTGGGTAGACAAAGAAAAAAGCATTTAGCCTGTAAATCTGAAGTGCTCTGCGTGAGAGAGAAACCATGATTCCTTACTACATAGGCAGACTGTGTGTTAGAACTCTGCTTGCCTGCTCTGACCTGAGAAATCCCTACAAAATCTGCAGTGCAGTTTGGCTGTTTCTCTTCTGCCTTACTCCATCGTCCTGTGCTCTCTTTTGGGAAAGGCAAAACTTCAAAATAGATTAAAAGGATTATCTCTAAAAATGCATGTTTTGATTATATGACTGAAGACTCTCTAGCTGGGAGGTTTATTGCAAATGCTTTAAAAGTTTTGGGAGAGACTGGAATCCCAGTAGTCTAACGAAATAATCTTCAAGTTTCCAGTTATGCTCTTTTACAAGACAGTATGTTTAGAACAGCATGACTTAGCAGTGAATATTTCCAGACCTGACCTAAAGTATTTTAAAACTATTTTTTCTGGTACCTAACAAAGGGGTAGGATAAAGAAAGAATTTACATATATTTATATGCATATATGAAGCTGTCAGAAGCCTCACACAAATACAGAATAGTTAATAAACAAGGTGAAGGACAAACAAGCTCCAACTCTGAACATGTAATAAAGTATATTTATCCAAATTTGTGCTAGTGTGTGTAGATAGGAAAGGGTGGGGAAGGAGAGGAATAAAGATTTTATTGTCACTTCTAGGAACTAGTTGTGTAACTTCTGTGTGAGGAACATATTCTTCCCAGAATCATGGCTATAAACCCCTTTATCATTACTTGTCCTCTACCTATTTGCTGATCTTTTCATGCCACTGTCTTTAATTGCATAAAATTGAAAAAAGGCAGATGCAAAATAGGATGATGTAACTGTACTGTTACACAACTTGATAGTTACACACTAGTTATACAAGCTCTGGTTTAACAGTTTTATATAATTCATTGCTGGAGACTGATTTGGGTTTGAGGAAAAGTCAATCCCCACCCATCCTACAATATATCTCACCAGAAGAGCAACTGACAGCTTGTCAGCTTAGTTGAAGCACTAGAAAAACTCAGACCAACTTTGGCTGATACTTTTCACAGGAATTTGAATGGACAAGGAAGTCCCAGTATACCGTGTCCTACAGAGCTGGTCTCTGGAAAGTGAGTTTGGGGCTTCCTGAAAATTGCAAACACTTGGTAGATTTCAAGTTGGGCTCCCGAAGACAAAGTACAATCAACCCGTTTGGAATTTGACTTTTTTTTTCTGAGTTTTCTTTCAGTTTTCTAACCTTGTGGCATTTCTCCTCTTTGCTGTGCCCATTGCTTTTTAGCAAGACGAAAAAGCTGTGGGTTCCACCAGGTGTCCTACCTGCTGTTTTGTGCCAGTGAATTCCATATCACTGAAGAAAATGATTAATTAGTTTTTCAAAATATTGGTCAACAATCTGACTTGGAGTTGCCATCTGTTTCAGGTGTTGATTTTCATTTTAGAGAAAATGTGTATTATAAGGTATCAGCTGGTCATACTGGTTTTCCAAATACTCTTCCCTGCTCTGAACACAGCTTTGGAGAAAACACTATGCTCCAGAAGGGTGTGAGGACACTTTAAAATAAACATGAGCTTGGATTGTATATAAAAGTTTTCCTGGTTCAGTGTCTACAGAGTAGCAAAAGTTCTGAGAGGTCATTGACTGTTAAAGGTGTTGTAAAGTCTTACTCGACACAACTGGAAGCCAAGAAAATGTGTTTATTATGGGATGTAGTAGTGACAACTTTTCTTCTACTCTTTTTCTATGAACAAAACAACAGCCAGACTTTTCCACCCAGCCTAAACTTTCTAGAAACAAAACACAGAACTGATACTGAAGTAGGTCTGACAGGTTATGCAGGCTGGGTCTCAGAAGCTGTGATTAGGCAACCTCTGGGCAGAGTGAGAGCTTCAGTGAAAATGCTCCACACAGGGGACAACTGAGCTGAATCAAGATGATCTGCATGACTGAAATAGGGATTCAACCCTTTCATGAGTTTGTAACATTCATGCAGTTGAACTGAGGGTATGAAAGGGATGATTCCTTTCCTGTGGGGAACAGTGAGATGAGGTGCCCTTAAATATTGTGATAGTGCTCTCTTGGGGTTTAGCATATTTAATTCTGCACAGTTATTCTCTTCTGTTGCTGCCACTCTCTGGGACTCATTGGAGGTTTGTTCTACAGAGCTTATTACAGTATGTTCAGTTTCCAATTACTGTGGAAAAAGTTAGCATAGAACCTTTTAAACCTAGAACCATTTTTTCTGCACTCAGAAACAGGCAACATATGGTGGATGAGCACAGAACCGGGCTGTATTTAGTCCTGTGTGACAGGTGTAGAAACAGAGATGAAAGAGAAAGAGCTATTTCTTGATACCATATCCTGAATTTTTATTTTTTCACAAAAGTGAAATGCTTGCATATTTGTCTTCTGACTGGTGAATATTCTCTTCCTTATAAGCAGAGAAAGTCTGGAGTGGTGCAGAGACCAAGTTTTGCCTAGAAGATTTAACTATGCTTTTACTAAATGTAGTTCAAAACTTTTACATTACCAAATGCTTTAGATGGCCCTTATAATTATAATAGAAAAGAGAAAGTAAATTCAAAAAATTGTAACTTTTTAAAAAACTTGTGATTGCACATCTTACATGTATAATTCAGTAGGTGAATACTGTGGAAAATCCATTAAATAAAAAAGGAGTAGGCACGGAATAATTTCTCTGCTTTACTTGGGGCAAAATTCTTTCTCACAACAGACTTGAGTGGAATGTGCTGGTTCCTTCTAAACACTGGACTTGGTCAGTTCAGTCTGAACAGTAAGGAATTTTAGTGCTGGATCAAAGCATTGTTAAGAATTCAGACCACCATTTTCTCTAGTAAGGGAGAGAAAAAGATGCTCAGGTACATGACATTGGCAAGAGGGTCGGCACATCTGTAGGTAACTGGTCTCCATTTTGGCTTCTGAACCCATAAGGTGCACCTGAGTCAGGCATTCAGAAACATGCTTGCAACTATGACAGGCTGAAATCATTATTTCAATTACATAAAAGCTGCAAGTCTCATTTCATGGCATCAGTTTGAGAGCTAAGGCCTTACAAGACCCTTTTGTACTGCAAGTTTGTGACTTGTGGCAAAATTGGCTGTGAAATTGTCAGCAATTAAGCTCCTGTGCAAGCAGTGTATTGTCATTGCCATTGTATGTTAGCACTGGGTTGCAGTCTTGAATCTGACAGGGGTTTTTGTATGTTATTCAGGTAGTCTCAAATAGGCCTCTTCAACTGAATGGGAAAACTCTGCTAGTCTGAAAAGTAGTATCTCTTAATTTCTTCAGGAGCTAGTGCCCATTTCCAGTGTGCAGGTTTGGGCACTCAATAGAGTGAAAACTGAAAAATAGAAGCTCCAAGCCCTCAGAACATGCAATATAGAGCATTAAGGTGTTTCTTATAGAGGTTCTGTGTGTTTGGTGGTGGGTGGAAAAGAGGGGCTATGTCCACAGTTGCCGCTAAAAAAGCCACTACAGGGGCTTACCCTGACCTGCCAGGTGCTACAGGGCTCATGGGCTCTTCCAGAAGGTGTTTCTCACTGTCCTAGTGCCTGCCTTGAAAAGCAGCTCTCATAGGAACCAGATTTGCTCAGCCTTCCCCAGCCACAATGACTGAAGCAGCTTCTGCTTCTCCTCCCACGTTTCTTTGTTGAAACTATATTGAAGCTTTCCAGGGCAACTGAAAAGCATTGAGAGTGCTTTGCTGCTTAATCATCACCAGCACCACAGTGTTGGTTGTCCAGCAACTTGAATCAAGCTTACACCTCTCCTTCAGAGATGTCTAATCAGTTCCTTAAACAAAACCCTATAGATTATAATTTTCATCATGTGCCTTACTTGGTTAATTAATTTATTAACATGCAAAACATGCACATAAAATGTAGTCATTAGCAGCACCACATGTTCAGTACAAGCTATATATGTTCGAAATCTATTTGTGGTGTTTTCCAGGCTGCACGTCTGTCTCCACACAGTGCCACAAGCAGACTTTCACTTGTCCTTCAACAGACTATGAACATCTTTCCTGCCAGTCCTTCAGTTGCACAGCCATGATAATTAGACTTTGAATTTTTCATATCTTCATATCATAGTGTTACTGACCTTTGCCCAGTGTCACTTGGGTATTGATCTGGTCAATGGGACTATTTTTCTGCACTGGATGCAAGCTGGCTGATATAGGGACCTATTGTCGTATATGTGTACAGTGCTTAGCACAGTCTTCAAGCTGGGGCCACCAGAACCCTACTCCTGAAGTGTTTCAGAGCATCTGAAACTGGCAGCAGAATTTAACACTTTCAGTTTGTATCCAGTTGGCGTTATCAATCTGTTTCAGTATGTGCCTAAGTGCTGCTTAAAGATCTGTAATAATCAACAAATTTCTATCATTAGAGAGCTGAGACTGCAGCATTTAATTTCAAAATAGCAGCACAAGCTTATGGTTTAACAGGAATAACTTAGACATAAGAATAATGTCTCTGATTCCTTTTCTAAAATATGCTCATCTATTGTGATTTGCATTAAAATAAATTATTTGTAAGCTGTGGATTTTAGAAGTTATAATACTTGTTAGTATCATGTTTTCCCTGTGTGCAATTAAGAGTTGAGAGTGACATACTGTCACCAGAAATTAACACTAGAAATAAATAAAAAGTCCAGTTTTGCATAAAAAAGGACCCAGTCTGAGCTGTAAGTCACACAACACCTCACTGTTGTGAATTCTGCATTTCTCTGTACATCACAGTGAAAATCAGGATCCTAATGACAACTGATTATTATTGTATGTTCTATGATTAAATTATAGACAGCTTCCATTTTCTACTTGCCTCCCACTGCACATGGGAATAGAGTTGTATTTAATAATTCAAGCATCAATTTTTGAAAAATGCATGCCCTGATCCCAGTTTTTTTCTATTATTACAAAAAGAGCTCAGGTCACAAAACGAACTGTAGTTAAAAAAGGAAAAAATGTCACAGTAGGAAAAAGTCAAAGACAATGCACAGGAATGAATAAGGATAACTCTAATAAGATATCTGGAATTAAGGTAATTTATGACATACATAGGGGAGGAAAAGGGAGAGGAAAACAGAAAAAAAAATACACTATAGCAATGAATTACACCATTTAATGACAGTCTTGGTTACTCAAGCATCTTACAAACCTGATGGTATTCAGACACTGGAATGAACTTTGTAGTGATTTAAAAAAGCAATATTTTAAAGAAAAGATATCTTACTAGTCCAACAAGAGTATGATAAAAACAGAAAAGCCTTGAGGTGCATATCTTTTCTTTCCCTCAAGACTTTTAACTGCTGTTTCAAGGCATTATTTCCCAAAAGAGTCGATTCTTTTCCAGCAGTTTTTCAACATATTCCAAAAAAACAAATTATCTGCCTTTTTGAAGAGCTATGTATTTGTCAAAAAATCAAATCCTGTTACTATCTTTTAATGTACAATTGGATTTAATTTGGATCAGCTTGTATCACAAGAATATAAAAAATATCCTACAACACTTTATAAATCATAGAATCATGGGCTTTCCTGAGCTGAAGGGACCCACAGGGATCATTGAAGTCCAGTTCCTGGCCCTCCACAGGACAACCCCAAGGATCACACCATGTGCCTGAGAGTATCATCCAAATGTTTCTTGACTCTGTCAGGCTTGGTGCTGTGACCACTGCCCTGGGGAGCCTGTTCCAGGGCCCAACCACCCTCTGGGTGAGGAACCCTTTCCTAACATCCAACCTAAACCTCTCCTGGTGCAACTTCAGGCCATTCCCTTGGGTCCCGTCACTGGTCACCAGCACAGAGAAGAGATCAGTGCCTGCCCCTCTTCCCATCACAAGAAAATTGTAGATTGCAATGAGGTCTCCCCTCAGTCTCCTCTTCTCCAGGCTTAGCAAACTACAAACATTTTGTTATTACCTCTGGAGGTAACATAAGACACTTTCTTTATGAAGAACCATGTTCTTTCATATTTAAATTTACTCAAGTTTCTGAACCCAACACTGTGCTGTGTTTGCTTTGCAAAGAGCCTCTGAGAGGATGACACAGCCCATTCCATCCAGCTTCAGTGGGCCCATAGCAGGGCACAGCTGAGCCCCTCAGCCACAGATGGGGAGACTCTAGACAAACATACTTTAGAAAAATGGGATGGTTGTTTCAATTTTTGTCTGTGTTTCTCACTATCCAAATCTACTTTGATTGGTATTAAAAAAAATAATTTTTCCTGAGTCAAGTCCTTTTTGCCCATGATGCAAACTGTTAAATGATTTTCCAGTCTTTATGCCAGACTGGGAGTATTTCTGTCTTTTTTTCTCTTCCCGGCCTGTTGAAGGTACAGAGCAGCTGAGTGGAACTTTGGTCCATAGTCCAGAGGTAACCCACTACAAAAACATTTTTTTTTTCTGAAGACAAGTGCACTGTAATGTACATATAATTCCTAATTTCCTGTTTTTCTATATTTATGTCCTTTAGTAAGAGAAATCCATCATAAGGTATTTTGTTCATCTGAATGTCATCTTTCCTTATGGAGTGGAAGCTCAGAAAGAGTTGAGCAAACATGTCTTCACATTCAGTCATCCAGTACTTAATAATGTTTTCATCCTAGTCTTATTTTTTTCTAGTTACTACACCTGCACTGCACAGTTCAATTTCTGTGCGTAAACAGAATATTTGATCTGCCTTTTTTATTTATGTTCTATTGTTATTTTGACATTCTGTTATTCATAGAAACAAACTGGGAAAACAAAAAAAAAAATAAAAAAGACAAAAATGTGTTCTGAGGATTACAAACACCTGCAAGAAGGCACAGCTATTTCCTGACGGGCATTTAGCCGGTATCAATGACTCTGTGTGGTCAGTGGAAAAAGATACCTTCCTTGCTTCTTAATTGCTGGAAGCCTTTAAAAGGCTTTCCCTTTACACCTTTTCCATTATTATAACGACTACTAAATGTGATTACTTAAAATGAATACGTGGCTCCTCGGCAGCGCTTTTGAATAGGAGCGTAGCTGGATCCAGTGCCTGCGAAGGCCCCATCCCCTGCCTCCAGCAGCCTGTGGAGAGGCACGTTCATTGTTCATAGCTCTGCAAACCCCACTTGGCTGCTTTCCTAGATCACCCTTCATTCAGTTCTGAGTTCTGAATGGTTTTCAATTAATGTAACAAGACTAATTAACTGTATAAGAGTAGGGATTTTCTTAGCGTTACTGACAATGCATCTATTTAATAGTACCTTGGAAATTCAGTGCTTCTCATTCCAAAAGAAAAGCACATAAATCCAGTGGGTTACTGGGGGTCAAAATAAGGAACATCAATTTCTTTTTTTGCCTCTGAACCTGAACAAATTGCAAAGTTACTTGAAACAAGTAGTCTAATCAGAATGAGACACCTTTCTGACTGGTTCTGCAACAACCTTACAGACAGCCTCTGCCGAATGCAGTATTATACAGCACTGCTGTTTTAATTTCATAGCTGAAGATTATCCTGGTACTAGTATGTAGCACTCAATAACAAGAAGTGCTAGGAGTAGCCATCATGTACAAAAATTTACTATCCAGTATGTTCTTTCTTATGGTAATGTAATATTTTTGCGATCACGATTCAATACCAGACAGTGTTATGAACATTTTCTGTATTATTTTGCCTAAACTCTGTTTTAGGGTAGCATCCCGTATGTTCAGAGATCATTTAAACCTCTGTCACTCAAACCTTATGTTGTCACCAAGTGTGCCAGTTAGTGTCTCTTTTTGTTGTGGGGGAACATCACTTGCTGCAAGAAAGTGAAGTGTGACCTGGATTATATGAGCTATTAAACACCATCAAATGGTAAAAACATGATAACTACAACCTTTTGACACTTGAATCATGTACCTGAAACTGAAAGTACAGGCATCCATCTGCTAACCCTCTGAGACATCTGATTGCAGATTTTATGGAAATTAATTTTAAGAAAAATTTTTGAAGTATAACCTTATCTGTATACGAAAGGCATTTTAGTGACATACTGCACTGAGTACTTCATATATGATTTTGTGGTTGTGATGAGTACAATATATGGTATTGTAATAAGTATGTGATCTAATTCATGGCTCCTTACTATCCTGTTTATGCATGCTTCTGGGCTAGAAAAGACTTATTTTTATTATGACAGCTAGTTATGAACAGGTGAATTGAACTTCATTTTTTTTCATATGGAACCTGAATGTCAGTAGTAAAAGAGAGAATGAGAAGATGAAAGAAAACAGTAATACTTGTATGTTTCCTCTTATTGAATGTTAAACATCAACATCTGGAAGGAACTCATTTTACTAGGAAGAAAATATATTAATATGCAGCCATATATATCTTTCTAAAAATATTAGTCTTAACTTTAGCACTAATGAGTTATACCAGTATTTTGTGTCCAAAGAATTCTACTTAATACATGAGCATTTTCAGTCTGCAAACCAAGAATAATGCCCAAATTATAAGTAATCCCTACAGTGCAGACTCTTTAAGTATAAGCAAGAAAATTATACCAGGAATTTGGACACATAAACTGCCATCCTCCCTGTAGATGCTTTGCTTTTGGTTTTGTTTCTGTTTTTTTTCAGTTGAGATGAATCTTGAATTTTGTGGCCAGCAGCTAAGAAGTAAAGTGTGGTAATTGTATTTTCAATTATTTCTTTGTTATTCTGCAGTCTCATCTCAACAGTTTTCTACTTTTCAAAAGCAGCATTAGAAGTCACTAGGGAGTCACTTCAGCCTCTTAGAGGAAATAGATGTCTTTGACTCTAATAACAGCCAGGGCTATTCAGCATCTGATCTGAAGTTTATTAAATTAAATAGAAAGATTCCCACTGATTTTACTGAGGTTTGAGTCAGACCTTTAAGTGGTGCACTGTGATCCCATGTGTTTTTAGTGGTATTTGTCTGAAGGAAAAGGTCCTGACTGTTTTCTGATGTGAACAATAAGTGGTTACTTTTGTTTCAACAAAACAGGTGCAAAACATTACCGTTCTGATTCTCCTCTTTGCACTGACGTAAATATTCTTCAAGATTCAAGGCAATGAAACACCAAAGATAGATCAGAGAATAGTTTAAGGACAATAAACTGGCTAATGGAGACATATCTACCAGAGGGCAGAGCTCCTACTGGTAATTAATGGAAACCCAATCAATAAATCACCTCTGAAATGTAGCAAATAGCTCATTAGAAGCCACCTACTGAAACTGCTTAGCTGATTAAAGATGTATATGTAATGTCTCGTATATAGAACAAGGTCTGTTACTAATGCTTCATTCACATACAATATATGAAAAATTCAATTTCCTTTCAAACTTCTTCTGAAAGAAAGTGGTAGAAAAAAAGCTGAACCATTAATTTCTGAACTATATAGTTCTTCTTTATTTTTGTTTTAGAAAATCAGTTAAATATCAACAAATGTATTTTGCAATCTGTTACTATAAGTTAAAAAACATTGGCATTGGAGCCAAAAATTAGAAATGTGGTATCAGCAGCTTTGCCATAACTGCTTCCAAAACACAGCAAGCCATCTACAGTATAGGGGAATGACAGCTTTAGGGCCAAGAATGGAAAATATGAATGAAAAAAAGGATAAATGCTTATCTTCTTGTTTTCCTAATAACATTTCATTTTTCATATAAATCTTGTTGATATACTTGGTTTCTGTCTTTCTCCTATTTGTATGTAACAAGAGCCGTATATAAACATGAAGGTCTTCCAACTGTAGGTTCAAATTTTGTTAACTATCCCCAATGTCTATAATTTAAAATCCTATAACTACTAAAATTGTTTGTAGGACACTTGACTAATACCAATGGCCTAATTATTATTATATTTTTTCCTTTTTTTTTTCATAATATGGAAACATCCTGAAAGTCACTTATACTTTAAGCTTTCAAATACTATAAGTTATCTTTAAAAAGTCTTAAATTTGTGATACAACATGCGCTTCCTTACATGAATCATAGACTTCTTCTAGATCTCTCAGTAATATGCATTTATGCAGTTTCCCAGTAATTACCCACTTCACAGAACCTTGAAGTCAGCAGAACAGCAGAAATTGGTAGGAACTTCTGGAAATCTGATGCAATTCCCTTGCTCAGAGAAGGCTACCCCACACCCTGTTCAGTTGGGTTTTGAATATCTCCAAGGATGGAAGCTCTGCAGCCACTCTGGGCACCCTGTTCCAAGGTTCACCCACCTCATAATAAAAATTTTTTTTCTTATATTAATTTTTTATCCTGTCTAGCTTACACCTGTCTCAATTAAGTGTCTGCACAGCTTCCAAACCCAAAAGGGCTCCTCAAGAACAAGAGCAATAGATAAAAACTACTGAAAAGTTTCTTTTTTTTTAGGGCAGGACAGATGTGAAATAATAAAGATCAATGAAGGCTACTGGTAAAAAATACTCTTCTTTAACCATAAATAAATTTCTATATTTAAATCGAAATTTAAACTCTCAAGTATTTAAGTAGTACATCCATTACTTCAGATTAAAAAAGAAAGGCAAAAAAGGCAAAATCAAGCCATTAAGTCATAAATTGCATTATTTTGATATTTAGTGTCAGCTGGGTGAAAGGGAGGAGGAAATGCAATACAAAACATTACTGGATGTGTTATTAGTACAGCATTTCCATTATACTTACACAAAGCTACTAGAAATAAATCTTACTGGCCTTGTGTTTGTTTGCTAACATTACACCTCAAGTTCATAACTACTTTCTTTGTAACTCCCATGAAACAAAACTCTAGAAAGGAAGCATCCTTGCTAGTGAGTGTTCATAACTCAAACTCCCATCCCAAGGATGGTAATTGGGCTTTTCCTCTGTTCGACTTCCAGGTTTACCCTGAAGACCCTAAATGCTTCTGACTTGAAAACAAACTTACCCTTTTATCAAATCATGATTTAATTTGTACCAGTCATAGTTATTTCACTTAATTCCCAGTGAGACTTGGCTTGGTTTGTTTGGTTTTCTTTTGTTACTTAAGGAGAAAATCTGGAATTTTTTCAGTCCAAGATTGAAAGGTTGGTACTCCATTTTAGACCCCATCACACTCTTGCCTACTGACACAAATGCATGAATGCTCTCAAAAGGGTTACTAAGGAAACCAGAAACTATGGTAACCTAGACTAGAAGCACTCTTATTTGTCCAAGGAGATGGAAAGGAAATTTCAGGCAATGCACGATGCAGTCACTCTGAAGGTCCTGATCTTTCCTTTTCTCTTCAGCTGCAGCAGACCTTCTGTTTCTCATATTTCCCTTCCAGCAAAGCTATCAAACCAGAATTTTTACTTAGATAAAAGGAGAGAAACATCACTGCAGTAATGTAGATGAGTGTGAGGGTAAATGGATTTTGTCAGTATTACTGTACCAAACTGATAAATGTATTTAATTTTTCCTTTACCGTTAGGTCAAAAATCCCTTCAATAACTTCAATTATTCTTCTAGCATTAACATAGCAGCTTGGTCAGCAACGTGCCTCATTGCCTGCCTTTGCTCTGAGGAGGAAGGTGTTGTGTTAGCAATACTCTTCACAGAACCTCTTGTCAAAGCTGTCTCCCTGCACATGCTTATACTCACTTTTAGTTCTGCTGTCATAAACAGTCTGATGGAGTAAAAGCTATCAACAGATTGTAAATGCTCTATGATTGCTAAGTAATGGTGCTTCATTAGAAGTGAAGGGAGCTCAGAAGTTCATCGAACTAGTCTGGAGGTATTTCAGTTGTGCCTTGTAGAAACAATTCTTTTTACTGCTGAACTAAGCAACAAAGCGTTCTCTGATTGCAGGGCACGCAACAAAATTCAGTAGTGGGTAATGAAAAATAATGGATGTCATAATAAAGAGTTTAATCTTGACCATGTTTATTCCTTTAAAGCTTTGTGGGAAAGAAGTGATGTTTATGCTACAGGACAAACTCATTTATTTAGAAACAGGGAAATACAAGTTGCCCGTGGCTGAATACATTTGTCTATCTTTGCTAATGGTCTGATTCGGCAAGCTGACAGAATATTGAACAGCACCCATGCAGATAGATTTACTGAAATTGGTGAGATTTTCCTCATGAGGTCATTTGAATCAGGGTTACAGGACTGGACCCTGAGTTAGCAAAAAGTATAAATTCTGTCAGAAAAAATTGGCTACAATGTTCAATATAATGCTTAATGTGTAAGAGATTGCTAGCATGAAGTATTTTTCTAAGTGAAGCATCCAGAGAAGAATGTGCCTTTCTTATTTAAACAAGAATAGCAAGTAGATTTGTCAAAGTTCATGCTCTTGAAGCATAGCTTTTGGAAAACTAAAAAATTAGAAAAAGAATGTCTGTATAAACCATACATCATAAGACAAACTATATCATTGATATTTTTTTATTACTGAGGAGGTGTCATCAATAGCAAACTGATCAACATTGAATACAAAATGGTTGCTGAAAAAATATTGTGAGCAGAACTGCAGCATTTTGTGCATGTGAGTTAGAGAGACAAGAGATGATGTGAAATACCTCCCATTTAGCATACCCACTTCAGGGGTAGCCAGGATTTTGTTGCTATGAGAGAGGGAGGAAGTCGACCTGTGCTGAATGGTACACAGAACATTTTAGTCATACAAGCAAAAACACAAGAGCTGGGGGGGGAAAATGTATGATATTAATAGATTAAAGGAGTCAATTAAATGGAGAAGTCACATTATAATATGGCATGAAGTCATCTTTGCTATCTGCACAAATTATGACCTGAGGCAGGTAGTACATGTTTTGTTAGATTAGCAAATATTTACAAAGTAAACTACAATTCAGAGGACACGACATATGTGAATTGTTAAAAACATATCTGAAATTTTACTGCTATCATTTCCTAATTAATATTTTAACGGGAAGGTTGACCATATAACATGGTCAACTATTTTCCATAATCACAATTTAGATGAATGTTATTTTTGCTTTGCCAAATACTTTATCTAAAAAAAAGAAAAAAAAAAAGAAAAAAAAAGAAAAAAAAAGATAAGGTAATGTATATAGTGGCTAGAACAAATGATTTTATGCTAGATCTATTTCTGCTACATATGATAGGCTAATATGGACCATTTTAATGAACAGTATCATTACCTGTTTGCATTGCAGTTTTAAACTCTTGTTTAAGCCACTATAGGGCACAGATTACAAAGATGTTTCTCAGTTTTTGGGCTGGAACCACTGCAGAAACCTTCAAACTCTTCTTTCCTGGGAAGCCCACAGGTCTTGATGGGAGCAACATTTAAGAGAGAAAACAGAAAGGGGAGAAAAGCAATGAAAAGGTAGAATAATCCTCTCCTCTAGAATACAGGGGTACCAAAGAAGGAAGAAGATCTCATTTGAGAGCCCTGGAGAGGTAGGAAGCCTCCTCTGCTATGCAGCATATCTGAGAGGGAGAGATTCAACGAATGGAGGCATAAAGGGAAACAGTTGAAGTGCCTGTTCACCAGCCTGCAGACAGAGCCACAGAAAAGTGGCTGATGGTCTGCTTGATGACTTGTCAGACTTGACTTACTTATGTCCTCTTTCCTGTAACAGGAAGGGAAGAAACAAGATACAGATACAGAAAATAATGGACTTCCTTATATATTCCTTCTTTATCAACCCCCTACACTGTTATACTCTGTCTCCTATAGCAGCATGACAGGACCTTGAAGTGCTTGCCTAAGCTTTCTTACCAATTATGACCAATGTTAACTCAACCTTCTGGTTCTGTTGTACTCAGTGTCTATAGTATTGTGCTTTTGCTCTGTCTTATGTGGTAGCTATATTTTCCAGGGCTATTTATTAGAGTAGCTAATCAGAAAAAAGGTGGGTTCATAACTTACTGATGGAGGCTTCCTCTTGGTGCCTTGTGACTCATCCATTACTCGAAACTCTCACGAACAGTGAAGAATGATTAGTTGTAGAGGCACATTATAACCTTGAAAAGTAAGGCATTGATTGCTGTCTTTTGATTTAATCCAGCCTACTAGTATGTCATTTTCATAACAGTTTTGGCTCTACCAGGCCAAAACCCTACACCAAAATAGCTTGATTTCTTGTTTTGTCCGCATCAGTTCTGTTAATTCCATGCCCTTTGATGCTTGACTGATTTACCTCAATATTTTAAACCAGGCCTATCCCTCAACTCATTCCCTTAATTTAGGCAGCCCATTGCAGTATTTCAATGCATAGATTTCATCATCTAAATTTAGCCATTTGATTTTCAATATGAAACTCTAAATCAAGGGAGATAAAAACTGATGTTGAGAACATTTACACCTTTTCTATTTCTAGGATACAGAAAATCTAGTCTCTTTCCTGGCAAATAATAGTAAGATTTAACAGCCCAAACAGTTTACGACTATTAAAACGGCTTCTGATAACTATTGATATTCATGTGTCCAGACACATTTTTCTTTTTAGATTCTCTATTACTTCTGGCTACAACTGCAGAACATAAATCTACCAGCCAGTCAAGTGTGGGTAACTCCAGTTCCTACAGCATCCAAAATTTGCACCTAAATTTAATCAGAGGAATTCTGCTCAGTCTGTCTACTGTCAAGAATAAAACTTATCGGTTGAATTAGATTTTCTCTTAAATATCTGATGTTAGTGATCCAGTGGTCCATGAAATTCTTGCTATGGAACGTTTATTTTGTCTCTGAGCCCATGACTCCATCACAGCTAGATGAAGTTCATGTCTGTTCCTTTAAGCAGGGAATATGCAAGTCCGAGTTTTCAGCAGATCTACTTGCCAAAGAATTCCATTTAATCAAATAATGTGACTTTCTGTATGTCACAGGCTGTTGCAGCACATACTTATCTCCTCTGTAATCCAAACACTTCAGTTAGTGAAAACCATTCCAAATATCAGGAGACTAAATAGTGGCATATTGGTTGTCCTGGCTGATCTATTGCAAGCAGCAGCAGCAGTTTACACTTTCCAAATCTAGTGGTAGAGATACAATCACATGAGCTGAGTACTTCATTCAGATGTAGTAAGACTGTACAGCAGCAAAGAAAACCAACTGGTCCTGTCTCTGTTGACCAATATCATGAGTCTGAAAAAAAAAGCTCTCCCTCTGAATGCATCTCTCAGCTGTGTGTTGTAGAAAAAAGGAAGGGTATTTTTCCTAATATAATTAAGGGACTGACTGAATCTCTGAAGCATGAGTTTTGATAAATTAAATACTTCATGAATACCAGAACAGCATTACTGCTCTCCAGTTCATTTTAAAATTGTCTGGTGGGGATTTGCCAGGGGCAAAAGTAACCCCAGCCCCTCATTCAGATCACTTTCACTCCCAGTTGTTCCCATCACAAATCCATGCACAATACTTTGGCTTTTTTCTGCTTCCCAGTACATTGACTTTTGTGGAGGGATGTGCCTGCTCTGCTCCCTTGATGGCAAGAGCTCCCAAAGCACTCAAGAAGCTGGAGCGCATCATTCTATCAGAGGCATCTGTACCACTCCCAGGGCAGTCTGCACTTCCAGCCCCTGCTTACACATCTCTGGCAATGGGAGCCATTCATTGTGGGAGCCCTTCTGTGCTGCAGATACTTTGCCCATATCTGACATTGGAAGAGTATCTCAGATCTCCAGAATAGCCCTAGACTATACCAGTGAGCTTCTCAGTTACTGTAGGGATCTTGTATATAAGATGCTCAGCTTTATTTTCAGTAATGAATTGTAGTAAATGCTCCTTCACATCTTTCTTTGAGAACAGATGGTAAATTTTTATTGCATCTTTAACATCATAAGTGATGTAACATCCCTTTCTGCTTTATTGAAAATACAGAATAGAAATAAATAGTTTTGACAAATACATATTCCTGCTTGAAATGTAGCTAAGATGCTCTGGACTAGTGGAAAAATCTGGATGTTATGAATATTATGCATCTAGCTGAAAAGAAAAAAATCTTTTGTAGTTACTTGGAACTTACTTCGGACTCAGTAAAGCTTATTAAGCTCCAAAGGTCAATGCTGGCTTTTCCAGGTACATGCTGGCTTTATGCACTGGGTGTCTTTTGATCACATTGCTGGGTAACCTGGGTGCTGGGCTTAAACCTGCTCACATCCTGCCATTCACACTGTGCCCATCTAAAGCTCCCTTGGAACTGGGATGCTTCGAAGTTCAATCCTGGGGCACTGAAATGATGCTCCAGGAGCAAAATTAGGGCTGCTGAGTTTACAGCCTCAGTCTTTGTATCACATGAAAGAAGCTGGAATTGTTTCTGAGCAAGTGTTGTCCTGGGATTAGTATATCTCTGTTTTGTTGTGTCTGAGGTTGAGCCAGCAAGCTCTGTTAGTACCAATAAATTCTGCATCCGTAGAACTATTAACTCACAGTCTGGGTAAATGTCAATTGACTGTGTATTTAAATAAATAGTTCCATTTCAACAGTGGAACTGATGAAGTTTGGTTTGTAACAAGTTTGTATCTTGAAGTTAGTTAACTTTTTAACCATATTATACTAAACCACAGCATGATCTCACCCTTCTATGACATCAAACAGCATAAGTAGAATTTGTATAATCATGTTTAAAATGTGAAGTACAGAAGTTTATAATAATTTTGGATCCTTCTCAGTATGAAGTCAGCCTTTTTTCAATAGCTGCAATCTTTAATATCCTTACAAGGACAACAAAACCAATTTTTCTTATTACCCAGGTTCTCGTAGCACTAGAGTTTGGAATGGGAATGATTAAAAGAGTTTGCAGAGGGAGGAAAGCACAGCATAATTAAGCTCAGATTTTATTTACCTGATTGCCTGGTGTGAGAGTAGAAGACATGCCATTTATTTATAAATCTAAATAACTAATTGAAATGAAATGGGAGTATGCAAGAGCACAGAAGCATTAGAACAAGATCATACAGTTTAATTGTGTGTTATACTTGCCAAAGGCATGCTGTTTCTTTGAGATCTAATTGATAGCTGAAATCAAGCAGGTAAAAACAAGTATGTGTGGGGCCTTCACCATACCTTTTAACAGAGTATTCAGTTTTTAATAAACATGTACGAAGAACACTGTGCACAATAACCACTTTTATTAAAAAAAGAAATAATAATTGAGGTTCTGGTCTTCCATGAGATAATAATTTTTGGAAGAGACCAAAATGTGAAGAAAAAATAAAAAGTCTGTACTCTTCTGCAAATGATGATCAAGCTCTTCCCTCAATATGAGCTCTCAGAAAGATTCCTCAAAAATAGAAACCAGAAATAAAATTGTAATGAACATCAGTATATTCTATTTTTGTACAAGATCTGTTAATAGGGTATCTAATTCTCCTTATACCTGTTTTACATCAGTTTTACAGACAGGAAAGTGACATCAAATTTTCTCTCTTGCTTTTCTCTGCCTAAGAAGGAGCATAGTTCTTGTGAGTTACTGTTCTGCACAAGATTTGTTACTTACATTGTATTTAAAATGAATGACAAATAACCATTGGACAGATATAAGCTGTGATAAGCTTCCTCAACTGTACTGAAAATGTATTTAAAAATATGGGACCACCACCTTTCCCCCCCAGAACGTAAGGAAGGGGCACTGTGCAATTAAAAACATGTTTACCCCTTTTCTCAGTACAGATATTTTTTCCCTTAAAATTTCTTCAGTACTCCATAGAATTAAATTCTCCCTCCATTAAGGAACCAGAATAATTAGAGCTGAGGTCAAAACCTGACAAAGGCAATGCTATCAGGGCAACACGGAGGATGATGTGGGATTTCCAGTCCATCGACAGGATGAGTTTTCATTTTCCCTTAGAAAACAACATGAAATATTTACAAACCCCTGTCAAATTTTAGTCTTGAAATGAACAGTTTAATAACGACTGCTTGCAGTTTTTAATATAATATTCTAAATAATAAGCCTTGAAAACAAGATTTAGGCACCTGAAAAAATAAAAATCCTTTGTTACTGCTCAGTGGCACCAATAAAATAATCTCATTTCTTCCTGACTCATTTTTCATCCTTTATTCTTGTGCTGAATTTTAGGCATCCATGTCTGAAAGCTGTGGTATGGTAATAGAGCTTTTGGTAATAGACACTTGCAAGAGTAACTGCTGAGTTTGCCACACAACCTCCTTTACTCTGCTTTCCACTTGAAGTACTCTTTAAATTGACATAGGCACACACTGTTGTACCTCTAGAACAGTACAGAGAACTCCATTTAAGTTCTAAAAGTACTGCCACAAAAGGGAACCTATTAAAGACCATTTAATAAAAATAGAAAACATCTGACTGTAAAGTGTGTAGGGGAAAAAAATATAATTACTTTTTAAAGAAAAGGTAGGAGAATGTGTGGAGCAAGAGCCACTAAGCACTCTTAGAAGTTTTAAATGAAATGCAGTAGCATGAATTCACCATGAAACAACAATATTTTGAACCTTATTATAATGGATAAATTTGACTACATTGGAAGTTTAATAAATTTGGCCCCTTTAGAAGGAATTATTAGAAAGTAAGCATTCTGATTAAATCTAGAGAATTATCAGAAAATCTTCAAAATTACTATTCTGTATCAGGAAAGAGATTAATTTTCTTAAAAGTTCAGCCTATGGCGCAATGAAGATAACTGAAATAGAAAAACTGTCTGTGAAATCAAAGAAAAGCAGAAGAGAGAGAAATGAGCTTCAATCTAGAGAATAGAGAATTGGTAATAAAATAGGAATTGAAGAAAAGTGTCTGCCAGTAAAAAGGGTAATAGAATTTTTTTTTTTTTTCCAATTACACTGGGAACAAAGGAGATTGTACTAATGGCATGGACCATTATGAAATTGGACATGGATAAAATGAAGATAATTTCTCAGGAAATGTTCAATAACTCTTCCTATTCCCTGCTTGAAAAGGCTGATGACATACAGGAGTTACATAAGAACAAGGGAGAACTTTCTAGCCTGCTTATAGAAGTAGAGCTGATACCATTGCTGATGTCAATACCTGGAGTCCAGAGTTTGAAAAAAGCTGGCTAATATATCTAGTCTGCTAGTGTTAAACTTATTAAACATTTGAATACTGGGGAAGTTGCACAGAGTTGAAAACCAACCCCATTTGTACCAGTAATGAGAAAGGGTAAAAGGTCTTCTGGTTATCCTGAAAACAAAACCAAGTGAAATAATGAGAAAAGTGCTATCTGATAAAACCATTGAAGAATAAAAATATAATTTATCATAGTTAATGTGACTCTCAGGAAACAGATAATTTCAAACAGGCCTGACAGATTTCAAGTGTATGCCAATTGTGAATCATCATCAAATGGGGGGTTTCCTAGTGAGGTACTGCTCACATTGGTATTAGGCTCAATGTTTTTTCAGCATTTCATCAGTGATGTGAGGAAGCAAATAGGAAATCAAAGATGATAAAATGTGTGGATGGAATTTTAAATAACACTGAAGATTTGGTAGTCATTTAGAGAATCTGGATTGCATGATTAGCTGGTACTATTAAAATGAATGCTCCTATTCAGGTGTACTATATGACATAGCGTTCATCAGTGATGAACAAGGCAAGACTTAGGAAACTTCAGCCTGGCAAATGGTCTATATAGGTGACAGTTTCACTCTTGTGTATATTGCTGTGTGCATTTCAACCCTAAAATAGCCTACATTTCTGTATCTAGAAGTTTAGCCGGCAATTCTGGTCGTTTTCATGGATGTTCATGTCTTTTGGCCATGCTTTTCTTCCAGTTTTCATGTATGAAAATGTTTCTGCTAAGGACCTTAGTATCATCTGTATGATGAAATCTACATACACATGCACGTGTGTGTGTGTGTGTGTGTGAAAATTACAGCATGTTGACTATGGATAGTAATGGGAATAGCAGTGCAAGAGTCCCCTAAAAGGCAAATTGAACATACACAGGTGTACATGGTGTACAAGCATACATGTAATGTATTTTTTATATTAAGAAAAATTAGTCTTTTCTCAAAAATTCTCCAAATATTGGAAAATTTCCCAAATTTTCATGTTATACTATTCAACATAAACAATGCATTTTTTGCTCTTTGATTGCTTGAATGATGAACCTCTTCTGATACTCACTGTTTCCTTTGGGATAAGGTGAAAATGTGGGCTCCACTACCTATATTCTATAATCTGATGAGAAAAATATCCACCTGGGAAGTCACTTCTCCCTCGGTTGTTTTATCTCCCTTTTCCTTCAGGAGACATACTTGTTCATTGAAATATATACTAATAGATACCTTCCCCTGTGAAGTACTGCTGTGAATTCCATCTTTTCCGGTTTATTTGCTTTCAGATTAAGTTCACATTTTTTGTTAACCTGGACTGTATTTTATAACCCTAAGTGATACCAATATAAATTTTAAACCATTAGGCTTTTTTTGAAACTGGTGTAGCTGCCGAAGCACTGATTGAGAACCAACACATCTTTGGGATAAGGCTCTTTGTATTATCTTTGTATTATTTGCTGCTGCAGTTCTGTATCTCATGCCTATGAAGTGAGGGTCTTTCTTCTCTTTGCCTTTACTCTGTTACATATTCTTCCAAATATTGAATCATAATTTGGTTTTTATTGTTTTGACCATGTGCTTTAGTGCAGCTCTTGAAGACTCATTTGAAGTATGTCTGCTTCCATATTCATTGCTTGCAGTATTTTCTGTTCTCCATAAGAATATAATTTAGCTTTCATAAACTTTACTTTGATGTAGGTGACTTTGCTTGGCACGCTCTAATTGCTATTTTAGGATAAAATAAACTCCACAGATTTTATATCCCAAATCACAATTATTATTTCTTTTTTACTTTAGCAAAAGCTCAATCTCCCACAATTGCAATATCAGATTTTCAGGTTTTAATCAGTCAAAAAAAAAAAGTTACCTTATTCTTTGAACTGTTACATAAAACATATAAATTGTATTTTATTTTAATGTGACAGTGCAAAACTTCTCACTTTTCAAAATCACATCTTCATAGCTATCCTCCTCTGCCTGAATTAACTGAAATCTGTTAAAAACAAGTACATTAGAACAATTGCTCATCAAATTACAGCTGCTTCCAATTCTTCCTGTTAGCTGGTGACTGTTTAATATTATGAGAATTTTTTTTGAAAAACACTATGCTAGTTTAAGACATAGAAAGTAATTGAGGTTATTGGCTTAGAATTCTGCAGCAGAAAATGAGAACTACATGAAGTTAACTGTGGCTTTTACAAATATATATGTGCAAGTGCAGGCAAATAAATGAAAAAAAAAGCCACAATAGATACAATTTTGAAAGATGAATGACTCATTTTTTCAAAATGTTGAATGTTAGGAGCAAATTATTAGGATAGCCATGCTCATAAAAACAAACTCTTTATCAGGTTACAGCAGTGTCTGCATGGATTTACAATAAACACAGACTGCCAGTTTTACCTGAAAAACAATTTATGTGTTTTAAAAGTTATGGGTTGTTAGGTTTTTTCCCCCCTAGTTGTATCAGCAGATTTAATAGCAGATCTACCCTTGATTCTTTTCAGTAGACTGCGTCCTCCATATTGGCTTTCCATGTTGGAAGTTACTTTGGCAGGAGCCATTAGTGAGACATTGTGCAGATCCTGAGAGACAAATGGATGCTACAGGGTAGGATGGGATAGGATAGGGCAATGTTGGGCTCCCAGTGGTTTCCCCTCCTGCTGCAAGGAATGCTCAGCTGCAGGAGGGATAGTCAGTGAGGGTGTGGGGCTCTGAAGGATTCCCACAGGAGCCTAAAGCCTTGATAATTTCCAGTGAGGGAGGGCAATCAGGAAATAATAGGAGACTCACAGTAGGGTGGCTTTTAGCTTTTGTGAATTTTTTAGATGATGAGAAGTAAGACTTTACTCTGCTGCAGATTATATATATACAATCACTATTATTAATTGTTTAGAATCTCTGAAGATTCAGTGCATATGAACTTGTGTGTTCCACCTTGAAATACTGCCAGAGTTGGCTCTGAGTTCACAGTAATTGTAACATAGCTCAAGGCTCATATGGGATTGTGAACTGTATGTCAGACTATCAAATTAGTGGCCTTATTACTCCACTAAGAATTTCAGTGGGTGCTGTTCCACACACTATGAGGTGGAGGCAAAAAATGGAAATACATGAATATCTGTGGAAAAACTGACCTGTAGAAACCTGATGTAGATCCTGCATAGAAGCCGTGGAGAAAATTCAAAGACTTTATATTGAAGACGTTCACCAATAGATTTTGCAAAGCACTAGCTGCAGAACTTAGTTAATGAAGGATATTACCTGATGTTTCTACAGGATCGGGTGATGGAAAAGTTAGAAAACATTCATTTACTCTTTGCCATTTATGAAAAATGATTTCTGAAAATTTTAGATTCATAAAGAGGAGACAAAAGTGTTTTTAAGCTCCAAACACTGACTTGGTTTGTAATAGAATTGCAAGCATGTGCCTGTAACCCCTCTACCACACGGAGCTCAGACAATTAGGAAAATCATTTCTCATTCCTGATGTCTAAACTCATCTGAAATAGTTGTCTGAAGGCAGAGGAGGTGGAGATAAACAATTTCTGATATATATTTTTCTTAAGAGGAGTTTTAAATCTACTGAACATAAGTTTACTTACTGAATTGATAAATATAATGGAAAAAATCTAAAAATAATCAGGTCAAGGTGGAGGAAATGACCAAAGACAAGCACATAACTCGTTCTTGATGAATTGTAAAGGTGATGTTATCTTTGGGTCTGTAATATAGTCCTTAATGACTAGTCTTGTTAAAACTGCATTTGTGGTAAAAATGAGTAGGCAAAGGTGTGAAGAGATATGTCATTTCTGTAAAAGACAAGTAGGAGGAGAAACAGAAAAAAAGTTCACATAATAAAGCTTGACAGAGAAGCTGAGAGAATGTGATTAAAGACAGGGAGGTTTTTATGAGGTTAGTTTGTTCAAAGCTTTTATAATTGTTAAAAGAAAATTGCCAGGAACTAATTTTCCACCCAGCACAGGACAGTTGGTTGTTGTTTTAATTTGGCCTTTGTGTATATGTGACTAAGAATGCGACTGTTTCAGGATTCTTTGGAAATCAACTTTGGGTGAAGGACTTTTGAGGTACTGACTTTTGAAGGATTTGGCTTATGATTAAAAAAAACAACCACAAAACCCCCTTAATTAATATTTTTACAATTGCATTTTATGGAACATTTAATACCAAATTATTGAGTGTCTCTATTATGAGACATTTTCTTCTTCATCAAAAATCATTCACAAGTGGAGATTTCTGGAGCTATACAGCTATTGCTGTCATTTCACCTAGGGAGAGGAGATTGCTTCCTTCTCAAGCATTACATAGATTTATGCAGAGGACTTTCCCTTTTAAAAGCATTTTGATTTTTATGGCATATACGTACACATATTTTTCCCTTAGGTGTTTTATGTTATAATTGAGCCAAACATGAAACTTGCAGTTACAAATTCCACATATTTCTGTCAAAAGTAGTTCTCTTGAGGATGACGTAAATTATTTGCAGAGATATTGCATAGATAACAAGCAATTTTCATCTTTAAGGAATCTAATAACACTGTTTAGACTAGAAACTTAACATGGTGATACAAATCTTTGGGAACACACTAAACCAAATATCCTGTAAGACATTGATAGCATTTGCTCTAACCATGCATATACATCTATTACTAGTTTCTGTTCAGCACTCTAACGTATTTCCTACACTTTCAAACAGACTGTGAAGCATGAAATTCACACAAATTTGGGTTAAAGGGTCAAAAAAGATAAAGCATCTCTGGCAAAGCATTCTCTCTAGGATGCAGTGGAAGCTTTCTTTGTGTAGAGATGGCACATATTTATTTAATTTGATGGATGGAAGTGATTATGTGTGCCCTGGGAGAAGTGCTACATCACCAAAGGTGTCCCTGGAACATCAATATATTTTTCCCTACACTTGCATATCCTATACAAAATCCTTACCAAGTTGTACTCTACTGGAAAGCATACTAATAATTCCCATCTGTACTTAGGGAAGACATGTTACAAAATGAAAAAAAAAAAAGCAACGAATTGTTAAAGTGCGTTTTGACCAGTAGTTTTCTGTTTTGCCAAGAATTAGGTGGCAGAGCTACAGGTGTAGCAGGTAAATATGCTTTGCACATTTATATACATGCTATATATATTTTTTATATATATATATAAAACACATTACATTTATACATGCTATTTTAAATGGATTTTTTTTTTCATTTTCAGAGGATAGAAAATCTGAAAAATACAGAGGACTTCATAGATTTCAGGATATAGGATATCCAGTAGGTCTTGAATTCCAAGGCTGAGATTCACTGATTTAAGTAAATGATTTTTCTTTTCTTCCATTAAACCACCAGATTAGTGATTGGCTTGTCATGATCACCTAAAGATTTATAGATCTGTATTTAAATGAGTGCTACAGGCTTTTATCATGCAAGAAGCATATTCTGACTAGACTATGAAGCTCTCACTAAATTAAAACCATAGTTTATATTCATGTGCACAGTAAAGCTTTCTTTGAAGTCTGATTACTAACATGTTTGAGGTTAAGCAGTTATTTATATAAATTACTGGATAAGGGCTAGTCTGTTCAGCATTTTGGAGAATCAAATTCAAATGTCCTGAATCAACTGCTACTGATTTAATTTCCATGGCTGTGAAATCTCTCCCTGTGGACTGTGGGGAAAAGAAAATGAGAAGCAGCAGCTCTGATAGTTGTACTGAAGACCTCCTTTGCTGATGAGTGCTTTAGCCCTAAAATTGAGCAAAGTGCTATCTGAGGAGCCACCTCTTCCACAAAAGTAAGAGGTGTGAGAAGATACAGGTCACATATGACGAGAGAAGTGCACAGGAATATAGGTCTGGAAATAGTCATCTGCATCATCAGATCTAATTATTTATAATCCTCAGCAAGCTACCAAGTTTGAAGGGTCCACAGTATCATCTGTGCCACACTCTCTCTATACATCTTATGGGCCACAAAACATTTCTGCGTCCCATTAAGGTCACAAGCTCTGTAATAAAAGGCTCAGCTAAATTTTTCCACAGGAAGAGATCAAGAAACACTGTGGTCATTGTCAGTGCACTAGCAGGATGTTTATTAAATAACCTTTCCAGATAATTCCCCCCAAAAGACCCACTGCATAAGAATAGATATCCCAGTGGCTCTTGACTCTGTGATGCAAGAACATTCCTCCTCAGTCCCACTTTTAGTGATCTTTTTAAAATTAATAATTACTGTAAAGGTTGTGGTTATTAATTTGGATTAACTTAACAAAGTGAACGCAAGACAACTTCCAGTTTTACACATGCATTAATGGATGCATTTTTACCTCTGTGAGACTATTGTTTAGCATCATGTAATACTTATCCTTACTTAGTGATCTTTATTAGCGTGTTCACAAGATCAATACATTAATGATCACAAGGCTGTGGCCCGCTGAAGTACTCACAGAGTGGTGTATGTACTAGCCAATTGTACCTCTAAGCCATGTGATAGCGCATTTACTTCAGCTAGCTGCATCCTTTCTGAAAGAACTAGCAGATCGATTGTTTCTAGTGCTGCTGTGCAGCAGCAAGGTTAGGGCTTTTGCTCAGCATCTGTTGTAAAAAAAAAGTTATTGTAGCCTTCATTGACTGAAGAAGACTTGAAGCACAAAAACAGTGTTCTTTATAATTGCTTTTGTAAAGTAGTCTTAAACAAAGAAACATGAGAGCTTACCATGGTGAAGGCAGAACAATAAGGGTCAGGGTAAAGCTGAACTGCTCTGAACGCTGGAGTACAATGAAGCTTCACAGCATGTTTTGGTAGTCCTTCACCTGGCCAAGGAGACAGAACTACAAGGTTTTTCTTTAAAGTATGAATTTTCATTTAGAGTAGGAATGATTTCTTGTTTGTTTCTTTGTGGTTTTTTGTGTGTAATTTTTGGTGTCTAAAATGTGTTCTATTCAAGTAAGGAACAAAGTATCAAAATCTCAAAGTGTCTTAGCAGCCAAAAATGAGGAAAGTAGTGAGCTGAAGTCAATTGAGATGCTGTATTTAATAGCTTAAAATATTTCTTCTCTATTTCACTGTGGGGTTTCTTTTTAATATTTTGTTTTATTATTTTCTGAAGTTATTTTTAGCTCAGGAAAAGTAAATTTAGAATTTCAAATCATGATGATAAAATGTTTTGATGTTTTCTGCACTTTTTTATGTCATTTTCCAGATTATCCAAGGTCAGTTCTTTTCTGATTCAAATAAATAGGTATTTTCTGTTTCAATGTATGCAACAGAAAGACTCTCAATGCTGTTTTTAAAGGACCTTTTTACAACAAGGACAAAATTATGACTATTTGATACTTATATTACATATATTCTAGTCCCTGTAATTAGTGCAGAATGTTTTTGTTATCAGAATTTTGGGACATAGTAATGAATATATTTTGTTTTTTGGAAAGTTTCATTTTGTTATCATGTTTCTAGAAGGATTTAGTATAGCTTGTCTGTGTCATCTGCAGACCACTAACACAAGCACTGCCTATAGCAACATTACTGTCTATAATGTTTCCAATATAGAATATGAGAAGTGTATAATAAAGCCCTTAGAACTACTTAGGCAGTGTTCTGTTATTAAAGTGTGTGGGTGCCTCTGTTCCAGATACTTTGATTTTTAGGAAGGAGCCACTGTTTAGTTGCAGAAAGACCAAGGGTGAATTATTGCCTTGTTTAAGTGTTTCAGGCATTACAGCAGCTGAGTGGATCCCAGTGCTGTTCTGGCATCCTGAGGCAGTTGTGCTGTGACTCATGGAGTTACTAACGAAGTTATCTGGGGGCATTGCTGATGAGCAACTCTCCCTGCGAGTCATTGCCGGTGCCTGCCCCGCAGGACCCCAGCCCCTCTTCTGCCAGGGCCGTGCCCAGCTGAGACAAGGCAGCTGGGGACAACAGCAGTGTCAGCCAGCACTCCTAGCATGGTGGCTTCAGGTTTACCTTCTTGTCTCTAAGAACAGATTTTATCTCAGATTCCCCAGGATAATGTGTTAGGGCAACAGATTAAGACAGAGCAAAAGCTAAAGACCAGGAGGACTTGCAGGGCACTAAGCTTTAGGTGCCTCACTGCACATGCAGGAATGGCAGTGGGAATATGTGACCAGATGAAAAGAGGGAGTTGGCGAGGGAATACAATAAGAACAGTGAGGTAGCTCTGTTTTTTGATTCTCAATTAATACAGGGAATTAACATAGCAAAGTGAAGGAATTTAAGTGAAAACAACACAAATTCATGTCTCAGAATTGTGATGGTATCTTGCTATACCAAAGTTCTTAACAAAATACGAGAAAATGCTTCAGTTTTGAAACTTAGTTACTCATTCTTGTGAAGAAAGTTCTATTTGAGTAAAAGAAATACAGCTTGAAAAAGATATGATGATCCTTAAAAACAATTTCTAATGATCAAGTTAGCTGACAGATCTTGGAGGGATTTTTCAGGCAGTGTAGCAAAGAACAAGTTCTGGTAGTAATCATATCATACCCTCAAATTGAAGCCATATTCTCAATAAGTTTAAGTACATGTAGCTGACATGATGCTGAGCATGAGTGGTCCATTGCTATAGCAGCTGCAAAATCAGCATTATATTTGCAACTGTTAGAAATAATAGGATAAAAATGTCCTGTCTAAGCAGGACTGTTGAGTTACTGTGTAAATAAAGAACTTTTACACACACACACACACACGCGCGCGCACACACACACACACATATATATATACCGTCACACATAATGGAAAAAGCATGTTACAATATCCACATTTAGCTCATATTTCTAAAATAATTTTGAAAAATCATGTCATAAATGTTAACAATTCTGGTTTTTGCTTTGCTGTTGAATGAAGTAATACATCATGAAATGACCAAAAGATAGAACTCTTTGAATAATTTCTTAAACAATGTTCAGGTTTTCTGTCTCTCCTATAAAGACTCAAAAACAAATACATTCATAAAGCTGAGTATTTCGTATTCACCCTTTACCAAATTCTATGTTAAAAAAGTGACTTACACCTTCTTTGTGGATATTTAATAACAAACACTACACAGGAGTCAAATTTTAGCTTGTGAAGAATTCATTGTATACAGAAAATGCTTTAGATGTCATTTACTGAAAGCGTAGTAAGGACCTAAATACAAATTTGAATGAATTTATGTTTATGTATTTTTTCCCTCTAAAATTTAATGAAGTGATTTGGGAAATATTTATGTAATTTTGGGGGTATGATAGAATATTTTAAATTGGTACCAGTGCACTGAGAAACAGAAATTCAATAATAGGAGTTACACCTCCTCCAAAGAAAATTGAGTCCTAATTTTAATCTCAAATATCATAAAATCCACACAAATAAATATGCACATTTGGGTTTTTAAATTACTTGGTAAGTTTTTGTGACCCAATTTCTATTGACTTTAGAAAACCCTATCAGGGAGTTCTTGCTTTGCAAAGAGAGAATCAACATTTCAGTTCACTAAAACCTGTTCAAGACCATAGGAAGCACAGCATTAAAAACCTAAGCAGAAAGCTGGATCAGGAATCTTTCCCTCTCTTTTTTGTCACACTCCTCAAGCTCCAACTGTCTTTACGTTTGCTCCTCCTTCTTCCAAAAGGGAGAACCCTAGCTGGTCATTCCTTCTTTAAAGTGAAGTCCCTCATACTGCTCCATCATCTCTCAGCAGCGTTTTTGTCTTTTTTTTTTTTTTTTTTTTTTTTTTTTTTTTTCTTTTTTTCTTTTTTTCAGTCCGCCTCCCCCAGGCTGAAAATACAACTGGTCTAACTCTTCTAGTACTGCTCTCGGTACCGAGAGAACTCTACATATGACTGTTTTTTCTCCCACTTATCTCAAGATTTCCCCTTATGTATGTCCAAGTTTGATCTTCCAAGTCTGTATTTGTGATCCTTGTTTAGCCCCCTTTGAATAAATACAAATATGCAGTTATGGTTCCTTGTGCTTCAAAGGCAGAACAGCAGCAGAGAAGCAGCAGCTTTGCCTGTATACATCATTACTGATACCACCCTATCAGACATGCTTTAGCCTAGAGAAGTGGCATCTTAGTGTATTCTGTGTGTTTTTGCTCTTCAAGCAGCTATTCAGGCTTTCTCTATGAGGTTCTTTCTGTTAGAGAGAGCTCAGGCTCTTTTACACGTGTGGCGGGGTTAGCTATGGCTTTGCGGTTGTCCCAGCCTGACAGGCGCTTTTCCACAGCTCCCTTACAGCAGGGAAGAAGCATCTATCAGAGGTCATATGTGCTGGGCTTCCTCCTTGGCAAGGGCGCAGAGCAGGAATTACCCCCGTGGAGCCTTACAGACTGCAACAACAAAGAAATGAGCTACTGTAGCACTCGGCGTTTTGATGTTAAAGCAATCGCTCCCTGCCAGGAATTCAGTGCCTCATTCCTCTTCCTGGGGCCAACCTCCTCTGTAGTACTCACATCAGGTGCTGATGCCCTAACCCTCTCATCACTTCCCCTGGCATTTGCCAAACCACCCTAATTGTCTGTGTTCATACTGGCAGTCATACCCAGTCACTTTGAAGCCCTCAGGCACAGTTTGCTCTCCCCAAATGGGCTGGGGTGACTCTCTTTTCTCCATTAGCATATCCATCTCTCCACAGACTTCATCAATGTGCTGCTGCTTTGCTTTTTCTCCCTCCAGCAGGTTACGCAAAGCACCCAAAGTCTCCAGGTAGTGACATCTCCAAGTCAGAATCAGTGTTGGTTGTTCTGAGCCTGAACCGGCCATGCCACACTTTTAAACAAAACAGCAGGTACTCAGCAAATATGAGGAGGAAAGCTGAGACAGAAGGCACCTGCAGCTTAGGCTGTCTGCCAAACTTAAGAGGCAAAAACTAGGTTTAAGATGAAAGGAGCAAGTGTTGTTAGTTTTCTAGCTCCTGGATGTTATCCGTGTTCAAAACAAGTCCTAACAACAGATTTTAACCCTATTTTACAGGAGTCTGTACTGCCGGTAACTGCAGATACTCTGGAGAGATCCTTCTCTGTTCTTAAGGCTTTGTGTCTTCACTCCTCTACATCACATCACCTTTGAGGCTTTGTTCTTCACTTACACTTAGTGTCAGGACTGAAGTCTTCCCACCTTCACCCTGATAACTCATAAAGCTTTTGGGGTTTCCATTTCCTCCTTGGGGTCATCTGCCAAAAAGAGTGGATCTAACAAAGCCTAGTGAGAGAGTTCCCTTGAAAACTATGGTGCTTCTTAAGCTGTATCTATTTTTAGCAGCCCCTCATCAGCACTAAGAAAACTGCAAGAAAAGCAAGAGAGGATTCCAGAAGTGTTCCTTCAGCTCTGACATTTGATGCGGCTGATCCAGTGACTTTTTGGGGAGGGATCAGCAGATTGATGCTGTGAGATGAATATGATAGGAGCTGCAGGATTCAGGACATTCAGTGTGAGGGGAGGTGCTGGATGTAAGGCAGGCTCTTGGGCAGAGGCACATCTGCTTTTCTAGGTCTCCTACAACAGTGAGCTGTGAATGAGTTAGTCATCAGTCATGTGAAGATTTTCTTATAGATGATGTTTTTCTTGATTGTGAGAGACACCAAAGACCTGTAATCTGGTAGTGAGTATGTGTGTATATGTCTATTGCCAGTTTTGCCACTCCCAGGTATGAACACCAGGAAATTAGCATCTCTGAGCAAGTTTTCTCTTTCAATATAGGATGACCAACAGAAGCGATGGGAAACTTTACTTGTTGGACCTGAAGGGAAGGAGAAGTATAGCAGCTCCCTACTCTTGTGCCTAATGTGGCCCAGCATGGGTCTTCATGTATGGGACCAGACTGAATGTCTGAAGAAGTTGGTTTGGGGTCAAGAAGAAGAAGAAGAAGGAGGAAGACAAGGAGCAAAACCAAAGAATGACTAATCTGATTCCTTTATTTAGCTCATGTCCTTTTCTGTTGCCAGTCTTGTGGCTGCACAGGTGCCATTGGTTGTGAGAAATGGGTCAGGCAATGGCTTTCAGGCTCTGCAAGTCTGTGCTTTGCTAATCTGATTTGATGTCTAGCAATAAATAATTTAATTTATTAATTAATATACTTAATTCTTAAGGACTGTCCTAAAAATTTGGTTTCAATTCTCTGTTAGGCATACATATTTTTGGAATTAGAAGACAGGAATAATTTTAAGTTTGCCTGAAAATATCTAATGGTGCCTAACTAATTCTAAAATAATTTTATAGGGTAACTTTCAATTTAATTTTGTCTCCTTTTAAAAATATTTGTCTTAAAAGAACAGCATAACATTCTCTTTAAGTCTGTCTTTTCTTTGTTGTGTGTGAGTGAGTGACAGATACTTAAAAGCAGCTTAGCTTAGTTTTTTTGGACTGGGATCCCTGTCAGGGTATGCTACTGTATTGAGTTTTCACTTCAGAACATTAATAATTCTTGCTTTCAGGAATTAAACATCAATTCAAAGTTCCTTTGATTCTTTCCTTATTGGTTTTCTTTGAAAGAAAAGGAACTGTTGTAATGGTCCAAACTCAGCATGGCAGAGACCAAAGGACATTTCTTTTCCCCACTTTGGATTATTTTTTGATAGTCTTTCTATTTTTGTCAGATTGTTCAATATATCATTTTCCTCACATGAGAGAAAGCAGTTATTAAGTTTTACTTGCCAATGGTGCAGAAAATGACACAACCGTTTCGCTTACTGAGCATTCTTAAAGTTCTTCCTGAGCATTAGGCATACATAAAAATAGGGAATTACTTTTGATTAGCACCAGGAGTTGGTTTGTTTGGATTTTTTTCTCCCTTAAAATGCATCTATTTGAGGTGCAAATAATTTAGAACAATGTAATTAGTAAAATAGTTGAGAGATACTACTGATCAGAGAGTATGCATTAAGAATTCTGGTGTCAATAGGAGCAAATGCTTGTTACAGAAACCTCTTGTTGGCAAGCTCATTTTTAAAAAAAGTCATTATTAAAAATTGCTTCAACTAGTCAGATCATATAAAATCTACTTGTACTGTAATATTCCAGATGCTTGATTACTGTTCTTCAGTGTAATGAGTTGCCAATTTCTTCCTCCTGAGAATGTGTGACAGATTGCAGTACAATCTGTTGATGTTCTCGATTGTAGCTAAAGTACATCATTGTCACCCATGCTGCAAAGCTGGGACATATACTGTAAATATATAATTTTGGGAAATGTACGCTAATGTTTTGTGTTCCAGCAATTGCAAATGGTACATGACAATATACTTGATCTGGTGAGGAGGATAATCAGAGGCAGAAGAAAACAAAGGAGATAATTAGAGCAGCAAAATATAGTGGATATGGTAATTTCATGAACAATACAGGTTAAATTGTCTTTGGTGTGTGTGCTGGTGCTTGGGAAAAGGGAGAGGAAAAGAACAGAGTAAACCATACTTGTGTTAGTCCCTACCCTCCATTTTCTGCTCTGAAAGGTTTGGGCACAACAGCCAACCCAGCACAAAGTTGCAAATGGTAAATGTTACAGCCAAGTCAATGACTGGCAATAAATCAGGAAATGTGGATTGTTTATTCTCTCTCTTCCTCTGTGGAGGAAAATCAGGGATAGAAAGTAGAAAGAAAGGCTTTTTTTTTTTTTTTTTTTTATTCTCCTAACATAGTAATTTTTTTCTGCATTTTGCTCCCTCAACTTCCTTTCCCAACATAGCCTTTCTTCCTTGAAGTTCATTAAGATGGCAGATCAAGGAAGCATTTAAACATTAAGGACAACCCCACTCAGCAAATGTCCTAGGTACCTAAACCACAGATGTGGTCTGGTCCACTCACCCCCACCTCACAATTACACATACTGTCATTTCTTCTCTGAGCACTTTGGTCATGAGGCTGGAGCCCTAGGCTTGTACCAGCTTCGGGTACTGCCACTATGTTACACTCTGGTAGCTTTCACATTGAACACAGACTGGCTCTGCCCCCCATCTGTCTCTGACCCCTTCCCCTTCATTGGAAGTTGCAGTTACTCAGCTGCAGGGTCAGCTGGCTGCAGCTCATACAGCAGAACACCATCCTGCAAAATCATACCTCATTTTGGTGGCTTCCTCACATGTGGCTGCACAGTCTCAGGGTCAGACCCAAACCACTTTTTAGGAACATAGCCCTGCAGACAGGCAGGTGTTTTGGGAGTGGGATTACCCACTCCAGGAGTGCCAGTTCAGATGGGCTCCACAGGGCTGTAACACAAAATTGTGCCCCTGCATTTCTTGATGGACCTGCACATACTCCATCTGTGTTCATGGTTACAGCGTGACTCACAGTCATGAGATATTAGCGTTTTGTTCTACTGTGTTACAACAGCAAAGAGAACTTTTTTTTCTACATTTTAAATGCATAAATATGGGTCTCTGTAGACCACACATATACCTGAAGATGAGGTAAGAGAGAAGGGTATAAAGTACGGCACAGTGGTTTTAACCCTTTAAACACATTTTTCCCTTATCCGCTTTAGTGGACTGTTTTCCACTGTTAAAAGTTTTTTATTTTTATTTTTCCCCCTCCATGTTAATTTTGAAATACCTGGATTAACAGAATGAAGAGAAAAGCTGAGGTGGTAGTTTTATTGCTAGTCTTTTACTAAATGTCTTGAAGAGATGCATTAATCTGAAAAAACTGTGTCTCTTGGAATTTAGGTGTAAGATCAGGCTATGACATAGAGAAGGGAACAAGATGTGGCTGCTTTACTAAAACACTAAATAATGTGTGCACGTTTGTAAATGTAAATTGTTTATGGAATTCACTGGAAACAGCATATAGTTATCTCAGGGTATAATTTGCTCTGAGGAGGAAAATAATGATGTTAATTCACAGCTCTATTAATTACATTGGAAGTGCTATTTTTTAAACATGTCACTTTGAAAACAGCCTTTGTTCTTAATTGTATTTGATTCCAGTAGCGAAGCTCTGTAATTTCCATGGCGGATGAGGTAGCTGGGATACACACTGGAACAAAAGGCTGACTTAGGAAAGGTGGATGTATGTGGAATACTGAATTCTGCCTGCATCTTTGAAAGGAACAAGTAAAGTCAAACAGGTAGTCCCGCTTCCCTGGCAGTCTGTGCAGCCATTTAGTGGGAACAAGATCAGCCTTTAGGTAAGCATGTGCTTGGGTCATGTTCTCCTATCTTGTGCTGAATAATACAACCCACTGGGAAGCCAAGCATTTCCATGTTGTGAAACCAGTAATTGTTAAGGTGGCAAAATTGGTAGGTTACTGTACAGCAAATATTTTTTACATGACATTTTCAGTCTTAGAAGAAGTCTTAGGGTGTTTCTGGTCTTAGGAGGATGGATGTAGTTTCCTGAATATTATTCTAGAATAGTACATAGTTAAATTAGTTATTTTGAATATTGCATATCTTTCAGTAAATAGCTGTTTATATACTATCCTCAAATATTCAAATACATTAATAAGTTCATCAGGTTTTAGGTTTTCTGCTTTTTGAACTAGACATGAACAAGTCCTACCTGTGGACTGGTACCACAGACACCAGTATCAAGGGAAAGTATTAACTGCACACGAAAATTTGAAAAAGTATAGATGTATGTTACCTATCTTGTCCAGTAGGAGATGGTGCTGAATGAAGAGAAGTTCAAACTGGTCATTCCAGGATAAAGTGGAGATCAAGCAAACAAATGTCTTAAGACATTTGTCTTAAGACAAATGGTATTCAGTAACATAGACACTTGCTTTAAGGTGACATACTGATGATAGTTTAAGTATTACCTAAAAATTTTCTGTGGTGCCCAATACTCATTCATACAAGTAGGCCTGTTGATGTCAAAAGTTTCAGGTTAATGCCCTTTGTCTATTTATTACTTTTGTAATAGCTATTTTCTTTAAATTCCTCACAAGATGAGATAGTGATAGTGTTACTAAAACTGAACATAATGAAAGAGAAAACTGAGGCACAATCAAACCACTTTCTGCACAGATATCCATAAGAGGTTATTGTTAAAACTCCAAGAAAAAAGATGTATTTACTTTGTCTAGGATTCTTTTCAAAGCTTGGTCTGTTCTGACACCATGCTTAGTTCTATCTGGCTTCTAAGTATGGATTTCGGCTCAGGCTGTGGGGAGTTTGGAGGCCCTGGCTGCTTTTTGGGAGGAGCAGCCCCTCCTTTGGCTACATCTGCTCATGAGGTTTTCCTGTAAGAGAGCTCACACAACTCATTAATATATTTCTCTACATAAGAATATCTCAGCATGCAAAAATTTTAATGATCTGAACATCCATGTGAAAATTGTAAGGAGTTCCCCTAGCTGAAAGCTGCTGAGCCAGGCCGACCCATTTCTCCGTTGCTCTTCCTGCAGGTTGCTGGCCTGGGATGAAGTGATCTCTGAAGCACAGTGGAACTGAGCCATGGAGATGGCTGCTTAGAAGTGGGATGAACCCTAATAATTACAGTGACAAAACTCCCACAATGATGATAAAATGTGATGCTGAATAAAGGGTGTCTGCAGTTACCCTTTACAAGGTCATGCAATGTAACTTACAGAATTGGAAAGGTTGCTTCTCTTGTGTGAAACATTCATTTAAAACCCCTGCATAGAAATATTTTGGCTTTGTTATGATTTTTCATTATTTTCAAGTAAGAAAACAAAATTGGTAATGACAGATTTTGTAAATGTCCATATTCATATGTGTGAAGAATGATCTATAAACATAAACCATATTTTACCGTGTATTGAAGTACGCCACGTTCTCTTATGCCAGGACCATTCTTTTGCCCTCCAACAAATAGATGTTTCCTTTTAAAGGTTAAGAAATGAGAACCATGGTAATAGGTCATTGAGTAATATATACCTGCTCTCACTTGTTTAAATTACATTTTCTTTTTACACTGTGGCTCAGCAGTATCTGGAGACTATTGTTCCCTGGGCTAATGCAATCTTTCCACACGAAAAGCTCTTGATCTGTTTCTTATCTACACTCCAGTTGCTGGCACCAGTGTTTCATCTGTTTGGTGCTAAAAGGCACAGAAAGCAAATATTTATAATTTCAGTGTTGAGGTATCCTTCCTCTAGATTCTTTAACTTGGGTTATTTTCATTAAGTGAAGCTTTTCGTGTCAGCAATTTGCATGCCCTCATGTCCTTCACCCTAGTGAGAGAGTGAGAAATGAAAAAAGGAAAAGGGTCTATGCAGCTTCAAAAGCAAAAATGTTAGGAGCCATGCTGCCTTTCAAACAAAGATAGTGAGATCTGCCTTGTGCATGTGAGCACATACAGAATTATCACATCTTTATTATTGCACATTGTTACACAGATGCATATACACACAATCACTCATTTTACTTGCAACATGACAACTATTTACAAGAGTGTTATCTAAAATAAATAAAAAAACCCCTGGTGCTGTTTGATGCTGAAACCTTTTTTCTGCTGTTAGCCCCAATGCAAGTCCATGCTGCAAATCAGCTAACAGAATTAGTTCAATTTATCATGCTCTTTTTTATTTTTGGGATTTTATGAGATTTTTATGGATGTTCATTTGTTAAATGCACATCTGCATAACAGATTGATTTTTTTTTTTCATAAAAGCAACAACTTATGTGCTCTTATTAACTTGAACTGGGACTCAATTCTGAAAAATCAGATTGACATCAATCTAGCAAAATTCATTACACTTGAATTTATAGCATGAGATTCCGAAATCTGGAATATCTCTTAGATCTCACTCAAGTAAACTCAGATTATTTAAGACTACTAAAAGTAAAAATATCGTCAAAAATGTTTTCTATTAAAACCAGATTTGCTCATATTTAAATTAATTTTTCCTGTAAAGCCCTACAAATCTCTCCACATCAGAGATCATTAAAAAAAAATTTGAAAAATACAGAGTTGATGAACTGCCATAACAGCTTAACCATGCACGTGCACAAGCTATTCAATTAATGGGTTACCAGTAGAACAAAGAACTGTAAATCACAACATTGACAAATTTCAGTTACTTGCCACAAGAAGTGTACTATATCAGTCAAAAGAAAAAGAATGCAAGAAGGTACCAAAAGTAATGATCTTAATGTGCTGATCATTGTGCTAAAAAAATTAAATATTGTAATATCTAATTATAAGCTTGTATATGAATAATTTATTGAGAGAAATATGGAGCTTATAAGAAGATAATTTCCATACATTAATAGGTCTGAGTTGTCATACACCTCTTTTTATTTCAGGTAATTGTTAATTACAAATATAAAACCTTTCAACTACATTCACATGTGGACTATTTAATTATCGATACTTTATAATTTATAATTTTTGTGTAGTCACTCTGTATCGGTGTTATAATTACTTGTTTTTAATTAAAATTAATACAGAATTTGGCATATGTAAAAGCCCTAGCATTATATAGAGAGAATTATTTATATAGAAAGCTAAGTCTCTCATTACCATGAAAGATAAAAGGGCCTTTAACAGTAGAAATGTTATCAGCCACTAGTGACCAACTGTCTTCTCCTCAATAATTAAAGCAGCAAGTAAATGTACCCAAATTTGGCCTTTTTAACCTCTGCAGTTATGCAGACTCTGTGCTGACTGTAGACAGTATTGAAAGACACTGGCAATACGCCAGGGACATTTCTCCCAGTCTTAAATAAATACCATAGAATTGTAATCAACGTATTGTGTGAGGATCCTGCTGAGCTATATTTATTTTCATAATGAGCGTTTTTAAGCATTTGAAATCGAAATCGAAATCATAAATGGTTTTTAAAAGGGATTAAAAAACGTGAAATACTCCAATATTTGCCTTTGAAGGTTTGCTTTTGTAAACAACTGTGGTCAAACCCAGCTTTTGAGATAAAGTTATTCTTTCATTCTGCTGAATCTTCATGGGGTTTTGAATCCATGGTCTAGTGACTAATGGTTCCAATTCCCTGAACTATTTTACTGTCTCCTCTATACTAGGAGACAGTCTTTGCAACACCAGTCCCTGGGGAATGGTTATGATCTGAGTTTTAGGCTTATTCTCTGAAGACTGTTTGGGTTTACTTGTGCCTGGGTGGGGTTTCCATTTACAACTGCCCAGTGGTGTGCTAGGCTGCAAGGAGGTTTGTGGGATTAGGGCTAGTTTGTTGAGTATATGTCTTTATTTTCTAAACATGTACTGTTTGTATTATTTTTGAAATGTTCCTGTATATTCAGAAGAACTTGAACTGAGACTAAGTGACCAGCTGGCCTAAAAGATTTATCACCAGGAGGTTCATTAGCACCTCTATTTCAGTGTTGCATCCAGTTCCCTTGTACAAAAGAATACAGCCCATTTGAGGCTTAATTCCTCAAACAGAGCTCACTGTGAGTAGTGTTTAGTGACCTCAGCAAGCATACAGTCCAGATTTTAAAAGAAATATACAGGCCTCAAGGTTACAAAAAGCTTCACACTCTCTAGCAAACATTGGAAATTACCTGTGTAAGTGCTTTGGAAAAGTCTTTAAAGCATGTGTCTATGCTGCAAAGCACCTAAATACCAAGTATTTATACTATACTTCACTTAAGTAAATAACTCATCATAAACCATGTGAGTTACTATAAACTCCTGAAAATCAAAGGCAGGAGAACCATTAAGGGCAGCATTAGAACAGGCTGTGAATTAGGGCCGCCTGTGCAAGTCCAAGGGGTATAGAGCCGAGATGCTTGGCAGAAGAGATTAGAACATGGTGGCTGTACTTATGTCTGAGTACATCTCCCCCCTTCCATCAGCTCATGGCTCGCTGTTCTCCCTGGGGCAGACAGCTTGTCACCTCAATTTAGGAGACAGCAAGGTGTCAGTAAGATTTGGCTTGCCCTTGTCGATGGAGTTCTTGCTTTGGGGACTCTGTGTTTAAATGCT
The DNA here is from genome assembly GCA_035047865.1 of Dendrocincla tyrannina. NCBI lineage: Eukaryota > Metazoa > Chordata > Aves > Passeriformes > Dendrocolaptidae > Dendrocincla > Dendrocincla tyrannina. Next base: position 58,015,885 of record JAWWMP010000132.1, on the reverse strand, counting down.
CATTAAGAAGATTTTACACGTTACCTTTTTCTTGGCTTCAGATCTATTACAAAATTACAATACTGTTTGGGATTTAGTTCACTAAGTTAATTATCACTTGTGAAGCTCTCCCTTCCCCCACCAACCCTTTTTTCTGCAGCTCTTTAAACATGCTGTTTTTCTTCCTCGGCAGCAGACCTGTGAAGGTCCCAATTTACCAACATTTAAAATGTTTTGTTATCTCACATATCTCCCTGATTTTTTTTTCAGTCAGGTGGATGTTGCCAGAATTCTGCTAGAATCGGTCAAACCCTTTTTTCAGGATGTCATGTTTACTGGATGATAATAGGGGTAGTTGGCGGTTTTGAACAAAGGCTGCTGAAATCAGCAGAAAGAATCCAATCCCTCTGAGAAAATGAATATTCAGAAAATTATGTCTTACCAAAGATACATCATTAATTTGTTAGAAGTGGAATCAACATACATTATCTGCTGTATGCAGGCCAAAACTGCTGTTTGAAATTTACCTGAGCAATAAAGGGAAAAAGATCTAGCTAGGAAAGTAAATAATTGAAAGTATTAGAGTGGGAGGTTTCCTACCCATCTAAGCCATCTAAACGTTTTTCCCTGAATAAACACATTGGAAATTGCCAGGAAAAACACTGAGTAGGAATTTCAATCACAGCAAGCTATGAAAACAACTGTAAGAATTTATTCCACTTGCAAGTCAGCACCAGTACTTTTCCTTCCTTTTGGATGACACAGTGCTACAGTTGTTAGCCATAACAGACACTGTAATAGACACTGTGCTGTGTGGATAAAGGAAGTCTCCCTTCCCAGACAGGCTGTGATAGAAATGTGGCAGTCCAGGTATGAGTCTGGGCCCTCTCTGCTCACTGACATGGGGACACCAACACCAGCCACATGGTGCGGTTGAGGCTGCCCCGTGGAGGAAGCACACCTCCCTCCTCCTTCAGCTCTCACATGCACCTGCATATATAGCAGGTCCCTTTCCTGCCTCCACAGTGTGCATGGACATGGAGATAACCCTAGATGCAGGAATGATCCTCTCCGGTGGGTGCTGCTGGTGCAACAGTGTGCCACTCCTTTATGTGCCACATGCCCCTGTGCCTTCGGTAGATACTCCAAGTCCTATGTGGGCAGTCTGCCCCCTGCCTTGCCTTTGCCTTGGGTGAGGTAGCAGCCGCGTTCACGCTGGTCCTGCACAAGCACCCGCACAAGAACAATTTTGTAGGGAGAAAAGGAATTGTGGGGGAGATGGAAGAATATCTTAGGATGAATTCTGCTTGCAAGCAACATATTGGTTCAATCTGGGCTAAGTGAACAACAATAAAGCAGATGAAAAGGAAGCCCAAAACCATGGAATAACTTACTCCAAAAGCTGAAGTTCAGTCCTTATTTAAAAGTAGATTTATTTCTCTTAAGCTGAAGATAACTGACTGTGGGATCATCTAATTAAAAAGTCATGTATTGTCCCTCACCCAAAGTATCAAGATCAGAATGTAAACTCTTTCTAAAAGGCATCTTAACTAAACCATAAATTACACAAACACTGAATAAATTATATTATCACAAAATCTTCGTGTTGGTCTCTCAAAAAATACAGATCAGTTATTTATGCAATGTTGCAGAGTAACAATTGTGGCAGGGAGAACAAACTTCATTTTGAGTACCAAGGCTGGCTGACATCCTCAGTGCTAACCCACAAATCCTGATGGGCTTACTTGCATTTTGCATAAATACACTCTGAAAGAAATTACTAAAACCACTCTCAGAGTGGAATTTCTACAAGTTAAATGTAATCACATACAGTGGACACACAGTTTTCCATAGTAATGCATCTTGCCTCTCTTAAAAGTACCTCTTTATGACAATATGTTCTGATTTAATTTAGTGAAATAGATGTGGAAACGTGTTTCTTTTCAGGTGAAAATAATGTGTTAATAGCTTTTGAATTATATACAGCATGTGTAGAACATGCTTTAGGCTTCAGAGATAGGAGCAGCAACTTTGTTTATAGGCACAAAAACTGACATTCCACTACTAAGTTTGCTCACAATTGCTGATTTCGTCTAAATATTGATGTTTCAGCTCTTTGAATATTATTTTGTTTTGCAAGTGATTTGTTGGAATCATGAGAACTCTCTGAAGAACAAAACACTATTCAATGTGAAAAGAGTGGTATGAGTTGTACCTTACTTTCTTACAAAACAAACATTTTGCATTTTGAATCCCTAGCCTCAATCTCCCTAGCCATGATCTACCCCTGACTTTGCTAGAGCTGTCAAATTTATACCTGGTAAAGATTTGGAGCTGAATTTCCTAATTATTACTGTTATTAAATGTCAAAGTTATTGCCCTTTTGGTATAATCAAATACATCAATTCCACAGACTTAATTTGTCTTTCTATATAATTAAATTATCTTTTGTACCCCAGAATTATTATTGCTTCACTTTTCCAGGATATTCCTAGGAGCTGCTGTTGGCAGTTGATGTTTACACTCTTTTTCTGTCTTTACACTCACTCCTTTACACTGATTTTACTGTCAGTTTAAATGTCATTGGAAACAAATCATAGGCTATATATAGGTTGGCCATGTCTTTTCTCTTTTCAAGTCTCATTTTTACAAATCCAGGCTATCTTTTACAGAGATGGGTTTACAATGTTTACATGTTTAGTAATTCTTCCATCATTTCAAATACTAACACTTATTTCATTGACTCATGTGATGCAGTTCCACAAGAATTAGTTTAACTGAGCTAATTAGCGTTTCTCTCCACGCTTGTGTTTGCTACCTTAACCAGATGGGAATTCTGCTCACACTCTATGTTCCAGAGAAATAAGAGATTATTAGTGTTTGAACTATTTTCTTTATGTATGTTTCAGAAATCCAACTCATTTGTAAATCAGAAATTCATAATCCCTTTTGTTTTTTAAATGCTTTAAAAGATATGAACAAAGGTGTTTTTAAATTCAGCCAGTTACCCTTATACAGTCCTGCTGCGGTGGCCTCCTTAAAATCGCTGTTCTTATGCAAATGGTCTGTACCTCTCCATTTTCCATAGTTATCATGGCATCAGAGAATATGACCTCTGAGGTCACCAGATCCAATCCCATGCTTAAAGAAGGTCTTTGCACTTAGAACAGGTTGCCAGAAGCCAAGGACAGAGACCCCTTTTCTGGATCACCTGTTCCAGGATACAACTTTGCTCGTGGGGAGTTGTTTTTACTTCCCTTGTACAGGTGTCTGTCCTGTGACTTGTGTCTATTGCTTCACACCCATCCACTGTGCCCCTACAAGGAAAGTTTGGCTCTGTCTTCCTTGTGTTCACCAAGGAGGTAGAGAGCAAGAATATTATGTCAGTATCTCCATAACCACATTAATTCTTTTTAGCCAAATTTATTTTCAGAGAAGGAATGTAGAGGAAGTCCTGTCTACCCGGTCATTTTGTGTTGCTAGACATAGCAGGTTACTCTCTGTCAATTTATCTACCTCTAGGAGTGTCCTCCTCGTACTGGAAGCTTCCCAACATACCCTATACCAGTAGTTGCCATTGGTGAAAAAATATGATTGGCACATTGTTCTTTTAAATGGGAAAATGCACACTTATCCTGAATGTTGTTTCCTGTTTTCCTAGACCAAAAAGCCTGTGTAAAAATCCCTCAACTTTTACTATATTCCAGCTTCCTCCAAAAATCTTTGTCACGCAGATGTTCTACTACTGTCTATAATTTTTCAGACTCTCCCTTTCCTTAGATAGATAGATAGATAGACAGACAGACAGACAGACAGACAGACAGAGAGAGAGAGAGAGAGAGAGAGAGATGTATAAAACGTATAAAAGTGGAGGGAGTGTGAGTGAAGGAACCCTACAG
>JAWWMP010000132.1:57984571-58011907 GCA_035047865.1 Dendrocincla tyrannina | reverse complement strand
AGAGAGAGAGAGAGAGAGAGAGAGAGATGTATAAAACGTATAAAAGTGGAGGGAGTGTGAGTGAAGGAACCCTACAGGAATAAAGGAAACACACTAAAACTTGCCCTTATGACCTGACCACTGACTGGATGCTGCGGTAAAACAAAGCCAATTCAGAAGCAAAACAAAGGTGTAAGGTCAAATGCTTACCTGGCCTGACCACTCTCCCGATTCACTTTGCTTTTGTTCACTTTGACAAAGGTGAACAAACTGACCATTTTTGATGGTACATGAAACTGTCAGCCTGAAACACTAATGACTGTGTAAAGGACATCTATGAATCCTCAGACCAATTTCTTAGAACTAGAGGGCTGGGATTTGGTGATGTCAATCACCCTGGGATTTCAGGTTTTAATTATCGTCAGGAATCTTTCCCAGGGTTCCATGAGTTAAGTAGATACAAGTTCTTTGATAAATACAATGGTTAATGAATGTTGTAAGAAAAATCCCAATACTGGTAACAAGCATAACTACATTTATAGCCTTCTTTTGGGAACTGATATGAACTCCTAGCTTTTTGACAAGACTCAGCTCAAAGGTGTTTTGGTTTGTTTTGTAGTTGTAATAGCCTTTCCTAAGTGCAGCGTATCTTCCTGAAGCAGAACACTGCATTTCAGTAGATACATGGGTTTTGGTTTGATAAATCATTCAAGATATGTTTTTTGTTCATAGCTGGAATTTTTTCTGCTTAACCATTCAAAGGGAGAAGAAAGCAAATGGCAGAGGTATGACAATTCTCTATGCAAAGGGGATTTTCAAGGAAGGTAAATTCATTGCAAACCTAAAATTTTGCCTGATTAGCCCGCGTACTTTATTCTGTGGACCAAACCACTTGGTTATACATAGATGAATTATAGTCTGCTATGTAGAAACCTGTGGTGCTATTTCATAATTTTTAAATTGAGTATGGTGCCACAACATGCTGCTTTATTTTCAACTTTTTGAAAGATTTTGGCTTTTAGCTAAACTGTCCTTGTATTAGCCCTGTGTTCACAGCAGTTTGTTTTCCCTTAGGATGAGAGAGTGAGAACTGGCTGTAATGACTGATCTTATTCCCTCTATCTTTTTACTTCCTCCACCTCAAGTATCTAAACTGCTATCAACAATTAAGGGCATTTGCAATTCCCTGGATAATGTAAACATTTGTAGTTAGTAATTACAGAAGCTTTTCACTCTCCTGGCCCTGAAGAAAATGAGCTGCTAAGAACCAATAAATACTGTTTCTAATGTCTTGTGGTATCCTCCTGACCACTTTTAAACATTTTTCTGATACTTCCCCCCAGTGACAACCTACAAAGTGCCAGTAGTGTTAGGTATCTATGAAGTAGGTGATGTCTCTCTATCAAACAAATCTTTCTCTCTTATTAAACGAAAAGAACATAATTTTCAGACCTGAGGGAGTGTGAGTTCCAACAGAGAGGTAGCGAAGGATTTGCTATTCCTACCTTGGAGTCCTTCAAGGGTCATTCTAAGCCCTTGTACATCTTAGAGTATCTTGCTCTAGACAAATTACCAGTCAGTGAAAGCAGCTTTAGTGCCCGAAGCAGCAGCTGAGCAGGACAAAGGCACTGCATTGAAGCCAGAGATAGGACCCGTTGTTCCTGGCCTTGTGTCAAAACATGGAGTCCTAATTTATTCAGCGATAATTTAATCCCTACCTCCTAGCAGAAATCAAACTGCTGCAGCTGAGTATGACCACTGGTTATTAGGGGTGAGGGTCTAGATGTGAGGCATCGGTATCATGCACTGCCTGACTGCAGAGGATGCCTCATCGGTTTGCCCACAAGACGTGCTGTGTAGCAGACAACTTGGGTGTGCTCAGGGCAGACGAGTACTCATTTCACATCTCATGTGTATCATCACATGTGAGTATCATGTGATGATACTCACATCCACATCTTCAGAACTAACAAATTTGTCCGAGTTCCCCCTTTTAGGACTACCACTTGTTTGGTGATAGACTTTGGAAAGTGAATTCCCAAAGATCCGCATGGTTCCATGTGCCACCCTTGGGAGTCTGGAGGCAAAACCACACTTAACACTGACTCGGGTGAGCCCTTTCTATAGAGGTAAATAGGCTGCAGGGGCGGAGTGGAAACCTTTAAGCAGCTGATGAGAGACAGAGCTTATTGCAGCAATTGCTTTAAAATATTCCCAGATGGGAACATTTTCAGAGCTGCAACGTGCACCTGATAGGACTCAAAGCTAAAAGTGGAGAAACCTCTGGCATTAGGAGGCAGAAACTGTGTGAACACAAGGTTTCCCAGTGACTGGGAGTGAAAGACAATAATGATGATGGACAAAGGCCCTGAGAGAAATGACCAAACTCTCAACAAAGGTACAACTGCTATTACTTTTTAGTGTATGCAATATATTGCATTCTTGAGAATGTGAAAACTGTTGTCCTTTAAGACAGACTTCACTGAATGCCTCAGAATCTGCTATTGCATAAGTCAATTAGTATTTTATTTGCAACTTATATTTATTAAGTGGCTTATTGGAACTGAATATACAATATTTTTTCGGACTAGTTGCTGTGATTGGCATTTGGAGATGGAGTATTCTGACTCATACCAGAGAAACAATGCTCTTATAATAATTTTTTATTTTATAATTTTTGCTTCAAAACTAAACCAAATCAGCAGGTGAGGGGGGAAAAAAAAAGCAAATGACAAACAGATGTGTGATTTTTAAGGCTTTTCTTATAAAAACCCAGATCAGAGTACTGGTATATTGCAACCACCTTTGGGGAGTTTCAGTCTCCATTGCCACAAAGGTAGTTTTTTGTTCAGTTATGTCTGTACTTTTGTTCATCTTGAGAACATTTCTAATCCCTTATTTTGATTACTACTCCACTTAATTTTGGGATATTTACTTTTAATTGGTTGTTTCAAGGTTTCAAGCTTCACTAGTATGAAAAAAACGTTACTAGGGTGTTGCCCATCTTCTGTGAGTACATACATCCACTGGTTCTATTCTGCATTGAACTTGATTTTTTTCTTTGCCACTTGATCTTAATAAACTAATTCTACTACTCTTCTGGTTTAATATAATTAATTTTGTTATCCCATAGTTGCCCATTTATACAAGTCAAGCTTTTCTAGACCTATTATACAAGTTTCAGTTTTAACACTATAGTCCCATTAGCTCACAGCCTGCAGAGAACATGCTGCATCAATAGTGTGTTTTCAGATGTGACCTAGATGTCACACTGCAATATTGACCATGATTTACTCATTAAATCCATAGAAAAGGAGAGCAAAAATTTTATGATGAAGACATACAAAATCTTCTAGGAGTGATTGCTCATATTAACCAACAAATCTTAGTAAGGGTTTAATCCAGCCAACTAGTAGAGCATCATCTTGTACATAGTTTGGGGCACCTTTTTTTTTCCAAGAAAGGCAAAATATTCAAAAGAGCAATGCATTCACACTTTGTAAGATATTGTTGTGGGATGTGGTGGGTTGACCCTGGCTGGATATCAGGTTCCCACCAAGCTGCTCCATCACTGCTTTCGTCAGATGGACGGGGGACAGGAATACGACAGGTTCATGAGCTGACGTAAGGGCAGAGAGTCAGTGCTCACCAACTGTTGTGAAGGGCAAAAGAGACTCGAGTTGTGGAAATCGTTTAATTTCTAGCTAATCAAATCAGAGCAGAATAATGAAAAAAACCCCCAAATCTTAAAACATCTTCCTCCCACCCCTCTCTTCTTCCAGGGATCAACCTTGCTCAGGATTTCTCTACCTTCTCTCAGTGAGTAGCATGGGGGGACAAGGAACAGGGGTTGCAGTCACTTCCTCACACAATGCCTCTGCTGCTCCTTTCTCCTCACTCTCTTGCTCTGTTCCAGTGTGGAGTTCCATCCACAGGAGACAGTCCTCCATGAACCTTTCCACTGTGGGACCTTCCCATGGGCTGCAGTTCTTCATGAACTGCAGCAGTATAGGTTCTTTCTGTAAGGTACAGTCCTTCAGGAACAAACTTTACCAGGCTGAATGATGGGGTCCCAAATCTTGCCAGCAAACCTGCTCCACCATGGGCTTACTTCTTCATGGGTCCACAGGTCCTTCCAAAGCCTACTTCAGCTCAGGCTTCCCATACTTCCCAGTGCAGCCTCCTTCAGGAGCATTCATTTGCTCACCAGAGCAACTCATCCACAGGATGCAGGTGGATCTTTGCTTCCCCACACGCCTCCATGAACTGCAGGGGCACAGCTGCCTCACCAAGGTCTTCACCACAGGCTGCAGGGGAACCTCAGCTCCTGCGCCTGGAGCTCCTTCTTTGCTGTCCATGGTGTTTGCAGAGCCTTTTTTCTTGCATATTCTCACTCCTCTCCCACTGAAGCTGTGCGGTTGTTTTCCCCCTTCCTTCTTAACTGTGTTATCCTAGAGGCGCTACCATCATCGCTGATGTGCTCAGCCTGGTCCAGCAGCATGTCTGTCTTGGAGCCTGATGGCACTGACTCTAGGGGACAAGGGGACAGCTTCTGGCATCTTCTTACAGAAACCATCCAGTAGCACCACCACTCCCGCCCAGCCCTCCAACACCCACCAAAACCTTGCCATGCAAATGTAATATGTGGGGGAAGAGTCAGTAATATGAGAATGCTTGGCCTATTGAAAGGAGGACTATGGAGTGATATGGTAACAATCATCTCTATGTAAAAGCTGCTGCAGAGGAGAAGAAGGTTTTCTGTGCTTTGTCTCCAAAGCGGCAGAAACAAGATGACTCACAAGCTAGAGAGGTTCAGGTGGGGTAGTAGAATGAATTTGCCAAGGCCCTGAAATGCTAAAATAAATCTTTATCACTAGAAGACTTTAGGAACAGGGTGGAGGGACTGGTCAGGCATGATAGATACTTGCTTTTGGCTGAGGTCATGGACACTTTCTAAATATCTGAGACTTCTTCCAACTCTATGATTAGACGTTTCTATTATAACTGATGCTGTACCATTCCTTTCCATAGGACTTCATACATTCAGGCAATACTTACCTTAAGAGCCTGCCCTGATTTTGGGTGGGAGAGAGTTTCTTTTCTTCATAGTAGCTGGTAGAGTTCTGTGTGCTTTGTGTTTAGTATGAGAATGATGTTGATAACACACCGATGTTTTGGTTGTTGCTAAGAAGTGTTTACCCTGAGCCTTTTCAGTGTCTCATGCTCTGCTAGTGAGGAACTGTACAGCAAGTGGGGATGGAGCACAGCCAGGACAGGATGTTCCAAACTGGCCAAAGGGATATTTCACACCACAGAAAATAATACCCAGTATATAAATCAGGGGGAGTTGGCTGGAGAGGGTGCTTGGGCTCAGGCTGGTTATCAGTCAGCGAGTGGTGGCCAACTGTGTTGTGTATCACTTGTTTCCCTTGGGATCTGTTACTCTCTCTCCCTCTCCATATAATTACAATTTTTGCTATTAATAATATTATTGGAATAACAACAACAGCACCAGCAGCAACAACAACAATAATAATATCACTACTACTGATAATACTTTGTTTCAGTTAATAAATTTTTCTTATCTCAATTCACGAGGTTTATCTTTTCTATCTGGTTCTTCTCCCTGTCAGAGTGGGAGGAGTGACTGAGTGGCTGTGTGGTATTTAATAGGTTAATATAGTCCAGTGGGCATTTAAAACTAGAACTTATTTTATAGCAGTTAAATGTCCAGTAAGTAACCTTACTGTCTTTGGTAAAAAGCAAACAAGACCATTTCTTAAAGAAAAATTAATATTAATAGAATATTAGCTACGGAATCGAAGTCAAATCACAGCACTGTTTGGTCTCCTAGTTAATTTGACTGCCTTAGAGTAAGACAATTTTTTTCCAAGGCTCTTACATCTGTTCTAATTCTTATGATAAATCCTCACAATTGTAATTATAGTATAATTTACATTTCACTTAAGAAAATCATTTAAGTATGATCAATGTAAGAATAGGCAATTCAGAAATTCAAGTAATTACTTAAGATGCCAGTATGTTAAATAAGCATCTGTCTTGATTTGGACAGTATGTCAATTAAACCTTAGCCCAAGTACTACTTACTAAAAGGTACAGCCCTGGTTTTATTGCTGTCAGATGTGCTAAGCAAAGGGAGTAATTTCACCTCTGCTTAGAGTTTTCATAAACCTGATGACTCAGGAGTGTGATACATGAATGTTTGATCATACGCTCCTTGGACCAAAAATAAAGATACCAGCCTGTGCCATGACTGAGGGAAAGGGTGGCAGTGGAAATGAAATCTGTCATCACAAGGTGATTATTTCTTAGTGGAGCATGAGACCTTCCTGGCCCACAGAACTGCCATTTAATTTGCACCTGACTGAGCCAGCAAGTATGGACCCAGCCAAAAATCACTAAAATATGTTTGCATAAGAAGAAAGAACTAAAATGTGCTTCCAATATATGAGTGAAAAGCTAAAACTACCAGTAATAAACACTGTTTGTCTATTGCCATGGTAATACAAGGACATTCCCGCCTCTGTGCTGTCATTTTCCATTATGGCAGCTATAATGTCACAAAAACACTTTTATTTTGCCTGCAAAACAGAAAAAGAAAAGAGAGTGAAACATATAACACTACTGTTCACATGCTTCAATGCTAAATGTATGTTAAAAAATACACATTACATCTTAATTTTGTCTTAACTTTGTCAATAGACTGTAAAACCATTCTCTATATACAGAAAAATGTAATAGGTGAAAAAATAGAAATATTAGTAAGGAACGAGGCATCTTGCTCACTCCATTAAAAAAAAAAGAAAGAAAAAAAAAGAAAAAGAAATTAAGAAAATACTCAGCTTCCTCTTGGCACCTGTGGCCTATTTGAAGTACTGGTTTCCTTGGAAATTCTAAGAAGTACAGATGCTAGAGGTGGAAAAGACTTATAAGGTCACCTAAAGCATTACCTCTCCAGCACAAAAAAAGGTTTGTGTTGTCAAGATTTTTTCCAAGAGAAAGTTATGTTCATAGTTGCCTTTCTTTCTTCCTCAGGTTAGACCTAAAGTTACTCTCTAGGAAGGTGTTTATTTCTTTGAAAGTGCTACAGGGGACACTGTCTCTCCAAAGCTAAGGTGCACTCCAGACACTTCTTACCAAGATGTTCCACTTTCAGTAACTATATTTGAACAAAACTTCATCTCTAGAACAGGTAGATTTCAGGTAGATTTTTTTCTCTTTTATAGAAAACTATATATAAAGAAACTTTTATAACAAATCATCACTCTAGCTTTCAGATATAACAGTTGAATTCACTCATGTAACTTAATGCAAGTTCACTAAAGCCAGTGGATGTTTTCCCATCTGCAGCACTGGAATATACTGGAAGCTGCTTGTTTGCTAAAAACACTCAATAACTTTTTTTTTTTTTTTGGTGGGCTTCCAGCAGCTTTCAACTTGTTAGCCTAACAAAAAATGTATGGATGATAACTAAGGAGGTGATGTTTCTTCTCCTGCACTCATCCTTACAGAATATCTCCTTCCCAAATGTTTTTGTTTCCTGTGTGTAAAATGCAGATAATGGTAATCCTTTGTAAAGAGCTTTGAAATCTGTATTTGAAACATGCTGTTCATAGCAATAGCCTGCAGACTATTACTGCTTTCAAAAGGATTGCCACCCTGATAGGGCAAAGGAGGTACTGCTAATCCTGAAGACTGTAGAACAAGGCTTCAGACTTGGCTTCCACACTCACTAGCCTTTCAGGCATGTGCAAAACTTGTCTCTTTCTTCCTTTGAGGAGGCATGGTCTGAGATATTGAGCACTGAGAGAGCCAATCTGATTCTCAGTTTAGTGGTGCTAACAATAAATATTCTGATTGTTTTAAAAATAATTGTACCAACCTTTAAGAGGGCTGCCAGAATCTGGGCTGGGCTTTAGCAATGAATGTCATTACAAAAGATGTTGCATTTCCTCCCTACCCACAGCCTAAATATAAACTGATTATGCATTAAAGACAAAATAATGTAAGCCTCATTTATCATCAAAACAATCATACAATTACATTGTGCACTTGAAATAAATTTGCCCACTTTTACTGTAATTGACAGGAATATTCTGGCTCTTGTCTCTAAAAATCATTGGGTTTTCTTCTCTTGATAGTGCCTCTGGGGGAGGAGTGCAGGGGGTCCTTAAGGCTGAGCAAGATATTGATGTTATTCCATGAGCCTCTCTGAATAAACAGCAGTGATTCTTTGCTCCACGAGTGTTTACAATTTTATTTTTTTTTTTCTGTGGGAAAATGATTTCATCTGTCTCTAAGCTGAACACATCTGAGATTCCAGACTCTTTATGGTACATCAGAAAACCTGATGGAGGAATTAAAAATTCACTTGGGTGCCCTTTTCCTTTGCTTCTGTTACTCCCTGAGGACTGCCTGCTGTAGTGACTGCCTGTAAGTTGCCATTTCAGAGGGTTATATTGGATTGGAACAGAACCAGTTAGCCTTCCATGAGCTTACTCTTTTTTGTTGATGGGATGTTAGGAGAGATTGCTGTAGAAATTGCTGTTTGAGTCATTCTGCTTTTGATATTCCTTTCCTGCAGAGTGGAACTGTGCAGCAGTGCCGCAGAAGGAGGAAGGATGGTGCCCAAGAGGCCTAAGGTGCATTCAAAAGTAAACATGAGAGCTTGAAATAGGTTCTTCTCCCCTGCCCAGCCATCTGTGTTTTAATTGTGTTCCTTAAAAGACTGGAGAATTATTAAAGATGGAGAGGGCTTGCAGACTGTGCACACAAACGAGATGGTGCTGCCTTTTGGCTTCTCTAGGCTCTCTGTGGGAAACCTAATGCAATGGCAGAGAGGTGGTGGAATGGTCTGAAGTTCTAGAAAGCAGGGCTGGATTTTGGAAGAGGCTCTAAAGACATCTTCTGATGTCATGATGTGAACTAGCAGTGCACTTTGTTTCTGAGGTCTGGACTTATGCTTTGTGAGAATTCAACAATTTTGATTATGCACAATAATTATTGGTCTTAAAACCTCGCGGAAACCAGGAAAGGACTGCTTGCTATAAATAGCCGTGTCACTTTCCATGTGCTGAGACGTATTGATAAAATGCAGCCTGGGCTATTTTGTTTTCATTTATTCTTATCTCTGTGAGACCTGTGAGTGCTATTCATTTGTAGTTGGTTGGGGTTTTTTTCCTCCCTTTCTTGTTTCTACTTCTGGCCTGCAGGTTTATGAAAAGAAGCAGTGCTTTCTATTGAATTTTATGGTACTGCCCTTTTTGATAGTGATTTATTTGTGACCAGTTTTTCAATTTGTGGTGCATATGGGATGTAAGAAAATTATGCATTCAATGCTTGTGTTTAGATAAAAACAAAAAGTTCACAAACACATACTCATATACAAAGGGGAACACAACTGCAAAATAAATTTCTCCTGAGCTTTCAGGGAAAGAAACAGGCTATATGTTACCTTATGTTGAACTTATCTTGAAACAGCTTTTCTTTACTGGGAAGCAGGGCAGAGGGGGTAAAGAATTAAGGTTGCTCGGTTTTAATACAAATTTTTTCTTTTTTTTTTGCTTTGAGATGCATTTTAATTTAAGCATGTGGAGTCTCAACATTTCTTATATTTCTATACAAAACTATCAGGCAGATTTTTATCAGAACAGAACAACAGATTTTGGGACTGAGAGGTTTTCCTTCTCCCTCCTGATGCTGTATCTGTTTTCTATGAAATTGTATGGAAAGAAAAATTTTTAGAGAAGCATGCTCACAGCTTCAGTCTTCAATATAGTATACTCACTGGTATATAGACTTTTGGCTCTAATGTAATCCTGACCTTTCCTCTGAAACCTGTGAAAGCTTGTATAGTTTTGAAAGACAAAATTTTTGTATGGGTGTTGTACATCTAAAGTAAAGGGACTGAAAAGATAATGTCCCTATACTTTAATGTAAAGGGCCACAAAGGTGATCAGGGGGCTGGAGCCTCTGATCTCCTTCTATGGACACAGGCTGCGAGAGCTGGGGTTGTTCAGCCTGGAGAAGAGCAGGCTCCAGGGAGACCTCATTAGTGTCTTTCAGAATGTAAAGGGGGTTTACTAAAGAGAGGGAGAAGAACCTCTAACATGGGCAGATATGGATACCACAAGGGAGTAGTTTTAAACTGAGAGATTGAGATAGATTAATTAGAAATGCTTTACTGTGTGAGTAGGGAGGCACTGGAACAGGTCACCCAGAGAAGCTGTGGATGCCCCATCCCTGAAAGTGTTCAAGGTTTGAGCAACCTGATCAAGTGAGAGGGGAGCTTGGAACTATATAGTCTTTAAGGTCCCTTCCAACCCAAATCATTCTATTCTATGAAAAAAATTAAAAACATTTTACTTGGGCTTTTTACTTAGGCCAAATTAATTTGTCATTCTGATCTCATGCACCCTTTTGTTAAATCAACCAGCCACTTATCAAGTCAGACATCCTTACTGTTCTAAATTGTGCCCCATGGAGACCTTAGTCAGTTTAGCTCACACTCTCAGTGGAGAGCCAGCAGTATTTATTACAAAGTCTGAACAGCAGGATGATAATTTACACTGTTTGGGAGATTCTGATGTAACCCGTTTACATCTTGTCATAAAAAATACCAGTCTTAAGCCACATATCCATACAAAACCAAAAGATCACTCTTTCTGTGAATCTCATAATTTTGTAACTGAATAAAGTTCATAGGACTAGTTGCAAAGAAATTGAAAAAATGCATAAACTAACACTGATTTTAATGAGCTTTACCCCCAACTTAGTGTTTCAAATTTGAACTAAGATTCTGTACATGCATGTTTGCCCACATAAACAAAACATTACAAAGTCTTTTTTATATTTTTAATGTTTCCTGTAGAATTTATTATGCTTTTCAAAAGCAGAATGAAACATGAAAAAACATTTGCAGAACTGAGGAAATCACTCCCACTTCTCACACATGTTACCTGATGTAACATGACAGTAGACAGCAGAGATGTTCTTTCCTATTAAGTAAAATACAACTTATGTCAATTAAATAATTGACCAGGTGCCTCTAAGAAACAGGTGTTTATCAGGGGAAATGTCATGTCAAGAACATTCTGTTTCCATTAGTAAAAGCTTAGAAACAACTGAGGTTATGAAAAAGTATGATGATAGTATAATGAAAGTATTACATCTCTAAGAAACACCTTTAATTGTTCAGATTCAATTTTACAATATCCAGGACAAGAAAGGAAGAGCATGTACTAGTATTTAGCACTAAACTGCTCATCCTAAAATAAAGTGCATTTAGATGTAAGATTTTTTTTAATCAGCTATAAGGAGAGGATACAACTGGGACTTTCAGATCACAGCTCAGATTCTCCTGTAAAGTACAGTTCCTCTCTTATTCCCTCAATGCTTATGGCAGCCATTTTTGAAAGAGAAATTTGTATTAAGAAAATTATAAAAATAGCTAAATTTTATTTTAAGTGTTATTGGTAAACACTTTACATAAAAAATTTAATAATGCACTAAAGAATTGTTCCATTGTTATCTGCTGGTCCTTCTGAGTCAGACTTCTATTTACTTTACTAAATAACTCACAATCATTTTCTAGGAATACAAATGTTTAAGAGACTAAAGATAAGCTGACTTAAATTTTTCTCTAAGCAGGCTCCTAATTTCAAAAATAATTGGAAAAAAGTAATTTGATTTGAACATAAGGCTATCCCAAACCTGTTTAGAAATGTGGATTTTAAAATAGTCTTGATATCTGGAGTCATATTTGCTTATCCATCTTCTATAATCTGGGATGCTTTGGCTGCCACACCAAGTATTAAGCACCAGTCAGAATTGGAAGCAAGCTGGGGAATAACACTTCAGGAATACCCTGAACTTTTCTCATGTGATTTCTCTTTAAAAAAATTAAAAAGTAGTGTTCTGTTTCAGAAGATTCCTGCAGTCCTTACTCTGCTGAGACAGGCCTGAATAGAGAATGGCACAGTCAAATGTTCCATTGTAGGCTCTGACTTGCTGAGTTATGGCAAAGGGCAATTCATGTTCCTTCCTATTGCAGCAGCACATTTCTGCTACACATCATTCTGTCTTTAGCTTAACGTCTGATGACAACTGGCAATAAGGCAATTAGGAAGATGCAAGTGCTGACTTGAATTATAAATACTCTATTAAATGCAAAAAAATGTTATGTTCCCTGTTGAACTGTCCTGTTGCTGCATTGTGCACTCAAAGCCAGGAAGTGTCCAAGCTAAGTGGCCTTTACTCTGCCCTCTGGTGTATATGCATTACGATACAGTCTTTAATTACATGATTTCAACAATTTCTCATATAATAGAATGCAAAAACATCCCCTAGTTTTGAGTTTTAGCTACAAAAACAAAGCTCACTGCACCACTTCTTTTTTCTTTCTTCTCTACAAATTAGGTGGCCACGACATTTCTAATGCTCTAAATACTGAGTTAAAAAATGGCAGTAGAAAAGTATGATTAAAATAAATATTCATAGCAAATAGCCTATATGCATATGTTTAAAAAAAATCATGTCAGACTAAATCCTCTTTTTGTAATTTATATTTTAGATTGCTTTTATTTAATTTTTAACAAGCATGCTTAGGAATGGGGAAAAAAGATACTGTTTTCTTAAAACGTCTCTATATAAAATGTTGCAATAAATGTTGGAGTTTTTTAAGCATTGTTATTACTATGTTATTACTGCAATTACTGCATATCCTAATCGCAATTTTTAAAAAATTTTTGCATTCAGAACATGCATTAAACAAGGGGAGTGCTGCCTCTCCTTTTGTGAGATGCAGAAATAAAATACATAGATCCCAAAATGTCTTTAGCCCTCACACTGCCTCCTGCACTGCTGTTCCTGACAGAGATGGAGCTTAAGAACACATATACAAGTTGCATTTAAATCCTAGACATTGTGGTCACTGATAGTTGGGAAAACAGCCTGGACTGTGCAAGTTGTCAGAGAAGA
This sequence comes from Dendrocincla tyrannina, assembly GCA_035047865.1. Classification (NCBI taxonomy): domain Eukaryota; kingdom Metazoa; phylum Chordata; class Aves; order Passeriformes; family Dendrocolaptidae; genus Dendrocincla; species Dendrocincla tyrannina. Next base: position 57,998,929 of record JAWWMP010000132.1, on the reverse strand, counting down.
ATCCTCCCTCAGGTGCTAGTCCTTACTGAAGTCACTGCCACTGGGCAATGCTAAGTGGTCCATACTTCCATCTCTGGTAGCTTGTACAGCCCAGGCTGCTTTCTCCACCAGCAGTCTAGCCTTGTCTAGTGGCTTGACCTCTTAGCATAGATAAATCTGTTTTACTTTACTCAAGCTATTCAAAGCTCAGCAGAATCCTAAACTCTCAGCTCTATGTGCAGTCAGTCAGTGCCACTACAGGTGCCAGGAGTACAAGGTCAGCTAGTACTGCTGCCACCTCTCTTAGAAATCTCTTTTAGAACTAAATAAATCTCCCTCTGGAAATGCACCTCTTTGCTCTGTTGGGAAGAAACCTTGATATCTGGTACAGAATGGATACTCTGCAGCATCAGAAGTTAAACAAGTTCAATGCGGTTCAAAGAGTCTTGCCCAAAGTTATGTTGTGAGCCTATGGCTGATCAGGATGAGAGACCAGGGCTGTGTAAGCCAGACTGTTCACCTTAGCAATGGGACACTCCTCTTGCCTGTGCTGTAAAACTGAAACACTGAGCACTGAATGTTAAAAAACAGCCTCATTCCTTGTGGCTTGCTAAAAATCGCATGAACTGGAATCAGTTCAATTCTTGTGCCCTTTTCAACTAAATAAAATATGATTTAGTAACACCCAGCTACATTACCCATGCTAGCCAGCATGCTTGAATGAAAGTTATAGTGCATTGGCCAAGCGTGAGAGATTATTGAGAAGATGGGACTGCATAAATCTTGTCCATAGAGTTGCTTAACAGCTACTGAACTTGCATGTAGTCATTAAATTATGAGATACCATTTCAGGGGCTACAATGGATTTTCAAAGTTGAATTTCTTATTTGCTATCCTGTAATTGAATGGTTCTTTGTTATAGCTAGTAGATAAGTAAAAGGTTCAAAGAATGGAAAGCCTATGTAGAGCTTGAAAAAGAGTATGAAATTTTGCATAATGTTACTGCAGAATTTTTCCTTCCAAAAATCTTCTTTACTTTTTTAAAAAGGGCCAATAATATTTATATGGCCAGATGGCTTAATGAGGAGAAAAAAACTTGTTAGAGAAATTTGTATCACAGAAGTGCATCAGAATTGATTTAGAGTCAAAGGAAGATTGTTTTAATTCTGTTTGGTTGTAGTATTTTTATACCATACTTTTTAATTTGCTGTAACAAGCTGATCTTACTTGAGTACTGGAGTATTCTGTTCTGTTGAGAAAAAATTTCTTGTGCTTGTGATTAAGATTTCTTGTCTGGTGAAAATGAATTAAAATATACTAAAAGTGTGCTTACAGCCCTTGAGAGTTCTGTTTATTTTTGTTTTTGCCATCTGTGTTAATCACAACAGGAAGGCCTGGCTTGTAATCTTAATAGAGCACATAAGTGAAATACGAAAAAGAAAGGAAAACTAATTTTGCCTCTGGAAACAAAAGGACATTTTAAAGGGCAAGCTATTATTCTCAGCATATACTTGTTCTAATTCCAGAATGCTTCTGCTAAATTCATTTCCACCTAAGAAACCCTTGGTCAAGGGTCACAATTCTTCTAAATATAGAGAAAGTTCCAAGTACTGCGCTTCCTAGAGAGTACTGAAAACCTCCTCCAAGCTCGATTTTGTGTTTACATCTCTTCCTAATTCTCTGGCCACATAGATATTAATGATATGTACAAATCAAATGAATCCAGCTCAATTACATATTTATCCCTTTAAAATGTGTTCTTGGTGAAATTTTTAAACCCTGTTGAAATGGGATTTGCAGAGCCAATGCTAAACCCAACAAAATCGGTTTATCATAAAAAAAAAAAAGACCTTTAGCATCATTTTCATCAAGGACTGAAAGAAAGTAGGGAAAGAAACCTGTTTTTGCCTTTTTCTAATGCTGCAGGTTCTCATCTATACATGACAACACAAGTCCACTACGTGTAAACATGTTGAAATGTGCTGGCCTTTACAGTTTTCCCAGCCTGAGGTAAGAAAATTGGTTATTTAATCTCTTATCGGGATCAGACTCATTAGGACTGTGACGTGTCTTCATTCACAAATGGCAAGCAGAGACCTAATGCCTTGTTTCTCAAAGGCCCTTATTTTTGTTACATGCCGTTCACTCAAAATAATCTCTTCCTTCATTATCTGTGCAATGTTGAGGTCCCTTCCTCCTGAACATGTACATTGTTATCTTTAATTCCATTGGCTCATGTGAAGCTGTTTGATACAGTTTTTGAGTGACATACCTGGTCAATAGGGTAGAGGTTCAATAGTTTTTTTTAAACTAGTTAAGATGTATCTTAATGACAAGTTGTGCTCTTCAGTTTGGGATGATTAATTCAAGTGAGCCGTCCAATGTTCAGATCTTTAAATTATGCAAAATTGTACTCTTCTGAAAAAAATCTGTGAATTATAGAGTTTGGTTATTACAAAATGAACAAAGATAGTGGTTGGTATTGAACAAGGTATCAGATAAAGTATCTCAAGAAACAGAACATCACCTGTCTTTTAGAATTTGGGTTAATAACAGAGATCAAAGCTTTAACAATGATAGCTCTTGACATGTCCTTCCTGCCAATAGATTATCTCAGAAAGACTGGCAACATGCATACCTCTAAAATGAAATTATTAGGCAGAACCTCACACAACTCTTCAGGTGTCTGAAACACACACAGGCACATGTGCATGCCTCTGTCCATTTAACTTGATACACAGTGTGCAAATGCCACAGGAAACCCAGTTTTGCTTCCCAAATTTGTGATGAGTGTTAGCCAGATTTGTGGTTTGTTTTATTGGGGTAGATCATGGAGTAAATTATTACTCAGGGTGAGTAAGAATACTGGGAGGCTCTAACTAATTATGAGATGTATTATGATTAATAAATAATAACCACAATTATTGAGGAATGGCTTAACCAATAAGGTCTTCAATAAATCTTTAATAGTTAAAATACATGATAAACAAATCCAGATGGCAGTATAGCATATTGCCAAGTCCCACTTGTGCAGCACAGGGTATACAGCCTTATTAGTTCTGAAAGCCCAAATGTAATGTATGTTGAATGAGTTGTCCTTAAGGTAAGAGTAATTGGAATGTATTTTCATTCTTTGTGACTTTGCATGAGTATATAGTGCCCATATACCTCTAGAGTATCATTGATTGGTTTATTGAAATTATCCATATGCTTTAGACAAGTTACTTTTCTTATTTCTTTTGAATGTTGGTTTCAGGGTAAAACTCAACAGCAGAATAGGAATAAATATGGCCTATGCTTATCCTGAACCTTTCAGTTATACATAGCTTTTAGACAAAGTCCATAGCTCTCCTATTGCTCACTGCTCCTCTACAAAATAGAAAGATCCATTTTATTTTCACTGGAGTTGTGATTAATCTGTCTCTGTGTAGCTGATCTTGGTCTCAACTCCATGTTCTCAATGCATCACATTTAATGAGATTTTGGACATTTCCAAACAAGGTGCAAATGGCCGATACTTGGATCAACTTCTCTAATCTCTAGTTAACCGTACTTGAAGATGTGATCCATAAATGACTGAAGTTAGTAGATGACTTTCCATTGACCAGATGGAAACAGCTTTGAGGTTGCTGTTCTACCTAGAGTGTCCTGTGATCATGTCATGGTTGATCATTGGCAGCTGAAGAGCTGCTCTGTAGCAGGCTTCTCAATGTTGTCTCTAAGTTAGCTTTATTGACTTAAGTCTGGTTTTGTTGGGCTTGTTTCAGGTCTTACTGACATTATTCTTGATTTGTTTTGTTTTTTAGGTTCTGCCCTTCATTTCTGTTGGTTATAAGCTAAGCATTTAATCTATGAGAGTAATATTTGACCCTTATGATAAAGGAATAAGAGAGAATTCATTTTTATTCAGACTATTACCTGTCTTTCCCATGTAACATATAAAATAGGGTCAGAGACAAGAAAAGAACTTTTCCTATTGAGGCAGCAAATTATTAGAATAATTTGTTTGAAAAATATATATGCATTGACACATCATTAGTCCAGTGACTAGGGTCCTAGGTCCAGATTTCAGTCTAGCTACAGATTCATTTAAGCTAATGTTTTGCCTTTGCTTTTAAGAAAACAGGAAAAGTGTATCCTTAACCTGAATTTACTTTTAGTTAAATCCTGAATAAAACCAAGACAGTCTATAATCATTATGAGTTAAAAACTTGGTGGAATAGGTTGGCCTTGCTTCCTGCTAGCCAGATCACCAAATACTGGGTGTTTTGATGCTTATAATTGAAAAATTTATCTTTCCAGCAAAAAGGAGGAATGCAGAAACTCCGTTCCACTGTGTTAACCTCAGCAAAAGCAAAGAACTTGATATGACTCCAGCCAAAGTACCTAAGGTCCTTCTGAAGGAAGGCTCTCACTTCAAACGCTTGGTTTCCTATGCCTTTTAAACCATGGAGAAAGGGATGACGTCCTCTGTTTCTCCTGGTTTCCAAGCCAAATCTCTTGCTTGCACCCATTTTAGCAACTAGGTCCAGCTGCACTTTGGTGTTTCTTGCAGGACTCATGCCTTGTCTCAAGGGAAAGCCAGAATTATTCTTAGCAACAGCAACAGACTGCTTTTATCCTTTGTCATCTCAGTTTAGCTTTCTTGCACTGGTAGTCTTGGATAAAATCCTGTCCTGTCTGAGGTGAAGAACAGAACCTACTCTCTTCAGCTAGTGCTATATGAACAAACTTTAAACAAGGCCAGGGCCAAAAAAGTATCACTTAACTCATTGTAGTGTTCAAGTATTTCCCATTGTGCTTTTGGTTTGTGCTGGCATCTTTCTAAACAGCTCTGAGGTTTGCTTTGGGGCAAGCACAGGCAGAGGACCACTCCTAAAAATCAGCTGTTGTGGGGTCTCTATTTAAAAATACAAGCACAAACTGTTTTGGTCTGCATGGCTGCACTGCTGGAGAATGGCTGCAAATATGTTCAACTTCCTAATATGGATTGACATGATGAGGATATAAACTTGGTTCTCCTTTTGTAAACAACGACAAAAGTGCTTCCACACATAACACTTCCAGAAGCTTAACAGAAAATACATTAAAGACAATAAAGCACTTATGTATGAAGCTGTCCATAGTTATATAAATATCCCAATTAGAGGCCACAAATGACTGCCTTTATATAACAGTATGGATTAGTATTGCTATGCAGAGCATAGCATTGTTCTAGAACAAAAAAAGAAACATATTCAGTGACAATAAAGAAGGCTATAAAAATAAGCCTGATACAAGATAGCTATTTGCATGGCATAAAATTAGCCCATGGAACTAATCATCACAAGTTTAATTAAGATATTTTGCTCAGTACAATTCAAACATGATTAGGATTTATATGAATAAATAACTAACTGGAACTAGGCTACCTTGGTTAAAATGTGGCTGTAAACCATCACAGAGTTAATAAGTAAGTTTATAAATAGTCCCTAAGGACTTCTTATATCTTGTGCTACTGAATGTTTGCAGCTGATATGAGCATGAAGTGCCTTAGTAAGAGATGTAAACTCCTAAATTAAAAAAAAATAAAAAACCCAAACAACAGACAACAGAATTATCTTTTGGATCTCTTAATTCTTAACAGTAGCAACAGGATGAAAACATTTTTGTACTGGCTTGTGGAAATCTGTGGAAGGCATGAAAATGCTTAATTCCATTTACCTTTGAGTTGCAGACAGAGTGGGTGAGAAGTGAAGAACGAAATGGGAAGAGGGTGATGTCCAAATGCAAATCCTCAGAGACTTGAGTTGCTTTGAAAATAATTTACTGAATCACTGCATGCAGGGATTAACTATTGAGTACTAATGATAAGTACTGTATACTAAAATTAAGACTTAATTTAAATATAAAACTATTTGCATTTCCTTGCTATCTAGGAATGAATGTATTTTTGCTGAATAATTTCTATGTATTTTTCAGAAAAATGATTAAGATCTGAATTTTTTTTTCAAATTAGAACTTTTTTGTGTGATTAGTGATACACTATTCTTTTTAGCAGCTTTGAATTTACAGAGTAAAATTTAACGAAAAGCAAAAAAAAAAAATCTAAATTAACTGAGACTGGAAGGCAATTTTTTTCAGCAACTAGAAGTGTGGCTAAATGTTTGACAAGTAGAATTAAAGAGACAGTACAAAACAGATGAAAAATTATAAAAAATATTTCTTCCCTTCTTTCCTGTTATTTTCTAATTTAATTTTCCAACTATCTGCCTTGTCTTTTCCTCTTCTAAATCTCATTTTCCTGGTCCTTTCTTCTTTCTTCTCCTCTTATTTTGTCTGTCATCCATTTTTATGACAACTGGTCCTCCCACACGTAGCCTTTGCTCGTCTTACTCCCAATCTGAATTTTTGCCTCTTTCTCTCTCTTCTTCCTTCCTAACTCTCCCCAATTCCCTTATGCAGAAAAAAGTTTTTCTGTGACTCCAAAATTTTCTTGCTTGTAAAGGTGACAGTGGTGTATTGGAAGTGGGACTGACCTTAGCAAGCGATGTTTCTTCTGAGTAATTCCAGACAGACTAATTCAACACAGTGAGTTACTTATGGGTTAAGAGAGAAGGTACTATCTCAGTCCACTAAGAGGATTTCGACTTGCAGAACAGATGGCAGGTGCAAGCAAGCTCTCTCACTTCCCTTTATGAGGTCATGTGTGGAAATATGTAGAAATTTTTCTTGTACTGCTTAGAGAAGCGCTAAAGCTTTATGAGTGAAGTGGCAGAGTAATAAAATGCTGTCCAATACATGCATTATTTCTCTTCTGTAAAACATTTGTCATTCAATTCCCAAGAGCTGATGAAATCAGTTCAAAGAGATAGAATTAAACAACAAATATTAATCTTATAATTACAATTGGAGTGGATCATAAATGTATTCAGAGAAGTGCTCTAGAAAGGTAATTTGTACTGTAACCACTGGATTTAAATTGTCAGTACTTCTCTGGGATTTTTACTGGCTATGCTGCATTTTACTAGTGATGTTCATCAATTTATACGCTTGCAACTGCACCTTTAGTATAAATGAGAGAATTGCTGGAGAGGCATAAGAATCAGGTTTTGAGAATGCAGATACGGGAGCAGAGCAGACTTTGGGCAGAGCCACTAATGCAGTTTGGCAGGACTTGTAATGTCAAGGTGCTTCAGAGGTGTCTCTGCTGCCATCCTTTCCTGCAGGCTGGAGCATATTTCTTAGCACACTCCCCTGAAACTGAAGTCCCCCATTTCTGCACAACACTTGACTCTTCTACTACATCTTGTTGTCCATCAAAGTGAGAGAGGCTTGAAGGAAAATCTGATATCACAGAGACACCGAGACACACACAGAGCAGTTGTAAACAGCAGCGTGGAGGCAGGAATACATCTGCCATGGAGCCATCCAAAACAGTGGATGGCAAATACCATCTCTGTGTTTCAGTGTCTTTTATCTTTCACGGTGCTCCCACGTTCGTTTTCAAGGTCACTATGACATTTTTACAGCTGTCACTCAAAGAAAACACAGAAGGTAGCTGTGGTTACAATGGGTATGGTAGCAACTCCATTGCTTAAAAGAGCTAAAATAACCTGAAAGTTCAATTGGTGAATTTATTTCAAATAAATTCAAATATCATTTGAAGATAATGTTCCCTGAAACTGATGTATATCTGTGTATGTGCTGAATCCAGGAGAGACCTTTTACTTTGTGTAAGAGGTCAGCCAGCTAAGCACTAGACTTTATCTGATCTGTTATCTTACACACTAAGTTAAGAGTTCAGAATTCTTTGAGAGGTTGTTTTTAAAATGTAAAGCATTCTAGGGAATAAAATAAGTTGGTTTTCTCTCATTCATTTACTTTCTGAAGTCTTATGAACTAAATAACTGATATTTCACTGCTTGTCATTCACAAGACTTCAGTTAGTAAGGACTTCTCCCTATGGCTTTACTCAGTGAAGGGTTTCTACATAAGCAGTATTTAGTCATATGTAGATGTGAATATCATTAATAAACCTCAATATCTCAGTCCTCAGAGTTGATCCAATACTTCACTGAAGCTAGTCAGTCCAGGGCAAAATGATGAAAAACTATGCATGCTACAAATACTATCACAACACTATTTTAGATTCCCTTTATACTGCTGTTAATGACTTAATGAGGTGCAAAGAAAGAGGGGATCATTAACGAAATGGGAAATAGGTTTCCCCACCTGTAAAATGGGGATAATCATTCTTACTTTTCCTGAAGAGTATTAATAGCAGCTAGAAAAATGTGCTCTGGTTTTGTAATTATTACTGCTAGAAGACAAGCAAAATGAAATGATTTATGATATGCTTTTAAATGGCTACCCAGACTATGGAACAAATACTTTTAAGGCTGTCTGAGCATAGTTTGAACACTAATTAACTGGATTAGAATCTAATTTAATTAAATCCTCTTTGTATGAAAAAATTCTTTTGGCTGAACAATACTCTATTCGTTTGCTTTTTGGTGATTTTTTTTAGTGGTTAAACAAAACTGAAAAGAGGAATAGTGAATTCAAAGTAAGCATGCTTATGGGTGGAATGAATAAAGTTAAATTAAATTGGTCTCTGGACCAATTCAAGCTGTAAAAATAAGGTCATCTAGATCTGTTACCTAGGTGTTGTCTGAACTGTGACTGTTTATGTGCATATATTCATAGAGAAACTGGAATGGACTCTTCAGTCTCAGTTACTGTCAGTCTCTTCTATAGAGAACTGTTAAAATAAGGAAGATTTGCAGCAGAATGAAGACCCCTCCCTTTCAGTAAATAATAGGGATTTTTCACATAGTGGAAAAGGCTAGAGGATCTATAAATTAATCTTTACATAATAAAATCTATATTGGCCTACTTTGATGGTTCAAATATTAGTAATGTGTTTTACTTCGCCTGTGTTTCAACGCACCCACTTTGGCTTTGGGGTCCCTTTAACCATGGTATCGTGATAGCAAGCCCAAATTAGTAACTCCCATGAGAGGCAGCAGGTCTCATGTAGTTCAGATGTGGCTGCATGCCCTTTGACACCAGGTGCTCTGAGGAAGGTGGTGGGTCACTGCTGTGTTAGACAATCCTGCATTCACCTGACCTTTGATTCTCACTGTCTAGTGATGTTTAGATGAGGTGTGCTCTTCATTGTTTCATGACCAATAAACAGGCAGTGCAACTGCTCACATTGATCATGGTATTTACCACCTGTTATTTACAACCTACTGTTAAACAGACAACGTGAGAATTTCTCAGAGTCATAAAAGCTGTCCCAAAACATATAAAATTGCTTTCAGGCTTTCATGTTTCTTTGTTCCTTTTTCATTTTTGAAGTGCCCTATGGAAAAAAAAAATGCCATGGATCTTCGTTTTTCCTGACCGCAGTAGTCTTTGAAGTGTTCAGATTCTCCTCTGAAATGTGTGAGTTTTGTCCTCCCCTGACCTCCCCTGAAGCTGAAAATACTCTGCACCTTCAGTGCCCAAAGACCTTATAGTCATGAGAACTGCTTATTCACTATTTTTTAACAACTCATGTGTTTTGATAATTAAAAATAGTCTTGTATGGGTATGTGTCTGTGTGTTTGTGTACATATATACACATGCAGTCATGACCTTAAGAGGTTCTGTATTGCTTTCTTAATTACTTTGGGATTTTGAAAAATAATATTTAATTTTTTTTTCCATTTTTTTTTTTATTTTGCACTTTCCTCACCCAGAAAATAAGATGATAATGTTAGACATATCTAAAGAATTATGGGGACATTTGGAAGAGCTGTTTTTAATGTATAAGACCTGTGATTTACAGGGTTCTAACCACAAAGTGCATTTTCAAATTTTAGAAGGCTTTAGGGGGACATAAGAGGGATTGAAATAAAAATAAAGCTGCAAATACACAGGGCTTTACTTAGTTTAGGTAGTTTCACTGTTTGTTTGAATTATATTGTAGCGTTTGAATCCAAATAGCATTTGTGAATGTTATCATGTATTAATTCATCTCATAGTTATATTTGTGTAATTATATTTACTGTCTTTGTAGTAAAGTGCTTTTGAGGCAATCTAGTGGCTAAAATATAGTTCCTAAAAAGCACTGTTAAGCTTAGTAAATATTCTGGATGCACTGGCTTCATCTGATTAACTAGTCACTTGTATCACAGGAGAAAGAACTTTTATTTGAAACTGCTTATAGGATTCTCAGCTTGTGGCATACTAACAGTTGACCCCTAAGAGACACCTGTAGTAATATTTTAAAAATGTATGAATAATGGTGAAAGATCTTACATCATCTAGCTATAAGTAGAGATATTTCTCTTGCTTTATTTAAAAATACAACACTCTAATCATTGTGCTACAGTGCTCTTTCACTTTATGTTCTCGTTTATAGAAAACCAGGTGTGGATGAGTTCTCTGTCTGATAGTCATACTGAATTAAGTGGAAACTCCATGGAAATTGTGCAGTAGAGGTAAGAGGGACAAGATGACAGTGAATCTTTGTAAGGAAGGATATATTCAGTACCTCTGGATGGCTGTGGGCCCCAGCTGCAAACACCATGCCCTGGTTTCAGGCTGTTTTTACAAAACATTGGACTTTTCGCTGGTTACTTCCATAGGAATGTGAAGTCCTGGTTTATTGGCATGACTTAGGAACCCAGCCAAGGGCTGAAGGGGACATGCTTGAACCTGGTCTTCTGAAAAATCTTGTGCTCGAAGCAAGATAGAAGAGCCCTCCAGGAGACCTGGCACTGTGCAGTGCTCAGAGTGACCAGGCTGGCTCAGTGCAGTGACCTGCCATGGTAACCTTCTGCTCTGAGTAGTCTCAAAGGCCACACCTCTATGAGCAAATGAAGCGTACTTGAGAACAGCCCTGGTGATGGTGGCCAAGGGGAGGGGGACAGCGTGCACCCCTGCAGCTAAATGCCTCTGTGTTGTCTCCTGGGAATGGCTCTGGGAAAGCTCTTCCCCTGGAACTGTGCTGAGGAGCTATTTGGGAAATTGTTATCTGGCAAAGAAGTAGTATGGCAAGGACCATTGTAGCAATTTGTTAGTATGTGTAATTGTGTTCCTGTAACTGGGAAATGATCTGGACTCTAGCTGAGGTGACTAGCATAGGCACAGTTTGCTTTCTTAGCAAAGGTGCTGCTTCCTAGGAGCTGCTAAGAAGAGAAAAGGAGGTGCTTCTGCTCAGTTTATGTACCTGCACCTCAAATATAAAGTAGACCATGGATATGTTTAATTAAGCTTTTGCAAATATTATCGTTCATGAGGCTGTTTACTGAGAACATGATTCACTTCTGATTCATAAGCAATGCAGACATACTCACTGAGCCAGTGGATCCAAGCTAATAAATTCTGCTTATTAGGAGGAATATCTGTGAAACGTGGAGATGTTGAGGTAAAGAGCCTTACTGACATGTCTCGGTCTGATGCTCATGACAAAATTTTGGTTCCTCTGAAGCCATTTTAACTCCGGTGTAAGGGGGGTTTGGCTCTGCCTCGACTTACTATGATTAAGCCTCTAATTTTCTGTTGAAAGACATTAAGACAAAGGGTTTTCTGTAAAGATTTTTTTCTTTTTGTAACTGTAGTTTAGTGCTGCTCAGGTTCTGCAATTTAACTTAGGCATGAACTACCTTAACCCTTTTTGAAATAGCAGCTTGTCTGCAGTTTAGCTCTGGGATCCCAGCAGAGAAGACTCCCAGGAGAAAAGGCCTGAAGTATCTCGAGGAATGATTAAAAGCTTCAGTAATGTTCCATTAAACCTTGCTGCTTTTAAAATAAATGGACACTTCACTGCTATAAGACATTTTACCTGTAGACATTCATTTGGAGTCTCATGTTTTTAAATGACTTTGCCCCCATATTGCAGTCAAACCTCAAGATATTACAGAAAAGAAGGATTAAGGAGAAATACATTTAATGACTGGTAGATTAGTAATGATAAGCAGAGTGATTCAAGCTCAAGTTTTAATTTTACGTGATGCTTCATGTGGTTTCAGGATGTTATTGTTGTTGCTGCTGTTCATAGTATCAATTCATTAGAATAAGTAGATGGCCTGGAAACTAAAAAGATCCCACCTATGTGTTTCAGAGATGGTTAGATTAAAGTGTGTGGGTTTTTAAATAAGCTCAAAAGGATATGTGCTAAGTATTTTAATGGACACCTGAAACCACAAAACCTTTTCCTGCCTGTAGGTTTTATAAGTAAACTAGAAATTGGAATAGATTTAAAACTCTCAGATCTTTTGTTCTAGCCTGATTCCTGTTTTAGATTAATATATGGCTGCAACCTCAGGAATAAGTCTGCTACAATAACCCACAATTTAATCAATATTTGTGTTAATTGTTAGCATTGTGTAACTGTATAAGAAGTGGTGGCAGCTCTACTCCATAAAATGTAAAAATACGTTGTTTTAGTGTTTTTAGTAGTGTTACTAGTAAGTTATTTCCACAAATTATGGAAAGTTCCACCTCAGCTGTTGCTCTGAAGTTTTGGGCTCATGTGATCCTGACACTGAGAAACAGGGATGATTGAAAACACAACAGGAGTTTGTAGCAGGAGGTTATAGTGTACACCTGTGTTACTGCCTGTGTAGGCTCTTTTACCAGGCCTATATGTTTGAGCCACTCAGGGTATATCCAGGAGTAATTTTTTTCCCCTCTCTACATTGCTATTTCCACAGACAATGGTCAGTTCTTTTTTTTTTAAGTTTCATATAACTGATATTGGGAAATGTGGAAGGCAATAACATTTCTGAAAGCATGGATGTTCTGTGACTGCTTTCCTTTCCTTCAGAAATTAATTCCAAAATAAATTCTAATATTCCAAAAAGTCTTGTCCTCATTGTGGCAGATTTGTGTCTGTCAATCATTGACTTGTGGTTCCAGTGGGAAGAAGAAGCCACAGAAAGCAGGAGTTACTGAGAGAGGTGATCTCAAAGATTGTAAAGCGTTAGATATGACGGAGTCCGATTAGCTGGGATGGCACCATGGATTTGCTTTTTTTTAGTGGGGAATCAGTGCAGAGATTTGAGCCACACTGTGATATTCTCGTGGTGGCCTCAGCTGGTGGGCAGTTGCACTTGCATCAGGTGGAGGTTTCTCAGGAACACACAATCTCTTTCTTTGCTTACATGTTCAGTAACTGAGCACAAGAATCAAATATATGGCTCTCAAACTACTTCTAAAACTGACCAGCAAAGAGCTCTGGTCAGGTCACAAGTGGGAAAGAACTATATGTTTAGATATCCAGTTACAAATGGACTTCAAAAGCTTTTAGGAGAAGCCCTTAATAGAGAGGAGCACTGCACAGGAGGTAGTTGGAACCAGGTGTTTTCCACTTTTTTATTCCCTTTACTGCTCCAGCTGCTGACCCCTGCTAAGCTCTGAGCAACCTGAGAGATGGCTCTGCTTGTATATGATAGGAAAGCTGCTGTCTGTGGGTGAGTATGGACACAGAGATAAGACAAAAAAGTGTTTTTGCTAGTTGAGAAGAACCTGTCCCCAGATGAGTGTTGCCTTAAGGAAAGGGGAAAAAAACTTTCCAAGACAACTTTATGTGGGTAAAGTAGAGAAGAGTTCTTTTACTTATCGGGTTTTTGGGTACAGAATATAAAGGAGTATAAAAGAGTATATAAAGTATAAAAAGTATAAAAGAGTACAACACGTGTTGATAAATAACAGAAAAGACTGGTACTAGGATGAACTCACGGCCTCAGGAATACCATGTGAGCTCTTCTCCAAGCACCACTGCTTCAAAACATGCAGAGTAAATTAATCTGAAAGGCGTCCCTTTCATTTCATTCCCGGCTGTTTCCCTGAGCCACCCTGCTATGTCTTACCGAAGCAAAAAAGGGACAACAACCTGTCCCTCCCAGGTGAAAAACCCTTTCACCCACAGGCTGGGAACATGACTCTTGCAACTTCTGGGCCCAAGTCATTTCACCTCTCAACCCACTATAAACAAGGGAGAAACTCTCTTTTGCAGCTGCATCCCTGCAGCTAAACTATCTCAGCAACTACCCCAGTTCTTGCTGATACCCGGTTCCCATTACCGATCTCGTCTTCCTTCAAGCAGGACTTGAGGTTTGTTCCGGTCGGGTACAACAAGGAAGGGGAAACATCTTCTCCCCTCACCTCAAGAGAGCAAGAGAGGGAAAACCCCCCTTTGCAAGCAGAGCTCTTCTAAGCTCTTCCCCGCCCCCCACCCCTTTTGGGGAGGGAACACCGGGCAACACACCAGGCTGGGCAGCAGAGAATGTGTGTGTGTGTGAGAGAAATGTCAATAAAGTGTAGAAGCTGGAGAAAGCAGAAAAGCCTCATCTATGTGGCAGCATACTAATTTTATAACCCTACTCAATTATCATATCTAAA
>JAWWMP010000132.1:57965247-57984471 GCA_035047865.1 Dendrocincla tyrannina | reverse complement strand
TTGCAAGCTACTCTATATGTGAGAAACTACCTAGAAGTATAAAAATCTACAAATTCATGAAAACCCTAAGGCATCATGAGTGATGAAAGTTTGGAGATGATCTGATAAAGTCTTAACAGCAATAGCTGATGGACTCTGCCAGGTCTCTGTGGGTGGGTGCCATAACTAATATTTTGCACTACCCTACACTCTTTTTTATTTTTACTTTTTATTTAGACCAGGGATGTAAAATGGACTCACAGTAGATCTTTCCAAAGTCAACCTTTCATTTTCCTATGTTTTTCTTTTTCTCCTAAATCTAAGACAAAATGTCAGAAGGGGAAATATTTATGAGAGCCATTTAGAAATATAAAAGAATTCAGCTGAAATGAATTGTGATTGAATAGTCTTCACAATTGTTGTAGCAGGGAAACTTAATATAGAGTTGCCATGGAGACTGGTTCTTTGGCCATTGGTCTAACACATTTAAGCCTTTTAGTTCAGCAATATGCTATTTGCAGATGATGCCATACATGATATTAACAAGTGGTTTGCCTTCATTAAGAGGAAAATATCTCTAAAATTATGGCACTTCTCATTAAAGCAGAGATATGCAAAACTGCTTGAAGTTATTTGAATAATCTCTGACATGCATGATATCAGTTCATGAAAATACCAGGTTTATAGAGGAGAAAACCTGTTTATTGCATCAAAACTTGGGCAGACATTACCATCATGGTAATGGAGTTTGAATGGAGGCTGTCAAGGTGGAAGAGGCAAACCCTCTTCTTCCAAGTGCATGCTTTGCTCAGTTGTGGGGTGATCTGACCTTTTTTCCTATTAGCTTTTTCAAAGTAATTCTTTTGAGTGCAGGGATATTTTGACTACCACACTTGCACTGTACTATGAAGACGCCACTTCCTTTCCCCTTGAAAGATTTATATTTATTACTGTTTAATGAAATCTTGTTTTTATAAATGGCATGCTATATTTTTACCATGTGACCATCACACACAGTTCTGTTGAGTGCCTGTAATGGAGTAAATGGAAGCACACACTAAACAAAATGCTGAAACTCGGCAGAGGTAAACTGCTTAATAGCAGTGCCTGTAATGAATTTCCTAACTAACTGGCACATTTCATAAACTGATAACTTGGATTTAGCTATAAAGGTCCCTGATCAAGCAATAGACAGGAACAAAATGAGAGGCAAAGCTGTAGCTATCAAAACCCACCGTGGCCAGGCAAGAGCCTGGGGCTCTCTCTGTAATGGCCTATTTGCTGGCTAAGTCAATATTTCATTCCTGCAGTCCAGCTGGACAGGAACACTAAAATATTGAGTTCCTCAGTCCACCAGTGCTGTGTCAAATAGAGCCTGAATAACACTGGGATCCTATAATTTTGGCAGAGATTTAGTTTTCTGCAGAACATCTGTCAGGCACAGAGGTGACCCAGAGAGGCCAGAGGCTGAATCAGGACACACAGTTGTCATACTGTGCCATTGTTTCACTGCTATCTTGTGCTGGCCATTTCTGTCAGAGTGCAACAGCATCCACACATCACAAATAGTTTGTAATGTTTTGTGTGTAACATCCACACTATTTTGTAATATTTTAGGAAGAAAGTTTTATTCTTCTTGCAGAAATCAGGTCTCCAAATGTTACTCACTGTTGTGATATTTTTAGAAATGTCCTGTGGTTCCTGGCACAGATTTTGGGTTCGAGAGTTTGGGAAAGCATGTCAGCTATCAGTATGAAGTTTATGTATGCTCCAGTATCCAGAGATCTTGCTGCTGTTACCGGACAAAATTCATAAGGCAGTAAATGATCCAGCTATAAGCTCTGGTTTGATCAGTCAGTTTACTAAGGTTGTGTTTGGGTTAAGGATGTATAGCAATGCCTTTGGAACTTCTCTTTGCAGAAGGACATCATCTTCCCTCTCAGGGAGTGATGTGGATCATCTCACCCCTCTTCCCACTAGGAAGAATGCTCTGTACAAGGGCCCCATTTTAATTTCTATTTTCTGTATTTGTCTGCAGTTCCTTTAAAATTCAGCAAAATATATAAATAAATCACAATGTTCCTTTCAGTTTGTCATACATTGCACTGATTAGTAGAGCTAGTTGATACATTTTCAGTTTGTGAGAATATATCATTTTGCTGAAGTCAAAAAAGAAGGGGTCTGAGTCTCACTGTGCCACATGAGGATTAACAAATTGGTCATGTGAGACACCTGTATTCTAATCTTGACATTTAGAGTGATGTGGTGTGTCAAATTCTGACACGAAATAAACAGTGCATCTAAGGAGGTTTTTCAACAAATGTGAAAATTGGAATTTTTTTCCAGGAATTATTTCTTTTTTCTCGCCTCTGTCTTTGAAGAAAGGAAAACTTGCAAAATCTTTAAATGTGGAGGAAATAAACAGAGTCCATACATTCTCAAATTCTACTCAGCTCTAGTAATCAGCCCCGAATTCCATTGCCATAGTGATTTTTATTTTCCCAGTTGCATGACCTTTCTTTAAAATTTCTAGAAATTTTCTTTTATATTCCTTAATATAAACATAATTTATATCTTCAGGGCTATATTACCAGTAAGCAAAATATGCTACTACTCTAGGCTTTAAATGGGGCCTCAAAATGTGGAGAATTTTTTCAATGAGTCCCACTCCTAAAACAATTTTCAGAAAAAATGATCCACTGCTGCTATTGTGAGACACAAACAGCAAAGAAATAACACTTTTCCTTGAATTGTCTGTTTCTCCTCTGAAGCCTTAAAGTCTAATAAAAGTGATAAACACATACTCAGTTAAATATTACTGCATTAGACACAATTTAAAAAAATAAAATTACACTTCTTACTTGTTGGCCAATTTGGGATATGCCCCAAAGCCTGCTGGATCAATAGCAGTACAGAGATTTTAGTAACATGTGAAGATAAATGAAGTTTGAGGTTGTAATTTGGCATGGAGTGAGATAGAAAAGGTGCCTGGATGGTGGGTGGGCAAGGTGAGAGTGAGTAGGATCAGAAGCAATTCATTGCTGGTCTGGAAAGGGATGGGGAGGATCTGCCCCTACTGCAGCATCACCCCAGGTGTTCCCAGGGCATTGGGGGACAGGAGATTTTGTTTTATTGCTGAACACATGCAAACTGCAAAGGGAACTTCTGCCCCCCAGTGACACCCCAACTGATAGCTGGAAAAGAGGATGGGCTTCAAGACTGGTGATTAGCTCTGGCTGCTCTTTATACAGCACTTACTGCTATCAGTATCTCAGACAGCCGGGAGAGACATCCCTGATATCTTAATCAAAGTGATGTAACACAAGCACCCACCCCTCTGGATGTTTGGGCCCGATCCTGCAAATTGCCATGCACTTCCTTGGAAGCACTCAGCACTCCCCTGACAACTGGCATCAGTGACAGTCAGAGCAGGTGGACCTCAGTATTCCAAGGGATCTTTGCAGTCCCAGGAGGTGCTGAGCAATGGCTGGATGGCTACCTCTGTCATCAGGCCCAAGGGAATATTGAACAGTTCAAACTCCTGCAGGGAAGAACAACCTTCAGATGGAAGAGAAGAAATTATTCATCTGCCTAAGAAAAAAGACAACCTTGAATGATTAAGAACTGTGTGAGAGATATTAATAATCACATGACTGAGCATAGGATCCAATACAATACATAATTCATGAACTCACAGCAAAGAGTGATTTACTTTTCCTTGAAAATTAATTAAGAAAGATGCCTGGTGATGTTAAGGATTCACCAAGGCCCATAATTCTAAAAAAGGAATGAAAAATATCTGTATTTGTATTCTACTAAAGCATTACAAAATTCTGGTATAAAAGGGAATGAAACACGATGTTTCAAATGTCTATTATAGTCTCCGATGGAATCATTAGGAAATTGGTTTCTAAAAAAAGTACATCAATTTCCAAAAGATCTTAACTTATATAAGCATGAAGAGAAATAATACAGCCATAAAGCAATATGGAAATTGGACAAAAAAAGTTTACCAAATTTTCCTGAAATAAAACTTAGAGTTTTTGTTTTTCAAAGAGAGCTTCAGAGTTTCAGTTTCTTGTCAGGAATGATTGGCTAGTGCTGTGTTATTTGTACTGAATTGCTTCACCTCTTCCCTGAAGGACAGGAAGCTTGTTTCCTTAACAGGTTATAAAACAATACTGGAAACTTTGCAAGTGTAATTAGTGGTGGTTGAGGTCAGCAATGTGAAAAGCTAAATTTGTGAGGTGTAGAACCATTTTGGAATTCATTTGCTCCATTTTTTATTTTTTTTTAAATTATTTTTTCTTTTTAAATTTTTTGGTGTGTCAGCACAAATTAAGAAAAGTCTCTGCGGATGCTGAATGAAATACATCATTTGGAAGTATAAGGGATATACCCCACCATTTCTCTTATTAGCTAAAACACTTTCTGTACTGAATTTCAGTGTAACACACCAACTATTTCAGAAAGCAAAAGATACCAGTGTGAATCCATGGTCTTTGTAAGGGCTACACAAAAGAGAATCATGCAGAGCAGTCCAGACCACCCAGTGCTGGGGAAGGATGTTCATCTCCTTTCTTTGTAGACCACACTTGCTACCAATGGGAATTCTGTGGCATTTTGCACTTGGTCAGGATTGTGTTATTTGGAGGAGAGGGACTGTCTGTACAGCAGGACCTCAGCCAGGGCATTTCAGGTTGGACCAGTGCAGTAGTCACCAGCTGTAGGATGATGTTCTGAAAGGTGCCTTTAAAAGCTTGTATAAAGCTGATAAAGTGACTGTGTGTGGGAAGTCCTTCCAGAGGCAGTGGAATGTCTCCCTACAGCTCTGGAGGCACACTTTTTGAATGGCAAGAAAGCTTTCATGTAATTAGCTCTTTTCTCACCAGTTAGCATCATAGGGGGCAGGAGATTAAATGCAGTGTGTTCGTCGGGTAAGAGGAACACTTCACTTGCATGAAATTAAAATTTCCCAGGGATTATTTTTGCTAATATTTGTTGTATATAAACTTGTTTATACAAGTTTGTGCCTGTGTGCTACTATTATTTCACAATAATAGTGGAGACTTGGTTATAGCATTCACCCAATTTATTTCTTACAGTACCAAATTAAATAACTGCTTCATTAAGAAACAACTGATGAAGGTTCTCTTATCAAAATCATGCAGATGAGATACTTAGGTTCATATAGATAATACAGAAGCATTGTGTATGTGCTAAAAGGTATGTGTTTTCTTTAAATTTATGGTTAGGGAGAGACATGAAACATATGATGTTTGCCCTGCTAAACATTTTTTGTCAAGAAAGAATAGGCTTCTAAATATTCATCCATGTTCTAGTCTAGTTGTGTGAATACGTGGTGGTCAAGACCATTGTCTTAACAAAAGAGCACATCTCTTGTGGAGAGCAAAGACCAGCCCTAGCATTGTTGTATTTCCTTCTGATAATTGTAATTACTTTGCTTTGTCTGCCTTGCATTACTTTTTATGAATTTAGCTAGATGAGAGCCTCTATCCAGGACTGATAGCCAGCTTTCCTTTGGCTCTCTGCCAGCAACCTATAATTAAAGTGTTTCTTGAGAGAGGACCACTCTATAGTACCTATTGTGCATTATGTCCTTGGAACTTAAGTGAAGTAATTGAAAAAAAATCTTCCACTTCATATCATGGCATATTTCCATGGCACACAGAAAATAAGGAGGTGATTGGTGACAGTCAGCATGGCTTCACTAAGGGCAAATTGTGCCTGACAAAGTTGGTAGCCCACTGTGAAGTTACAGAGTTGCTGGATAAGCAAAGAATGACTGATGTCATCAACGTGGACTTAAAGCATTTGACACTGTTCTCTAAGACATCCTTGTCTCTAAACCAGAGAGACATATATGTGATGGATGGAGCACTCCTTGAATAAGGAATTGGCTGCATGTTTGCACTCCACAGAGTTGTGGTCAGTGGCTCAATGTCTGAGTAGAGACCAGTGACAAGTGGCATTCCTCCAGTTTTGATATTGAGACTGGTATTATTTAACATCTTTGTCAGTGACATGGACAGTGGCACTGAGCCACTCTCAGCAAGTTCACTGATGACACCAAGCTGGGTGGTGCAGTCGACATGCTGAAGGGGACGGATGCTCAAGGGGACCTTGATGGGCTTGAGGGGTGGGCCTGTGTGAACCTCATGAAGTTCAGCAAGGCCAGGTGCAGGGTCCTGCATGTGTGTTGGGGCAATCCTGAGTACTGCATCCAGCTCTGAGGCCCCAGCACAAGAAGAACATGGGCCTGTTGGAAGGAGTCTAGAGGAGACCCATGAAGATGATCAGAGGGCTGGCGCACCTCTCCTATGAAGACGGGCTTAGAGATTTGGGTCTGTTCAGCCAAGGGGTAACAGCTCTACAAAGAGAGAGAATAGGTTTAGATTAGATGTTAGGAAGAAATTCTTTACTGGAAGGGTGGTGAGGCACTGGAACAGGTTTCCCAGAGAGGCTGTGGATGCCTTGTCCCTGGAAGGGTTTGAGACCATGTTGGATGGGGTTTTGACCAAAGCGATCTAGTGAAAGTTGTCCCTGCCCAGGTCAAGCTGGTTGAAGTTACAGTACCTTTAAGGTTCTTTCCAACCCAAACAATTCTACGATCTTATTACCTCTTTCCATACCTAACTTACCTTATAGGACTGTTGTAAATGAAACTGTATTTCATGGGAATATAAAAATCATAGAGTCACAGAATCATAGAGTGATATGGACCTAAAAAAATTGGACATAATAAAATATCTTACAGTGAATTAAGCTGACTAGAAAGAAGGGACTGGTCCAAGAATATTCGTGTTTACAGATAAAATTATTATGAGTGTCTACTGAACTTTAAGCACACACCCAACATTACTCTTTTAAGTTTTCTGGCATAGAGAATACCTAAAAGTTCAAATCTTGTTTACTACATAAATTAATATTGCTGAGCAAAAGGATTTCAGTGTGGCTTCAGTCAGTGACCTTTGAGAATCTGCTTGTTTAGTGCCATCAGGCAGATGGAATGGCTTTTTGTTTATTGGGGGATGATGGACAAACCATCATCCAAAGCTTGGGCTGACACGGTAAAGCTGGAAAGATTTCCATGGCTGACAGTTGTTGTGTGCAGGTTTGTGATGACCTCTATCTTCTACCTAAATGAGATAATGCCTCGAAGTCAAGAACCAGCCAGTAGAAAGCATTATTATTTCCCTTAGATAGAAGAAAAATTTTACACTATCAGTCTTACTGCTGGTATTTTTAATTTTGCATATATGAAACAATATTGTTTATGTAGTTTAAAGGTAAGTGTATTGGTTTGCACTACTTGTGCTGAAGAAATACCTGGGTTATTTATAACAACAATCCAGTTAGGAACCCTACTTGAAAATTTTTTAGTAAGTTCTGAAGTCTCTAAATTGCTGAGGTCAAGGGCCAAAAATATCTGTACAGTATTGTTCTAGACTTGGTGTGCCTCAGAAAAGATGCAGCTATAATTAACTGCTACTGAAGCAGAAACTACTAAGTATTCCTGATTTAGTTTTTTCCTAATGAAAGCTGGGAAATTTGATGAAGACTGTTTAAAGGCTTTTTTTTTTTTTTGGTATTGTTGTTTGTTTTTTGTCTAAAGAAAGAAACTAAAGGCAAATCTATCAAGTTTCAGGATGTGTGTTTTGGATTTATGTTTGTGTTACGTCAGCCAAACATCTATGGTAAAACAGGTTAAACACCTTGTTCCTGGTGGCTTTCTGATGTTCTTCATATCAAAGGCACTTGGAGAAGTGTGAAGTCAGGCTGCTATTCAGGAACCATAAGGAAACAAATTACTTTTTTAATGGGCAGAAGTATTTAGAAGCTTTCTAAACGTTTTCTCAAGTAAGATTTTGAAAGAAAAACATTTTGATAAAGTTCTTGGAAAAAAAAATCTGGTTCAATTTGGATTAACAAAGTCCAGCTTTTTATATGCAGTTTAAAAACTGCTCCTTGCACTGTTTCTTGCAATGCTATTGAAATGAATATCAGCCTACTGACCACCTATGTAAAGTTTACACATTCAATTGTTTGGGAATTTCTTAACGTATACATAGAAACTGTGCTGTGAATATTGTGCTTGTCTCAATTTGCTTTAGTTTCATTATTGTTGTGTTGTATTAAACCCCCAAATGATGGTGACATATGAATGTAAAACTCTGAAGACCTTTTATTCACAGGGAAGCTGCTTTAAGAACAGATTATTCTCTGGAGTGAATTGGGATTTCAAGTGTCATTGTGCTGGAAATGTCTATTTATGTATAGGATCTGCCAACATCCCATTTCTTTCCAGCGGCAATGCCAAATAATCATAAATAATGGCATTATTCTTCGGTCTGTTTAAAAAAAAAGAAAAAGAAGAAGTATCAGAGAAATTAGTTTAAAAGCTATGTAATTAATATCTCCTGTATAATCCTCAGTAGGATGTTATGCATTCCAGATCATGCGGTGATCTAAGGAATTGCTAGGTCCAATAGTCTGGTTCCTTTGCCCAGAAGTAAAATGGATCCAGGAAACTAGAATCTTGGCAGCACAGCACGAGAAGAAAGACATTTTAGAGTCTGTTTAAAAAAAAACCCAATACAAAAAACTTCAGTTGTTTATACAATTTGGAGTACATTGTGAACTTATTTCTTCCATGTTCCCAAACATATGGTAGATAACTTTTGCATGCTGCTAGAATCCTTGCACATATGAGGCCTCTAAGATCAGTGCATTTACTTTTACAGCAGAGGTTTTCCTTGAGATCCTTGCCTTTGCCAAATACAGATGCTGCAAGGCCAGGCTGTTCAGTACACCACAAGCAGAAGAGCTCACTGTCTTAGCTTTTAACACGCTGTCCAAAACACAGCAGACTGCTGCCAGGCACAGTCAGCTCTGAACTAACTTTGCTCCACAGGCAGGAATGGGGGACTCCTGGCCGGTTTCCTCAAGCATGGCTATTCATCCTCTTATCAAGCGGTATCCTCTTTATGATTGGTGCAGTGGGAGAGACCAAAGGTGCCTGAATTCAAAACTAGAGCTAGGCAGAGACCTTCCCTGAATGTATGATTCCCCTTTGCCCTTTTTTTCAAGCAAATATTCATAAGTCTATAATCTCGTCAGATTCTTTTATAATAAATAATTATATTTTAAGCCGCTGCTTATAGATTTCTGTTGTGTTTATCAATTTTAGACTTCTATATTACAGTAACTTAGTTAGAGGCCATTTCAGACAGACTTTGTATGCTCTTTTTCCACTACCTGGGCCTATTGCTTATTCATTTTTTTCTCCCTGTGTTTGTTTTACAGTTCATTTAACTGATTTTTTCCCCCTATTGTTCACAATCAGATGCAGTTCTGAAAGCTTAAATAGGTTTTGCCCTTAGAAAAAAAATCCAAATAATTTCCTGGCAATCAGACGTCAGTACAAAGGTTTCTTTAACCCAGAGATATTAATGATATTTGAGTTAAAGTAAGCAAGTTTGGAAGTTCAAAATTCTCTCTGGAGATTACTATTTCAAAATTTTTCTAACTTCATATTACCAATCCATTGGAATTTGAAATTGAAGTTTGCAAGGTCTTTAACTGTAGATTCAAATGCAAGTGGTACAGGAACGAGATAACATTTGCAAAAGGTAATTTTGATCCAGTTCGAAGGAGAACATCTTGCTGTGCTACAGATGTGCCTTAATAATAATTGATTATTGCTTTAGCAGAAGAGCTGTTTAGAAGTGTTCCAAGATACAAAACTGACACTGCAACAGAAATTGTCTGGCAGCAAGTTATGCTGTGTTTTCTCTTCTTTCATCTTGCTAAAATTAAATATGGCCAGAAGGAGTGATACAGCTTCACTGAATCTTATGCTAATGCTTTCCCAGAAAATGTTTTCTTTTCTCCCTAAATTATTCATTGAGCTATTAGAGGTCTGAAATAAAACTTTAATTAGTTGTTAGAGGCTTCACAAAGTATGACCTGCTGGAACGTATGAATGGAGTTGAAAGAGAGCCATCTGACTACAGGAATTGCAGCCAGTGGAACAAGACAGAAAGTGGAACATGGGCAGAAACTTAACATCTGTTGCGGATTTCTAGTGTTTTGGGCAAAGTGATTTTTAGCTGAAAGTTGACTGATGGTTTTTAGTTGACTGCATTATGAAGTATAACTAAATATATAAAATGCTGCCTTAAATCGTGTTTACTGTAATTTTCAACTGGTAATTTCACACTGGAATGTCCTTGCCTGTCCACAAGCTACAGTTCATCAGTGTAAGGGCATATATCATGTAAAACAGCACCCAGTGTTGTCTGCTCCCGAGATTGTTACTTTCAGAGGCTCTTTGCTCTATTTTCTATAGCATTTTGCTTGAAATTTATAGAGAAAAATGGGCTGGAGTTTTGAAAGCAACAGAAGGAACTTATGTACCTACCTGCCACTCACTAAACCCCACCCCTATATTAGACTTGAAATAGAAAAAAATTCCTGCCGTATGTGAATTCAGATGACAGTGAGGCTCAATAATTCAGTGATCTGTCTTGGCTGTCTGCTTAGACAGAAACATCTCTTTGCCCTATTCTATTTAAGTTTTTCATAGTTGTGCACCCATCTCAGGCTGCAGCGTTGCTCTGGTGATTTCATTTCAAGATAAAAGCTTGCACTAAATTATCAGTATAATTGTTTCAGGAAAAGTGACTTTCAGCAGATGGGAAAACAACAGTATTAGCAATTATCATTATTTATTGCAGGATTTGCTGAGTATGGGAAGGTTTATTAATGATTCTGAAGTCAGATATATTGTCATATCCAAAATATCCACCAAATTATTATTTTCATTGGGACTTAATCTTCCCTCATATAGTATAGGGATTCTAAACAACCCCAGTGAAAAGCTGAGAGCACAAAATCCTGTGTAATAATAATAAACTTTATGAAAAGTGAGTAAAGACTTATGTGACACTTCAGGAAAGGGTGATGTGGGCTTCTTTTCTCGACAGGTAATGCAGAAAACATGGATAAAAATAAAGCAATCCTCACTAATGATCTCACAGTCTTCTTCTCTCCCCAGTGAAGTTGAGGTTAATTTACAAAATACAAGACACCAATAAAGAATAAGGGCAGCAGGGAGTAGTTAAGGGAATAGAAAGCTGCCCAATATGAAATTTCAAGAGCAGTAAGAGGGGGAAAAGTCCTGTTGAATGAAACAGAAAGACTCAAGGGAAAGGAAGAATAGGAATCAGATCATGGTGGCTCCAAAGTGTTTGGAGAAAACCAGTTTGCCACAGGACTAGGACTGGCTGAATAGTAGGCTTTCCAGTTCACAGATTTGTAGATTTTTTCTTTTTAATTTGGCTTACTTTCAAATTGGAATAAATCCATTTTTTTAAGAGAAATTTCTCCAGAAAAAAATTCTAGGAAAATGTTTTGGAAACACTGACATACTGTGTTTCCAAAACCACACATTTCCCCCTGACCCTACAGCTGCTAAATGGAACTGGCATTCACGGAGCAGCTCCATGGGAAGGCAAGGTCTGCGGCTTGGCTTAGGGCTTTCTGTTTTCATGTCAGCCACCATGGGCAGGAAAGAAATAATGGATTTAAATTGAACCATGAGATGCTTTTTAAAATTGTTTTATGTATTTTATATGCATTTTTATATATATATATTTATCTATTTTTCTGGAAAAGTTTGTCCAGAAGGAATTGTGGAAAGGCTTGTAGAGGGCTTTTGACCTTTTCACATCCCTACGTAGCAATTACAAGCATATCAGCTGACTTGCATTTCTTCTTTTGTTTTTCAAAATTCATTTAAAAAGAAATCCATAAGTGATCAAATATTTGCAATCCAAAACCCAACAGAAATGAAGAAAATAAATGCAAATCTGCAATCTCTTCCATTCATATCTACTGTGATTATTTGAATTACCTGTGATATGACAAGGTAGTCTGGAAAGGCAATGGTTAATTTTTTTTGTCATGTTCCCTGTATCCTAATTTTTTTTTGCAATCTTTCCCCAAACACTTCCTTTTCCAAAAAGTCTGGCTTCTTCAATCCTGTGTATGGTTATACTTTTAAGATCCAAGAATAGAAACAAAAGCCTTTTTCTTTCTTTTCTGTGGCATAGCAACATAGTTTAAATTTTGAAATGTTAAGTGTCCAATGCTCACATTTTGTGATCTACTTGTACAGAAAATAAACCCTGAAAATGAAAAAAATGCATCTTGCAAAAACATGGCTAGTTTAAAATGACAAATAAATTACAATCTGTTGGTGGATACCAGCAAGCAGCAGCTCATGTCATTTGCAATGAATCATTCACTCAAACTAGCAGTGAGGGAAAAAAAAGAGCAAAAGATATGAAAGAATAGAGTGGCGAAACCAAAGGAATTAGAGAAAGTACAGAAGGTCTAGATTTTTATCTAGATATGAAATTATTTAGAGCTCACATTTGTTGGCATGTGTATTTTTGATTAAAAATTTTACTGTGATTTGCTATCTGAAAAATTATCTGAATATCTTTTACTTTAGCTAGCAAAGACCTTGTTGCACACAAAATTTGCAGTTCTTAGCTGTTCAGTGTTTCCAAAATGTCTCCTAATGCTTTTGCATTATGTTCAGGGTGTTCATTTTGTGATTTGAAGTCGGAACAGTTAAAATTGTTGGCAATTAAAAGAAGCTAAAATTCTGATACAGCTTGTTATATTTAGGAAAGGTCTCCCAGCTGTGCTGCTGTTTTCTATAATTAATAAGGTTCTTCATGAGTATTTGATTGATTAGATTAGGTAGCTGAAATAAGTGAAAAATCAGCTTTTCCAGTGAGTTAGCTGTAACACACTCCTCATAATGACTGAGATACGTCTCCCTTGACCAGTGATGTGTTTGCTGGCAGTGGAGGCCCAAATGCAAATGAAAGGTGCATGAAAGGTTCAGTTCTATCTACAATGGGCTGTAATGTTTTTGTAATTAAAATATTACAACATGAAGATAAATTCCAAATTGCTACTTTTTAGAATTTGCAAAATATTTGAAGACTCAGCCAAACCCCATTTTGGATGCTTTCATTTAGATACTTATGGATGTCTATGTTTAGGAGGAGAACTTATTTTAGTAGAAATTTTCTAGATTTGAAACATTCCTGCACACAAATTTCTGAGGTGAACAGGAGTGCAATTACACATAGGATTTGATCTCCCATTTTAAAAAATGTCTGAACAGTCAGTATTTGTAAAAATGATATATATACATATGTATAATAATTGGCTCTAACAGTTTGAAGAAGTTTGGCTTACTGCTTGAAATCTGAGCTCTGTTTCTTCATTACAGAACTGGTCATGACAGCCACAATATATTACCTTAGATTTCTGATGAGATAGTTATAATAATCCAGTTTATGCTAAGTTTGTAGAAATGGTACATTTATCTTACACATATTTTCAAATGCATTAAATGAAAATTCACTTGAGCATTCATACTGAGAATTTGTGAAAATTTTTGGAAGCAAACCCATCAGAAATTAAAATGCATTTGAGACAGATAATCTACAAGGGCAAGTAAAAGATTTCTTTGGTTTTAGCAGCAAGCCACTCTCATCACTGGGAGCGGAATTCTGGAGATTTAACATGTTTATCCTAAGATTAAATGAAGTTTAAATACATAGCTAATGCCAATTACCAAATATAATTCTATTAAAATAATTTAAACGAGCAGATTCAAGAGTTCTTATATTTTTGTCTATCTATAAAAATATGTAAATATATATCAAGGAACTGAATACAGATTAGTTTTCAGGGTTTGATTCTACTTCTAACTTGCTGTAATATTAATTTTAAAATAGATGATTCTTTTCTGTTTGGAGTACCCACTAGAGTTTTTTTTACAAATTCTTAGAATCATAGAATGGTTTGGGTTGGAAGGGACCTTAAAGACCCTCTAGTTCCAACCCTCCTGCTGTGGGCAGGAACACCTTCCCCTAGAGCAGGTTGCACAGAGCTACATTTGAACTTGAACACTTTGAGGGACGGAGTTTCCATCTTTCCAACTTCCTTTGGGCAACCTGTTCCACCATCCTTACAGTAAAGAATCTCTACCTATTATCTAATCTAAATCTACTCCCAGTTTGAAGACATTCCCCCTTGTCCTGTCACTGCATGCTCTTGTGAGTGCTATTCTACAACCCACTTTCCTCTATATTGTGAGAGACTTTGTACATTTTCAGTACTTGGCCTTTGCAGTTTTGCGTACTGAAATCTAAAACTGAACAGTTAATCTTGCATAAATATTTGTAGATAATAGAACTGGCATATAATTTGATATTTTTCTCAATTTAAAGGAAAATGTTTGGTGAACTCTGGTTATATTAATTGTGAGTAATCTGGCAGTGCTCCCATTTTTCAAGGTGTCAGTTTACAGTTGCATTGTAACATAATCTTATCCGAACCCCGTACAATCTGTTCCAAGGCTAGGGAGATTAAAGAACAGAAAAAAGAAAGGGGCAAATGTGTTTTCAATCAATAGCTAATATGGGAGAGAGATTATTTTAGTTTTTAATGTGTTTTGTTATATTTGGAAATACTTAGCTTAAAGTGAAATGTTAGCGTGTAAGAACATGCAAAGATATCTCATTACATTAAACAGAAATCCTGTTCAAAGCCTTCATTTTCAGTGGTTGCTTTTTCTATTGTTTCATTTGTTTTGTTCTGAAAAGTCTCTTGGTAGTACCTGTTGTAATAAGCTGGATTTTTCGAGACTGTATTCAGGGAATTCTGGTTGGGTTATTTTATTCTAATAACCCCAAATACTATGTAGTATAATAAACACCAGAAGATGGTTGTTAAAACTTGTGCTGTACTGTGGTTTGACAGTAGTCTGACTGCACACAGGGATTAAAATGAAGGGAGAGCCTTCAAATGAACCAGAATCAGTTTCCTTACTGAAAGAACACTTCCTCATTGCCACTAACATTTCTGAAAGGGCAAAGCATATGGATATAGTGTGCATCTTCAACTGCATTTACTGGTTGCAAGTGCTGGTTGAAATTCTGGGTTAATTAATAGATAAAAATCTTCTTAGTTCTTTGGTCTGGTTTTCTTAGTTTCAGTTTTTAGGATGTCTTGTCTAGGTGCTTATGCATTTTCAAATATTTGATTTTCTTTTATGTGCAGTCTTAACTCAGAATTTTCTGGTATCAGCAAATAAACATGAGAAACAACCTTCCGTATCATATAGATGGGGAAAAAAAAGTTGCATCTCAGGTTTTGTAGTGCTTGCGCCTCAGAATAATAATCCCTGTTAAAATCAATATTGAATTGGTAATTTAAGTAAAATAATTCTGTTTATGCTCTTTTGGATTCCTGTTTTTGCATATAGCTTTACAGTACTAGTTCAAGTGAACGTATAACATACTGTGTTAAAACAAATATGAAGTGCTAACCTTCCTTTTCCCCTCTCAGCTGCTCCTAAGCTTTCAGGTAGAAAGCAGCTGATAAACCTAGTTTCTAGGTTACCACTGAACCAGATGGTAAGGCACAGGGAAAAAAAAAAAAAAAATCAGGGTTTTTTTTTTCTGCGCTTATTTAGTTATGTTTTCATATTGTTCATTGGATAAGTTAACTTGTGCTAAAAACACATTTTGTTCCAGGAAAAAGATTCTGCTTTTCAAAATGTGACTAAAATAACTGTAAGAGTTTTGAGATATAAGTCCCTAACTGAAAAAATGCTGTCATGAAATATAAAAACACTTAATAAATGCAACTGTGTAATTATGCATAATAACTAGTGATCATTGTGTATGCTGATAGGAAGGGTGAGGGGGGGCTGTTTTGTATTTAGCTGGTCCTCTGCACCTGCAGAAAGCAAACAACTCTTCTCACTGTGGAGGAAACAAGATAATGATAGCATGATATTAAACGCAAACATCAATTTTTGTGCAGTAAAATGCTAGGAAGAAGTCTATCAATTAAGGTTTGTTATTGTGAACAGCAAAATTATGTTGTGTGTCAGCTTAAAGACAAATAAAATACTTGTGGAATGAAATCCTTAATTCTCTGTTTACCACATAGCTGCTAAATCTATTATTGCTACTTCGGAGAAGATTTATACCGGTTATTTAAGCTTCTGTTTGGGATAAATTCTCCCTATACATATTAAACTCTCCTTCATTTCTGAAGTAAATAATGAAATCGTCAGCCTGTGTGATCTGATGTTTTAGACTAAAAGAAAAACAAGCTGCTGTGAAAACATAATTGTACTAATACTAGGACTCTCAGCAGGCCTTATTAGCTCAGGCATAGTCCTGCATTAATGTAGCTAAATGGCTTCTGGACAGGCGGTGGCTTGCTTCCAGACAATTTGGAGTGTGGGTGTGGGGCCAGCCCACGGCTTTCCACATCCAACAGCATAAGCACACTCTGAGCCGAGCGGTTATTTATAAAAAGCAACTTAATGTGTTTGGGAAAGATTACATTCTGCTGAAATATTTGTGCTAGCATAGGGACGTGGATACCTGCCATCTGGGGCGGATGAAAGCTGGTAAAGACTGCTCCCAGAGATAAAACCCCGTGCTTTCAGAGAAGGTAGCACCTCATAATGCTGAAGCTGTCAAAAACCCAGTATGTGTTACCATGTTTTCTTCATGACTTTCTGCAATAAAGGTCTTTGGAAGGGCAGTTAGAAACTATTTTCTCTCACTAACAAGATTTATCAGCAATTTAGATTGTTAAGAGTATTGTGTCACATCCTTTGTACACTCAGCCTTGGACCAGGATGTCAAGTGGAAATGATTCAACAGTGCTGGTGGGCAGGTTCCTTGTGGCATCTTAGTAGCCCGTCTGTTGGTTTTGCGAGTAGAGCTGTAATGAGGCAATATTAATGTATAGCAGATACAAACATGGGATGGGGAAAGCCAGTCCTCCTGGTTTTGCTTCACTCAGTCATGATACGTAATCTTTACTCTTTGAGGGAAACATCTCCCCGCGACTTGTTAACAAATTAAGTACTCTTCAGTAGTTAGTTTGGGTTCCTTATGTATCAAAGGGTTTTCTTTAAAAAATTGAATAGACCGTGCACTGTAGCATCAGCAATGGATAGTGCTAGGAAGTATTTGTAGTAGTTGGTACCAGCACTGTCACCCAGCAGTCACAGCTATCTGAGCAGAGTCTTTTGTTTCGGCATAGTACAGATAGGAAGACAATGAACTTCAATGAACAGGTTAAATACATGCTTTGAAATTAAGGTCAAATGAAACTGGCTTCAGTCAAATACTGATACTGTAAGGTTAAATCGGAGCAGAGGGTCTTACCATAGTCACTGTTTAACTTTTAGTCTGCTGAACGTATACCAACAAGCACATCAATAAGATAATTTCTCATTTGCTGTTGAGCTCTTGGAACGCTCTTGCAAATCCTGAACACCCCCACTCCGCAGCGAGATACTCTGTGTTGGATTCAAATCAGTATAACTACGTGCAGAGCCTCAGCAATGCAGCCCTAACTCATTGTCACAGTCAGGATAGCTGTGATAGGTGGAGAGACGCACTACAAGTATGTTTCTATTGAACAGCCCATCTGCTTCTAATAAAGACTATATTAACAATAATTGAATACAGTAGAATCAAGAGAGAGAGCACAACTTGTTCATATCATTCTAGAAGAACATTACTATATACTTAGCATTAATGTGCAATAATCACATTCACAAACTGACAATTCCAATCAGCATTGAAGAACTATACAATTAAAGCATCAGTGTAATTAAGAGCAAAGCTTTCTGATAGCCCACACTACAAACAAATGTCTATAAATTTGAATAATGTGCTTATCATGGAATTGGCCGTTAATCAGATCATAATCAGCATTATGGCCAATCATAAAAGAAGTGAATTATCTGGTTTAAGAGCAAGAAAGTGCCCTTCAGCTCGTCTACAGTCCATGCTATATGTGTGACTGCATATTTTATCTTGGACTTCTTTTCTGAGCCTCTGATTTCCTCTATGATTTTGTGAGCTTTGTATGCAGTTGAGATGCATGTCAGAATGAGTAAATGGAAGTGAGAAAGAAATCAGTCATTCTAAATGAGTCAAAATGAAGAAAACGTAAAGAAATACAAATGAAGGCTATTGACATTGCTTATTTGTTTCCCTTCAGGAAAGCCATTTTCAACTGTGCAGATTTCCATTAGCGTAAACAGAGTTATCTGTGACACCAATTTCAGGCTTACTATTAACAGAATATATTCACAAATGTCTTGAGAGACATGAGAGATTAGACTTAGACTTCTAAGCCTTTATTACTCCTAAGAGGACTGTGGGCACACTTTCCTACTTTTCCTTGGCGTTACCTTCAGGAGTTTTGTGGTGAGTTGTCAGGTTTTTGATCTGACTGGAATCTGATCTTACCAGCAAAATGTTTTCATTTGGACACATCAGCCGAACTGGTTCACGCCAGAAACATCATAGGCCAAACAAAGCAGCCAGGCAGGGAGATAACTTGGGGCCAGAGGTTTAGAGCAGCTTAAGCAAACCTTGAAACTCACTTTGAAGGTGGTCATTCTGTCTTACACCAAAGCATCAGGAAGCAGTAGGCTTTGAATGGAAATAAACACTGGCTAGTTTCTCTGAGAGCTTTCAGTTACAAGTATAAAAGAAAATTTTAAGACTTGCAACTCCAAATGCTAATTTCTTACAAATAAATATTACTATGTAATAATTATAATGATAACAGAGATTGACTGCTTATTTATAACTAACAACCTAAAGACTTGTTAACAATATGGAAACTAATCATCTAAGTTTCAAACCGTGAATTAGTGCTTCTTCATAATTATATATTAATAGTATTGTACTTCTACCTGTGATAATAAAAATAAATTACATTAATGTTGTAAAAAAAAGATATATCTGTATTACTCGATACAGCTGTAAGAGACTTTATGAGTCATGTAAATCTTTCTTCAAAGTCTGAATTTTAAACAAAACCTTTCAAGCTAAATATAGTTGGAGAATAATTGTGTTCAGTTTAATGTAATTCTATTAAATAATTAGAACATCTGAGGGAAAAGGTGATTGGTTTGGTACCTGTGAAGCAAAGGGCTTTCAAGCAGAGAAGTGATAAGACTATTGGCTGGTACAGGACTATAACTGTGGTAGTTTCGTTTTCTTGGTTTGGTCTGGGCCTTCCTTGGTAGCAAGGTTGTAACTAAGGAAGTATTCCACACCGTTCCTTCACGTAATCAGGTGT